>CM034148.1:648721505-649428167 GCA_019776745.2 Taxus chinensis | reverse complement strand
GACAAAAATGGCCACCGGAGCATGAATCGTGAATTTAAATTATAAAAATCTGCACTTTTCAAGCCTGCTTGCCCCAAAAAATTGGTTGTTTAATTTGCACATAAAGAGAGCATGAATCCTTTCAATCAACACCTGAGCTCCTTACACCTGACGAAAACAATTGTGCAGCGAAAGATGAACCTTTTCAAATCATGCGCCAAATCGGGAAGCTTTAGCCTTGTAGCAATGGCTGTGCGAATCCTTCTCTAAAGGGGGCGCATTTTTTCCTTGCTGCCAATTCTTTACCTGACTGATGTTGAATTATAAAATCCATATGGCTGCCCATGCTTATATAACATTCACAACTATAATTAATAATTGCCCCTAAACCTCCTAAACAATTAAAGGCAATTAATTAATTAAAAATCATGCTTTCTCTTTAAAAATTTGCTGTTTAAGGAAAGCATCCATAAATTAAATTCACTAATTTAATCCTTCACACAGCACTTAACTTAGCTCACAGTTGCTTTGACATAGCACTGAAAATAGAAATTAATTTAATGATAATGCATTAAAATCAGACATTAATAACTCCTAAATGGGCGGTTATTTTCCAGGAGAGGGGGCAGCACTAAAATAAATTAAATTTAATTAATTTAAATTGCTTTCTTTTTTAATCCCCTTTGATTTTGGACTCCTCAGCTTGGGCGCACTTTTTCCAAGGAGAAAGATTATGAAAAATAATCAATTTAACACTTTAATCCTTCACCAAAGGGGGCGCACTTTTTTTGCACATGTAATTCTATTTTTAAGAATTTTTTCATAATGGGATCTTTTACCCATGCCAGGCAGGCACCAAAATCCATGATCCAACTTAAGTCATTTGACTTTTGCAATGGTATTCTTTACCCTGCAAGGCAGGCACTAAAATCCCATGATTTCACTTAAGTCACTTTCCCTTTTATTATATCATGGTGAATTTTTTACCCTGCCCAAGGAGGCAATAAATTCCCACCTGCCTGCAGCCTCTATTTTTTCCCACTGCAGCTTAAGTGACTTTTATAACACGGGAAAAAGTACCCTGCCAGGAGGCATTATAATTCCCATCCTGTCTGCGGCCTATATTTTTTCCCATCGCAGCTTAAATCTTTGTTTTTCCAAAAAGGCGCCCCATCCCCGCAGGGCTTTTTTGTGCACGACTTTGCTTTTTCCCAGTGATCCAGACCTCCGATGATGACTTCCTCCGGGAAAAATGTGCGTGTATGTTTTCCAGCTGCTCCAGGCCAAAAATCGGGCTTACCCGGCGACAGGAGTTGTTCCAGAGAAATTTTACAGAAAACAGAACGGGGACACCCAAAAAACACGAAAATTGCCAAAAGTTACAAATAAAGCCCCAAAACTTAAAATAAGTTAAAATCCTTCTGGTATATAGGAATATAACCATATTCACTTATAACAAAGTTGAACGGAGCGCAAATAGCCTCATACGGGGCTCAAAATAATTAAATACAAATTTCCGCAGACAAACTCCCGACGACAGAATAAAACAATTTTGGGCCTCTGGGTATTTGGCGAAAAGGGCTAATATGGCTCTTTGGGATTATCTTGACGCTTATACAAGAACTTTCAGGCAATAATAAAACAACAATGACCCATTATTTTAAAAGTACGAAATTTTTTCGAATTGGGTAGTCACAGATTTCGGGGTGAAATCTGATGAGTGACACCAGTTGGCTCTGTCTGTGGACATCTTTTTCGCTTGTCAGAATGAAAAGGGAAAAGATGAGATCCTAGCATCTCTGGTTTCGTATCTTGTCCTTTGGGCACGGGGTCAGGCAGACAAACACAACAACACCAAACCAACCAAAACAAGACAAAACACGAAACAAACAAAGGTTTTATTTATGTACATACAGGTTTTACCCTGCTTTTATGTCCGGAACAGCTTCAAGTGTTGCCCATTGAAAGGCAACGGCAATTCAACTCCATCCTGATGAGCAAGAATGAAGCTATCTGCTCCGGCGATCTTTTTGATCACAAAAGGCCCTTTCTATAGTGAATCAACTTTCCATGCATGCCTTTTGTTTCTCTTCTTTTGTCCCATAAAAGGGACCCAGTCGTAACTTCAAACTTTCTTTCCCTGACTCTTTTTATCGAAGATGAATTTCACCTTCCTCTGATGCTCTGTCAACCTATCTGCAACTTGAGTTGTACTTCCCTCAGTTCAGTCAGGTACATGATCCTTTTATCTATAGCATCCGTGAATGTGTAATCCTCCAGGGCTTTAGAAAGTCGTAGGGCAGGCAATTCCTAAGGTGAGAGGCAACTCTGTATCTCTACCATATAGCAACTGAAATGGGACATGCCTATCGCCCTCTTTGGTGTGATCCTATCGGCCACATATGCATCAACAACTTTTTATGCCAAGTCCTTTGATTTTCTGTCACAAGCTTGTGCACGATAGTTACCAAGTCTTATTACTAGATTCAGCTTGACCATTCCCTTGTGGATAGTAGTTTGAGGAATGAACACGTTGAATCCCTAAGTGTAGCAGAATTCCACCCACTCCTCAGAAGAAAGATTTCGGAGCGTTGTCTGCTACAATTTTGCTGGGTACGCCAAACCTGACAATAATATTTTCTTTTATCAAATTGCACACTTCAGTCAGAAGTGGCATTCTTCACAGAATAGCTTCTACCCACTTACTGAAATAATCAGTAGCTGTTTAGATGTAATGATGACCGGCGCTGGAAGTCTGGGTTTAATCATTCCAATAAAATCCATACCCCCTGTTGGAAAGGTTCTTCAATCACAACTGGTTTTTAGAGGTACTGCAGGGCAATTTCACAGCCCAACAAAATGTTGGCATGCTTGACACCTAGCTATCCATTCTGCTAGTATCTTGAAAAAGGGTGGGCCAATAATACCTTGCTCTAAGGATCTTGTGTGCAGTGACTCGGGCTGAGAAATGACCACCTGCAAGCCATGTCATGAAACTGTTGTTGTAGTAGCTTGATCCTGTTGAGCTTTATCCACGCATCTGAGAAATACACCATCCAATTCCCCTTTTGTACAAACCCATTATCCCAAAGAACAAAATCTTTGGATTTAAGACTTGATTATTCGCTTCTCTTTTCTGGAAAGTGATCTGGGCATTCTCCATACGTTCAGAAAGTAAGCAATGTTACTATACCACTCCTCTACCAGATCTATAAATAGTACTTGCAGGTAAATCTTCATCTATCCCATCCTGATCTGCTTCAGGTACTGATGCTTTTATTTCTGTCATTAGTTCACACAGACCTCTTCCTTGAACCAGCTTTGTTGGTTTAATATCCAGATCATATTCTTGAACTTTTGTCACCCACGTGCCTCTCAATAATCCTAACTCTTGCTGAGTAAGGATAGATTTAACTGCAGTATCTGGAACCAAAACCACAGTGTGCGAGGAAAGAATATAATACCTGAATGCCTTGCATGCCTTCACTACTGACTATGCGTGCTTTTCCATTGGAGTGTATTTCAACTCATAGGATTTAAGGGGGTGCTCATGAAAGCAATAGGAGCTTCTACATCCTCTTGATTCTTCTGCATAAGAATTGCTGACATGGTATATTTAGAAGAATAACAATAAAAGAATAAATTCTCTACTGAAGTCATGTGAAACCAAGACTGGAGCTTTAGACAGGGCCTCTTTGATTTTCTCGAAAGCTTCCTTCCCTTCGCTGCTCCATTTAAAATCTTGTGTCTTCTTCATCATATTCGAAATATGACGGGTTAGCTCAGCAAAGTCAGGAATGAATCTTCTGAGAAAATTCACTTTTCCAAAGAAAGAGTGAACTCTTTTTTGGATGTGGGCAAAGGTAACGTCTGAATGGATTGACCGCTCTGGATCTATGCTATTGTTCCTTCTTTGGAAACAATGTGCCCAAGCAACTTTCCTTTAGTTACAGCAAAGATAGATTTCTTAGGATTCAAAGAAATACCATGTTTGCGGCATTATATGAAGACCTCTTCTAAGTTTGAAATATGTGTGCTTCTATCTTTAGAAAAGACTGTCAAATCATCCAGGTACACAACTATGCTATATCTTTGAGATGAGCAAAGGCTAGATCCATAGCTCTTTGAAATGTAGCACCAGCATTAATAAGGCCGAACGGCATCTTCTGGTATGCGAAGGTTCCCCAAGGTGTGATGAACGCCGTTTTGTATTGATCTTCCTCAGCCACCTTGACTTGATTGTATCCTGAGAAGCCGTCAAGCATGGAAAGCATCTCAGATCCAGTGACCACCTGCAAAGTGTGATCCATGATGGGGATAGGTAGTTATCCTTCAATGAAGCTGATTAAGGTTGCGGAAATCCACGCACAACCTAATCTCACCACTTTTCTTTCTTACAGGGACTATGTTGGCCAACCACTTCGAATGGTGTATGGGATAGATAATCTTTGCATCTAACAACTTCTGGATTTCTGCAAAGATGGGTCCTGAAATGGTAGGATTGTGCCGCCGTAGCTTCTGCTTGAAAGGCTTCTATTCTGATTTAAGTGGGATGTAGTGTTGAACTTCCGCAGGCTGATATGTTTTTTAGATCCTGATAGGACCAGGCAAAATATCCATATATTTCTTAAGAAGCTTAGTGAAAGCTTCCTTTTCAGCTTCTGAACAACACTTACCGAGATTTACCATTTGGGATCATTGCTAGCTCCCAAATTTAGTAATTGTGTGTCTGAGGAAGAGCCTTCCTCATTTTCTTCATTTTTCTTAAGCATCTGATCATGCTTATCAAACATTTCCTCAAGAGATACCAAGCCTTTGGGAATTTTATTTCCCTTTAGTTGGATAATCTCCTGACCTCCTGAGACGTCAACATCCATTTCTCTGACAGTGGTCTGCCTAGGAGGTGAATTGCTTCCCTCATAGTAGATTTCTTTAAAGTTATCTTTCTGTTGGAGAAATGCAGCAATCTGTGTATCATCGTTGAAAACCTGCCATTGCTGGACGTTGTCAGGAACCTTTGGGCGAAAAACCATTTCCACCTTGTAATCTCCCTGTCTAAAGAATGCAGGGGGCTTGATCCGGATTCAACAAGGCTGCAAGTAACTGCAAGCGAATCAGCTCTTGAATTTTGTTCTCTCGGAATGTAAGATACCGAGAAAGCTGAAAAATCCAGGATAGCAGAGTAGACCCGATCTCTGTAGTGCCGCAGTTTGATTCTTTTTTTGACTTGGTAGAGGCCCCCTATTTGCTTTACAATCAGCTCAGCATCTCCTCTTGCGTGTAATAATTTGATTCCCATTGTTCTCGCTTGCTCCATGCCTAACAACAATGCTTCATACTCAGCCGTATTGTTAGTATTTTCGAACATTAATTTGAAGGAGTGCGCATGCACTTTCCCTTCAGGAGAGATAAGACAACGCTGCACCGGATCCAAATGAACAGTAGCTACCATCAAATTCCAGAGTCCAAATCTTGTTATCAATTTGATATGATTCTCGAATCACTAGTTGAATTTCTTCTTTATCCATTTCTAGGTAATAGACTCCGTGATCCGATTCCTGAAACAAGATCTGAGATCTAGGATCTTCAGATTTTGATACTATGTACTTGGATTTCTTCTCAGGTTCCAGCTTCTGATTTACTCCTTTGATTGGTATGTGCGCACAAGACCAATCCATCTTCACTCTCCACCCAGCTCCTTGCCAAAAATTTCTACTCAAAAGCATGCCATAAGAGACTGGAATGTCTGCTACAAGGATAGTCATTTTCAGTCTTTTGTCTGGGAAGGAAGCAAGTACTGCCTGCGCATCTTTGATTTGCCCCACAAGAGGGACTTTCCTTTCCATGGAATAACATCTTCCAATGGTTTTTGTCAATGTAAGACCCAAGGCATCAGCAACTTTGGCAGGCAGGTGACGTTGTCGGAAGCTCCAGAATCCAGATGTAATTGCTTAGCTTATGTCCGTTGATGAGCAAAGACACATAGAATGGCTCAATCCTTTCCGATGTAGCAGGAGAGAAGGGGTGGAAGGAGAAGAACTTGCAGCAGCATTATTTGACGGTGGAGTAATCTTTGGACTTGACAAGATACCCCCGTGGATTATTGTTCGTTGGGCTAGGACCATTACTTTGCACATATTTGACCAATCTATTCAACTGATCAGGAAATGCCCTCAAATACTCAGCTTCTGACATTTGGACCTTATTTCTCTTGATGTGATCAATTATGTCAAAAGCTTGACTTGCTTCAGCAGGATGTGCGTTGGGTTCTTTGCTGCGAATTGAAAGAATTTGAATATTTCTCCTTGGGCGCTAATGAAGAAGGAAGAATGATACCTCTTTTCAAGATAGTAACATCCAGGCCAGGATCTTCTCTCTCTTTCCGGCCGCTTGTGGATGCTTCGGCATTTTGGCGTGTCTGAGACCTTGTAAACACCGCGAAAGTGTGACCATCAGAATCTTCAAAAGATTCATAATAGCCCTCATCAGATTCGTAGTCCAGGTAACCAATATTGGAGTCGCCAGCGGGATCTATAAAGTCTTCATCATCAAATGATTCATCAATGCCGAGATCCTCTTCATTAGTTTCCAAGTTATTCCTTAGAGCAGCTTCTATTGCCAAACACTGTGGTGCAGCAGCAAGTCTGTTTCGATTTTGATTTTGATTTTGACCATTGAAGGTCCGGGTAGGAGATATTCTTGAAGGGGGTGCATTCCCTGCTTGAGAGATTTGCTTCTTTATCTGCAACATGTCATTAGCCAATCTCTGCAACAAAGGATCGGAAGTACTAGAAGCACCATCACCTTTGTGAGATAGTTGTTTGAGTTTTCCAGCCATGATCAAGTCGTCCTCAACCTCCACAGCAGCATTTTGTGCATCCAACAAATTTGTAGGTCTTGCTCGTCTTAGCTAATATCCAACTTCAGGCAATAGAGCGTTTATAAAAAACGTCTTTTGATTTTCGTCGCTCAATGCAGCAGAAGTGGGGATTTTATACAAAATCCTTGGAACTTTGCAATAAAGTCCCGCATGTTCTCGTTTGGCTCTTTCTTCAACTGCGTCAGTTGAGTGATCATCATGCTTGCGTCCTCTGCAGGCTTGAATCTTTTCAGAAATTGCTCACGCATATTCGTCCAGTTGGTTACGGTGCCAGGAGCCAGCCGATAGAACCATTCTCCAGCCAAGTCGTGTAGAGTCTCAATGAATATCCTGACTGAGACATCTTCATGCTCCACTGCAAGCACACCACAAGATATGAAGAAGGCTGCCAAGTGATCATCCGGGTTTTGCTTTCCATCTCCAAAGAATTTTGGAAAATTCTTTCTGGATTCCTTTGGCAGCTCATGCATAGGTGGAGCCAAGTTGAGAGGTCCAAAAACCGCTCCCCATGGAACAGGTACAATTTGGTGCGCCATGTTAGCTTGAGCACGTCTCCTCCTTGTGTAAACTTGATAGACTTGTTGGATAATTCCAGTCGCCGGATTATGCTGAATACGATCCAGATCTGGATGGGTGTGTACTCTCCTTCCTGGTGAAAGACTAGATCTGCGGCTTCTAACTTGAGAAGGATGATTGAAATTGAATTGCTCCTGCAGTCGGAAGAAATGATCAGTCCTTCCTTGCGCCTTCACGGATCGGGTGAATGGACGTTCAGCCAGGTTGAGATTTGTATGGAAAACACTCTGATCTTCAATAGAAAAGCTTTGATCTGCAAAGATAGTTATTCCCGATCGGAGTCACCAAAAATTGTTGGCTAGATATTCTGCATAGCATCAAACCTAGGCAGTCATGAGATAAATCTCCCTCATTTAACCGGTGAGGCTCCTGTGTCAGATTTGTCAATAAAATGTGTTTTTATCTATCAGGGGTTTTACTTTAACTACTTAGTTCATGAACCATAACTAAGAAGTTCTGCAGCAAGTAAGCAGCTGTTTAAGAAAGGAAAATTATAGAAGAAGGAAGTAAAGGAATT
The DNA here is from genome assembly GCA_019776745.2 of Taxus chinensis. NCBI lineage: Eukaryota > Viridiplantae > Streptophyta > Pinopsida > Cupressales > Taxaceae > Taxus > Taxus chinensis. Next base: position 649,420,215 of record CM034148.1, on the reverse strand, counting down.
ACAGAGAAGAAATAAGGAAGATGTGCATCCCAATCAATAGATAACAGAGCTAATTGCATGCACATAGAAGAAACTTAATAGATTTGAACACACAAAATTCTAAAGCAAAGGCAGTTCTAGATCCAGATCTAAAATAACACAAAGTTTACTTTAAAGATCTAAGATTTAAAAGCAAGAAACACAGTACGCCGTGACACAAAGTTCTCCGGAAACTTGCTTCTTTGTATTCCTCTGCAACAAGTGGCTCTCAGGGGTTCAGCACAAAGTCTAGAACACAAGATTGCTTCTTACAAATTCTGATCAATGATTAACCCGTAGGTTCTTCTCCTACTTATAGAATGTAGGAGGGAAAGTACAAATAGAAGACTCAAACTGAACTAAAGTATGAACAACAAGTAAAGATGACATTTGGCAATCATCCTCAACTAACTTCTTCTTAAGTGACACATGTATCACTTAACTAATAGAAAGGTTCCACATGACTTCAAGTAATGGTTGCAAAACCAATAACTTAGAAGTTTACAATTTCATCTGGGAACATAGAAAGTAGAAGAAGAAAGAAATAGAAGAAGTCATGCCAGCTGTAACATCTACATCTTCTTCTTGTTCTGATATCTGATATACTTGTCGAACATATAGTTCAGCATCTATCCATCTGTTTTAACTACTGCTTCCTTTTCTGTCCTGAATTGCAGCAATCCTTCATTCAACACTTTGCTGCATGCTTCCACTTCTTCCAAACTTGGCCCAAATCTCGCAATGTCTGCCTGCAGTGTCACCAGCCTACTGATAGAGTTCATCGTGAAAGGCTTGGTGGCTTTATCAATCCTCTTTTGCACCATCAGAAGAGAACCCTCCAGGGAATCATGCACCTCGTTAGAAACAATCCGCACGTACGAAGTAATACCTCCATCCACTCTTTCCTCAGTGAAAGAAATAATACTGTCCGGTAAATCTGATGTTCTACTCTCAAGCGCCTGCATCCTCTTTAGCAAAACCCTGCAGATCTCCAAACGGAAAGATACTGCAAACTCTAGCTGCTTCCCCTTCTCGACTGATCCATCCGGAACAATTTGTTCTGCAACCAATACATCTCTCGGCAGCTTGTTGATCTCGGCCAAAATACTTAGGTTACTCTCTGCAACTGTATTCATTCCTTCTATACTTTCTATCAGTTGCTTTAGTTGATTTGCTGCATCGTTCATAACCTTTAGGCGGGCTGGCACTTCCCCAAGTTGCACCAAAAGCTTGACGAATAATCAGATCCTTCCATTCGTCAATAGCCTTTACTTGATTGCTTGCATCTTCCATTTCCTGCATAAGATGATCACTCACCTGCGCTGAAATGGGCTGAATGGAAGATTTAGCAACCTTGGCTATGATCTCACATAATTGAGATATTTGCTTCTGCAGCTCTTCTTTCTCCACCTTTTCACTGTCAAGCCTAAGGAACAAAGCATCCAGCAACGTCTGCGTGTCCTGCTTCAATCCTTCAGTGGTAGCTTGACCGAGTGGTATTTTGGTCACCGTCACATCTTCTGCCGTGAGTTCCTCTTCTACCTTTCCTTCCACCGGGATTGATATCTCAGCAAAACTTCTCTCCCGAATCCTCGATGATCAACCTAGAAGTTGCTTTAGCAACTTTAGGCCTTCTGTCTCTTCTGCTCAGATCCTGAAGTAGCTGTAAGTCATGTTCCTCTAAGTTCATCTCTACTCTTGCTTCCGGAACCAACTGCAAAGCTAACCATTCCGAGAAATTACTTCTCGGAGAGTGAGAAGTTGCTGAGTGCACTACCATCTCCTGCTCTGCATCCTCTCCATCAGAAAGTGCCACAGTATCATGGCTGCCATCCTCTGAAACATCCAAGGACAAAGCTCTTTCGAACTCCGTCATCTGCAGCTTCAACATCTCCTCTAGAACGGGTGCTGAACGAAGTGGCTGCGGAGAGAAGATGAACGTTGCTGGTTTCAATGAAGGCATGGAAGCATCCTGCTGCTGTGGTGCAATAGTTGGTGATCCTCTAGGTACTGGAGAAGTCGGAGTCAAAGCTATGGCCGGAGAAGTGGTCTTCTCTTTCTCTTGAGATCTTCTGCGTACTTTCAACTTCTCGTACCTTCTGCTGCTCTCTCCTTCATGCTTTCGCTCGAGGGAATCTCCTGCGCCGAAGTTGCCTGTGATTTGATTCATCAATGCTTCATCAAGGCAATATCCCTTCATCAGTAACCAGTTTGAAGTATTCACCAACATAGCTCCAGATCTTTCTTCTATTGTGATGCAGCCGCCATTGCTATCCTGCAGTAGAGCTTTATCTCCTCCCATTTGATGGTAAGTGTCAAGTACCACGTTCCCATCATCTTCAAGATCCGCAGGTATCCGCGGTAGTCCAAAGTCAAATACTTGCTTTGCCGACAGCCTGCTGAAATCTTTCTTTCTGACCTTGTACTCACTTCTGCACTTCATCCAGAAATCTTCTAACGAAGGCACATGTGCGTACTCCTGGGAGATTGTCTTCCTGGCTATTCCAAATGGATCGAAATTAAGCCGTGCAGGGAAGAACTCTTGCTCATACTCGGATAACATTTGTGCTTCCATCCCTCGAGCTCTGTGAATGCTGATGCAACTGTAATATCCCACAGTGAGTGGGAAGAATCCCGTAGACTTGTGCCACTTCGACTGAAGGTCGTGTAACTCCACAAGTTGCCTGCTCAGCTCCATGGCAATCAATCTGTCACTCGGGTACCTTGGCATCTTTGTTGGTTCACCTGAAAATCTCGTAACCCTGATGTATGTGAAATCTACAAACTGGATGAATACACTGCCAATCTTGGACACTGCTTCCCATGCTTCCTTGCTTACCCTGTGAGTCTTCAAGTCTTTATCTAACCTGCAGATGAAATCGTAGAAGAAACCATCATTGATCACTTTGAAGTCCTTCTCGCATGCAGGTGCAGTAAGTTGCGGGTAGCACTCGAAAATGGGATCCTTGGAAAGAATACCACATCTATCCAGCTTGGAAAAGACACCCTGTGAAGCTACAGCATATACCAAGTATGAAGTCATCTTGAAGCTGAAGGTACGCTTTACGTTCCGCAGTTGCTCACCGATGTTGTTGCTAATAATTTCTGACCAACTGATTATAGAATCAACATTGTTGATTTCAATGGTCCTGATGAAAGCATACATCCATGTCCGAAAAGTGTAGGCATTCGCTTCACCATTCAACCTGCACAGCAAATTTGACAATATCATCCGCGTCCTGCACCAAATTGGATCGTGGAAGAGTTCTCGGGAACTTGGAAGGGGATCTAGGCTTCTTCATGAACCGGCTATTCATGATGCTCACACAGTCAGCTCTATGCTTTTCCCACCTACTGTCAGCATCCTGAATGCTAATAGAAGTCACCACCTTTCGTACTGGAATCTTCAGACAATAATCGAAGAATTCTGCATCCAAACGAATTATTGTCTTTCCCGCAACATCACGTACTGATCTGGATGAAGGATGATAAGATCTAGCACACTCCAGCACAAACTCTGGCAATTGGGCTGTACACGGGAAAGCTGCAGCTCGAATAATTCCACTACTTTTGACCGCACGCATGAGTGAAGTCTTTCCAGCTCTGGATCTGTCAATCAAATCAGAAAGAGGTTCTGGGCCTAGATCCGTGTCTCCTATGTCTGAAAGTTTAGAAGCAATGCATGAATCCATCGTGCTCTCTTTTTCATCTCCTTTTGCCATGACTTTATCAATCTTTGTCTGAATAATTCTTTTTCTTCTAATTTGGCCGGATTTCTTCAATACTGGTGCAGATCTGGGCAATTCTTCAGATTCGGAGGATATTTGCAATGTATTGGACATTGATAAATACTCCTTTTATTTTATAAAGCACCTGTAATGAGTTCCTGCAATTTATTCAGACAAAAATGGCCACCGGAGCATGAATAGTGAATTGAAATTATAAAAATCTGCACTTTTCAAGCCTGCTGCCCCAAAAATTGGTGTTTAATTTGCACATAAAGAGAGCATGAATCCTTTCAATCAACACCTGAGCTTTTGTAACACCTGTGAAAACAACTATGCCGACGAAGATCAACCTTCTCCAAAGCATGCGCCAAATCTGGAAGCTTTTAGCCTTTGTTAGCACTTTGTCTGTGCAAAATCCTTCCTCTAATGGGGGCGCACTTTTTCTCCTAGCTGCAATTCTTTACCTGTGTGTTGAATAATTCATCCATATGGCTGCCCATGCTTATATAACCTTCACAATTCTATAATTAATAATTGCCCTAACAATTAAAGGCAATTAATTAATTAAAAATCATGCTTTTCTCTTTTAAAAATTGCATGTTTAAGGACAGCCATCCAATAAATTAAATTAATCCAATTTAATCCTTCACACAACACTTAACTTTAGCCTCACAGCGTGCTTTGACCATAGCCACTGAAAATAGAAATTAATTTAATGATTTAATGCATTTAAAATCATTAAATAACTCCTAAATGGGGCGCACTTTTTCCAAGGAGAGGGGTAGCCACTAAATAAATTAAATTTAATTAATTTAATTCCTTTCTTTTATTCTTCCTTTGACTTTTTGACCTCCTCAAGCTTGGGCGCACTTTTTCCAAGGAGAAAGATTATTAAAAATAATCAATTTAATCACTTTAATCCATCACCAAAGGGGGCGCACTTTTTTGCACATGTAATTCTATTTTTAAGAATTTTTTTCATAATGGGATTCTTTACCCTGCCAGGCAGGCACCAAAATCCCATGATCCACTTAAGTGATTTGACTTTTGCAATGGGATTCTTTACCCTGCAAGGCAGGCACTAAAATCCCATGATTTCACTTAAGTCACTTTCCTTTTATTATATCATGGGAATTTTTACCCTGCAAGGCAGGCAATAAATTCCCACCTGCCTGTAGCCTCTATTTTTCCCACTGCAGCTTAAGTGACTTTTATAACACGGGAAAAAGTACCCTGCCAGGCAGGCATATAATTCCCATCCTGCCTATGGTTTATATTTTTCCCATCGCAGCTTAAATCCTTTGTTTTCCAAAAAGGCGCCCATCCCCGCAGGGGCTTTTTTGTGCACGACTTCGCTTTTTCCCAGTGATCCAGACCTCCAATGATGACTTCCTCCGGGCAAAATGTGCGTGTATGTTTTCCAGCTGCTCCAGGCCAAAAATCGGGCTTACCCGGCGAAGGAGTTGTTCCAGAGAAATTTTACAGAAAACAGAACGGGACACCACAAAAACACGAAAAATTGCCAAAAGTTACAAATAAAACCCAAAACTTAAAATAAGTTAAAATCCTTCTGGTATATAGGAATAATAACATATTCGCTTATAACAGAGTTGAAACGGAGCGCAAATAGCCTCATACGGGGCTCAAAATAATTAAATACAAATTTCCAGTAGACAAATCCCGACGACAGAATAAAACAATTTTGGGCATCTGGGTATTTGGCGAAAAGGGCTAATATGGCTCTTTGGGATTATCTTGACGCTATACAAGAACTTTCAGGCAATAAAAACAACAAATGACCCATTATTTTAAAAGTACGAATTTTTTTTGAATTGGGTAGTCACATATTTCGGGGTGAAATCTGAGTGACACCAGTCCATGAAGCTTAAGGTGGAGGGGCACATTTTTTTGCCCCCTTGTCCCCTTGGAAAGGGATAAAGGGACACCAAAAGTGTGCATTACCGCCATGGTGACAAGTGGCACTAAAAAATATTCTAACTATGAGAGTGTTCTTGAGAGAGATCTTGAAAACAAAGTTCCTAGAGCTCCCAGAGGTCTTTTTGGGCACTTATTTATATGATTTCAAATGAAAACATCATTTAGAGATGAATGAGATGGTTCTCAAAGTTTCTTTTACCTAAAATCCCTTCAAAAATGAGCTCCCATGAGAAATGCCAAGGGCTTGTGAAAATTTTTAATGTTCCAACTTGTAGAGGATCCTATTATATTTCCAATGAGTGCTTGTTTTCCTACTAACTCCTTATAGAGCTCATGTAATCATCCACCGAATATTAGGTACCTATTTTGATTTCCCTTTCCTTACACCTTAAGAACCTGGGGGATGAGACTAGGTCATATGAGGGACCTGGGTGTTCATCATTGTGTGTTTGTGTTGTCATTTATGTCAAATCCATTGGTGGAAAAGGGTGTCATGTGGTCATGTGAGTCTCCATGAGGTGTCAATCATGTTTCAAGCATGAAGGTTGAGTGGTAGTGAGAGGATTTGGTGAGGTATATGGTGTCCTGGTGCATGGTATAGTATGCCAAGTCATGGTATTAGTCTTCTTGAGGTGATTAGATGTTGTATTTAGGTCATACATGATCCATATTATGTTTCATGAGTGTCCATGTGTCTTTATTAAGTCAACAAGGTCAAGTTATGAGGTTCCAATGTTTAGTCAGGTTGTTCTAGGATTTTTTGTAGCTCTGGAGCAAGAATATTGAGTTAGAGATGTGATATTTGGACCAAATTATTCATGGTGGAGTATGGTATCATAATTTTATCACTGTAACTGAGGTTTATGGTGAGTTTCAGGTAAGAAGTCAGAGGTATGATGCATTTATGAGGTCCTTGGGAAGAAAAAAGTGAGAAACTGGGAGGTAAGCACATGCCAATGAGATTGGATAGAGAGTTTCAGAGCTATTTCAGCTATTTGGTGATTATTGATAGATAGAGGATGTTTTCATGATGCTTCATTATAAGTTTCAGGTCATTCTAGAGATTTTTTCGCAAGATATGCAAGTTTTTGTGAAACTGGGTAACAATGTGTTTTTGAGACAAATATTGACCTTCTTATGCTCACCGTGAGTTGTGTGCTATACATAGGAGACAAATAATTTAAGGGATGTTTATAAATGGAACTAAGAAAATTTATCAAAAATAATGAGGTGGTTTGATCGTCACATTTTTTTATGAATGATCGTTAAGAAGATAAAGTGGTTTGAAACCCTAGCTAAACCCTAGCTAGGAGAGACTTGAAGGAGTATACCATCACATTTTTTATTTCTTATCAAAAAGTGATGATTGGATGTTCTAGAGGAATCTTCCATATTTCCAAAAATGTATATTAGAGTAGGTTCCAGTATGTGGGCTCCACCTAAAATTGCATTTTTATGAAGAATTTTAGTTTAAGGAGAAGTTTTCCAAAGAAGGTGATGATTAAATTGACATTATTTGTATACCCTAAGTTGTTCTAGATGTATCTGAAGGTTTAAAGTCATGGTTGGGCTGAAAAATGAAAATGTGTGCCCTATCAAAAATTGGTTTTTAGGGCAGTTTGGAACTACTTTCAGTAAAATTGAGATTGCATGATCTACAGGGGGAGTTAGGACTCCATTAAAATTCTATTGTGAATATGGTTTAGAGATATTTCCATTTGTATATCAAACTTGATGATTAGACAAGGTATTAAAAATTTATGATTTTTTCTTTGAGGTCAAGTTTAAAGGATGTTTGTTTTAGTGCAAAGTGACTTCATGAGGTAAGTGATGGTTTTTGAGTTGTTCATGAATGATAAAGGTTGATTAGTTCTTAGTAATAACTTCTAAGTGTGTTCCATGATTTGGTTGAGCTTAGAAGTTATTTTTGAGGTGATGGAGCATGTTGGGATAATAGTCAGTTTTTGAGACCAAGAAGGGATAAAAAATAGTTTGCAGAGATTAGATTGGATGAAGACCTTCCAATTAGAGTTGGAAGAAGTTATAGTATGTTATGGAAAGAGGATTAAAATATATTTATATTGTTCTATGGTTTGTGTCTTTGTGATTTTATTTTATGACTCTTTCAGGTTGATTTGTGAAGAAGAATGTAGCTGCATTCTTAGAACGGGTCTCCCATGGATGAAATATTGAGTTTTTTGAAGCATGATATGGAAGATTTAATACTTGATATCACCTGTAAAGTTAAGAGGGCTGAATTTTGTTTTTATTTAAGAAATTTTCAGGTCTTGAAAGTAATAAAAAGAGTGAAAATTGGTTGAGTTTGAAAAATGTTTTTTTGGGCAGCCTATTTTGGTGAAGTGTAAAGTAAGTGTAGTTTGAGTATATAGATGTTTAAATAGGTATAAATTTCTTATAAGTTTTCTAAAATTTCCGAGGTTTCCTTATAGTGGTCACATGATATATTTGAGTTCATCTTGAAGTTTCTTGAGGCCCAAAGGTAAAGACATGGTGTTGGAAACAACTGTTTTGACTAGGATATGAGCCAACACGGGCCCATTTAATGAAATATTTGACTAGTTAAATTACAAGTGGGAGAATTTATGATGTAAATATGTTATATTACTCATGTGTGGTGAATTTTTGATCTTGAATAATCATATTTTTGGTATGAGTGGATTTTCCTCATCCTAGTGATGGGATTTTCAGGATTTTTTGGTGCAAAAATGAAGGTTTTTCGCATGGCTGACCCATATGGGGCATATGTGACCATTGTAATGCATGTATTTGAATTTTATTATGATTTATTTACTGAATTATTCATTAATGACTTATGTATCCTGGATTATAAGGAAGATAAGGCTATAAAAGTGGAGTTTGAGCTCATTTCGTGAGCTAGTCTTGCACAGGGGAAAAGTGTGAGCCAAGAGAGAGAGAGAGAGAGAGAGAGAGAGAGAGAGAGAGAGAGAGGATTCGAGGTATGAGGGAATTTTTTGAGAACTAAACAAGTGTGTTACAAGTTTAATATTCGTGGATATGATTTTTTCAAGTGTTTTAAGACAAATCAGTCCATGAAAGACCTAGAGACAGCAAGTTGAAGAAGGTTTGTTTGAGCAAGGGCTTGAAAGAATTTGGAGTTGAACTTTGGGATCACTATCAGATGTGGTATCAGCATATTTTTAGTGGTCATACTTCTGAATTTTTTTTTATGATGATTCATATTCATAATATTCTCTTGTTGAGAGTCATATCAACAAGGGTTTAGGGGCTGGTACCTAGCTAAAGAAATCTCTTATGATCTGTAATATTCACTTGAGTCCTTTTTTGTCTATAATATAAGAATTTTTTAGGTGTTGTTTCTCCTTCTAGGGTTGGTTCCTCACTAAAAAATATTGTAGGATGTGTAATATTATTGGAAGACCTTGCTTTGAGTAATATAAGCAATGCTTTTAGTGGGTTTTCTTCCCCTTGAGGGTTTCCCACTTATATCTAGTGTCTTGTGTTCTATCCTTTTGATTATTGCACATGTTATTTTTTATTTCACACATAATAATTTTACATGGTTTATGGATATTTAATGGTTAAGTTGAATGATGAATCTAAACAATGGGAAATGAATTTGTAATTATTGTATGACTAATTCACCCCCCTCTTAGCCACTGTGCTTCCAAAAATAGGGATCAAAAGAGGGATGGGTGCATTTTCTTGTCCCCTGTGTATCCTTGGAAAGCGACAAAGTGACACCAAAAGTGCACCTTAGTGTCATGTTGCCACTTGGCATTGAAAATTTTGGCTAAGGATCAAAGCTTGTACCTTGGAGAGGAGCTTGAAAATGACATTGTCGGAGCTCCCAGATGAATTTTTGGGAACTTATTTATTTTATTTTTATTTTAAAATACATTATTAGAAGGATGGGATGGCTATATAATTATGATTAAGTTTTAAACTTTCTCAAAAATGTTTTTTTTTCTCAGGATTGCCAGTTGTTCATGCGAAGTTGTGGAAAGAAATTCATGGGTGTTGTGAAAAACATGAGATTATCACCATGTAGGTAATTGAATCATATTTCCTTTGATATTTTTTTTTACCGCCAACTCATTCTGGAGCTCCCGAAATCATCTCCCAAAGCTCATGTGCTTTTTTGCACTGTAAGCTCCTTTGACCTCAAAAACACGCTTTTGTTGAAGTTACTCCTATGCCTCAAGATCTTTCCAAAATATTCCTAAATCACTTGTAAAATGATATATGATCATGAATACACATGTATGATGAGTGTAGGACTTCCAATCTGTTATGGATAATATGTAACAACCTTAGTAAGGCAAAAAATAGCCCTTGCTAAGCCTACATAAATATCAACCTTGAAAGACACTATCTCAAAAGGAAATTGTGATATTTTTCCTCTTTTCAACACATGAGCAAGGGTGGGACCATAAATATGGACACTGAATGGATAGGGATAGGTCTGACATAGGGGATGGACTGACCTGGAGGGATTTTTAGGAAGGTCTACAATGAAATTTTTGTACACTAGGGTATAGTTGTCTTGGTTCCAAGTTGATTTTTTCCTTTACAAAAACATAGGACAAAAGGCAAAAAAAATAGAAACATTAGGGAGGGAATCTCAAAATAATGTCTAGCACATCGCTAAAATACCATGGGATGAAGATGAATTAGTAGAAGAAGAAAAGAAAAATAAAGATAAAACATCTAGTTCCAACAAGGACAAGACATAAAAGGAGAGGAAAAAGGAAGAAACTAAAGATAGTTAATTTAAGAGAAAAACCCACAAGAAAGAAAAATTTGATCAATAAGACCCAAAATATAGATATGTGGTCAGAAAAATAATTTCTATCAAGAAAGAACATACACCTAGAAAAATAAAGTTATTAGAGTACGTACAGAAGAAGATTCATCCATCAGTGAAGACTGGGACCCAAAAGAGCTCAGACCAAACCTACATGACAAAGAAGTAGAAAGAATAAAGCAGTTACAAAGAAAGAACAAGATCATGAAGATACAAAGAAAAAATATTTTATGGAAGATGAGGTAAATGCACTCAAAGAAATATCCAAGTGAACCATTAAATACAGATTAGTTGACAAGCTAAAACAATAATGTAAATATTGGACTAAAGAAGAGAAGAGTTTTCATGTCCAACATATTAAGGTTGGTCATAACAAGAAGAAAAGAAATGTATTCAGAACATAGAGAACATGGCACAAGTCCAATATATACTTGGACATATAAATATTTGATACAATAAATACAAATATCCTTTTGGATCTAGGTGCAAATGTTAACATAATGTCCAAAACAACTCGGAAGAAAATCGATAGGCCCCATTTAGAGGCTGCAATATACCATATCATTCTAGCAGATGGATTAAAGAAATACCTTGTGGGTGTATTGAAGAATGTAGAAGTAAATTTCTTGGGGATCAAGAATATTTTCAATTTTTAATTTGTATAAAATGTGCCTACAAAACCTACATATAATGCAATTTTGGCCTTCGAATTGTTTATTGATTACAATGACACACCGAATTCAAAAGAAGAAGAGGTCATCCTAGAATCAAATGGAATTTGAGTCCATATGCCATTACAAGTAAGAACAAGTGCCACTTGGTCAAAATAAGTCTGACATGACACCGATGAAGAAGATTTTGATGATATTCAAGGCATATATACTTTGAATTGGTTTACCAATATGGATAAAGATTTCAAACCTAATTCTGATGGAGATATTTCAGTAAAGAGTGAATCTACAAATGAGAGTTTAGATAACATAATATAACCATGGGTACATGGTTTTCCTTAATCCACAGTAAGGAAATTACACTCTGCAAGAAGGTTACCATCCTGCGTGATTACTTTAGATGATGATTTCTCTGAATCCACAGATGACACAAATGACATTTTTTTCCCGCACAAGATAAATTTCAAGAAGAAAATTAATACCACTGCACTGTAGAAAAATAACCAATCAAAATGGTTTATAGATTAAGCCGCTGAGTATCCCATTGCACATTACCAAAACATTTAGGGTTTGGATATCTAGAGCAAATGGTAAGGATATTTCCTAATGAAACAACTCGTAAGGAAGCACTTGATGATACCTTAATAATCAATGCTTCAAAATGGTGGGAAACTCTTAAAACTAGTATATCCCATTGAAAATCTCTAGTCACACTATTAAAGACAATATATATATATATATGTATGTATGTATGTATGTATGTATGTATGTATGTATGTATGTATGTATGTATGTATGTATGTATGTATGTATGTATGTATGTATGTATGTATGTATGTATGTATGTATGTATGTATAGAAAGTGAAGGATACTATGCAACCATACCAAAGTATACAGGAGAAGGAGATCCACAAAAGCACATTCAGGTACATGAAAGAAATTGGTAGATATGTGGAGAAAATTTTTCCCTGGTGTGGACTTAACTTTTTGTGTGGACATTAGGAACTTTACCTAGGTCATGGTATATGCATCAAGAAACCAGGAAATAAACAATAAATTGGGATTAATTGGTGAAAGAATTTTCCACACTTTTAACTTCTAGGATACAAATTGCAACACACTTTGGGCACTACAAAATATAAGAACTTTTTTACTCTTAACTCCATAAGATATTGTGGATCGTATTTCAAGATAAAATTCAAAACCACAAGATGAATAACAGTTTAAAAAAGAATAACCTATCAAGACCAAGGAAATGGCATATTGTTTTATAGTAGAAAAGAAATAGAGAGAATAAACCTAAACATTTGAAATATAAAATAGTGGAAGGAGAAAGAGGAGTACTAATAACAAAGGTAGAAGAAGAAAAATATTTCTACCATCCCCAAAAATTCAGGAATGATTTTTTTTTAATAAATAGAGAAGAAAAAATTACAAAAATAGGATATTATTGGTAAGAAGAAGAAGTAGCCAAGGTGTTAGAACTACTTCAAGAATATCTAAATAATTCAATAAACTACGTATTAAAGAAGAAGTGGGAAAAATGAAAATCTAGATCAAGGATGGGGTTAAACCTTTGTATAAAATACCCTACAAACTAAACCCCAACTAGAAAAGTAAAAGTAAAAACTAAGATAGATATGATGTTGAACGCAAGAATAATCAAACATGTCGATGATGTTGAATGGGTAAGCCCTATTAAAGTTAAAAATAATAGTATGGGTGAAATTAGAATTTGTGTGGACTATAGAGAATTTATAAAGTATGTGTGTATGACCCATTCCCTACTCTATTCATAGAAGAGGTTCTAGAAAATGTAGCTAGAGGAAAGGTTTATTCATTCACTAATAGGTTTTATGGTTACCATCAGGTCCAGATTGCTCCTGAAGATCAACCCAAAACCACATTTGTTACCAAATGGGGATCCTTCATGTATACAATCATGCCATTTTGGCTAAAGAATGCACCCACTGTTTTTAGTAGAATCATGATAAATTCCTTCAAAGATTTTATTCATGCCTTTTTAGAGGATTATTTAGATGATTGGACAATCTATGGCTTATTGAAAAATTATATACAAGTATTAAGACTCATGTTTCAAAGATGCAGATCACTACATATATCATTGAACTTGAAGAAATGTATCTTCTTGACTCCATTTGGCATGTTGCTGGGTCATATAATTTGCAAAGATGGCTTGCTGATAGATCCAATTAAAAATTCAGCTATTGTCACACTACCACCTCCAAAGACACAAAAAAAGGTTAAAATAATTTTTGGATACATTGGCTACCACATGAATTTTATAAGAAACTATATGGAGATTAGTGTGCACATTTAGAAGAAATCTTGAAGAAAAGGACAAAAAAACATATATAATGGTATAAAGCATGTGCTAAAGCTTTTAAAGAAAAAAATACTACATGAACCCATCTTGATATTTCCAAATTGGAAATTTCCCTTTCATGTGCATGTAGATGCATCATGTATTGCTATTGGGGTAGTACTTGCACAACCAAGAGAAAACATGGAACACCCAATAGCCTTTGCAAGCCGCAAGTTGTCCAAAGTAGAGAAAAATTACTCTATCATTGAAAGAGAAACATTAAGCATGGTGCATATATTACAAAACTTCAAACTACCTATTAGCTACACCATATTTTTTATATGGACCATGAGCCTTTGAATTATCGATTGAATAGGTAAATCTTGCAAGGAAGAATATGTCGGTGCCTGATGCCATTTCAAGAATTCGATTTCACCATATCTTTTAAACCATGCAAATTTAATAATGGTCAATATTATTTATCTAGAATTGAAACAGGGGAAGATGCAAGACCTATTGATGATGATTTCCCGTGAGCACATCTATTCAGTATTGATGTTATCCTTAAGGATTTTGATGAAATATCCTAATTACTAACAATTAAAGAATTTCTTGCTGAGTATACAAAACAAAAAGGAGGAATTTTCTAAGCTATACCTTCCCCTTTACTCTATTTCAAGGAAAATTATACAAGAAAGTACATGATGAATTCCTTAGAAGAGTAGTCGTAGAACATGAAAGGAAGAATGTATTGGTAGAAGCCCATGAAGGAGTAGAAGGAGGCCATAATGGAGGAGAAGAAACAAAAAGGAAGATAATTATGGTGGGGTTATGGTGGCCTACATTATTTAGAGATGCAAATAAACATGTAAGGTCCTATGATATATGTCGGCAAGTAGGAAAACCAAATATAAGAGATGAAACTCCGCTAAGACATGTACTAGCATTAGCTTCATTTAAAAAATGGGCCATAAATTTCATTGGACCAATCAAACCAGATGAAAAACATTCTCGAGCTAAATTTATCATCACAGGTATAGAATACCTCACAAGATGGGCAAAGGCCATTCCTACAAAAGACTGCACTGCTAGAACAACCAGATTTATCTATGAGATTATCATTACTAAATTTGGATGTCCCCTCAGCATTACAAGTGATTAAGGATTTTTTTGTTAATGCTACTATTAAAGAGTTGTTAAAAAATTTATTAATAAATCATAATCAAATTACACCTAACCACCCTTAAGCAAATGGGATAGTTGAGGAATTTAACAAAGTATTAGAAAAAGTACTATCAAAGATATGTTCACTTTAAAAGGTAGATTGGGACTTAAAGATACATGTAGTGTTATGGGAATACCAAAATGCCTACAAAAGGTTGAAAAAATATTCCCCATCCTAATTGTCTATGGGATTAAAGCCAGAGTACCCATGGAATTTATACTTCTAATTCTTAGGGTGGAAGTAAATTTTAGGATAAATGAATATCCTTCAGTGCATGAAAGGCTCATTGAACTGGATAAATTAGATGAGAAAATATCCATATCTGCTTACAACCAAAGTCAATAAAAATGCAGATAGAAAGCATGGCATGATAGACACATAAAGAACAAAGAGTTTGATATAGGGGATCAGGTCCTACTATATGACAACAAATTGAAAAAAACCTGGGAGGTTTAAAATTCGTTTGCTAGGTCCATATATTATTAAGGATATATTGTCATTTGGAGACACTGAACTTCAAACTCTACAAAACAAAGAATTTCCAATATATTTCAATGGAGCGTAGCTAAAGAAATATCATACCATAGACTGATGATGCAAAAAAATATGTCCTATATGAAAACTGACAATTCAGAGGGTATGATGAGGAGGAGGATGAAAACCCATAAGGGCACCCTCTCTCTACCAAAAATAAATAAGAAAGAAAACAAGGAGGATACAAGAAGTAATGAAATCAAGGAGTAAGGAATAAAGGTAAAAAAAAAAGAAAAAGAAAATAATAAAAACATAGCTTACAAACAAAAATCTAAATCCAAAAAATAAGGAAAATGTAAGGAATAATATACAGAAGAACATATGGGGCCCTTCATTGAAAAACATGTCCATAGTGTTTGCAGTTTAAGTGGAATCAATGAAGACATATGGGGCCCTAAAGAGAATAGGGACATTGCAATCTCCCAAGAAGACATGAAGGAACCCTCTCAGGCCACGGCTATTGCCTTTTTCATGTCACTGCAGGCCATCAAGACCAAGATTGACAGAGCCATCAAGTAATGGACTGATGTACTGCGGTTTTTTTGGCTGCGATCTGGCTGTCATCGGGCGGTTCTGGAGCTATTTTTTGGCGGAGCTTGTTTTTCTGCTTCTCTTTTGGTTTCTTTTTTATCTTGTCTTCTTTGTTCTGGATCTCTATTCATTTGATCCACTGTTCACCGTTATTGTAATATCTGGCTGTTGAGCCTTCTTGGTTGGCTATTCTGCCCCCCTCTGGGCTTCTTCTCTCATATTTTCTATCTGGCTTTTGATCCCTTTTGTATACAGGGTATAGTCCCTTCAAAACTATTTGCCCTTAATAAAAAAAATATACAGAAGAAAGAAACAATTCGTACAATGAAAGGAAAAGATGTGGAGGGAAGAAAATATCTGGAAAATGAAAGAAAAGCCACAGAGGAAAGAGATCCCTGTGGAAAAAAGGAAAAGTCATCGGGGAAAGAGATACCCACACAAGGATGGAAAAAACTTCGGAGGGAAGACATACCTGCACAACAAAGGAAAAGCCATGGAGGTAAGAGATACCCATCCAACAAAGGAAAAAAATGTAGAGGGAAGAAATACTTGTGCAACGAAGGAAAAGCCACGAAAAGATAAAAAAGAACCACAAAAAAAGAAAAAGTAGTTAACTACAAAACAAAGTAAAAACCACACAGTGAAGGAAAAATACTACAATACAAAGGAAAATAAGGAAAATCTACGAGAAGTTTAAGAAAGCTACAGAAAAAGGAAGAAAACTTGCAGATCAAAATAATACACATGAATCCCACACAACAAAGAACACACTTTCTTTCCTTAAATACAATAAATGAGGTAGGTGATAACATAAAGGTATAAAAGCATAAGCTAAGGAAGAAATAATTCACAACAAAAAAATACCTAAGGGAAACAAGAAAAGTGAAAAATTAAGAAGATCAAGGAAGCTAGGGAATACAAATATGAAAAAATACTGAGAAAAATGGTGATTCCCACCATTGTCGAGTAGAAATCCATCCCAAAGTTAAAGTTCTAGAAACATTCTGTTAAATCTACTAAGCATGATCCAATGGGAGAATTTTCACACATTCCTTCTAAAGTGGCACATGCTTGCGATATTCAAAAAATAATACACTCAAAAATTATGGAATATGATCACACCAGATTGGATAATGATAGGAAAT
The DNA here is from genome assembly GCA_019776745.2 of Taxus chinensis. Lineage (NCBI taxonomy): Eukaryota > Viridiplantae > Streptophyta > Pinopsida > Cupressales > Taxaceae > Taxus > Taxus chinensis. Next base: position 649,403,291 of record CM034148.1, on the reverse strand, counting down.
TGATACTTTAGCAAAATCCAACTACATGAGAAATGGAGTATAAGAAGAATGCAAAAGTTATAGCTGAACTAAAATTGGATGCATGGAACAAAATTCCATATTTTTTAGGGTAGACAATACAATAAGGGTTCTTCTCAGTCTCCTACACAATCAAATGCTCTATCTCAATAAACCCTACCAAATTAATGTGACACTTTTAACAAGGATTACAAGGTTGTTGGCAACAGGGCGCTCAACATTGACAAAGATGAAGGCATCAATGAAAACTTCAACGTGATTGATGGACATTATAATGTCAAAAAGAGGAGTGTAGATTGGTAACACCAAGAATCATAGTTTGAGGTATGCATCTAATGCCATATTACTAAAAATTTATCACACTAATAGAGAAGATGGTACACATGGATTAAGTGCCCAAATTTCCCTAGACATGGTCACCTCCCATTTTGAGTACAATTTATGCGAAGTGTTAGCAGCCAAATTTCATGAAAACTCTAGGAAAATTAAGGAGGGAAAATACACATTTTCTTATAGGTCCATTTTGTTGTGCCTTGTCATGTATTTCATAAATACCCTTCCAGCTATAACGGAACCAATGTAATGGAGACAAGATACATCAATTACAAAACAAATTATAGAGCACATGAATATATGATTCAAGTGCAACAAATGTTATCCCTTATAGGCTGGACAAATAACATAAGGGAAGTAGTGGCCAATATATCCATACTCTTATAGAAAACAATAACTTAGTTTTAAAATGAAGTAGTCTTTATTGTGGATATAGAATACACTTTCATAATACCCTTCATTATGTGGATTACACATATAGCTCCATTACCTTATGAATAATGAGTCATCAGATGAGATGGTAGCCATAACCATATAGGTAATAAGAAACCTCCCAATGGACCCTAACAAGCTAGTGAATCCCAAAATTGATGATGTAATTGAAGAAACATGGGAGGAGTTTAGAAATAAATACCTATAATAGCATGGATAAGGAGAAATAGGTAGGGTAGGGCCAAAAAATAAAAAAGAAGAGATAAGAAAGAAAAAACTTCTCCACAACCAGCCGCTAAATGCCAAAAGACATGGCTATAAAGAAAATGATGAAAGATTCAGAAATCAGTGAAGAAGAAGAAGACTTAGAGGAAGAAGTAGTGGATATATTAGATTCAGGGGAAGAAGAAACTCCATCTTCTCCACTCTCACCTCCAGCCACAACACAAGAAGAACCATGTCCATAATTCACTAAGGATGTTGAATCTTGGGAAGATTCACAATTATCCCACACAACATACATATTCTACAAAATATGCCTAAGTCATGGTGGGATTTCACTAGTGGCCCAACAATATGAAGTGGGCACAACAAAAGAACATGTGTCTATAATGGATGCTATAATTCATTACATGAATTTTTTTGCATTGGTAATAAATGACATAATCCATCTCCTCCCACAAGACCTTACTAAAAGAAATACAAGCTCAAGTAGATATGGAGGAAGAAACCATTTTAGAATATTTTGGGAAAGAACTTAAACAACTAAAACAAAAGAAGAAGAAAATTGTCAAAAATAAAAAAACCGCATTGAGGATATATAAGAATTGATAAGGTTAACTGAAAAAGAAAAGAAATAAAAAGAGGATGAGGTAAGAAAAAATAAAGAAGGATACAAGAAGAAACAAGCATAAAATAAGAAAAGGGAGGAGGATGAGAAACATAAGGAAGAACAAGAGAAAAAAATGAAATAAGAAGAAATAAGGAGGAAAGAAGAAAAAGATAAGAAGAAGAAGGAGGAAGAAGCTAAGAAGGATAAGGAAGAAGATAGAAATAAGAAACAAGAAGAAAAAGATAAAAAAGAAGAAGAAGAAGAGAAAAAGAAGCAAGAAGAAGATAAGGAGAAAAAAATGGAGGAAGATAAGAAAAAGGATGAGGAAGATAAGAAGAAGAAGGAGGTAGAATATCTAAAGTAGAAAAAGGAGAAGGAAGAAAAGAAGAAACGTGAGGAAGAAGCTAAGAAAAGAAGAAGAAGAGAAAAAGAAAAAGGAAGAATAATAAAAAAGAAAAAGAAGAGGAGGAGAAGAAAAAGGAAGAGGAGAAAAAGAAGAAGGAAGAAGAAGTAGAGGAGGAAGGAAGAGTAGAAAAAGAAGAAGGAAGAAGAGGACATGAAAAGGAAAGAAATAGAACTAAAATAGAAAGAAAAGGAGGATAAAGAAAAGGAAGTGTAAAATACAGGAAAAACCTCATATTACAACCATAGATACAACTGAAGCACCCCATGGTATAGTGCCAGCTCACTCCTCCATGCAATTCAATTAGGCTAAAATCAAACAAGCACTTCAATAAAGAAGACAACATTAGACTATACAACTTAGCAACAAGGGTAGTAGAGAAATACTCAAGAAGGGTACATTGTACATTTGCATAAGCTCTCACCCCTACAAAAATCTACATGCTAGACCAATTTCTAGACAAAAGTGCATAAACATATATATTGGATGTAGAGATGTGTATATATATATAATATAGATATAATGAATATAATATTATATAGAGGAAGTGATGAATAGAATAGTGGCATCCATCAAAATAGCCAAACCACAATTCAAGATTGATTCTAGCCTTCCCGTATACAAACAACAACTGAACAAGCAATAAAGTTAATGCTAGGATGACAGTACCATACTACAAGGAAAGTGAGAAGGAAAAGATAAAAGAAGAGGCAATGTAAAGAATATAAGGAGAAAATCATACAACCTCAAGCTACTATAAAATCAAAGGAGGTGGAAGGATATGCAAACATCCCACCAAGACTTAAGGAAGAAGTTACAAATGTCATGGCATACTACGCCTATACCATGGGTTGGCTAGGATTAACTCAAGAGGATAAGGAAGAATTGGATAAATTAGAACAACAACTCAATAAGGAGTCAGCAGAGTATGATATAACTACAGATGTATGATGGGTGCTTAACGAAGAAAACTTGCAGAGCTTACATAGATTAATATCATAGAAAATAAAGACAACACATGGAAGAAAGATTGCAAGATATGCAAGAATATAGTACCACAATGGATAAATCCCTAATGAGAATGCAACAAGAATTGAGCAGCTACCAAGAAAAGATTTGGCCAAATCCAAATAAATCAGCCACCTGCCTATAGACATTCTCCTACTTTCTCAAGAGAATACTCAGCTACAGGTATGGATGCAAGAAATACAAAGAGCATTTAGAGCAATGGTATCACTTTTGAGAATAATATTATTAATAAGTATGCAAAGGATATTCCCCAAACTATTACATAAGGAAGAAAATCAAAGGAAAATTTTTTGGGAAGCCATTGTGTCTTGTAAATCCAGCTGAGAGAGTCGAGTGAGGGAACACTTCCTTAAGCTAGACGTATCTAAGTTTCTGGTAAGTTTATGCTTTAGTTTTCCAAAAGGTACAACACTGATTGAAGAATAAAGTATAGACATACTTCAAATTTTGAAAAGAAGACAAGGTTCTTCATCTTTTGGTTGTCTCAAGGACGAGACAATGTTTGAAGTCTAGGGATGATGTTGACAAGGTTCTTCATAAATTTTGGAGATAACCCGCAAAGTAAAGCAAAACCCGTACGAGATACAGGAGAAGTCGCAGATAATAGAAGAGTCGGCGAAAGCCACCAAATATGTGAAGTCTAAAGAAATCCACAGAATACTGAAAATCCATCCAAACACAATGTATAAATCTGCAGAAAAAATCTATCTAGAGTTGTGAAACGAAGAAGGACTAGAAAGAGAAGTGCGGCGTAAGCTGATAGAGTCATGACCAAAAGAATTGTCTTTTGGATAATTTTGTAAGAATAGATATTTATTGTACTTAATCAAAATAATAAGTATGTAGAATTGTGTGACATAGTAGTGTGTGATGATGTGTAGAATATAGAATACTATAGAGAGATATGTAATAGAAAAGAAGAGAATAATGTATATGAGAATATATGAGAAGTGTGTAAGAGACTAATGTAATATTATCTTAAGATATGAATAAAGACTTGATGAGTTTATGCAATATCGTATAATTTGTTATGTTACAATTAAGTATTTGTGTTCATCTGTTTGATTTTGTTTTATATTTCCCTTACACATCCTTAACGAAAGTGCGAACTTCTTAATCCTCGCGTTATTATTGAGGCTTATGGTTAATATTGGTAGCAAACATTCTGACATCATTTGGAATTTTCTTAAGTAGAAGTTGTTATCCTAAAATACCCCTAGGGTTATTTTGGCTTTAACAAGGTTAAAATTGGACTTAGCCATTTTAACAAGCCTAAGACGTTTAAAATGAATGTAAAATTCCACCACTCTAAACCACTATCTGTTGGCATTTGAAAACCCATGGGAGACTTATCTAGTTCATTAGCGGGTTCTATATTAAAATACCACATGATTTTACTTTGGTTGTCAAATTCAACGCAAAACATCAAGCAGTAGGCCATGAGGAAATATTCTAACTATCCTTAAGGTTTTATCTTTGGAAGACATGAGAGACATGGAATACACTATATTCCATAATATTTTAGGTCCACGGTAGGGTGGAGTTAAAGATAGGTGGTAGAAGATCAACGGGCGAGGAAAAAATACATGTTGCCATTCTGGTGAACTTCAAGGAAGATTTTTTTTGTGGACTTCAAGTTTTTCGAACAAACCAAATTTCATAAGGGCATTCGGTCTAGGTGGTCTGACAGGTCAAGGCGGATATGTGGCAACACTTCTATGAATCTAAAAAGTCTAAGTCATCCCAAGATAGAAGTTGTAATGCAAAGCAACAACCAATAAAAAATAAATACAAAGCAAGAAAGATCGACATTGCAAGGTACATGGAGCTCTCTTCACATTCTATTAGAAATGGCTATCAAAGGATTGACATTGCAAGGGCAAGGGAATGTTCTTATTGGTCAGTGTTTCACAGTCTAATAAGGTCCATATAGATGAAGGTGCATTACGAAGTAAGCATGGAGCTCTCTCATTGGTTCATGTGTCATGGTGGGAAGTGCAAGTAAAAGAGATTCTGACACTGTAAAGGTATGTGGCATTGTCTTATTGGCCTACATTTCGTAATGGGACAAATTTGCACACAAATCTACATAACCTAGAAGAGGCTAGAGGCGTACATGTAGAAAAGGATCGACCTTGCAACCTAACCAGAGACTGACACGTGGTGGAAGTTAAAGTGGTAACACGTAGGCAAAGGCAATCTCTGAGACCAATCAAATGATGTCATGTGCGAAAATCTGTCGCGTGGACAGATCTATGGACAGACGAGCCAACAGTGTGCAGGGCTTAGCCCCTCTTTGAGACAGCAAAGCGAAACTGGTTTATTGCTATTTCTACTAGCAGGAACCTATGCAAGTCTCACAGATTCTGCCTTCGGGGTTGGGATCTCATCCCAGTAGAGTATTCCAGGCTGCGAAAAGAAAGGAATGAAAGAGGGAGAAGAGAAAGAACAGATCCGAAGGGAGAAAAGAAATGAATTCCAAAGCAGAAAGGTCAGAAGATTTATGTTTTTAGTTTGGTAGTAAACAGAGCCAAACCTACTTGCATAAATAAACAAAGCAATACTGATAAACAAATGACGGAAAAGTAGATATGAATCTAACAGATTAAACACATATAGATCTAACGTAAGGAAGATCTAATGTATAACACAGCTATTGAGCACAAAGTCTGAATAATTGTATTACTGTTCTTTTCTGTTACAAGAAAGCTCAAAGTCTTTCTCTCCTCACTTCTATTTCTATCTAAAAAATGTTCACCCCTGAATACTACAAGTATTCTAGTATTTATAGAAGATGAGGGAGAGAGAAGACAAAATGGAGCCAACCACTTATTTACAAGATATTTACAAAATATCTAAAAGTCATGTTGACTTTGACAACTTTGATAGATGACATCATCCCATGATGCAACATGGATGATGTCATCGTTTGTATCAACTTACTTCAGATATTACGAAAAGAAAGTCGGAGAATAGAGAGAGGAAGAAGGAGAAGAAGAAGGAGAAACTATTCATCATCATCATCCTGCGGCCGAAAAGGGGTCGCCTGTTTCTGATGCTGCTCAGGAGATGAGATGTGGAACTGAGCGCGGTATTCCAAGAACTTGCTGATCATTGGCCCAAATTGATCCTGTGATGGATCCTTGTGCCGTTCACTGATGGCTTCGCAAGTCTCCCGCTCGTCTATGAGCTTTTCTGGGAGTTTGGAATAATCTTTCTCGCCTCGATAAGGAACCCGATGAAGTCCCTACAGGCCAGTAGGTTGTTGATAGATTCAGTATCGAACGTGACCTCTGGCCCTGTCCCTTGAGAGGCTATCTCCTTGAAAATCCGGATAGTGTCATCAGCTGATCTTAAGGTAAGGGAAGGAGTGAGCAACCCTGGAGTCATAGATAGAACAATTTTCTCCATTTGATGCATTGCATCCAGGGCCTCTTCCTTTACCTTGTCTATCTTTTCCAGAACGAATTCTAGCTGATCTATCCGATAGTCCAGAGTGGACATAGTTTTGTTGAGGGCCCTTGGGTGGCCGAAGACTCCGAACTTGACCAGATCTTCGACTGAACAGTCGAACATTTGTTGGAAGGCCTCATGCTGGAGTCTAGCATGCTCCAACTCTTCTGATACTGGACCTGCTAATGCTTGGAGTTCCTTGTTCGCCTTCTCGATGTTCAGGTATAAACTGATATACTCGGCGATTACTTTTTCACTATCTTTGATGATCTGGCTCCTCCAAGCAGAAACAGCCATACCTTGCTCGCCGATCTTAGAATACTCATTGATCTTCTCCTGACTGAGCAGCTCAGGAGTCTCGGCGGCAGTTGTGGGAGGTGCATTTCCCATCTTCTGTAAGGCCTGAAGCAGATATTTATTCTGCTCCTTCAGTAGCCTTTTCTCCTCTTTCGTTTCTTGAAGCTTTTTGCAGAGTGCATCCACTGCGGAAAGAGCTTCCCCCTGGAGACTTTCTGAGGATGTCCCCATTGTGACTTGGGTCACGGTGAAATCTGTTGGAGACAGATCTTCTTTTTCTTTGAGGGGGTTGGGGTATGCTATTTCCATGACTCTCTCACCTGCAGCGCTCTTTGAGAAGCGTGTAACCGGCTTGTGCTTCTTTGCTCCTTTAGCCGGAATGACAGAAAAGTCCATCGGAGCGATGGGAACTTTCCTCTTTTGTTGGCTCAGCTGCTGAGAGATCCAAGCTGGTCCTATAGAAGAAGGACCAGAGACAGAGGGGGAAGCAGCAACGGTAGAAGAGGGGAAAAACGTGGAGACACGCGGCGGCGGCATTGAAAGAATAGCCGAAGAAGTGCCCACGGGAGGGAGGGAAACCGCAACTGCAGAAGACATAGGAAGGGAAGGGAGCTCGGAGATGAGGGAAGAAATGGAAGAAGACAAATCAGCGAGGGAGGAAAAGATAGACGAAGATGCGGGGGAAAGAGTAGAAGAAGGGGCAGAGGACGCGACCAAAGGGATGGTCGCTTGAGTCACTCGAGGAGGGGAAGGAAGAGAAGAAGAAGGGATAGAAGGGACCTCTGAAGTTGTAGCGACGCCGACATCCTGGGTGGATGGGCGTATAGGACTATCCTCTGTCAATCCCTCATCAAGAGTTATGACTTGTTCAGGCTCTGAAGGAAGAGGACTTTGAGGGGCTTCCTCCTGAATGGTGCTGGGTTCACCTTCTGCACCTTTGCCTTTCAGCTGCTTCTTCGACCTTGGAGGTGCGTTGCCCAAAGGGGAAGTTGTGAAATCTACCCCGAGGTAGATTAGTCCGTTCATGCGGCACCAATGCTCTGTTCTCCGCATAGTCTCTTTGACCCTCTCCTCAATTGTTTGAGGAGCTTTGCTTCTGTCAATGTCCGGGAAAGGCCAATCATCCCCTTCCGTGTCATTGTACACCTTGTCAGTTTCGTCTTCCGTAGTTTGGAAGCCTTTGGGGACAATGGCCACTCCGTATTGGATGATTTCCGTTAATGCCAAGCGCGAGTGATCCTTTCTTCTGAGTTCCACCTCATGGAGAACGTCAATGTAAATATCCTCAATTTGAGGGACATGGATCGGATCCAGCTTAGCCCTTGGTAGACAGCCCCTAGGATCGAAGGTAGGCCTGGCTGGGAAGTCATGTTTCAAATTCAGCAACTCCAGCTCTGCGAACATTTCCTTCGCTTTGTGATAGGAGGAGCATGTGTACCGGCCCACCGTGAGGGGGAAAGGAGTTCCGCCCTTCTTTCTTTTGAGGCACTTTTCATGGTATGTGACCAGCTGCCTTGATAACTCCAGTAGAATCAACTTTGGTCCAGCATACCTTGGTAGCCTGGTTGGCTCTCCCAAAAAGTTGACAGCCCTTAGATAGGTGAACGTGGGAAATTGGGTGAACAAGGCTCCCCATTTCTCTGTGACTGCTACTATGTTCTTGGTCGTCCGGCTATGAGTCATGTTGGGCCTCAGCAGGCAGATGACGTGATAGAAGAATGCATCATTGATTTTAGCAAATTGAGGGATGCTATTCTCCAGCCTCAGCTCTGGGTAGTAATCAAATATCCTGGCCTGAGGCCATACTCCACTTCGGTTCAGCCCTGGGTAATCCCTTGCCGATGCTGCAGCGTAGACTACATAGGAGTTCATATGGAATACTCCTGTTGTGGCGAGCTGTTGTAGCTGCTCAGATATGGTGCTGCTTATTATTTCACCCCAGCAAAAGCGCTGATCGGGTAAATTTTTATTCATTGTCTCCAGGTACCGCAGCATCCATTTATGGAAATAGTGGGCATCTGAAAGCCCGAAGACTCTGCTCAGGAAAGTGATAGTATCACTGAGTTCCTCTGAGAAATCACTTCGGTGGATAGTTTGAGGCCACCGGGTCACCACCTTCTTGTTCTTTAGGTAGACCTCATTCATCAACTGCATGCACTGGTCCTCGTTGTCTTCCCAGGCCTTGATGCATTCTTGCTGGCTAACAGCCACGTAGTTCCGGTGGTGAGGGATGCCAAGCATTAACTCAAAATGACGGGCAGTGAGGTTTATGACTACCTCGCCCTTACTGTTCTCGACACATCTTGTGTCTTTGTTGTAACATTGGGCAACCACCATCATGAATTCGTTGTTTACAGCGCTGACTGGGATTCCGCCGGCGAAATGCAGAGCACTGCCTATTAACTTGTCCATCCATGGACTTCTTGTAACTTTTTGAGTTCTAACCCAGAACTCATCCATGTCAATGTGACCCAATTCAGAGTCTCTGACATCCATACTGCACTCAGCCTGTGATTCGGGCATCCTGACCCTCTGATATTTGTATTTCATCTCTTCTTCTGTTAGTTTAGCCTTTCCTCTTGGTTTGGTGGGTTTCTTGCTTGACGTAGACATGTGTTCTTTCGAACTCAGTTGCTGATCTGCACGAAGAAGAAGAGAGACCCAATCCAAAAAGGTTGAATTAGTCATTTGATCTTCTATTGGAAAGCTAGCAGAAGGAGTTAGATATTTAAAGGCTTAGGGCGCAGGAAAAATGCAACTGGCAGGCCAAATAGATAAGGCGCACAGAGAAAGGAATGTTGCAGAGGTTATATTGGCGCCAAGGGCGCATGGCGCATGGATGAAGCAGGTTGCATTTTATAGCAGGGCGCACAGGAAATGCGTGTTACATTGGGGTTCGGTGCGCCCTTTGGCGCATGGATGGATTGTGTAACATGGACAAATGGTGCGCCAAAGGAATATGGCGCGGCGCATGGAGGGTTTACACAACATCATGTTACTGCATCGGAGGGTGCGCCAGCGCCTATGTAATCTTTATACTTGCGCGCAGAAGGCTTGTGTTGCATGAAAGCTGAGTGCGCCCTTTGGCGCATGAAAACATTATGTAGCATGGAGAATAGGTGCGCCAAAGGTTTAAAGGAGGCGCAGGTTTTAAGCTTGTAACAGGCAAAAAGGGTGCGCTTGGGGGCGCATGAATTTCAACTGCAGCAGGATGGAAAGGTGCGCCATTTGGCGCGGATCTTGAGTATGTTGCATGGCGGGTAGATGCGCCAAAGGGCGCGATTGCATTAAGTGCAACATGACGCGCCAGTGCGCCATGGAAAATACACTTGATCACTCAATATAACTGATTCTTATTTCCTTCAAAGGATGCTTGGTGCAACAGGGTTTTTATAAAAGATCCAGCAGACCAAGAAATTACAAAACAGCCCCCCTTTTTTCCAACAAATCCGGAAAGAGGGAGAGGAAGGGGGGAGGAAAAGAAGAAAGGGAGACGGGAAACCAGGCAGCACAGGGGGGAAGCTAGCCTAAACATAAACATACTTCGATGAAAACCGTCCAGCAAGCAAGCACACACCAAAACCGGACAAAAAACAAGCTCAAAGAACAGAAAACATAAAACAGGGAAGGGGAAGAACCTCTTACCTTAAAATTATAGCGAAAATTCCTTGAGCGGGTCCACAACACGATGAAAGTGACAGAGCAGGGGCTGACAAGTCCAGAAATATCACGTGCTTCGAAAAAGAATGAAAATGACATGGGCGCGCACTGATATTTATAGAAAAACCTGTCATTAATGCGCCACCAACTTTTGAAATGGCGCATGAAAACTGCTGTCGACAGAGGAAAGCGTGCGCCCTTTGGCGCATGGAAGTATCTGACGACAGAAGAAAGGGTGCGCCTTTTGGCGCATGAAATGCGTTGTCGGTCATGAATTTATGTGCGCCCTTTGGCGCACCAAAACTTGGTGTAACATAGAGATTACGTGCGCCCTATGGCGCACCAAAAACTGACTCAACATCCTTTGGCGCACCGAAAGGAGTGACAACATGGAAAACCATGCGCCAAAGGCTTTTAAGGGGGCGCATCAAAACTTGATGTTGCAAGGCAAAACCATGCGCCCAGCCAAAAAAGGCTCAAAAAGACTAAGTTCAAAAACTAGATTTCCCGGGGAGGGATTTTGCAACGTTTCGAACGCGAGGGATCCCTAACGAGGGATCGAAACAAAATTTTCGGTATGGTTATCGGTAAAATTGCCCTTGTCAATTTTACGGGATAACAGCTGGCTCTTTCTGGGGACTATCCCTGAGCAAACTCGGGGGTAGAGAATCCCAGATCACATGTGCCTATCCATTGGGTACGGAGTCAAAAACAAGGGGGACCGGAGGGAGAACAAAGGAAACACACAACAAACTGAAAGCAAACACACGACAAAAGCAAACACACAACTAAAATAAACTGTACAAAGAAGAGAGCAAGCTCTACTTCCTGAAGATCTTGAGATGTTGCCCGCTATAGGGAAGCGGGAGCTCAGCTCCATCCAGATATGAGAGATAGAAACTATTCTCTCCATTGAGTCGCTTGATTTTGAAGGGCCCTCTCCATAGGGAATCAAATTTTCCGTGCATGCCCTTCGGTTCTCTTCGCTTGTCCCAAAGAAGGACGAGATCTCCCACTAGAAAATCTCTCTGCTTGGCCTTCTTGTCAAAAAGCCTCTTCACTTGATTCTGATGTTCAGTGATCTTGTCGACCACTCTTACTCTCTTTTCTTCAAGTTCCGCCAGATACATAATTCTCTTTTCTAGAGAATTCTGAAAAGTTTCATCTTCGATTGCTCGTGCCAAGCGTAGAGCAGGAAGTTCCGCAGAAATGGGAAGTTCGGCATCAGTGCCATATAACACTTGAAAAGGTGACATGCCGAGAGATCTCTTGGGGGTAATGCGGTCCGCCCACAAAGCATCGTACAAAGACTTGTGCCACATGCGCTGATTTTCATCTACTAATTTCCGTATGATGGTCACCAAGTTCTTATTACTGGATTCTGCCTGACCATTTCCCTGAGGGTAATAATCCGAGGCATGTGCTAAAGTTATTCCGTATTCATAGCAAAAACTAATAACTTCCCGCGAGGAGAAGTTAGAAGCATTATCAGCAACGATCTTGTTTGGAACACCGAACCTGACAATGATATTCTCTTTGATAAAACTGCAAACCACCTCAGAAGTGGCGTGCTTGACAGGTATGGCTTCCACCCACTTAGTGAAGTAATCCGTTGCTGTGAGGACATAGCCATGTCCGGCACTCGATTGAGGATTGAGTGCTCCAATAAAATCAATTCCCCATTGCCTGAATGGTTCATTGATAATGACCGGCCTAAGGGGAAGGGCAGCCAATTTGGGCTTGCCGACGAATTGCTGACAGGGTTCACACTTTGCCACCCAGGTAGCCGCATCTTGAAAGAGCGTTGGCCAATAGTACCTGGCTCGAATGATTTTGTGTGCTGTCACGGAAGAAGAAAAATGACCTCCACAGGCTGAATTGTGAAAACTTTCCAACAATCTTACTTGCTGGGGTTTGTCAACACATCGCAGAAAGACACCGTCTATCCCGCGCTTATATAAACCGTCATCCCAGATGACATACTTAGCTGCCCTGAGCTTTATAGTGCGCTTCTCCTTTGCAGTTAGGTGCATTGGGCATTCGCCGTAGGTAAGGAAGAAAGCGATATCGGAGTACCACTCATCACTGGTTGCAACAAATAAAACCAGAGGCAGAGAATCAGGCTCCTTTAGAGGGCTTTGCTCTTCTTTGGTACAGTCCTCTTTTCCTTTTGGATTTTCTGAATTTTCATTTTCAGCCATTAGCTGACACAGGCCCTTGCCCCTCACCAGCTTGGTGGGCTTAATATCCAGGTCATATTCCTGGACTTTTGCGATCCAATTCCCTCTCAAACTTCCTAACTCTTGCTGAGTTAGAATTGATTTTACTGCGGTGTCTGGGACTAGCACCACCGTATGCGAGTTCAGAATGTAATACCTGAAATTCTTCACTGCTTTGACAACGGCAAAGGCGTGCTTTTCCAGCTGAGTCATTTTCAGTTCGTGAGGCTTGAGAGGAGAACTCATGAATGCGATTGGAGATTCAATATCTTCTGAGTTCTTTTGCATTAGGATTGCAGACACAGTATGTTCCGATGCATAGCTATACATAATGAAGTCTTTGGAGAAATCCGGACATACCAGGACCGGTGCATGAGCAACAGAAGTTTTTATTTCCTCAAATGATCTTTTCCCTTCTTCACTCCATCTGAAAGTGGGTGACCCTTTCATCATGTTCAGTATGTGGCGGGTCTTCTCAGCAAAATCAGGAACAAAACGCCTAAGAAAGTTCACCTTCCCGAAGAAAGAATGAACACCATTCTTGCTTGTAGGCAGAGTAAGGCTTTGGATAGCCTTAACTCTTTCGGCATCGATCTTGGTTCCTTCTTTGCTAACCACATGGCCTAGCAATTTCCCTTCCGTAACCCCAAAAACAGACTTTTTGGGATTTAGGGAAATTCCATGTTCTCGGCACCTGGCCAATACTTGCTCCAAATGATCACAATGATCACTTCGTTGTTTAGAGAACACGGTCAAGTCATCTAGATAAACTACAATGACTTTTCCCATCATGCCTTTAAATGCGAAATCCATGGCCCGCTGAAAAGTGGCACCAGCGTTAGTTAGGCCGAAAGGCATCCTGCTATAGGCAAATGTACCCCAAGGAGTAGTGAATGCTGTTTTGAATTGATCTTCAGGCGAGACTTCAATCTGGTTGTAGCCTGAAAAACCATCAAGCATAGACAGCATTTCTGATCCAGTTACTGCTTGCAGAACTTGATCCATTATGGGAAGAGGGTAGTTGTCTTTCAGCGAAGCTTGGTTCAAGTTTCGGAAGTCTACGCATATGCGTATTTCACCGTTTTTCTTGCGCACTGGCACAATATTGGCTACCCAAGTGCTGTGATGGATAGGGAAGATGATTCTTGCGTCCAGCATCTTCTGAATTTCGGCTTGAATGGTGCCCGAAATCTTGGGATTATAGTGCCTCTGCTTCTGACGGAAGGCTTTGACATCGTCTCTTAGCGGTATGTCATGCTGAACGTCCTTTGGCTTGAAGGACTTTAAATCGGCATAGGACCATGCCAATACATCCATATATCTCTTCAGCAACTTGACGAATTTCCGCTTTTCCTCTGGCGTGCAACATTTCCCGATGTTCACAAATTGCGGATGTTCCTCAGAACCTATATTGACTGGTTCTGTCTCTGGGGATGAGCAAGGATCGTCCCGTTTCTTCTTTTTAACAAAACGGTCATGCCTGTCAAACAGGCGCTCCAGAGAAACCAGGCCCTTCGGAATTTTATTTCCTTTGAGCTGACATATGCCGTCTTTCTCCTCTGATTCATGGTTTTGACTGTTGATTGATTCGCGGCATGCTGAGGTGGATCCTTCAAAATACAACTCATCAAAATTTTCTGATTTTTCTAGAAAGGCAATGAGGTGATTATCATCGTTGAATACCTGCCAATGCTGAGAGTTGTCTGGCACGCTCGGGCGGAAAACCACTTCAATGGTGTATTTGTTCATTTTCAAACCCGGGTGCGGGAGCATGAGAGATGCTGAAACGGCCAATGAATCGGCCATATCATTTTGAGCTCTTGGAATTGCCCCTATCGAAAAGGCATCAAATTCCTCAATGCTGTCCCATACTGCATTACGGTAGTGCCTGAGCCTTTCATTTTTTACTTGGTAAATCCTTTTGACCTGATTTACAACCAGCTCGGCATCACCTTCAACTTTTAGATTTTTAATTCCTCTTTCCTTTGCAGCTTGCATACCGAGTAACAGAGACTCATACTCAGCAGTATTGTTAGTGTTGAAAAACTGCAACTTGAAAGAAAGAGGAATGACTTCTTCCTCAGGAGATATCAGCACAACCCCAGCGCCACATCCACTAGTTGCGCAACTGCCATCAAATTGCAAGGTCCAGATCTTATTAAGATCCTTTTCTTGAACAAAAACGTCCTTTGTATCCGCCTTAGTAGACAAAAAGTAGTTCCCCATCCCTGATGATTCAAAAAGGATTTGGGCTTTGGGATCTTCGGAGCTAGTGACCAAGTACTTCTTTTGGGATTCCGGTTCCAAAGTTTGCATTACGCCTTTGACTGGAATTCTAGCTTTAGACCAGTCCATGTGAATTTCTCCACCAACTTCGCTGCAAAAGCTCCTTCCTAGCAGAATTCCATAGGCTGCCGGAATGTCAGCGACAAGGACGGTCATTTTTACTCTTTTATCCGGGAAGGCTGCAAACGCGAATTGCGCGTCTTTGATTTGGCCAATCAATGGTACTTGCTTGGTCTCCAATGAGTAACATCTGCCGAAAGGTTTGGTAAGAGTGAGGCCCAAAGCATGGGTGACTTTCGCCGGCATGACGTTATCGGAAGCTCCGGAATCAATTATACAGTTGCTCAACTTATGGCCGTTGATTAGGAGAGAGAGATAGAAAGGTTCTATCTTGCCTGATGCGGATGTTGAAGCAACATTTATGTGGGATTCAGGAGGAGTGGAAAGGATTCCTTTTGGGGAAGCCTGATTAGATATAACAGCTTGACTTTGGATATACTTAGTCAATCTTACAAGCTGTTCGGGGTTTGACTGAAGATACTCAGCTTCAGACATTTGGATCTTGGTCTTTTTTGCATGATCTATTATATCGAATGCGGCCAAGGGTTGCGTTGGTAAAGGAATGAGTCCTTCACTTCGCGATTGCGGAACAGGGTTACTGATCTTGATAGGAATATGAGGGGGCTGATTCGGAGGAGAGATGGGCGGAAAAGACTTCTTTGCAAAAGATTTAACAGGGAGTTGAGTAGGAAGAGGATTACCTCTTTTAACAATGGTTGGAGGTGTGCTTGATACGACCTTCTCTTTCTGCGCATGGGCAGCAACTTCCGCTTCCTTTCCTTGCGAACGGGTAAAAACAGCGTAGGATTGTCCGCTTGCATAGCCCTGAGTACTCTCTTCTTCGTCAGATTCATCCTCATCAAATTCCATGTATCCAATAGTAGAGTCGCCAGTCGGTTCACCGACATCTTGATCATCTTCGCCTTGAGACGAAGGTTCTTCATAGTACTGCTCTTCCTCTTCAATTTCGGCCAAAGCATTGACCGGAGGAGCTTCAAGCGCCAACCGTGGAGCAGTTGCAGGTAGACGCGGTCTTTGTGAAACATTGTTAGGAACAAAATTCCTCCGCGGGACATCCCGGTACGAGGAACTGGGAGAGGCCTGGGCCAGCTGCTTTTTTAATGCGAGCAGATCGTTCGCCATCTTTTGGAATGCTGGATCAGACGAAGTAGCAGGCGAGGGGTCTGAAGATTTGGACTTTGATGATTCCTTTTTCAACTCGCCAGATATTATCAAATTGTCTTCTATCCGGATGGCAGCAGCCTGAGCGAGAGGCAGAGTAGCTACTCGTTCTTGAAGGAGCAAGAAACTGACTTTTGAGCTCATGGCGTTCACGAAGAAACACTTCTGATTCTCCGGTGTTGGAAGCATGGCAGTAGGGACACGGTTGATTAACGCATTGAACCGGGCGACAAAATCGCGCATGGTCTCATTGGCCTCCTTCTTCAGGTGGGTAATCCGTGATAGCAACGCAAATGCATCCTCTGAAGGCTTGTATCTGTCTTCAAAAGCTTCCCGCAAGGTAGCCCAACTGGTGATAGATCCGGCCGGCAAATGCTGAAACCATTCAGCTGCAGGCCCTTGTAGGGTTTCCAGAAAAAGGCGGACTGACACATCTTCATGAGTCACGTCCAAAATACTGCATGACATAATGAAAGCAGATATGTGAGAATCCGTGCTTTGATTTCCGCTCCCGTCAAATTTAGGAAAATTCTTTCTGTTTCCGTGAGGGAGCGCGTGAACTGGATGTGGCAGTGCGAGAGGGCCCATAGCGTTTCCCCATGGTACCGCCATCTGAAAAGCCGGAAAGAGAACACGAGCTGGAAGTGTAGTTCCGCTGAGTAGCAAGGCACTACAGAGGGATGTGGATGTTCCCTGTAAAAGACTTTTTCTTCGTGAAGGTGAGACACTCCTGGATGACCGGCTAGCCGAGCTTAGCGCTGAAAAACGTGCCGGTGTTACGCTGAAATTGTGCCTTTGAAGCAGATCGAAAGTAGGATCAGCTTCTCCACGGGCTCTCCTGCTGCGCGTAAAAGGTTCACTCGCCAGTGTACCTTCCAGATCTGCAATATTACGGCGCAGATTTAAACCTTATTTTTGGGTGTACTTGCTGATTTTCTGGTTTTTCTGACAAAAACCAGCAGCAAATACTTTTCTGAATATTTAAAAATAATCCTCCTCGAAAAACCGATTGCGGTTAATGACAAATAGCAGCGAGGATAAGATGGCAGGGAAGAATAGTAGGCTGATTTTCAGATCTGATCTTTACTTTTTCAAAGGGTTTTAAACTTTTTGGAAAATAGTCAAAAATCCAGATCTACGGAAAAATAATGATTTTGATAAAAACTCAGCGAACTAAAGATCTGTAACTAGGCCCGATCTATGACTCTCAGAAGGAAACTTTTCGATTTGAGCACTTTTGCAAATTTTTCGGATTTTTAACAAAAAGTTCAGATTTGCAAACTGGCAGCAATTTTCTTATATTTTTCTGATTTTTATATCTTATCACTACCATAGATCTGACAGATCTATTCGATCCCCAGCGGAGTCGCCAAAAACTGTTGGTCCGAAAATCTGTCGCGCGGACAGATCTATGGATAGACGAGCCAACAGTGTGCAGGGCTTAGCCCCTCTTTGAGACAGCAAAGCGAAACTGGTTTATTGCTATTTCTACTAGCAGGAACCTATGCAAGTCTCACAGATTCTGCCTTCGGGGTTGGGATCTCATCCCAGTAGAGTATTCCAGGCTGCGAAAAGAAAGGAATGAAAGAGGGAGAAGAGAAAGAACAGATCCGAAGGGAGAAAAGAAATGAATTCCAAAGCAGAAAGGTCAGAAGATTTATGTTTTTAGTTTGGTAGTAAACAGAGCCAAACCTACTTGCATAAATAAACAAAGCAATACTGATAAACAAATGACGGAAAAGTAGATATGAATCTAACAGATTAAACACATATAGATCTAACGTAAGGAAGATCTAATGTATAACACAGCTATTGAGCACAAAGTCTGAATAATTGTATTACTGTTCTTTTCTGTTACAAGAAAGCTCAAAGTCTTTCTCTCCTCACTTCTATTTCTATCTAAAAAATGTTCACCCTGAATACAACAAGTATTCTCATATTTATAGAAGATGAGGGAGAGAGAAGGCAAAATGGAGCCAACCACTTATTTACAAGATATTTACAAAATATCTAAAAGTCATGTTGACTTTGACAACTTTGATAGATGACATCATCCCATGATGCAACATGGATGATGTCATCATTTGTATCAACTTACTTCAGATATTACGAAAAGAAAGTCGGAGAATAGAGAGAGGAAGAAGGAGAAGAAGAAGGAGAAACTATTCATCATCATCATCCTGCGGCCGAAAAGGGGTCGCCTGTTTCTGATGCTGCTCAGGAGATGAGATGTGGAACTGAGCGCGGTATTCCAAGAACTTGCTGATCATCGGCCCAAACTGATCCTGTGATGGATCCTTGTGCCGTTCACTGATGGCTTCGCAAGTCTCCCGCTCGTCTATGAGCTTTTCCGGGAGTTTGGAATAATCTTTCTCCGCCTCGATAAGGAACCCGATGAAGTCCCTACAGGCCAGTAGGTTGTTGATAGATTCAGTATCGAACGTGACCTCTGGCCCTGTCCCTTGAGAGGCTATCTCCTTGAAAATCCGGATAGTGTCATCAGCTGATCTTAAGGTAAGGGAAGGAGTGAGCAACCCTGGAGTCATAGATAGAACAATTTTCTCCATTTGATGCATTGCATCCAGGGCCTCTTCCTTTACCTTGTCTATCTTTTCCAGAACGAATTCTAGCTGATCTATCCGATAGTCCAGAGTGGACATAGTTTTGTTGAGGGCCCTTGGGTGGCCGAAGACTCCGAACTTGACCAGATCTTCGACTGAACAGTCGAACATTTGTTGGAAGGCCTCATGCTGGAGTCTAGCATGCTCCAACTCTTCTGATACTGGACCTGCTAATGCTTGGAGTTCCTTGTTCGCCTTCTCGATGTTCAGGTATAAACTGATATACTCGGCGATTACTTTTTCACTATCTTTGATGATCTGGCTCCTCCAAGCAGAAACAGCCATACCTTGCTCGCCGATCTTAGAATACTCATTGATCTTCTCCTGACTGAGCAGCTCAGGAGTCTCGGCGGCAGTTGTGGGAGGTGCACTTCCCATCTTCTGTAAGGCCTGAAGCAGATATTTGTTCTGCTCCTTCAGTAGCCTTTTCTCCTCTTTCGTTTCCTGAAGCTTCTTGCAGAGTGCATCCACTGCGGAAAGAGCTTCCCCCTGGAGACTTTCTGAGGATGTCCCCATTGTGACTTGGGTCACGGTGAAATCTGTTGGAGACAGATCTTCTTTTTCTTTGAGGGGGTTGGGGTATGCTATTTCCATGACTCTCTCACCTGCAGCGCTCTTTGAGAAGCGTGTAACCGGCTTGTGCTTCTTCACTCCTTTAGCCGGAATGACCGAAAAGTCCATCGGAGCGATGGGAACTTTCCTCTTTTGTTGGCTTAGCTGCTGAGAGATCCAAGCTGGTCCTATGGAAGAAGGACCAGAGACAGAGGGGGAAGCAGCAACGGTAGAAGAGGGGAAAAACGTGGAGACACGCGGCGGCGGCATTGAAAGAATAGCCGAAGAAGTGCCCACGGGAGGGAGGGAAACCGCAACTGCAGAAGAGATAGGAAGGGAAGGGAGCTCGGAGATGAGGGAAGAAATAGAGGAAGACAAATCAGCGAGGGAGGAAAAGATAGACGAAGATGCGGGGGAAAGAGTAGAAGAAGGGGCAGAGGACGCGACCAAAGGGATGGTCGCTTGAGTCACTCGAGGAGGGGAAGGAAGAGAAGAAGAAGGGATAGAAGGGACCTCTGAAGTTGTAGCGACGCCGACATCCTGGGTGGATGGGCGTATAGGACTATCCTCTGTCAATCCCTCATCAAGAGTTATGACTTGTTCAGGCTCTGAAGGAAGAGGACTTTGAGGGGCTTCCTCCTGAATGGTGCTGGGTTCACCTTCTGCACCTTTGCCTTTCAGCTGCTTCTTCGACCTTGGAGGTGCGTTGCCCAAAGGGGAAGTTGTGAAATCTACCCCGAGGTAGATTAGTCCGTTCATGCGGCACCAATGTTCTGTTCTCCGCATAGTCTCTTTGACCCTCTCCTCAATTGTTTGAGGAGCTTTGCTTCTGTCAATGTCCGGGAAAGGCCAATCATCCCCTTCCGTGTCATTGTACACCTTGTCAGTTTCGTCTTCCGTAGTTTGGAAGCCTTTGGGGACAATGGCCACTCCGTATTGGATGATTTCCGTTAATGCCAAGCGCGAGTGATCCTTTCTTCTGAGTTCCACCTCATGGAGAACGTCAATGTAAATATCCTCAATTTGAGGGACATGGATCGGATCCAGCTTAGCCCTTGGCAGACAGCCCCTAGGATCGAAGGTAGGCCTGGCTGGGAAGTCATGTTTCAAATTCAGCAACTCCAGCTCTGCGAACATTTCCTTCGCTTTGTGATAGGAGGAGCATGTGTACCGGCCCACCGTGAGGGGGAAAGGAGTTCCGCCCTTCTTTCTTTTGAGGCACTTTTCATGGTATGTGACCAGCTGCCTTGATAACTCCAGTAGAATCAACTTTGGTCCAGCATACCTTGGTAGCCTGGTTGGCTCTCCCAAAAAGTTGACAGCCCTTAGATAGGTGAACGTGGGAAATTGGGTGAACAAGGCTCCCCATTTCTCTGTGACTGCTACTATGTTCTTGGTCGTCCGGCTATGAGTCATGTTGGGCCTCAGCAGGCAGATGACGTGATAGAAGAATGCATCATTGATTTTAGCAAATTGAGGGATGCTATTCTCCAGCCTCAGCTCTGGGTAGTAATCAAATATCTTGGCCTGAGGCCATACTCCACTTCGGTTGAGCCCTGGGTAATCCCTTGCCGACGCTGCAGCGTAGACTACATAGGAGTTCATATGGAATACTCCTGTTGTGGCGAGCTGTTGTAGCTGCTCAGATATGGTGCTGCTTATTATTTCACCCCAGCAAAAGCGCTGATCGGGTAAATTTTTATTCATTGTCTCCAGGTACCGCAGCATCCATTTATGGAAATAGTGGGCATCTGAAAGCCCGAAGACTCTGCTCAGGAAAGTGATAGTGTCACTGAGTTCCTCTGAGAAATCACTTCGGTGGATAGTTTGAGGCCACCGGGTCACCACCTTCTTGTTCTTTAGGTAGACCTCATTCATCAACTGCATGCACTGGTCCTCGTTGTCTTCCCAGGCCTTGATGCATTCTTGCTGGCTAACAGCCACGTAGTTCCGGTGGTGAGGGATGCCAAGCATTAACTCAAAATGACGGGCAGTGAGGTTTATGACTACCTCGCCCTTACTGTTCTCGACACATCTTGTGTCTTTGTTGTAACATTGGGCAACCACCATCATGAATTCGTTGTTTACAGCGCTGACTGGGATTCCGCCGGCGAAATGCAGAGCACTACCTATTAACTTGTCCATCCATGGACTTCTTGTAACTTTTTGAGTTCTAACCCAGAACTCATCCATGTCAATGTGACCCAATTCAGAGTCTCTGACATCCATACTGCACTCAGCCTGTGATTCGGGCATCCTGACCCTCTGATATTTGTATTTCATCTCTTCTTCTGTCAGTTTAGCCTTTCCTCTTGGTTTGGTGGGTTTCTTGCTTGACGTAGACATGTGTTCTTTCGAACTCAGTTGCTGATCTGCATGAAGAAGAAGTGAGACCCAATCCAAAAAGGTTGAATTAGTCATTTGATCTTCTATTGGAAAGCTAGCAGAAGAAAGAGTTAGAGATTTAAAGGCTCAGGGCGCGGGAAAAATGCAACTGACAGGCCAAATAGATAAGGCGCACAGAAAAGGAATGTTGCAGAGGTTATATTGGCGCCAAAGGCGCATGGCGCATGGATGAAGCAGGTTGCATTTTATAGCAGGGCGCACAGGAAATGCGTGTTACATTGGGGTTCGGTGCGCCCTTTGGCGCATGGATGGATTATGTAACATGGAGAAATGATGCGCCAAAGGAATATGGCGCGGCGCATGGAGGGTTTACACAACATCATGTTACTGCATCGGAGGGTGCGCCAGCGCCTATGTAATCTTTATACTTGCGCGCAGAAGGCTTGTGTTGCATGAAAGCTGAGTGCGCCCTTTGGCGCATGAAAACATTATGTAGCATGGAGAAAGGGTGCGCCAAAGGATTTTTAAGGAGGCGCAGGTTTTAGACTTGTAGCATGCGAAAAGGGCGCGCTTCGAGGGCGCATGAATTTCAACTGCAGCAGGATGGAAAGGTGCGCCATTTGGCGCGGATCTTGAGCATGTTGCATGGCGGGTAGGTGCGCCAAAGGGTGCGATCTGTCTTTAAGTGTTACAAGGCGCGCCAATGCGCCTTTTGAAAATACACTTGCTCACTCAATATAACTAATTCTTATTTCCTTCAAAGGATGCTTGGTGCTCCAGGGTTCTTTCTTCCAGATCCCAGACCAAGATACTTGGACAAGACAACCCTCCCTTTTTTCCAGCAGATCTGGAAAGAGGGAGAGGAAGGAAGAAGAGAAGAAGAAGAAAGGAAGACGGAAAACCAGGACAGCACAGAGGGGGGAAGCTAGCCTAAACTTAAACATACTTCCATTGCAAACCGAGCAAGCAAGCACACACCAAGACCAGACCAAAAACAAGCTCAAAGAACAGAAAACATAAAACAGAGAAGAGGGAAGAACCTCTTACCTTAAAATTATAGCAAACGATTCCTGGAAAGCGGGTCCACAGGGCGAGATAGCGACAGAGTAGAGGCTGACAAATCCAGAGCATATCACGTGCTTGACAAAAGAATGAAAATGACATTGGGCGCGCACGGATATTTATAGAAAAACCTGTCATTAATGCGCCAACCAACCTTTTGAAATGGCGCATGAAAACTGCTGTCGACAGAGGAAAGCGTGCGCCCTTTGGCGCATGGAAGGATCTGACGACAGGAGAAAGGGTGCGCCTTTTGGCGCATGAAATGCGTTGTCGGCATGATTTTATGTGCGCCCTTTGGCGCACCAAAACTTGGTGTAACATAGAGATTACGTGCGCCCTATGGCGCACCAAAAACTGACTCAACATCCTTTGGCGCACCGAAAGGAGTGACAACATGGAAAACCATGCGCCAAAGGCTTTTAAGGGGGCGCATCAAAACTTGATGTTGCAAGGCAAAACCATGCGCCCAGCCAAAAAAGGCTCAAAAAGACTAAGTTCAAAAACTAGATTTCCCGGGGAGGGATTTTGCAACGTTTCGAACGCGAGGGATCCCTAACGAGGGATCGAAACAAAATTTTCGGTATGGTTATCGGTAAAATTACCCCTTGTCAATTTTATGGGATAACAGCTTGACAGGGTACCCATCTTGGTTTCCAGAGATTTAATGTATCTTGTTAGTAGATGAAGGCTGAAATTTGAGTTTCTCTCTAATTTCCCTTTTCTGTCCCTCCATTACTATATATTGTAAGGAGAGATATAATTGTAAGGGTGGGACATTATTGTAATGCTTGTGCACTCTATTTCAAGTGGAGAATATGCGTATATGGGTTTCAAACCTTGGATTTGAGTATGTGCATAGTAAATCATGCCTTTCTCCTTCACTGTAATGTATTTTGCATCTTTCTAAAGCAATAAGATACTTGTTTTGTGGCTATCAATCTATCTTATCTTGTGTTTTGTTGAAAATTTATGACTTTCATTGCATTTTGGATATTCTGTGCATTTTCTTGTTCTCCTTGCAGGATCTAAGTATGTTGTGTTCTCAAAAATGGAGGTTTGAAGGTTGTTTTGGAAAGTGGCACTCATACCTTCCCTCTGCTTCATCATTTTGCTTCTATTTTTCCTCATTTTAGAGTGTCTCTCCACCCTCTTCTTGGTGTTATCACCTCCCTTAGCTTAGTATTTTACATTTTCATGCACTTTTATCTTTCCCTTGTCCCTTGAAATCATAGAATATGAGTAGATAGATGCATTTCCTTCCTTAGGATTATTTTAGCATTATGATTAGGTACAAGAACCAACATTCTCTGGAGATTTGTATCAATTTCAAGGGTCCCACATGGGAGTCATTAACAATTCCAGTCGAAAGGGATCTTTTGCAAGCAGTTATGGCCAACTTTCCTATCCCAAATGAGTCATCCAAGGAGAAAGAAAAAGTTATTACCAATGCAATAAAAAAAGGAGAGTCAACCAAGCAAAAATGTGAAGCCTCCACCTTTCTATGTATTTTTTTATCACAGGATATAACTTGGTACATAATTACATGATCGATTCTAGAGAAAGTAGTTCAGTAATGCCAAAACAAATTGTAGACCAACTAGGCCTCAAGTATGAGCCTCTTTCAAAAGGTGTAGTATAATTGGATGGGATAAAATAAGGAACTATTGGAGTTATCATAGGTCTAAGCCTCACACTACATGCATGTCCTGATGTGTCAGTTTCTCAAGAAATATCCATAATTGATCTACCTCCAATTTATTACCTATTTCTATCTAGGGATTTTACTACCAAAATTAGAGGGTATTTATTAGCTGATTGGTATCACATGCTCTTTAGGATTAGGTATGGCACTAAGGCCACTATCAATTCTAAATCAATTACTAAATATCATATATAACCTTATGTTCCTAGACATATCAATGCCAATTGCATAAATTTTGATCAAGAAGATTATCCAAGCACTTACGATGTAGATACTTAGATAGGAGGAATTCCTAGATTAATACTTGATGAGTGGGCACATAAGCATTATAAATATGATATATATAAATATATTGAAGAAGTTGTCCTAGGTATTGACTGTTTACATGAGGAAAATTCACCCCTTCCTAGTGTCACTAAGCCAAATGATGATATAAGAGAATGGAATTTGGCAGATGTTCTTTGATGGATCAAGAATCAGATAGTGTGCAAGAGGAGGTGTAATACCTATATCTCCTAAAGGTATCAATTATTACTCATCTTTTAGGTTCCAATTCAGCTGCTCCAACAACACAATAGAGTATGAGTCCGTTATCTATGGCCTCTAATGGGTAAGGAAGAAAAATATTAGAAAATTGCATACATTTGGGGATAGTGAGCTAATTATGAACCAAGTTAGAGGAACAAATGAAGCCCAAAATGATATACTTAAGGTATAAAAACATAGAGTGTGGGATTTGCTGGAATATTTTGAAGTTTTCAACATCCATGCCATTCCAAGAAAAGAAAATGAGGTTGTTGATAGGTTGGTTGTAGTTGGCGCAAGGTTTGATGTTGTTAAGAGTGTCAAGAGAGAAAATTTTCAACCTCATATCAAGGTGATAGTGAGGCCTTTTATACCAGACAATGTCACAAATTGGAAAGTATTTGAGAATGATCAGTATATTTTCAATTTTATTTAAGAAGAAGCTAAGTTTTCTTCAAGGAATTAGGACAAGTTAGAGGTGAAATATGGAGATTAGGTGGTTTAACTCAGAAAAAACAAGCTGCCTAAGGGCCTAGTCAATTTAGAATCCATTTTCAACCCCAATTACCAATTCAGAAAATAAAAATCAAACATAATAGTGAAGGGGGAGGATTCAAAGCCCATCTCAGTTAGTGAGGGAAAATTCCTCAACATTGCCAAGTTAAGCAATGAAAAAGAGAGACATGAATTTGTATAACTTTTCCATGAATTTTTTGATATATTTACATGGAACTACGAAGACCTTAGAGATTTTGATCCCAGACTTAGCTCATCACACCATCAAGTTGAATCCAACTACCAAGCCTGATCAGATAGAAACAAAGACCTATCAATCCACATTTAGAGCCTCTGATGAAGAAAGTGTTAAACAAGTTAATCAAAGAAAGCATAATTTTTCCCATCAAGCACTCATCATGGGTGGCTAATATAGTCACAACGTGGAAGAAGAATGGAGAGATCAGGTTGTGTGCTTACTTTAGAGACTTGAACAAGGATTCCTTGAAATACCATTACCCGCTACCCTCCATGGAATTTTTTTACAAGTGGTAGTAGGTTTTGGAATACTTTCTCTTCTATATGGATACTTAGGATATAATAAGATCATGGTTAAGGAGGAAGATCAATTCAATACTTCCATTACTACAAAGTGGGGAACATATGCTTATTGGAAGATGTCATTTGGCCTATCAAATGCTGGAGAAATGTTTTAAAGAGCCATGTACATGGAATTCAGGGGGATGATTAACAAGATTGTTCTTGTATACCTTAATGATATCACAATGTTCTCTAATGATGCAACTGATCACATCTTTCATCTCAGGAAAGTATTTGAAATATGTAGGAAGTTTGGAGTTTCTCTAAATCCAAAGAAATGCATATTCCTTATGCATGAAGGTAAAATCCTTGGCCACATTATATCTAAAGAAGTTTTAAGCATTGATCCAGAAAGATTTAGTTTCATCCTTGCATTGCCATTTCCTAGCCCTAAGAAAGCATTCCAAAGCTTCTTAGGAAGGATCAAATTTGTTAGAAGGTTCGTCCCAAAATTTTTTAATCTTGTCAAACCTCTAACATTGATGCTGAAGAAAATCAAGTCTTAAAGTGGACTACTGAAGGCAAGAACACCTTTGAATCCATAAAGTAGGCGATTGCACAAGCATCAACTCTCGTCAACCCAAATTTTTATAAATGTTTCATCTTGTATACTTTTGGAGGCATTGAGACCATATCTGCTATATTGGTGTAACTGAATAGAGATGATTTAGAGAAACCTATTACATTCTTCAGCCAGAATCTTGAATATTATAAGGTAAGATATTCGTTTATTGAGAAACATGTCCTTGTTGTCATAATAAGCTTGAAGATATTCAAACTTCTGGTGTCCAACAACAAGATTCATCTACTAGTTTCACATGTTGGTGCAAAATATTTCCTCTTGAATAAGGATCTAAATGAGAAAATAGCTAGATGGATAACCAAGGTGATGGAGTATGACATTGACATCAAGGTGACTAAGCTATTTAGGGGCAAGGGACTATGTGAGCAACTATTTTTAAGCCAACAAATTAATGAAGAGATCATTTTAGTACTTCAAGATGACTAAGAACAACCAGATGATGCCTTGCCTACTTGTTGTTGGACTCATTATGTAACAAACTTCCTCTAACAATGGCAATTCTCATAAGAATTGAATAAGGTTAAAATAATATATTTCATTCTTCAATCCATTCCATATGTTCTTGTTAATAACATTATATTCAGGAAATATGTGAATAGTGTCCTCCTAAGATGCATCAAAACAAATTAGATAGAGAAGGTGTTACATGAGTTCCATAATGGAGATGCAGAAGGTCATTTTTCTCTAAGGGTGAAAACCCTCATAATCATGAAATCTGGTTACTATTGGCCCAATCTCTTCAATGATTGCTATTAATGGGTCAAGAAATGCAAGAAATGTGCCTTATTTACAAGAAAATAAAGACTAGCAGCCCTTCAACTCCATTCCATCTCAGTGGACCATCGATTCATGCAATGGGGTTTAGACTTCATTGGGGTGATCAATCCAAATTCAATCTTGTGTCATAAGTGGATCCTCACAGCCACATATTACTTTACTAAATGGATGAAGGAAATAGCATTGAAGGAAGCTAATGAGACTAGTATTCAAGATTTCTATCAAGGTATTATGGCTAGATTTAGTGTTCCTTCCACAATCATTTTTTATAATGTTTTGGCTTTCCTTAGCACCAAGATATTTGATTGGGTTTTTATAAATGGTATCTACTTAAGAACCTCTTCAAATTATTACCCCCAAGGTAATGGTCAAGTTAAGTCCATGGATAATAATATCTTGAGGATCATAAGGAGTAATTTGGATGAGAATCAGAGGACTTGACACACAAAGATAAAATCAACCTTGTGGGCCAAGAATTACTCCCAAAAAATCAATTGGTAGCTCCCCTTAAAAATTGGTTTATGTAAAAGAAGAAAGGATACCAATATCTCATGAGTTACTAGCCTTAGAGATCATCAGGAAGTTGGATTCATTTGAATTTGAGGCCATGGAATTCATATATGCATACCTCATGGAGTTATAAGAACTGAGAAGCCTAGCTATGCAAACAATGGAAAAGGATTAGGCTTAGATTAAGATGATTTTTGACAAGAAGTCCAAATCAAGGAGTTTCCAAGAAGGAGACCTAGTTCTAAAATGGGATGCAGATAGGGCTAAACCGGGTAGACACTCAAAGTTTGATGCAATATAGAGTGGCCCCTACATAATTTTAGGATGCAAGACAAATAATGTTTTTTGATTGCCAAAGTTGGAATAGAGAAGAACTATAGACCTCGGTCAATGAGATCTACCTCAAGTTTTTTTATTGAAAGGAAAATTTCTCCCTTGTACATATTAGTCTAGTTAGTAATTCCTCTAATTGCTTTAAACATATTTTCTTGTTGGTAGAGTAGTTTCAATTACCTAAATGCTTTGGATAGTGTTTTTTTTCTTTTTATTACATGGTTTCAGTGTACAAATGATTCACGAAAGGGCTCCAAAGAAGATATGTTTGAAAAATATGAGATTGAGGAGCTTCAGATCAACTCTAAGTCCATACAGTGCTTCAGAATTGCTCAGGGGTAAGATATTTTCAAGTTTAGATTAGTTTTTAAAGTTTTGGAATCAAATCCATGCCTAATGGATTGTGAACGGCCACTAATCTAATCTAGTAGGAAGATTACCCCGTGAGGTTTCCAAGTTGTTATCCCAAAATACCCCTAGGGTTATTTTGGCTTTAACAAGGTTAAAAATGAACTTAGTTGTTTTAACAAGCTTGTTATGAACTTAGTTGTGTTAAAAATGAACATTTAAAAGGGTTGTCAAGCTTGTGACATTTGAAAACATGTGGGAGACTTCACTAATTCATTAGCAGGTTCTATATTAAAAGGCCATGTGACATTCATTTGGCTATGAAATTCAACAAGAAACATCAAGTAGTAGGTAATGTGGTAGGATTCCATCTCTCCTCAAGGTTTTAGCTTCAACAAACATGAGACCAATGGAATACACCACATTCCATAACATTTCATGTCTGCAGTGGGGTGAAGGAAAAGACAAGTGGTAGAAGATCAACTGGCGAGGAACACATACATGTCACCATTCTAGAAAACTTCAATGTAGATCTATTTCACAGACTTCAAGTCCACGGAATGAACCAATTTTCATAAGGGCATTATGTTCGGGTGGTATGAAAAGTCAAGGAAGATACATGGCAACACTTCTATGAATCCAAGATTTTTAAGTCTAACCAAGATATAAGTTGGGATGCAAAGTGACAACCAATAAAAAACATGCATAAAGCAAGAAAGACTAACATTACAAGGTACATGGAGCTGTCTCATTGGCTAGAGCTTTGCACTCTATCAAAAATGACTATCAAAGGACTGAAATTGGAAGGGGTGTGGAACATTCTTGTTAGTCTGTGTTTTATAGTATGACAAGGTCCTTATAGATGATGGTACATTGGAAAGTAAGCATGGAGCTCTCTCATTGGCTCACATTTTGTGGTGGGAAGTGCAAGTAAAAGAGAGTCTGACACTGTGAAGGTAAGTGGTGTTGTATTATCAGCCTGCATTTCATAATGGGACAAATTTATGCACAAAGCTACATAATGCATAAGATGCTAGAGGAAGACACGTAGACAAGGTATGAATTTCTAACCCAACTAGAGACTGACATGTGGCAAAATTCAAAATAGTAACACATGGGCAAAGGAAATCTCAAAGGCTGATCAAATGCTGCCACATGTCACATTCATGTGCTACTCGACATGAAAAAATTCAAATGGCCATATCTTCTTCCACAAATCTCCAAATCATGAAAAATTTATATCATTGGAAAGGTATCCTATAGCCCTTCAATTTGGTATCATTAGAACTAGAAAGTGATGGCGTTTGATGGGAGAAAATGAAGAAGACATCTTCAGCATTACAGATGTAACTCCAAGTAGCTCAACAATTATATTTTGTCGAGATATGGTACCTTGGTTTCTTCAACAAGAAAAATAACACGGAAATGGGCATGGTAGGGTGCCCACCATGTTTTTCATAAATTTAATGCATCTTATCTTTAGATGAAGGCCAAAATTTGATTTTCCCTCTAATTTCCCTTTTCTCTGTCCCACCCATTTCTATATATTGTAAGGAGAGATGTAATTGTAAGGGTGGGACATTCTTGCAATGATTTTGCACTCTATTTTAAGTTTCATATATGCGTATATGGCTTTCACACCACCGATTTGAGCATCTGTATAGTGAATCTTGCCTTTCTCCTTCACTGTAATTATTGTACATATTTCTAAAGCAATAAGATACTTGTTTTTTGGCTATCAATTTGTCTTAGCTTGTGTTATTTTCCAAATTCATGGAATTCATTACATTTGGGGTATTTTTTTCATATTTTGTTCTCCTTCTAGGATCTAATTTTGTTGTATCCTTGAAAATGAAGGTTTGAAGGTTGTTTTGGATTATGGCACTCGTACCTGCCTTCTCCTTCATCATTCTGATTCTATTTTTCCTCATTTGAGAGTTTCTCTCCACCATCTTCTTGGTTTTATCACCTCCCTTACCTTAGGATTTTACAATTTCATACACCTTTCTCTTTCCCTGGTCCCTTGGAATCATAGAATAATAATAGATAGCTACATTTCCTTCCTTAGGAGTAGTTTAATATTATGATTAGGTAGAGGAACCAACCTTCTCTGGAGGTGTGTCTCAATTGCTAGGGTCCCACACCTTGACATAATCCCATGTTACCAAAAAAGGGATCTGTAATATAAAAATTCTAGGATGCTTCTTTTTTGACATAACAAAAGCTTCTGTCAAGACTTTGGAGGAAAATCCAAATGAATTGGTCTTCCGCAACCATTCCAATTAAGGAACATATGGAAAATTTGATTTTGGTGAAAAAGATGAGATATACAGTGCAAAAGTAAGGAAATATAGGAGCTAACATCTTGTATACGGATTACAGGAATAGGAATTATTTTATAACATTTGAAGAGGAGGATGAAATTCCTATCTTAATAGGACCAAACATTCCTTTCTAATGGGACATTGATCATTAAGAATCATGGAGAAATCTTGAGTTACAAGAGTAAAATCCTAAATTCCCATATCATGCTAGCCACATAGAAGACAAAGTGATTCTTGATGAGTTTCAAACTAAGAAATTGGCCAATGCATTTGTTCACAAAGAAGAGGTGTTCTCATTCCCTTTCAAAGATGAAGATTCTCTTAATCATGTCATCCTTGGAGAAGAAATGTCAAATTTTGATGAGCCTTTGAAAGATTTGAAAGAAGAATCTATGTAAGAAATGATGAGAGTTATAGAAGAAACAAAAGATCCTCAACTCAACCTTGAACTCCTTATGCAAGCCATGGAATTGCAAGACATGTATGAATCTAGTATTGATTCAATTTTTTTTGTAATTAAATAGATCAAGATGAAAATTTTGATATCTCTTTTGAGGAAATGGTTTATGGATGTAATGATGAAAGTGAATTTTTCTCTTTTCCATTTAAAGAGGAAGATTACCTTTATGATGAAAAAAGTTGAAATCAAAGTGTTTGAGTCCTTTGAAAATGAGTCCTCCCATAATGAAGAAACAATGACGATCAATGAGTCTTGTGATGAAGAATTAATTTCCCCAAATTTTTTCCTAAAAAATTCAAGATAAATATAATCTAGATGAATGTGAAGGTGAGTTTTTAGAAATTTCAAAGGAGTATATGCAAGAGATCTTGAAAGCTACATAAGAAACAGAAGACCCAAAAATCAGTCTTGATATCTTGGCTCATGCCATGGTTACATAAGATAAACATGAATCTAAGTTTTATTCTTCATTCAATGATCAAAATGTATCATGATGAAATAGGGAAAAAGTATGGACTCAATGTTTCTCATGAAAAGGTTTTCAATAAACACAATTATGGGAAAGTGAAGAACTTAGAGAATTCAAACAATCCAATCTAAAATCATCCTTAAATCAATGGTGAAATGTAAAGTGAGAAATCAGCAATGTAGATGAATATAGAAAAAAAATTCAATATGAGATTGATGAATTTTTTGGATGTATCTCTAAGCATCAGAGTTATTATGAAAGCTCACTCCTCCTAAGTATGCAAGAAGCCATGAAAGAACCTAGCTTTCATAAGATGTTGAGGAAATAAGGCTACTTCATCGAACCATTCAATGGATTCACGGCTAATCATCACACAATTCTACCCATTCAAGGTTGTTTTCCTAAGAATTTGCATGGGCAAAATCCACCTAAAAAAAAGACAACTATACCATAGTGTTAAAAAAATTAAAACCATATCTTCCCAAGACACCCCCAAGTCAGTCCATCCTCAACACCAATCCTATCCTATTAGTGAAATCATCCCTATGTGAATTTCAAGTTTCCCCCCTAGGTGATTTAGGATCTTCAGGAACATTCAATATTTCAAGCAGTTTTAGGAGGGGCTACCATCAACCTTCCTATGACCCGTGCATCACCTCTGGAGCATATCAAAGGAGAAAAATCCATCGTAAAGGATTATTAAAGGGCTCAACAAATAAAGGAAAATATTTTTGTATATTCAAGGAAGATTTGGAAGTCTTGGGGCCAATTTATAAGAAGCAGGTTCTTGGGCCTAAAGGAGCATACACCATAGAAGAGGACCTGAGCTTCAAATAAAGATTATGGGAAATTTTTGAGGATTTTAAAGTCCAATAAAGTACCTATGGAAATTATTTTCCATGCCCTAAATGGTGAAAATGACGGGACATCATGAAACATCATACACTTTCCGAGGTAACTCATTCTTCTGGTGCACAACGAGAGTTCCTGAGAAATAAGGGAAAACTTGGAGGTGTCTCTGATAATCAAGGTTTGAAACTCTCACCAATAATCTCAAAGTTCTCTTTCTAGTTAGAATAATATAAAACATTTTCCCAAAATTCATTCGGGAGCTCGAGATATCGCCTCCGCAAGTTGGTCTCAAGGTGAAATTTCTCATATTTAGCCAAATTTAAAGATGGACATGTGGCAGCCTATGGTTAAGGTGGAATTTATTGTCCCCTTTGTACATTTTCAAAGGTATGAAAGTGACATAAAGTTCCCCTACCCCAGTTTAGTCTTTAGGTCACTAATATGACCATGTACTCGTCCCATAACCCTCGTTGACCAAATTTGACCTATGTGCTTACATACCCTGCATGCTTGCCAAGTGTCGCCAAAAAGACGAAGAGGAAATCCATGTCCATTTTTTCCCTTTAGGAAAGGGAAAAAAGGGACAATTTTTTTTCCCCCAACCCTCTCCCCTTTCATTTTTGCGTTTAAATAACGAGAGTTGGACATTTTTGTTATTTTCTCCCATACACCTCCATACCCTGCCGAAACTCTGGCAAATTTTTTGCAGAATCCAAAGCTTCCATATTTTCATACAAATGAGATCATGTAATCCTCCATCATCTGAAGCCAAGAAAAATCTACATTCAATGAAAGAAAAATGAGCTCAAACAAAGAAAAAATGAATTTTTTCTTAAAAACCCTCATAGCGAAAATGAAGAAATCCTCATATCTCACCATTTGGACCACAGATTGAGATGAGATATTTTGAAGAATTCCTAATTTTTTAATGCCATCATGATATAACACATGGGAGATCAAATGATGCCCTAGATTATTTTCTACAACAAAACTCCCTTTTTTACCCTAGCTCACATTCGTCAAATTTCTGGCTAATCTGGTAGTTGGATCGAGCTAAAACTTTGCACATAGGTTTCCAGTGAAAAATAGACATGAAAAAAAGCTTCATGACTCCATTAATGGCCACCATGGTAGCTTCTTGTCTAAAGCCCTTGCTAAGTAAAATTTTTGTTTTTTATTTGCAAGCATTCTGGTGGGATAAATCAAGTGAAATTCGGGTGATAAGATCATGATGATGAGACAAATCTGAAAATATGTGTTCCATCACAAACCAAGCACCAAAGACCCACTTTCCAAATATAGTAAGATTTCCTACATAGTTTTTTAATTTTTGATTAAGTCTTCATCATAAGCAGTGGCGGTAAAGACATGGTATACGGAAGATATTCATGAGGTCAGAATGATTGTTCAGAGTAGAAAACAGTGAAAATGACAACCTAATAAAAATAGGAAGTTCCCTATATGGGTACCTACTAAAAATAGGAGGTCATTCAAAGAAGTGGTTGAGATGAAGGCAATATAAAAAGGATTAAATAAAGAATCTAACCTCATCAAAATGATTCAGAAAGGTAAAAATCACCATCTAATAAATATAGTAAATCTCCCATCCGAGTGCTTACTAAAAATAGTAAGTCACATTCAAGGGGCATTTTGGCAAAATGAGATGTAGGGGGATAATCATTCAGGTCAACAACACCATTTGGGATCGTCATAGGCATTTCTCACAAATCATTCATACTTTATCTTGGGAGACCTCGAAATCATCTTTCAACACTCATTTCGTGGCTCAAGTTGCAGGAACAGGCAAATATTTCATTCAACTTGGCAGGGCCAATTTTGAGTTCCTATCTCTTCTGAGGGGATCATCATGAGCGATGCTCATGGTCACCAAAGGTTTCATTCAAAATTATTTCTAAACACTTAGTCCGCGATGTCCACACATCATCCAGAGGAGCTTTCTCTTGGTATTAAGTGTTCAAAGGTTCACAATTCATCATTTCATCTGAGCATTTCACCAATTGATTAGTGGAGTGAAGTTAACTTTCATCAGAGATGGGTGTTCTTCTCCCATGTTATAAATCATAATATTTTATCCCCTTCTCCCTTTCTCTCTCCATTTAATTCATTGGGCCCCATCATTATCTTTTGTCTTATTCACTTAAGTGACTTATATTAATATTGTAAAAGTATTTTCTCAAAATTATAATAGAAATACTTAATTGATGAAAAATTAAAATTCACAAGTGGAATATGTAACACGAATATTCATATGAGGGAGGTGAAGGGTCAAATTCAAATGGTTATAAATTGGGATGGCTTCTTCATTCCAAAGGATTCCAATTTTTGGAGGGAATTTCTACTCTAGTAGCATTGTGAGTTATAGTAGATTGATTGAAGCTTTTTATTCATCACTACACATGAAATAAAGATAAAATTTCTTCTACTTCTCCCCTCTTGCATATATTTCCTCTTTTCCCATACTATGCACAACATTTTTGAGATGTTAAGAAAGGAAAACATTTTAGTTTTCTGAGACATATGAATGTGTGTATCTCTGTAGGCATGGTCTCCTCTAGTTGGTAGCATTAATACATCATTGTCTTCTTCCTATAAATATGTGTGATGGTAACTTCTGGTTAATGATTGTAGGAATCTTATTTTCTACCTACAACGTTAATCCCTCTTTTCTTGTTTCCCTCTCCCCTCTTCCCCCTTTCGAGAAAGTTTCATCTCTTATAAGAAATTGCAAGCCTTACCATAGGATCAATGGAGTGTTCTTGTTGTATCCCCATCCTTTTGGCCACCCATAGAGATTATTTTTCCCACACATAATGACATGTAACTACACCATTCAAGTAGAGGGATATAGAATCCTAGAGCGTTGGATATTTTTCCACCCAAAAAAAATTCTAGCCAACAGTTTTTTGCAATTCTGTTGGGGAGAGATTTTCCTAAGTGCACCCAAAAAGGATCTCTTCCCAAAAAAATAAAAAAATTTAAAATAATTATATATTAAAAAAATCAGATTTCAAAGAAAATCATTTTTGAAGGTGACTCTGTCAAGGAATGAATCCTTGTCACATTTTTTTCCCAAACCATGAAGAAATTTCCAGATTGGAGCGAAGTACCAATGAGTGATAGGGACGAATAAGAAAAAGATCGTGACCAAGGCAAGAAGATCACCGTTCAATCATGGTTCCAAACCACTTTATGCAAAAGGGAATATTTGAGGATGGTAAAAGAGACTCCTACTCCAAGAAATAATCCACAGTTGGATAAAGAAAAGAGAAAGGAGCTTGCTGACGAAAAAGAAAGTAGGGAGCTGTTGGAAAATATTCAAATAAAATACAAGATAAGGTGTGAAGCTCAAGAATATTCCAAAGGTAATACTCTCACTTATGCACAGTTGAATGAAAATCTTGAGGCCATGTTTTTCATTACCCTCCCTTGGGATGATTTCCTTGCATATGGGAATGATAAAATGGGAATATTAAAACTTGAGTATATGGAAAGAATAGTGAGAACTATGCAAGGTAATTCCAATCCCCAAATCTACCTCAAAGTTCTGAAATATGTTGAAGCTTTGCAAGAGATGTATGAGTACATGGAAGCAACATATCAAAGAAAAAGAAGAGGAAATTTGTCTTATGGAAGAAGATCTTGAAGATCATTCGTACCACAAGGTTTTCATCCCTGAAAGGTTCTTGAATACTTTTGAAGAAAATCCTATCCTCCAACCTTCTGATGAAGATCAAATCTAAACATCAAAGAAGACAACAAAAGATATTACACTGTAACATCCACTAAAAAATACTCTTACAACCTCGCACAACTCACAATGAAATTGAGAACATTATATATTTTTTTCTACTGTATAGATGACTTCCTTGCATATGGTGATGAAAAAATGAATACTTTAAAAGGATAATAAATGGAAAGACTTCATAGCATAATAGAAGGTAATTATGACATTGATACCTATCATGAAAATTTGAGGTATGCTTTGGCCATAAAAAGTAGGTACAAACACCTTGAATCACTTCATGTTGTCAACAATGAAGAAACTCAAGAAGATCCTAAAGATTGTTCATACTATGAGGTGATTCTTCCCAAAAGATTCTTATATGCTCCTGAAGAATATCTTATCATGGAACCTTCTGAAGAAATCTAAAGCAACGCATGGAGGAAGAGGTAAAAGCCATGAAGATAGAATCACCATTCAACAATTCTCTCTAGCTCGAGGCACAACCCATTGTGGGAATAATATATTCAATAAAGGAATATTATTATTGCATAATGGATGCTTTAATGCTCTCCAAAGACTCCACCAACGATGAAGAAGACAACCAATTTGAAGTAAGCATGGATAATCTCCTTTTAAATTTTGATCTTTCAATTAATTATGAAATGAAGATATGTGAAGAAGTGCAAGAAAGCCACCCATAATCATGGACCAAAATTGATGAATTCGAGATGGTCATGGATGATTTTCCCTCCTCTTTTGATCCTTCAAGTGATGTAGAGATGTTGCATGAAGAAATGGAGACAATCAAAGAACTAGATTCTCTTACTGATTCAATCATGGATGATCCGATGGAAGAATATCACTTCCTTTTCGAATCCAATGAGAATGAATAGTTTGAACACAATATCTTCTCCCTCAAGGATCAAAGTGATCATCTCGGTGAAGACAGAGAATTTCATTTTTGATACAAGTAAGAAGATCCCATAATGGATGATCAAGATAACATTGAAAGTTATTCCCACATTGTTTCCTCAACATGGTCCCATCAAGAGGATGATATAGATTTTGAGTTCAAAGGAGTTCCATTCCCACAAAGCATGGACCTCTTCTCCCTATCGGAAGGTATCATGAATCAAGTATGTCTGTGCTTACAAGAAAGTGAATCTTAGACAACAAAAAGCATGGAAGGAGTGAGAAAGGATGTGCTAAATGAATCATGGATGCGGATGGAACATATTTTCAATAATCTACTGAAGGAACAAAATGAATAATCTCCCAATGAAAATGAAGATGAGCCTATGATGATCTTATAAGAACCATTTTTACAAGACATATTGAAGGTTGTAGAAGATATTGAATATCCTCAATGCAGTCTTGAACTCTTGACTCAGTCTATGAATATACAAGATAGATATTTGTCTATTTGCACTTCTCATTTTAACATGCCAATGTTTGATGTTGAAATGGAGTAGTTGGATGAGTTTGATGAATACCCCAATGCCTTGGTAGATGAGAGTGAATGTGAAAGCACGTCTTTCTCTTTCACACAATGTGAAGAGTTTCATGAGTGAAATGAGGAAGGCTCTTGAATCTCCTTTGAATATCCTCAATCTTTAAAATGACATCTCTGTCATGGAGGAAGATAAATGAGAAAATATTAAGTTGATTCGTATTGAAGAAAGTTGTTTGGATCAAAGTGAAAAGTTTCAAGATTTTTGGTTATGTGTGTGAAATCATCTACTCCTAGCCACTTCAGAATACTCCACCAATGCAAAATAATTGTTCATATGGAAAAGTCCACTCAACCGTGAAGAATGATTATATGAACAAACCAAGAGTTGTAATTTTCAAAATGATACCAAGGTGGAATTTGATCATATAGATATTGGCGACAATTTCTCTAGACAACAAAGCAAGAGTATGCATGATTTTTTCCAAGTGATCCAAAATTGAATTGCACTCACCATCCTCCAAGCTCTGATTCATCTTAAACATGTTTCCATGATACAACAATCTCTCAAGGATGACGAAGACTCTAGCTCAATGATTTAACCTCCATGTCTGAAAACACTTACTTAGGGAAACAAAGTGGGATGTTCAGAGAAGTTCTTGAATGGAAAGAAAACCATTTTGTTCTCACTCCTTCCGAGTGTCTTTTTGATGTAAGAGATAATTTGAAATTTTAATTAAAAGAGGATGAATGTTCTAATGACATGAGAAATTTTCCCACTCTTGAATATATAGAGGGAGAATGTCTCATAATCATAGGGCATCAATTCGAAACCTCAAGATACAAGAGCTAAAAAATGATAACGAAGTATTATTTGGATGCAATAGTATTCTCTATGTACTATCAATATAAATATGGAATTTTGGTTGGTCTTCTTCTTCTTAAGCCATGTGAAGCCGTCAAAAGAGCATGGTTTGATCTGATAATAGTCTTTGTGTCTCAAACATCACATTTAAGTCCTTTATTCCATGATGGCATGTAATTTTCCCCAACCTTTTGTCGAGTATGTGTATATTATTTTCCCCCTTCTATAAATATCCCTCTCCATGTATATAATTTACCTTTCCTATTGTGTGGTGTTTTCCCTTCTAGTGTATTTCCCTTCCGTTTGTTTGTCTACGTGTGTGTGTGTGTGTTTAATAAGGGAAGTTGTGTAGCCTATATTTTTAATGGCTCCATAAATCCCAATGGATAAGGCACTAGTCCACGAAGAAAATTGAGATATTTGGATTCTTGTGTTATGTCCTCTCCACACTCGATCCACAACATGTCCCCAAGCTAGAGCCAATTGTTGTTCTGAGAATTTGCATGGGCAAAATCCACCCAAAAATAGGACAACTATACCATAGTGTCAATTTTTTTGAAAACCATACCTTCCCAAGACACCACCAAGCTAGTCCATCCTCAACACCAATCCTATCCTATCATTCAAATTATTCCTATGTGAATTTCAAGTTTCCCCCTAGGTGATTTAGGATTTTCTAGAACATTCAAGCTTTCAAGAAATTTTAGGAGGGGCTATCATCAGCCTTCCTAAGACTCGCACATCACCCCTAGAGCATATAAAAGGAGAAAAAATCATCATAAAGGAGTATTCAAGGGCTAAGAACATCAAGGAAAATATTTTTGAAGATTTAGGGAAGATTTGGAAGTCTCTGGGCCAGTTTGTCAGAAGTGGGTTCTCGGGCCTAAAGGAGCATACATTGTGAAGGAGGACCTGAGCTTCAAACAAAGCTTCTAAAAGATTCGTGAGGATTTAAAAGTCTAACAGAGTACATATGGAAATTATTTTCCATTCCCTAAATGGTGAAAAATATGGGACATCATGAAACATCATAGACTTTTCGAGGTAACTCATTCTTTTGGCGAACAACAGACGGTCTCGAGAAATAAGGTGAAATTTGGAGGTTTCTATAATAGATTAAAGGTTTTATACCCTCACCAATAATCTCAAAATTCTCTTTCCATTCAGAATAATATAAAAAAATTCCCCAAAATTCATATGGGAGCTTGAGATATCACCTCTGTAAGTTGGTCCCAAAGTGGGATTTCTCATACTTAGCCAAATTTAAAGCTAGACATGTAGCAGCCTATGGTTAAGGCAGAATTTATCGTCCCCTTTTTCCATTTTCAAAGGGATGAAAGGGACATAAAATTACCCCTCCCCCCAATTTAGTCTTCAGGTCACTAATATGACCATGTACTCATCTCATAGCCCCAGTTGACCAAGTTTGACCTATGTGCTCACCTACCCTGCATGCATGCCAAGTGTTGCCACCAGGATGAAGAGGAAATTCATGTCCCTTTCAGCTCTTTATAAAAGGTATGAAAGGGACAAAAAAATGTGTCAAGCCCTCTCCCCTTTCATTTTTGTATTTACATAGCGGGAGTTGGCCATTTTTGTTATTTTCTCTCACATACCTCCATACCCTGCCGAAACTCTAGCGAAATTTTTGTAGAATCCAAAGCTTTCATATTTGCATCCAAATTATATCATGAAATCCTCCATAATATGAAGGAAATAAAAATCTAGATTCAATGAAAGAAGATTGAATTTAAATAAAGAAAAAATAAATTTTTGTTAAAAAAAACCCTCATATCGAAAACAAAGAAATTCTCATATCTCACCATCCGAAGCATGGATTGAGATGAGATCTTTTGCAGAATTCCTAATTTTCTAAGGCAATCATCATGTAATAAATGAGAGATAAAATTATTCCTTGGATTATTTTCTATAACAAAAACTACATTTTATGCCCTAGCTCACATTCATCAAATTTTATCACCAATCTGGTAGTTAGATCAAGGTAAAAATTTGTACATAGATTTCAAGTGAAAAACCTATCCCATCAGAGCTAATGCCATCGCTATTGGAGGTAAAAACCAGACCTGAAAAAAAGATTCATCACTACAATAATAGCCACCATGGTATCTCCGTGCCTGAAGCCCTTGCCAAGTAAAATTTTTATTTTTCATTTACAAGCATTCTGGTGGGCAAAATCAAGTGAAATTCGGGGGATAATATTGCGACGATGAGTTGAATCCAAAAATATTTGTTCCATTGCAAACTGAGCACCGAAGACCCACTTTCCAAATAAAGTAATATTTCCTACATATGTTTTCTATTTTTGGTTAAGTCTTCATCATAAGCAGTGGCGGTAAAGACAGGGTGTACCAAAGATAATCATGAGGTCAGAATGATTTTTTAGAGCAGAAAACAATGAAAATGACCACCTACTAAAAGTACTAAGTTCCCTATATGGGTACCTACTAAAAATAATAGGTCATTCCAAGAAGTGGTTTAGGTGAAGGAAATATAAAAAGGAGTAAATAAAGAAGCTAACCTCATCAATATGATTCAGAAAGGTAGAAATCACCATTTACTAAATATAGTAAGTCTCCCATTT
Organism: Taxus chinensis; assembly: GCA_019776745.2. Classification (NCBI taxonomy): domain Eukaryota; kingdom Viridiplantae; phylum Streptophyta; class Pinopsida; order Cupressales; family Taxaceae; genus Taxus; species Taxus chinensis. Next base: position 649,361,866 of record CM034148.1, on the reverse strand, counting down.
GGGTACTTACTAAAAATAGTAAGTCAATTTCAAGGGGCAGTTTTGGTAAAATGAGATGCAGTATGATAATCATTTGGGTCAACATTACCATTTGGGATCGTCATAGGCATTTCTCACAGATCATTCAGAATCCATCTCAGGAGGCATCGACAATGTCTTTCGACACTCATTTCATGGCTCAAGTTATAGGAATATAATGTGAAAGGTAGAGGTTACAATCATTGGAAAACATTTCATTCAACTTGGCAAGGTCAGTTTTGAGTTCCTATCTCTTCTAAGGTGATCATCATGAATGAAGCTCATGGTCAGAAGGTTTCATTCAATAGTGTTTCTAAACACTTAGTTCGTAGTGTCTGCACATCATCCAGAGGAGATTTTTCATGGTATGAAGCATTCACATGTTCACAATTCATCATTGCATCAAAGCATTTCACCAATTCATCAGTGGAGTGAAGTTAAATTTCATCAGAGATGGGGTGTTTTTCTCCCATGTTGTAAAGCATCTTCTTTTCTCCCCTTCTCCCTTTCTCCCTCTTATTTCTCTCTCCATTATAATTATTTTTGGGCATCATCATTTTATTTTTTCTTATTCACTTAAGTGACTTATTTTAATATTGTAAAAGTATTTTCTCAAAATTATAAGAGAAATACTTAATTGATGAAAATTGAAAAGTCAAAAGTGGAATATGGAACACAAAGAGTCATATGAGGGAGGTGAAGGGTCAAACTCAAATGGTTATAAATTGAAATGGCTTCTCCATTCCAAGGATTCAATTTTTTTGACGAAATTTCTACTTTGGTAGCATTGTGAATTGCAGTAACTTGATTGAAGCTTTGTATTCATTACTACACATGAAATAAAGTTACAATTTCTTTCACTTCTCCCCTCTTGCATATGTCTTCTCTTTTCCCATACTATGCACAACTTTTTTGAGATGTTAAGAAAGGGAAAATTTTCAATTTTCTGAGACATATGAATGTGTGCATCTTTGTATGCATGGTTTCCTCTAGTCGGTAGAATTAATACATCGTTGTCTTGTTCCTATGAAAATGTGTGATGGTAAATTTTGGTTAACGGTTATAGGAATTTAATTTTCTACCTACAACGTTAATTCCCTCTTTTCTTATTTCCTACTCCCCTTTTCCCCCTTTCAATCGAGTTTCATCTCTTGCAAGAAATTATAGTCCTTGTCCCAGGATCAATGGAGTGTTCATATTAGATCCTCAACCTTTTGGTCACCCACACATAATAAAAATAATCTACACTGTTTGAGCATAGCGATCTAGAATCCCAGAGCATTGGCTAGAAACAAAGATTTGTTTACCTTAAAAATTTTCTATCCCAAACAAAGGGTAACATCCGAAGAGAAAAGTGCTACAATTAAAGCGGGTTGTCCCCACAAATGTATCATAGGTAATTTAGGTTTTTTTTTCTTTTCTGTGTGGTGTGTTTACCTTTTTTGTGTGCTTGTTTTATGTGCTGTTCTTGGATGTTGTGTGTTGGAATGATGAATCTATGTCTAACTGATAAAGCTATTTGACTATATGCCCAAAAGATAAGGCACTTGTCATTTTAGTGTCTTGAGATTATGAGGTTCCTACTTGCTTCATTCTCATTTTGTTCAAACCAAAGCAAATCCCCAAGTTAGAGCTAGTTGTTGTCATGATAAATGTCTAGCATGAAACATTGAATTTTTTTCCATGTCAACTAAGCCCACACTCAAAAATCCTTGAATCGAATAATGTAAACCTTCCCTCTAGACAATTTATGACTATGTAAACCCCATCATGGGCAAGAGGTATGTGATAAATATATTTTTAAAGTGTGTTTCATGTGCAAGTAAGTTGATGGGAAGCAATTCATGGATTCATTTTGATCCACTTTGAAGGAACTGCTCCTAAAGGCCAAAAAAATCCTATTTTTAGGATACTTGCACCTAGTAAACACCCCCCAAAAATGTACATGGATAAGAAAAACCATATATGAAGGGTGTAGAAGATCTATATGATCATCTAAGGAATTTTAGGGAAGCTCTACAAGAAAAATTAGGTTTGGGAACAAAGGGTGTAACAACGGGCTACTTATAGCATAGTGTCAGGAAATGGAAATAGGAAAAAAGATAGTGGGTTTGTCTTGAATGGATTATGATCCTCAAGATGAATTGGAGATAAAACCAATACTCTTCAGAAATATAAGAATTCCTACTTCACATTGTAAATTTTTTTAGAAGATTCTATAATCCAGATTTTACGATATTGGCCATAAAATAGAGATGAAGATCCCCAATCATGATGGGGATTCAAAAGAGCATCCTAGGATTTATATGAACAGTTGATTCCTACTTAAAATAAAAAATATAACCTATGTAATTAACTCTTCATTCAAAATGTGTTGGTTTTCATTTTCATTTTCATACTTTTTGGTGGTAGTCCCTTTCACCGACGCATTAGCTTGAGAAAAATTACAAAGGGAAGTAAATATAAAACTTCAGGAAGAATTGGATCTTGAAAGTCTCAAAATTTATCAAAAAAGATATTTTGGTGTCAACATCATATTAGGTTTTCCTAAATAACTCTCAGGGAAGCTCCTGGGAAAAAAACCAGTCTTTGATGTCTATTTATAGTAGTTGTTGGTGAAGGCAAGGCTTATAAAAGCATATATGGCACATTTTTACACATGTGATGCAATTTTTCACCATTTCACTTGGTGAAAAGGTTAATGAGGTGCAAAAAATTGTGCCACCAAGGAGAGAAGATGTATTGCGGAGCTTGCATCATAAAATCTCACTTGGTTGGTTAGGTAAGTGTTATGAACTCAAAAGATAATTTGGCCCCTTCCCATGACATGTTTGACCCATGGTGTACCTGGGAGCCCTTGCTTGAACTTTTCACTTGGTGCCTATTGGTTGGATATTTTTTCAAGAAAAAATATGAGGTTCAACCATAGTACATGAGATCAAATCCTCCTCATAGACAAGTGAGGCACCCTGTTTATTATTGATCTAAAACACAACAGAAATAATATGTACAATATTCACACTATTCTAATAATTGGGGTTGGGATACAATCCCAAAATCCATATAACCACAAGATGGAGATGTTGCAGTTTTAGAAATAGCATGGATTAGAAAGGAAACTATTATAGATGAAGCAGAGTGGGAAGGGAATGAGAGGAATGTATTTTATTTCAAGCAAACATAGATCAAGAAATACTTATACAAGTTTTAGATAATGGGTGTAATAGTTGAAATGATTAAAATAATCAAGAACACTAAACAAAGAATAGCTTAAGATCTTGGATGTAAGAACAATCTCTCAAGATAGATGAATCCCACAACAGAAATTTTGCAAAATAACACATGTTTCTATTCCTCAATGATTAAAAAGAAAATACAATTTTTTCCTTCTTCTTGACAATAGCTCTCAATATTTTAAAAAACTCCCTCTTTTTTTGGAATACACAAGCATCCCTTATTTATAATAGAAATAGTAGAGAGAATAGGATAAATCCTAAAAAATAGTCATTTAACAAGAATCCTATTTTGCTTGACTCTCATGCAAGAGAACAAGTCAAAAAAATTTTCCTATGTGACGAAACAAAAATGAAAAAGACATGTCAATCTCTGGATGGAAATGACATGAAACATTATGCTTAGAGCATCCAAAAAACTGACACAAAGAGCTTGATTCAATTCAGGTTTCAGGTTTCAGGAAACATGAGACATGTAACATGCATTTGGCAAAGCATGTTCTGATGCTTGGAAGTTCTGAAAACCTGACACAATGGACTTAGGCAATCGGGTTTCGGGTTTCAGGAAACATGAGGCATGTAACATGCATGGAACATGTTTTGATGCTTGGAAGTTCTGAAAACCTGACACAAAGGGTTTGATTCAATTCAGGTTTCAGGTTTCACGAAACATGAGATATGTAACATGCATTTGGCAAAGCATGTTTTGATGCTTGGAAGTTCCGAAAACCCAACACAATGGACTTATATAATTGGGTTTCAGGTTTAGGGAAACATGAGACATGTAACATGCATGGAACATGTTTTTATGTAATGAAAACCTGAAAACCCGAAAATCTCTTTCAAAGGGAATTTTAAGAGATTTTCCAAAAATTTCCTATGGTTATCTCAATTTTAGCTGAAATCACTAAAAAAAGATAACAACTGGCTCCAGTTGGGGACTTTCTTTGAGACATCGAAGGAAGAGAACTCATGTATAAAAAATCTATATCCATTGGGATATGGAGTCAGGAGAAGAAAACCCAAAAACAAACAAATAAAGAAAGAAATAAAGCAAACACATAACATAAAATAAATTATAATATAGTGCAAGAGAGCATCTTGCACTACTAATGGAACAACTTTAGATGTTGGCCACTAAAAGGTAGAGGGAGAAACTCTCCATCAAGATACGATAGACAGAAGCTATTTTCACTGTTCAACTGATGGATTTTGAAAGGACCTTTCCATAAAGAATCAAATTTTTCATGCATCCCTTTCGGTTCCCTTCTCTTATCCCAGAGAAGTACTAGATCTCCAATATAGACATCACGTTTCTTAGATTTTTTGTCAAATATCTTTTTGAATTTTCTCTAATGATCTACAATGCGATCCACCACCTTTCTCCATTATTCTTCTAGCTTGGCTAGGTATATTATCCTTTTCTTAATGGAACTTTGAAAAGTTTCATCCTCAATTGCTTTAGCCAACCGTAAGGCTGACAATTCTACAGAGATAGGAATCTCAACATCAATTCCACACAACACTTGGAATGGGGACATTCCAATAACTCACTTAGGAGTAATCTGATCTGACCATAATGCATCATACAATGCTTTGTGCCATGTCCTTTGATTCTCATCGACCAGCTTTCTGATTATGGTCACCAGGTTTTTGTTGCTTGATTCATCCTGACCATTGCCTTGGGGGTAATAATTAGATGAATGAGCCAACATGATACCAAATCCATAGAAAAATTATGTCAACTCATGTGATGAGAAATTGGAAGCATTATTAGCAACGATCTTGTGAGGCACACTGAATCTAACAATTATATTCTCCTTGAGAAAGTTGCACACAACTTTAGAGGTTGCCTACTTGATTGGCGTAGCTTCCACCCACTTGGGGAAATATTCTGTGCTGGTGAGCACATAATTATGACTGGCACTGGAGGAAGGATTCAGTACTCTAATGAAGTCAATTTCCCATTGGTGAAAAGGTTCTTCAATTATCACAGGCTTCAAGGGAAAGACTGCCAGCTTAGGATGGCCAACAAAATGTTAACATAGCTTCACATTTAACCACCCATTCAGCTGAATCTTGAAAGAGAGTAGGCAAATAGTACCTAGCCTGTAAGATCTTGTAAGCCATCATGGAGGAAGAGAAATTTCCTCTGCATACTAGATTTTGGAAGGATTCTAGCAAACTTATCTGCTGAGACTTATCGACACAACGCAGGAATACACCATCAATACCCTTCTTATATATACCATTGTCCCATATAATGAATCTCACGGATAACTTAATTTAACTGTCCTCTTCTCTTTTTGGCTTAAATGCGGGGGACATTCACCGTAAGTTAAAAAGAAAGTGATATTTTTATACCATTCATTGGTTGTGCTTACAAAAAGCACCATGGGCAATCCTGAATAAGTACCTTTAGTTTGTTCAGATTCTGTCTCAGAGTTATTTTTTGTGATCAATTGGCATGGGGCTCTTCCTCATACCAACTTGGTAGGTATGATTTCCAGAGTCATATTCTTGGACTTTGGCTATCCAGTTACCCCGTTGACTACCCAACTCTTGTTGAGTCAAAATGGACTTAATTGCAGTATCAGGAACAAGAACAAGAGTGTGAGAACTCAACACTTAATACCTGAAATGCTTCACTGCTCTCACCACTACATAAGCATGATTTTCAATTTGTGACATCTTCAATTCATGTTCCTTTAGTGGGCAGCTCATGAAAGTAATGGGAGCTTCGATTCCTTCTTCATTCTCCTGCATCAGGATGGCTGATACTGTATGTGCGGAAGCTTAGTTGTACATGATGAAATCCTTCTTTAAGTCTAGGCATACCAGAATAGGAGCATGAGAAATTGCTCTTTTGACTTATTTGAAAGCAATAGCTTCCCTTCAATGATCCATCAAAATGGAGTTTTACCATTCATCATCCCAAGGATATCCTTGGTTTTATCGGCAAAGTCAGGTACAAATCTTCTTAGGAAATTGACCTTTCTAAAAAAGGAATGCACCCCAGTTTTACTTGTAGGTAGGGTAAGGCTTTGGATAGCCTTCACTCGGTCTGGGTCTATCTTGGTTCCTTCTTTAGTCATGATATGATGCTACCAAATTACCTTTTGTTACTCCGAACATAGAATTTTTAGGATTTAATGAAATCCCATGATGCTTTCATCTTAAGAGTACCTTCTCTAGGTGATCATAATGATCACTTAACTTCTTAGAGAACACCGTCAAGTCATCCAAATATACAACTATGAATTTTCCCATCAAATATCTAAAAGCTAAGTCCATAGCTCTTTTAAACATGGCTCTAGCGTTAATCAAACAAAAAGGCATCCTCCTATAAGCAAAGGCCCCCCATGGGGTGGTGAATGTTGTTTTATGTTGATCCTCAGTGGCTACCTCGATCTTATTATAACCCAAAAATCTGTCAAGCATGGATAACATTTCTGATCCAGTGACAGTCTGTAATACTTGATCCATGATAGGCAATGGTCAATTATCTTTTAATGAAGACTGATTAAGGTTCTAGAAAGTCAACACAAATCCGGATCTCACCATTCTTTTTTTTGAAGGGGACGGCTTTAACAACCCAGGTAGAATGATGGATTGGGAAGATAATCCTTGCGTTTAACATCTTTTGAATTTATGCAAGAATAGTCCTTAAGATCTTTGGGTTGTAATGCCTTTGCTTTTCCCTGTAGGGTTTGACATCAGACTTCAAAGGGATGTTATGTTACGACATCCTTAGGCTTGAAAGACTTCAGATCCACATAGGACCATGCCAAAACGCCCATATATCTCTTCAAGAGTGAAATGAGTCTTCCTTTCTCCTCAGGAGAACAACATTTTCTGATGTTTACCATCCGTGGTTGGTCATAAGAGCCAAGATTTGGACTTAAAATTTTGATTTGGAATTAAAATTGGTTGCATCACATTCTAATTTTCTGTATTTAGCTCACATTAAAATGAGGGCAACCTATATGTTGGAAGTCATGCCCAGATGATGGTTGACACAAAGAATCGTAGAAAGCACATCCTCTCTCTTCGTCTCTTACCAAACTTGCACAAAATTTGAAATATACACATCTTTCTTAAACAACATCTTACCTAGGAACACTTGTCCTTGATCACATGATCAGATTGGTAGGTACTCCCCAGATCATTGCCTCTATCGAGTCATCATCTCAGAGGATGGCCCGCCCCCACCATAACATACCTAAAACCTCTCCTTTTAGATATCCTTCTTCGTAGGATGCCTTCCTAACCAAAAAATTATGTTCTAAATACACACAGTCAGTTCTAAATAGCTTAAACTGAAGAAAATTCACTCTTAGGATCATATTTTTCTTAGTGTTCTTCTTGCTTTGTGTTTTGAGGTGTGAGGACACGATTTCACATTTTTGTGTTTTCTTTGCACACTCCCCATCGTAGTTGGAGTATTCTGATTTTATCTGAGTGTGCCAGGGGCCCATCTTCTCATTCTCAAATTCCTGAGTTTGATTCTTCACTTGATTTAAATCACAATCCAATTTTCTTCATTTCTGTCTCAATTTCATAGTAACCAATGTCGGTCTAGCGACCATCGTCAGTTTTCATCTGACCATCATTGGTTAAACCTAACTAGTGTCGGCTTCTAACTTTCTGGGTACTTTGGCCTCGGACAATATTCATTCTTCATTATGTTCTTATTTTTGGCCCTTTGGGCACTAACATATTTTATTGATATTTTATTCTGCTTTGTTTATATTACCATCATACAGAAAACATCTCCTTGTACTATCTATTAACCTTGTTTCATCTTCTAAAACTGGGGATTTTCCACAGTAACCGGCATCAATTTTTGTGGCTGACGTCAGTTCTCCAGCAACCATCACCAGTCAAATTGACTATCGTTGGTTTCTGTAGTTGGTTTTCCAGATCCAAATCTTGACCAAATTCACCCTCCTAGCCTCTTTCTTTTCATGTCCTGCTACTTTCTGTGTCATCTACAAAATACAGTATTACTAGGTCAGCACTTGTTCACATGGTGTTGACTTACAGCAAAACCAACGCTCTTATATTTCAAGCGAGTTGTCAACCACTCCCACCCAGTCCTTCACCACCCTCTGTCCTTTCACCCATGGATCCTTTTGGTGTGAGTTATCCTTTGTGTCATCCTCTCATATTGGAGGGTCATCTCATATGGGTTAGGTTTAGGGTTTGCTATTGAGTCTTGCACTATGGTTACTCAGCACCCTATATGTACTCTCCTTCTATTCATTTATGAGTATGCTAGGACACTCCATTATCTTTCCTCTATGTGCAAGCTTTTTTTTCTGTTGAGCAAGTTTTTCCATTATTGATCGATTCTTCCTTGCGATTACGCTAGAGCTATCATGATTTAGTTGGAGTGTAACTACTTTATGGCATCCAACCTTACCTACCACCATTGCTATAGGTGATGAAGAATTTACACGAATCCTTAATCAGAATCCCATGGCCTTACAGTTCTACCTTTCCCACTCTTCCACTCAAGACTCCTTAGGTCAGTTGATATACGACATGTCTATATCCGTCTCTCCTGCCTTTATTCCCACTTCTGCATTATCCCCCAATAATGTGGCATTACCCTCACTTGCTTCACCCCCAGTAGTTTTACAGCTAGGACCCACACCCACCATGACCGTTGTGTCTGCAGTATCACTCACGCCTATTGTATCTATTTTCCTCTCATCAACCACCCAAATCTTAGCCCAGTCTGCACCCATTATTTCACAAATACCCATTACAACCCAACTACTCGTGGTGTCGGTGACCCCTACTGCATTCTAGAATATTTTCCTCTCCATACCACAAACACTGCCCCCAATTGCTACTAGAGTCATGATAACCTTCCCACCTACATACACATACTATCAACAACCCCCTATCTCATCTGTTACACATTTTGGATACATGCCCTCTATGTCGGTCTCATATTCTCAACCTCCCGATTTGGCATCACCATACAATGGAATACCACCCACATCACAAGATCAATACCAACCCCCTTATGCCACAGGAGGAGCCCTTCCACCACAACCTACCAATGAAATCATCAAGTTAATGATGGAAAAGATGCAGACACTAGAAGCATCGGTTTTTGGCTCACATGCAACTCCCTCACCTATGATGAAATTTGTAATGAGCCTATTCACCCATCCATTCCTATTCGACCATACCCCGTACATTAGGAAATACAAAAATTAAACTACTTCAATAGAAAAAAGGGACCCACAACAACATTTGTGGTCCTTTAAACATGGGTGTAACTTAATTTCCCTTGATGAAGATTTAATTCTGAGGACTTTCCCAATGTCCCTAACAGGACCTGCATTAGACTGGTATAGTGGGCTACAAAGACATTCCATCTACTAATTCAATCAACTAACACATGCCTTCTTAGACCACTTCTCGATTAATATTGTCAAGAATGTTACCGTGACTAATTTTTATTCCATTCGATAGTACGACGACGAGTCCATCACTGAACTTTATCACTCGTTAGCACAGTTTAATTAATCAGATCACATTCCAGCTACCTCAACCTAAACTCATAGAGTTATTTACTCAAGATTTTGCTAGGACACATCTCACCTACCCTATAGGTGTAGACATTTCATACTTTTGATGAGGCATTCACCATGGCATAGAAATTGGAAATTCATGCTATCGAAGAAAATAAGATTCGAATTCATAACAGGAACATCGTGTTCAAATCAAATGATTCTTCTTCATCTTCAAAACCCCAAAACAACTATTCAAAACCCAAAGGATCTACCAATGCCATAGTTCTCAAGGCTGGTCCCCCTCATATATCAAGCCCAGCCAAACCTCCTTCTAATCTCTCTCCCGTCCAAGCTTTCCAGTTCATATGAGAACAACGAAAGTACACTTCGATAGGAAAATCTCATTCTTTTATTTTGGAAAAGCTTGTTAAGACTGGTGCCATTACCCTTCCACCTATAAAACCACATACTGGTTTTGACTCTGAGCGACTCATACCCACATGGTATAAGGAACATGATTTTTACAACTATCATCCATGTCAAAGGTCATAACGACAATAACTACATCACATTCAAGAATATCATCCAAGAAATTTTAGAAAATAGAGATCTAGTCTTGGATAGCCCGAATGTACTTGCTAACCAAAACCTACACATCTTCAAGAAGCCATTCCCTAATCATGCCTCCATCTTCCAACCAAGTTGGTGATACCTCAAGTAATGAAATCAATGTTTGTGAGGTCCATGATATTTTTGATGACATACTAGTTGCTTCCCAATTACCTCATGTTCCTGTCCATAGATGTAATCTTAGCCCAAGCTCCCCTACCTACAAAAGAGCCTATTTCATTTGCTCCTTCATCCACAGAGGAACCCTCTTCATTTTCTCCTTCACCTGTGGAAGAGCCTATAATTAGCACACCACCTTTGACCCCTCAAATTTCTGAACAATTGTCAGTGACACCTCTCCTAATCATAGAAGATGCAGGTCCCACTGCTTACACCAATACAAGGAGAGCCCACTTTATCTGGCCCATCCTCTCCTCTACCCAGATAGGATCCTATTAAAAGTATCCATGTCTTTTGATGACCTTTCACCATCAAACCTTCAAGATTCCGCTGATTTTCTTTCATGGCTCTCTTACCCCACAGAGTCCGAGGCTAGCCATTTCCATGTATCTCACAAACATTTTTACAGGGATTGCCACTTGATCCACATCTACTCCACCTACGTCAGTACCATTTCTCATGCTTGGCCGATTTCCTGGACTATGTCGATAGAGCCTTACTTTGGGGATGCCTTCTACTTCTTGTTTCAACACAAATGCAGTTGTCACTCGCTGACACCTCCACTATCTATCCAAAAGTGTTTCGAGAAACCAAACCAAACACAACCATGACTATTGTAACACCTTCCATGTCACCACCCATGGCCCAACTCACACCTCTGCCCATAACCCAACATACATCTACACCCAAACACCTACCCCACACCTATATCATCTCCCTTACCTAAACCTATCACTACCTTAGGGGGTCATACTGATAGCTAGCCTTATTTACCCACCCATCAAATTAGATTTAGCCACATCTTCCAAAACTAACACTAAACTTACCCCAACCCCTAAAAATAAGAACCAATCTCTTAGACCTCATACACTAACCTTGCCTACCATGCCATTATCACCTTCACCCCTTCCATCCATCCTAGGACCTCCACCACTCGACCCTGGCCAAGAAACCCCCATTCACTTGTAAACCAAGAATGCAGCAACCCATTTCCCCAGCATAGACCTCTAATATACTCAAATGACCCACACAACTTTTTCGACCTCACCCGTAACCTTCTTACCACCCATACCTCCACTACCGTTAATAACTTCTTCACTACCCATGACACTTTCTTCTCTTTCACTCATTCCTCCTGACCAACCTACACCACCTACCTCCACAGCACCTCAGTTACCCCCGTGGGAAACCCGCCCTCTTCCACCATTGGATTTTCCCTCCACATCTCATACACCTATGTCACCTTTTCCCAAAATGATGCAACCTAAAGCTAAAAATCCACTATCCTTTAATAAGGTAGTTAAACCAACCAAACCTTCCACCGCTAGCTTTTCTACCATGCCCGTACCCAAGCAGATGCAACCAAGACCTAAGACTACTTCACACACCAAACTAGTAGACCAACCTAATCTGCCTCTTGTAAAGACTCTTCCTCCACAATCAACTACACATGTACCCAAACCCACATTCACCTCCCATTGTGATCCACTAGCGGGATCGTATGAAAAAAAATCTTAACCAATCTCCTCAACTTCCGTCTTCACATTACCACCTCTTAGACCTTACGACTCACTCAAATCCAAACCAAAAGGGTTTGACGAAACCAAAATTTGTGCCTACCATCATGCCAAGACAGGATGGAGAGAACTGTAAGGCTTTCAAAACCACTCTCTTCCAATTGTGTCCTCAAGAAATTTTTTACGATGACGATCTTCTTGATGAGGACCCCATTTCACCTTCAGTAATTTCCACAGATCTTCTCCCATTACCTACTTAGCGACCAAAATCTCCACCCCCACAAATCTTTTATCCACCCCTAAGATTCGAGATCAACATGGTTCGTATAAGAAAGTTGGCCAAAAAACCACCAAAATTCCAATGTGCCCTACTAATTTTACAAGGATTGTATCCCCCACTAGGGTTTTGTCCCTTATGTCGTTATACCTTCTATGACACACCCTCTTCATCCACCTCCCCTCAGATTAACATGATCAACATTGCCACCCGAGCTTAGAAAGAAAATGGCAAGGAAAGGGTGACTGGCCCATAAAATAACCCTATACCTAACATACTAGCCACACCCATACCCAAATTCACCATTCGAGGTCTTGCATATCCTATTTTCGATGGATTCACCCATCACACAATGCTAAAACAAATACACAAATTCCCCCTCAAAATGTATTTATATGACCTTGTCCAAACCTCAGAGTTACATTGTCAAGCCCTCATGGAGGTCCTTCAATCTATTGAAATATTACCAAATGATCCCAAACCCATAGCCTCCATCATTACCCCTCATCACGTAGCCTCTCTCACTAGGTCTTCGCCTTCCTCTACACCTCCACCTACTCACCAAGTGACCACCCTCATATTTTCAGATGAAAAGATCGCTCCCTTCCAGTCTGATGACCCTGACCCTGCTCTTTTCATCTCTATCTTTATTGATAATATATGCATACTACGTGTTATGATCGATGATGATTCTAGCATTAACATCATCTTGTCCCATGTATATAACCAAATGCGGATACTTGCCAATTACATGCATGGTAACCTGGTTATGTTGTACTCCTTCAATGACGTCACGACCTCTACCCTAAGTACCATTATTCTCCATGTCTGTGTGGGTCCTCACACTCTCCCGAAACTTTTCTATGTCCTTGAAGGGGAGTTCTAGTATAACTTTTTTCTCGGTTGACCTTGGATTTGTGTCATGGGTTATGTCCCTTCGACTTTACATTGATGCCTCAAATTAGAACATGAGGGACATAATTACACCATCCCTACCAACCCATCACCTTTCAAGACCTGTAACATGCTATATCGGCCCAATGATGTGCTTGTATCACTCAAGGCATCTACCACTGTCACCACTTCACGCTCACCCACGAGCCCATCCACCAAAAATGCCACTACCTTTTTTGCATCTAACCTTATTATTCCCACTGCATCTGTATCCTCTACCATTGACGTAATTATTTCCCCAACATCTAATGAGCCATTTATACCCGCTACCCACATATTGACTACTAATCCCTTAGAAGGTGTTTTTCAATGCCTCACTCTGCGGGAATAAGGCCTATACAATATCAACACCTTCCTCACCCCACAAGAGTATGGGAATCTTCATCAACACCCCAACTACGACATTTGCATCGGTGATGTTTTTCCTTATGTACCTCCCCACCTTCACACCAACCTAACATATGGGGGACTTGATATTGCCACCTATAAACCTGAACCTCCATCCCAAGCCCAACCATTTTCATCTGACCTACACTCCCTCATTAACCACTGCTTCGCTCATACTTTCCTCCACCGGTGCACATGGAAAGGATTTGTCTTTGGCTTTTATGAATAAGGCCGCTATACTATCATTTCATGTACCTCTCATAAACATAATGACCATAGTGGCATTGGTTTTGATGCTTCACCCTCCAAGAAGTTTCACGTCGACCTTATCCAGGATGAGAAATCTTCCCCCTCTCATTCACCCACATTATCATCTTCACCCATGGAGTCCATAGATCTTGAATCTATTCCTCCTAACTTTTTTTTCGTAAACACCATTTCCTTGGGACCGTTGACCTATAAACGTGATGGCAAGGCTCCGTCTTCTCTCCCATTCTTGTATCCTAACATGATCGATGGTGATATACCTTCAATTAATGTCGTTCAATGTTAGGATGATGATTCCATCCTCACCAACCTTGGTGCAAAAGACTCTTATATTCATTAGTCATCACCCTCTAAGACACAAACCATGTTGAACTAAACAACTATCAAAATCAACATCAACACTCAAGATGACCTGAACATTCTAAAGATCATCCAATCCTTAGAGGCTACTGAACATGAAGCCTTCACCTCTTTCCTTCAGGACCATTGCAAAGTGTTTGCCTAGTCCTATGTTGATACACCTGATATTGAGCCAAAAATCATGGTTCACAATATCGTAACCATTCCTGATGCCACACCCATTAAGCAAAAGCTATGGAAAATGCATCCTCGCATTGCTCTTCTAGTCAAAGAAGACTTTCATCGTCTTCTCTTAGTTTCCTTCATTATTACCATTGATTATCCACAATGTATTTCTAACATCATTCCTGTCACAAAAGCAACAGGGGGACTCCACATTTGCATAGAATTGTGTGACCTCAACCTCGCCTGTCCCAAAGATGATTTCCCCCTATTCAGCATCGACCAACTGGTTGATCTCACCACTGGCTATGAAATGTTATCACTCATGGATGGTTTCTCGGGCTATAATCAAATATTACTAGCTCTCGCGGATCAACACAAGACTTTCTTCATCACCCCTTGGGGGACTTTCTACTATCAAGTCATGCCTTTTGGCCTAAAAAACATTGGTGCTACATATCAGCAATCCATGACTTACATCTTCCATGATGTGATGCATCGCATACTAGAAGATTACGTAGATGATCTTCTATCCAAATCTAAACATCAAACCGAGCACCTTATTTTCCTTAAAATCATCTTTTTCCGTCTCCTCAACTATTCGGTCTGTCTTCAACCTAAGAAATGTGTCTTCATTGTTTTGTTTGGAGAACTCCTTGGGTTTATTGTTTATTTGTGCGATATAAAAGTTGATCCTGCAAAGATAAATGCTATTATCGAAATGCTTCCACCTACTAACCTCTGTCAACTCCATAGCTTGCAAAGAAAATTGTAATATATCCATCATTTTATCTCACAAATTTTTGACCGATGTCAGCCCTTTCATCATCTCCTCAAAAAATATGTGTCCTTCAAATGGGATGATGCATACCAAAAAGCCTTTGATGCCTTAAAACAATACCTTCTTCAACCACCCATCCTTACCTCACCTAAAGACGACTAACCCTTCTACATAAACATCTTAGCCATAGAACATTCCCTGGGTGCCATGCTTTCTCATCGTGATGAGAAACACAGGGAACAAGTTGTTTATTACATAAGTTGTATCCTTTTAGAGTACAAAACTAGATATACCCATGCCAAAAAACTTTGTTTAGCCTTGGTTTTTGTCGCCACCAAAATTCACCATTACCTACTCAACCACAAAACATTCGTCATCACCAACACTGACCCCTTACATTACATGTATGCTAAACCTTACCAACATCAGCGTGTCACATGCTAGTTCATGATCCTTTCCAACCTTGATCTCGAATTCATTCATCAAAAATCCATCAAAGGCCAAATCATTGCTGACTAGCTCACTAACGGACCCCTTTCTGGGAATCAATCTTCTAACTTTGATTTCCCTAACAAATCCATTGCTACCCTCTCTTTGGACAATACCCCTTACCAAATGACCTTATTCTTTGATGGTTCCAAATGTCATCATGGGGGTGGTGCAAGTGTTATCCTCATTCCCCTTAATGGTGAACCTATGCCTTTATCAATCAAACTTGACTTTGATTGTACTAACAATATCACCGAATACGAATAAATCGTCTTAGGTCTCCTGGCTGCTTACACTTTAGATGTTAATTCCATTAATATCTTTGGTTATTCCTAGTTGGTCATAAACCAAGTCAAGGGTATATATCAATGTCGTAATGAAACACTTCAATAGTACAAGCGCTATGTAGACATCCTTTTGACTATCTTTGATCGATATGAACTGCAAACCCTCCTGTGTTCTACCAATAAATTCGTAGATACCATGGCTTCCCTTGCCTCTCAGATACCTACTTTGCCTACTGACTCAAACATCTTTTTCATAGTACAAAGGCTGCAGTCACCTTCTTATTTACCTTGCCATGTCAATCTCATTAGCACCACTCCACCTGATCCACATGACCTTTGGTATAAGTAGTTTGTAGACTACCTTTCTTTATCAATCCTATCTCTTGATTTTACTCGTAATGGACAACGTGATTTTCTTAAAAGTGTCTCTTCCTATGTCATCATGGGTGGCCTTCTTCATAAATGTGGCTTTGATGGTATCCTCTTGTGATGCCTTACCAGTTTTGAAATACCTTATACCATTAAGGAGGTTCACGACGGAATCTGTGGAGGCCACTTCAGTGGTCTCGCCATCACTAAACACATCCTTTTCCTAGGCTATTATTGGCCAACCATCAACCATGAATATTGTGACTATGTCAAACATTGTATGAAATTCCAACAACATGCCAACCTTCACCACACACCTATCCATGCCTTACAGGTTACCCGTGACCTTTCGCCTTTCTCTTAATGGGGCTTGGATCTTGTTGGATAAATCAACCCCCATTCTTCCCAAAAACACCAATAGATTATAACCGCTACTGAATACTACACTAAATGGGCGGAATTCATCCCTCTAATCTCCACTAAAGCTGAGAAAATATGTGAATTCATCAATCATCACATTATTTGTCACTTTGGTGTTCCCCACCGTCTTATCACTGACAATAGAAAACAATTCAAAAACAAGACATTACAAAAAATATGTGATGCCTTCAGCATCAAACTTAGTTTTTCTTCACCATACTACCCACAAACCAATGGCCAAGTTGAATCAACTAACAAAATCCTTATGAAAGTTGTTGACGATATTGGAAAGGATTGGCACACGCACATTCCTTTTACCTTATGGGCTTACCACACCATTATTCATACTTCAAAAGATGCCACACCTTTCTCTCTGGTCTATGGTACAAATTATGTTCTGCCTCTCGAATTCCAGGTTCCATCTCTTCGTATCTCACTCAAAGATATGCTCACCAATGATGACTTTCACCAAGACCGTTTGGCACAACTTGAGCTTTTGGATTAACATCATCTAAATGCTCTTGACCATCTCCAAATCTACCAAAAACATATCAAACGTGTCCATGAACACACCTTCTAGGTCAGCAACCTTTTCCTAAAGGAAAACCAACATTTAACTAAAGAAGAAAAAAGCAAGCGGGGAAAATTTACTCCTAATTGGCTCGGACCATATATCATGACTCATGCCTACGGATCAGGTGCTTATATTTTGTCTTCCCTCAAAGGTAAACCCAAACTTGAGCCCCTCAATTCCTTTCATCTTCAACCATTCTATTGTTGACATCATATCGGCTATCCTGAAATGACCTTAGGAGGTTGAGTGCATCCTGGAGTCACGTGTTGATTCGTAGACGTACAAAATTGGTCAATCTAATGTGAGTGACCAGTTCCTTTTCATTTCCTCTTTTCTTTATTATTTTCTTCCATCCTTATCCTCTCCCATTATTCTACAGGTGTTTAAAAACCCCTTGAATATGTCAGGTCAGGAATACGACAGGCCCCTTTTGGGGTCTTGAGGCTTACTACCATCAGATGGGCATGCAACAATCACCCTCCTTTTCATGGTGGGCTTATAGTTACTCTTAATATCTTCCATCTCCTCATACTCCACCCCCTCAAGGGTTCAATATTGGTTCATCAGTTAGGATAGAGGAGATTGACCAACTTAATGATGGGTTTGCAACCAGATTTTTCCAACTCAAACAATATGACTTTCATGAGAGAACAAAGGTTTTATGTGCAGGTTTTATCTAGGCCCCAAATTAGTATGCATACTGATTCTTTCCCTTCTTATATATATGTAATAATTGAGTTCCTATCACAGCTCAACCAAAGTGATGAGCACTTCAATGCTATAGATCAATCCTTGGATAAGATTCAAGGTTATGATGATATCCTTCTCCAGGAAAAATTCTACTACCCCTCCTCCTATAACAGAAAACATGTCTAAAGAGGGGTGACCTATAAAGGATCAATTTATAGTAAGTATATCATATACATGTGTAGCCTAACAGGGCTTAACACACACCTGATAAAAATGCAATACCTTCTTCAGGTGATGTGATTAGAAATATCTCAACCTTCACATGCAGTATCCTTCATAGGGTAAGGCAAGGGTTCCCCACTACGTTCAAAACCATAGTTATGTTCCCTTAGCACCATAACCTTCTCAGGTCCATATGGGTGTTCCTAGCCCCTGGATACCTTCTCACTGGATTGGGTACACTAGGTATTCTCCCTTATTCTTCATACAGATACCCTCTGTAGGGACCAACCAAAAAGTGTTTTCTCAAATTCCATTCCAATTGGAAATGTGACATGCCCTAGTTTTACATCTACCAATTTGTATCAAAACAATATTCCCCCATACCTTCACATGTATTCTAAATCACTGTAAGGGGACATGTTTTCTTTTCGTAGTATGTATTCTCAACATCAAAGGGTGCCTTATGCCCTTACAAAATGCTTATGATATGTCATTTCAACCTCCTATTCCACCTCCACCTCCCCATCAAGGGTCATCTATGGTTGAGTCTTATGCAGTGGGCATGTATTCTAAATGTCTCAAGGAGCCCCTTGAATTTACCATACAAAGTGTAATGCTCCCATGACCATTACCGGGCCTTCCAAAATTCAAATGGCATGGGATATGAACTCTCACATCAAAGCGTATGCAACTACCATTGGAGATCTACTCCCATAGGATGTGGTTTATAGCTAAGATAATCCCCAAGACCCTTAAGGGGGATCACTCTCGACTAGTATTATAGAATACTAAAAGCCTCAATGAATTTGTTTAAGAAACTCATTTTAGAGTTCATAAATGAATTTGACATGAAAAAACTCTTAAGGACAATAATCGGAGAATTCCTTCACATTAAATAAGAGCACAATGAATCCACCACTCACTTCATCCAAAGGTGGTGACATGTCCTATACTCCTTGACTAGCTCTAACAATATGGATTTAAACAGAACTTTGTGACCTATTCCTCCACTACCTCAATCAAGAAAATAAGGAAGAGGTATAAAATATCCCTCTTAGGAGCTATGAGGAAGTCTTAAAGGATGCACTCTGCATTGGCCAAGCAGAAAATGATAGCCACTAAAAGGAGTATGGCTCAAATGGGAAACTAGTCATTCCCTCTCAGGGTAGCTCAAATTACCTAATTTGTTCTAACAATAATAATCAAGGGCCCAAAGTCCTTGATAAGAATTATGGTACTATGATAGATGGCATAACTAATCAATGTAGAAATCTGAAATTTTCTAGCACAAACAACACAAACAATGGTAACAACATTACAAATCCAAACAACCAAAGGATTAATAACTTCAATCCTTTTATTAATGTGGTCAAATTTAGCCACCCTTATCCTCCTCCTTAGTAGGTCTAGGACTAGGGCCCACTTCAATACTCAAACTAGTATCCGAACCAATTTCAAATCCAGTATTAGAACCAAGGCCAGAGGCCTCCAAATTTTAACTACAATAGCCAACAATAGAACAACAACAGAAACTATGGGCCACAACAAAACCAAAAATCAAATACCTCACGACTATGATCCTAAATTATATTGTGGTTTCCATAGGGTTAGAGGACATGATGTTTGAATGTGTTGCAATTGTAATAAATTCATACACCAGATTCTAGAAGAATAGAGACAACTCTTCATTGAGATGTTCCTAGCTAATCCCATGGAACCTACTCAGAACATTCTTATGGGGCATGTTTCCCCTCAAAAGGCTACTCTTGGGGTTTATAGATACCCCCTTCGAATGCACCCTAAGAATGAAAAGCTTAATATTCATGGCACCAACAAGGGGACTCTCGTAGGAAATAATGACTGTGAGGCATCCATGTCCTTGCATCCTTGAGTAGATCCTCCTTTAGATAATCAAAATCAGCCTAATATTGTAGGCTCAGTGGAGTTAGGAACTGATCCTAAAGTTAACGCAGCAACTCTACACTCACGATTATTCTTCACGAACATCTTCTCATTTATCCCTTAATATCAGATGATGTTCCAGTAGTCCCCTAAGCTAGTAAGGACCGATGACTTGATCACAGACCTGACTAAGACCTACTCCCACACCTCATTCCTATATTTCTTAATGAATTCCCTGCACATCAATTGGCTTTATTATAAGAACAAGGTATTTTCCATCTTCTCCACATCACTCCTCCTCTAAAGGCCCAAATCAATCATATATACTTTGATGTATATCCCCTGGGGCAACCTGAGAGAGATGTTGGATTCGTGTTCATTATTAGCAAGATGCCTACTTATGTTAAGTTAGTGCAAAGAGGTGATCTTGTGTTATATTTGTAGGTTTGGATTTACAACAACTACGTTAATCATGTAATGATAGATGATGGGGATGTTGTTAATATAGTCCCTTTTTCATGTTTGCAAAATTTACGCAATGGAGAGATGAACTGTTCTTCCACCTTAAATACACTGAGGAGCTACGATAGTCTCTTGAAAACTTCTATTGGCACAATCATGCTTCAAGTTACTCTCAAACCCAATAATGTGTTGACTAAATTTTATATTCTAGATTTGGAAACTGACTATAATATGATTATTAGTCAACCCTGGATTCATATAATGAAGGTAATTCCTTCTTTGCTATTCCAAGATGTCATATTCTTGCATCTAGGGGAATTATTTGTGGCTCAGGGTAACCTTAAGTCATTGAATATCCATTTGGCCAATTTAAAGAGAAAACATGGGGTTCACACTGAATTCAAGCTCATGGATAATTAGTTAAACAAGCCACAAGAATCAATCCCTGTGTTCTAGCTTGTTCCTACCAATGAGTTTAACCCCCCTAAGGCAATTGAAGGGGTTGACACTAGTGAAAATAAGGTTGCTATAGTAGAAACTATGTCAAATAAAACTGTAACTGAAATTTTAATCTTTTGGAGAATGATCTTCTTATCATCATCCCATTTGATTATTTGGGCATTGGTCATCATCTGCGACTTACCTCTTTTCTGGATGATTGTTTTGAAGAGGTTTTTATGGTATAAGTCTCATAATTCAAGGAAGAAGACTGTAAGAACAATCAATTTTCTATCTTCCCCAATGAATGTTAGACTCTCCACTATGATGGTGCAAAGTGCCACTTTGGTTTTTGGGTTGGGGTGATCCTCACTTCCCTCAAGGGGAGGGTTATGCCTTTTTCCTTTAAGAAGAACTTGGAGTGCACAAATAATGGAGCTGAATATGAAGCTCTACTTCTTGGTCTTATTATGGCCAAGATGATGGGTGTAAATAATGTCAAATTTCTAGGTGACTCACAACTCATCACCAATCAAGTCTCAAAAGTTTACGAGACTAGCGCTGAGCACCTAAAACTCTATAAGTCCACCATTCTTGAGATTTGCAATGGTTTTTACTTCATCTCTATCAAAACCATTCCAAGAGAGAATTTTTTTAGCTCATTTTAGGGCTACTTCCTCCTCACATTATTTTCCAAATGAGGACCTAAAGGAAACTGAGTTCACCATTTTAGTTTGATCTAAAATTTTGGTTCAAAGGATTCCAACTAATGTACTTTTGGTATATGTTGATGTTGAAAATGAGCCTTCCACGTTGGATTTCGTGGAGAATGATGAGGAAATCCTAGGATACCTCAACACTTATACATTATTACCTTCATCCTATGCACCATAAAAAAGGTTTTTCCTTGATACCTCACCTTCCTCTTACTTTGGAGAATTCATTATGAACTCTTCCTCATTGGAAGGTTTTGAGATCTATAAATTCAAGGAAGAGGATTTGGAGTTACCTCCAGCCCCACTTGAATTCAAACGGAAGA
The DNA here is from genome assembly GCA_019776745.2 of Taxus chinensis. Taxonomy (NCBI): domain Eukaryota; kingdom Viridiplantae; phylum Streptophyta; class Pinopsida; order Cupressales; family Taxaceae; genus Taxus; species Taxus chinensis. The sequence goes on along the minus strand of CM034148.1, from coordinate 649,339,696 downwards.
GGAAACCACGATAGATATAAACGTAGGAATGGAAGAGGAAACCAAGATACTAAAACTTGGCTCTTTTTTGTCTCTGGAGGAAATAAAAGCTCACACGAATGTTCTTGAAGAAAGTTTGATAGCATTTTCCTTTAGCTAAAAGGAGATGACGGGTATTGCTCCTGATGTGGCAATTCACAACCTCATCACAAAATTTGATGCAAATCTCGTGAAGTAAAAATTAAGACCCATGAAGCTAAAAGTGGATTTAAAGGTTAAATAGGAGGCCATGAAACTCCTACAAGTAGGGGTTTTCAAACTGGTTTATTATTTCATGTGGGTTTTAAACATTTTTCTAATTCTAAAAATAATGGGAAAATACGCATCTACATTGACTTTAGAGACATTAATAAGGCTTGTCCCAAAGATGATTTTCCATTGCCTTCGATTGATGTTATTGTTAACACAACAACATGATATGAATTGTTGTTTCTTATGGATGGATTCTTTGGTTACAACTAGATAAGGATTTATGAGGAAGATCAAGTGGAAACTACCTTCACGACTCCTTGGGGAACCTTTTATTATGAAATCATGCCCTTCGGTCTAAAGAATGTGAGAGCCACTTATTCATGGGAATTGACATATATTTTTGTGATATTATTCATAAGATTGTGGGTTTTATGTTGACAATTTGATGGCTTAAGCTAAGAAATGTGGCGATCATCCTAAAGTCCTCCGTGTTATCCTCTCACGCCTAATCGAATATAGTGTAACAATGAATCTTGAGAAGTGCATGTTCAGAGTGACGGGAGGGAAATTATTAGGTTATATCATCTCGTCCTGAGGCATTGATGTTAATCTAGCAAATATCCAATTTTTTTTGAAGATATCCCCTCCTTCAGACAAATCAGGCATTATATCTTTTCTGGGTAAGCTTGGGGAAATCCATATGTTTAATCCTGATTTAACATGCACCATTCACCCCATTAACAACCTACTAAAGAAAGAGTAGAAAATATTGGACTATTTAGTGTCACAAAATGTACGAGTCAGTAAAACATTTCCTTATGTCATCACCTACGCTCATGCCACCGAAAGTTGACCACCCTTTTATTTTGTACTCTCGAGTCACTAACGTCTCGTTAGAATGCATGTTGGCATAAGAGGATGATGATAATAGTGAGTGAATCATATACTTTGTTAGTCGTAATCTGCTCAATTATGAGACATGATATACGTAAGAAGAGAAATAGTGCATGGATATAGTTTTCATAACAAAGAGGTTAAGGCATTACATGCTTAACCAAGAGACCTGGGTAATTTTCAAATCCAACCAGTTGAAAACTTTTTAACTGAAGTTGAATTTTCCAAGAAGGATGGTCGTTTCATTACGCTGATGGGTGAGTTTGAAATTATCTATATCAACCAAAAAGTCCATTAAGGGACAAATTATTACTGACTAGTTGGAAGATAACCTAATAGATTATGGGCTACTAGTAGATCTAGATTTCCAAGATGAGTGTGTGTTCTATGTAGAAATGAAGCCTCCCATTGCTTCATGTCAGTGGTACTTGATATTTTTAATCATATTATGGACCGATTGTATCCTAAGGGATCAACCTCATAGCAAAGGTGGTGGTTACAGGTCATAGCCATGAAGTATGTCATTATAGAAGAAGTGATTTATCACAGAGCCTTTGACAGTATGATTTTGAGGTGTGTTGATGAAGAAGAGCCAAAAAATATTCTCTTTGAAGCCCACAATAGAGTCTATGGTGGTCACTTCAGAGGGCATGCAACCGATTGAAATATTCATCGTATGGCTTATTTTTGTCCCACGTTAGAGCACGATGTTGTAGATTATGTGTGAAGATGCTACAAATATAAATATTTCTCGCATGAGATACATATCTGTACCCATGTTCTAAAGCCGATAGTGACACCTTGGCCCTTTTCTACTTGGGGTCTTGATCTAATAAGGAATTTCTCTACCTCATCAATGGATGGCCATAATTTAATTATTATAGCCATAGAGTATTTCAAAAAGTGGGCCAAGGCCATGCCTCTCACTACCTTACCTGAATCTGTAATTTATAAATTCATTTAAAACCATATTATCTGTAGGTATGAATTCCCATAGGTCGTTATCTCAGATAATGGCATGTCTTTCAAAAATGAAGAGGTGCATGAGTTGTGTGCACAATTAAAAATATCACATCACACAACCTATTTATACTATCCTCGGGAAAATGGATAGGTTGAGGCTACGAAAGAAACACTGAAGTTCATTATCCTTTAAAAAGTCAAGGATAATAAGTGAGATTGGCATCTAAAGCTATTTACGGCCTTGTGGGCATATAGAACGTAGGTATGAACACCTACAAGGAAACCCCTTATTCTTTAGTCTTTGGTTCTAAAGCAGTTCTACCACTAGAAGTAGAGTTACCTAGTCTTCGTATATCTTTACAAGGTATTTTAGACGAAGATGGATATCAAGAAGTAGGAATGGTTCAACTCAAAAATTTAGACAAAACATGAATTAGAGCTAAATAACGTCACTGTGTTTATGCTGAAAGGATGTGTCGTCGATTCAGTAAGATCTTCTATGAGCGTGAAATATAGGTAGGAGACTTGATATTGATACTTGATAGTTGGATTGACAAAAAAACGATGAAGGAAGGAAGTTTAGGCCGAAGTGGTTGGGCCCGTACCAAGTGATGAAGGACTATAAGAATTGTGTGTACCACCTGTGTACTCTAGAAGGTGATGAATTCAGTGAATCAGTTAATTCACTTCACCTCAAAACATTTTATGCATAGTTCATTTGCATTCCCACATTTGTACATTATTGTATCTATACTGAATATCACCTGCATTATCATATTGTGAAATTTTAAACCAAGAAACTTACTTTTCAAGCAACTTTTAAAAACTTCAAATGTTGGAAAAATCATTTAATCATATCTCCTCAAGTGTCTATCATGTTATCATCAAACAATTATGATATCTTCATCGTATTAGCATTTAAGACAGAACTTTGAAATTTTTCCTACCAAGACTTGTACACTTAGCTCTATCAGTGGTTTCTTCTAGCCCAAGTGTCTTTTCCTATAGTCTATTCTAGAAGCTTCTTGATGTCACATATTTCCCGAAAAAATATCCCTCTGATAACAAAATAAATCTAAGCATTTCACCTGGAGCTCTTGTTCGCATATCTCAACCTTTGGTGGTGAGCCCTCGCATCCTACTGGTTGTGTGGGGTTGAGGTTAGGGGAAAATTTTCCTCCCAAAAGCACAAGTTTAAAATCAAACTACAAAAAAAATATATACAAACAAACAATAAATACAAAATATTTTCATTTTGTAAATAAAACTACACTTCTTTTGCCTACCAATATTTAGTGATATGCCCATGCTTCCTATTGGTGGCATGAGATTGGGAAAGGAGGGAAGTTCCCTTACTTTCCTATATCTTTTCCTCAATGATAAGCCCATGCTTCTTACTAGTAGCATGGAGCAATATGTAGGGGTACAATCAAATAAATTAATAAGTTGTAAATAAGTCAGTAAATAAAAAGTTCTTTGAAATATTTAAAATACCAATAAAGTGAGTTAGATGTGTATATTACAAGAGATTCAATCCCTAAAACTATATTTTTTCAATCAAAAGGGCATCTATAGATCTAAGTCTGGATAAAATTGCAAGCAAATTATATTTTGAACTAGTTAGTCGACCATGCCTAGGGTTTATTTGAAGGTTCCTAATTGGATCTTTGTGAAAATATTTTCTTCTCGTCACCATCTTCATTCATCAAGGTCATATAACTCACGTATTTATTAGCTCTCGGTGTTTAGCCCTCACATCTTAATAGTTGCGTGGAATTAGGAATAGAGTGGGTTCATGTTTTATCATATCACATTCATCACATTTTTCCAATGAAACAAAAGTGCTAAACATTTCTTGAAAACCAAAGTATCTAATTACAATTTGTTCTCATGTGCATCATATATAAAAAAAGAGAAAAAAATAAATTATTTTGTTTTCGCATTTGCATCATCATCATCCATAATATGCATCCATAAAATCATATAAAAAAACATTAGAGATTCTAAGCATCTAAGATTACATGGATGAGATAAACCATGAATAAGTTAAATCTTATATAGAATAGTTGAACCAAAAAGAGATGTATATATAAATCAAGTCAATTTTGTATACAATTCCATCACACTCTTGTGAGTGTGGTCAAAACGATCATCTATGAGCCGAAAATTTAAAAAAATTGATATATGTATCCAAAAATGATATCAAAGTAATAAAGGCATATAACTTATCCCTCTCTACGAGATTCAGATGAAGGTACATGATGAGGGTTCTTGTTTCAGATCCTATGGTGTGAGTGGGAGCCTTCATGCATCGATTGGTGAGAGTGACCATGAGATGAGGTGGGTGACCTACCAATGGTAGCCTCATTGTGAGAATGGCCTCACCCTTGTCTCCTCCCAGCCAACTAGTATCCCTTAAGCTCATCTCTCATCTAGGTCATGGCTATAGCAGTGTGTCATGCCAATGCAAACACATATGTGTGGTGTTTAGCCATTACTGGTTTCCCATCATTTATGAGTGGCTGATCCTGTGTCTTACCCATAGGGAGTGTAAATGTGTCAAGGAGAATCTGACAAAAAAATTGATATATGTATCCAAAAATGATATCAAAGTAATAAAGGCATATAACTTATCCCTCTCTACAAGATTCAGATGAAGGTACATGATGAGGGTTCTTGTTTCAGATCCTATGGTGTGAGTGGGAGCCTTCATGCATCGATTGGTGAGAGTGACCATGAGATGAGGTGTGTGACCTACCAATGGTAGCCTCATTGTGAGAATGGCCTCACCCTTGTCTCCTCCCAGCCAACTAGTATCCCTTAAGCTCATCTCTCATCTAGGTCATGGTTATAGCAGTGTGTCATGCCAATGCAAACACATATGTGTGGTGTTTAGCCATTACTGGTTTCCCATCATTTATGAGTGGCTGATCCTGTGTCTTACCCATAGGGAGTGTAAATGTGTCAAGGAGAATCTGACAAAAAAATTGATATATGTATCCAAAAATGATATCAAAGTAATAAAGGCATATAACTTATCCCTCTCTACGAGATTCAGATGAAGGTACATGATGAGGGTTCTTGTTTCAGATCCTATGGTGTGAGTGGGAGCCTTCATGCATCGATTGGTGAGAGTGACCATGAGATGAGGTGGGTGACCTACCAATGGTAGCCTCATTGTGAGAATGGCCTCACCCTTGTCTCCTCCCAGCCAACTAGTATCCCTTAAGCTCATCTCTCATCTAGGTCATGGTTATAGCAGTGTGTCATGCCAATGCAAACACATATGTGTGGTGTTTAGCCATTACTGGTTTCCCATCATTTATGAGTGGCTGATCCTGTGTCTTACCCATAGGGAGTGTAAATGTGTCAAGGATAATCTGACAAATAAATTCTTGCTAGCCATCCACGGTCACTACAAAATACAAGTAAAAACAATGGCAAGTTAGAAATCTTATGAAAAAAAAATAAAGTGCATAATTTACTAACAAATATAATCTAAAAAGTAGAGTTGAGAGAAGAGTATTATTCTTACTTAGATCTCCTCACATCCAGGATGGATCAATTAGTGTTGGTGGTAGTGCAAGAGATGCAGAAGTCATATCCTCTACTCTAATCTCCTCTCCTCCAGCCTCTCCAACACCCATATCCCATCCATAAATTGACTCCTCTTCCCCTCCTCCACCAATGGTCAAAGGGTCCTTAGAGTGTAGTGTCTCAGCTACGGCCTCAACCTCAGCCCTGGCTATTGTGGAAGCCTCACCAGTGGCTACCCACTTTTTTCACTCTCCTCCTCTACTCCCTCCACATTTTCCTCCTCGTGTTCTCCCTCCTCTTCATCCTCTATATCTGCTTCGGCCTCCTCCTCTTCCTCCCCGGTGTGTGTGGGCACGTCCTCCATTTGTAAGATCAGCCTCGGTCTGGATGGGTCCTATAAACTATGTGGAGTGTCAATCAGAAACCTAGGTGTGATGGCAGTCCTATCGAGCTTTCCCTTTAGGTGAGCTCTAGCCTCTCGGATCCCTCTTTATATTGTTGGGATTGCTAGGAAGGCATCAACATATGAAAATTCAAATAGCATAGACACTCTATCCACTAGATGGGCCTCCACCTTGCTATTTTGATCCACTATGTCATAGACCTACATGTAATCATAATATATCCCCCACCCCATAATTCGGTCATGTCCTAATATATTTTTGAAATCATGTCATTAGTGGCGAGTGTAGATACTAACTTATGTCATCCTATAAGTGGGGCCATACCTATCCATCTCACTACTCTGATAGCCCCAAGTTTAGTTATCCCAACACCCCTCTGATAGGGGATCACAAGCTTGTAAACCCAACACATAACCAATTTTGGATGACTAAGGGCATTTCCATTTAGTCAGAAAACTCTATATAAATTGTGGTAAATTGCACCAAGGATTTTGATGCCTGATGCATAAGTGTGGTCATGTTGCTCAATGATCTGAATTGTCAGTGCCCAACAATAGAGTAACTTTTCCCCACCCTTATCACCAATGAAACACGAAGCCAAAATTCTAATGATGGCCTTGTGCAAGGAAGACATAGGAGCTAAGGAAATAGATAATAGTCTCATCCCATGCTTGGTACCAATATCAAGTGCCTATACATCCCCCATGTAAGTAGCCCACTATCTAGACTGTGCCACTGAACCCGTGCTAGATATATTCAACTTCCTTCTAGTGACATGAACTCTAAGAATCCTGCAGACATCCTCTAAAGTGATATTACACTCCCCCTTACTCCTTCAAGTCGGAAGGTGTTCCGGTATGTGTCCTAATAATTCAACAAGTCATATAACAAGTGGCTAACTAGTGCCACTAAATGTGTTTGAGATATCCTTTGTATCTCTGCCATGTGCAGTAAGTCCCTCTCCTTCCGAGATAATGAATTCAAGATAGGGGAAACTAGTCACACTCTCGAGCTTTGCTCCATATAACATGTGGCCCCTGCATTCATAAACCTCAAAAAGAGAAAGTTATAGTCATAACAAAGTATAATAAGCTCACCAAAAACATCATAAAAATAACTTTTAAAAAATTAAGTATACTTAATTAATTTTGTAAGTTTCCTCAGCAATTACGCAACTTCCCCTCCATGTAGAGAGGTGGTTACATAACCACCTCTATGTGTAGAGCAGCAGTTATGTAACTACCATGAAAATTATGCATTCACCTTTGACCTCTTGATAGTTGTGTAACTGACGCAACAGTTGTAAAATCTCAGTGGTTGTTCCGTCCATTAAAAGTGGGTCATACCCTAGGGCCCCAAATGTTCACAAAAATACAAAATGTGACTATTTTGAAAAAAACAAAAGCCACATCCCATGTGGCGCCCCCTAGTGAACATTTATACTATAAAATTATTGGAAATGACCCCCCCCCTACATTGAATTTTTCACATTTTCACATTTTAAGGTAGAAATAAATAAATGCAAATAACTCACCTTTTCAGGACCTGTTGCTCCTCATGTTGGTTGGGCTGTCATGATGTTACCACACTATTCTTTTTTACCATACTCTTTCTTGAAACTGCCACAAGTAATCCAAAGGTCAAATTTTCACCAAGTGGGTAAGTGAAAATGATTCTAGAAAAAGTAATTTTGATATATATATATATATATATATATATATATATATATATTCATCTTTTAACCCTATTTTGAGTTTGTGTTTTTTTCATGAATGGAGCACTAACATAGGTATACTTTTATCATCGTGGATATGGTAAGTCATTTTCTCATTTATTTTAGTATGTTTTTTCGATTATGTGTTATCTGCACTTGATTCTCATTTTCTTCTTGCAGGTGGTGGAAAGCTTGGATTGGTGTAACTTCAACACACAGGTGTTTTAGGTATAATTTCTAACTTTCCCACTTGGGAGCACCATACTTGGAATTTACATTTTACATCTCTTCATGGCTAAAATGCTTCTCCGAGGGGATAATATGTATGCACAGTACACCCAAATTTGCAAGGTGCTACATTATCAGAACATGTTAAAGCTCCAATGATGATAAATATCATTTCTAGTGATGTTCAAGTTGAATTTATCACTTACAACATGCTCTTGTAGCTTACTTGTCATTCGTCAGGATGAGGGGTGGAAAAGATATTAATTAATTTTATTAAATGTTAAGTTTAATATTATAAATAAATATAAATGTAAATGTACACAACTTAAATAAAAGTAAGTAACACCATAAAACACAGTGACATAATATATAACATGAAAAACCCCTAAATGGGTAAAAACCACAAAGAATAAATCCATTGATTGAGAAAAAATTTACATACACCAGTCCAATAACTTCCTCCTTACTTCTACTCCCTATTTTTAGCAGGATTTACCTTCATATTTAACATTTGAATATCATAGTATGATATGATAATCGATCTCCTGAATATGACCTATGGTCATATTTAAATAACACAAAGGGCTATGCCCTTCTTAAGTGATAGGGCACACCCCGATTTAACCACCTAATATAGAGTTTATATTTAAATAATAATAATATAGATGATTCTATATTATTTAATTTTTAAACTAAATATCATGATACACTTAATATTATAGTTATAACACTCCTTAATATTAAGTGGGGATCCCACCCCCTCCTACTTTTCAAAAATTGAATTTCGATGAAGCCTCTAAAGGCAATCTAGGAAAACCGGGAGTAGGGTGCATAATTAGGGATGATAATCATAGATTGGTGATGGCGAGATCTTTTCCCTTGCCTCCAAGATAGAGCAATGAAGTGAAGGATCAAGTGATTCTTGAAGGAGTTAAAATGGTGGTTAATCTGGGATGTGATGCTCTATAAATCAAGGGAGATTCCCAGGTTATAATTAATGTCATTCATAAAGGAAATTATTTATCTTATAAGTTACATAATTTCCTTTGTAATATGTTTTATTGGCTTAATAAAAATCCTAAGTGGTCTATTAAACAAATTTTTAGAGAGGCTAATGGGGCAATGGATTTATTAGCTAATCAAGCCATCATTTGAAGTGATTGACCACTTACTTATGAGGTGCCTCACACATGGGAATACCTCCCAACTTTCATTTCTCGCAAAGCAAGGTAGAATTCCATTAATTAGCCACCAAGCAGTAGGTCCTTTCATTCTTCTCATAGATGTGGTTTGGAGTTGGTGTTTTCTGGGTTTAAGGATGGTGAATCCCCCTCTTCCATCCATTATTATGCAGGGTACAATGAGGGAGATGGCCTTTGTGGGTAGTGTTTTTAAATCATGACTGCATTATTTTGAGGGCAGAGGAGGAAGTGACCTACGCTGTAATTTCTAGGGTGGTGGGTGAGGAGTATTTTGGGGATTTGTAGAGGGCTCGTGTCAATTTTGAAGTAACATTGTGGTTTGTGTCAAGGCTTTTGTTGGTTAGACAGAATGTGGAGGAGGAGAGGGTTATTACAATGTTCAATGTGAAATCATATCATAGGGTGAATCTGGTTGAAGCCCTTGAAGAATATGGTCAGGGACATCCTCTTCTAGTGGCAGTTCATGAAGGGTTGGAGCTAGCAGAGGCCAAATAGGTTATTACAAAATTGTCATCTCAAAACTCAATATTGATGTAATTTTCTTTAAATATTCTCACGGAAAGCATGGTGGGGTTTGGTAAGGAACAACGTTTGGAGTGAATAGACTTACCAGCTCTGTTTTCCCCAGTGGCTACATCTTCTACCAGGGTAGTGAATCTTTACAGGAAATTGGGATCTACTTTCACCTTCCTGCTAAGGTCTGCAAAAGTTGGTGTGCCTTTTGGAAGATGTATGGAGAAGGAGGGGAGTTTCCCCATCGATAAGGTTTATTTTTTTGGTTCTATTTAGTTTTTGCGTCAGGGTCGTTTGAGTTGTTATGGTTTAGTTCTTTCGATTGAGTGTATAGATCATTTTTTAATTTTTTTACTTTGTTGGACTGGGTTTATCTCTAAATATTTGTTGGAAGTTATAGGGTGGGAACCCATCAATCCTTGAGTTATAAGTTCCCGTTAAAAAGTGTTTAAAAATCTAAAAAAATATTAAGTTGGGATCATATCAAAGCTTTAAAGTTGGAACACGGTCATAATTTCTACCTTTACTTTGAACCCTAATTGTGATGCTAGAAACGTTGTTTTGGCTCATGACACTGGAGTGAATGCTTTACATAGCTTTGCACAAGCTCCTTCTCAGCATGGTAATGGATCCTTTAATCACAAGCCCTGGAAGGTTCCTACTCAACTCGATGGCACATGGGATGACCAGGCGCTTAGTCAGGGTTTCTCTAGTGGTTCTCCCTCACATCCTTTCAGATCCATTGGAGGTGATCACAACACTATGAAGAGACCTATTTTGGGTGAAAGAGGTGTTATTTATGATGGTATCCAAGCCCCTTTTGCTCCTCCTCCCTTTGATGGTGGTGATGACAGTAGTGCAATTTTTCACCCTCTATAGGGAAATGGACCTATGTTGCAACTTCAATTTCCAATACCCTCTTTCTTGCTAAATCTACTCCCCTAGTCTCCCTTATAGATTTGGTGTTGGAGACTGAATATATTTTTTCCTCTAAGGGTCTAATCTACTAATTTAATGGACTCTGGATTTCTCTTTCACTCCTATACTCGTGGATTTCTATGAACTAACATCCTCTTATTTTAGGTAGGATAGAAATTTACCCCTTTCCAAGGGTTTTTTTACTACAACTTTTAGCTCTAGTGAGGATAGGGATATCATTGTCTCACATCTTTGGGAACTGCAAAATCATCACTTGCTAATGAAACCATGGTTCCTGACTTTCAATCCTCTCACTACCTCTTTCAATGTAAAAATGGTCTTGATTCATTTACCTCGTCTGACGTTGCAGTTTTTGGGAGAGGAAAGTCTAACTGTTATTAGAAATGATTTGGGTAAATTTTTATCCATCGATTCCAATACGGAATTATTTCTCACACTACTTTCACACAGATATTTTTGGATCTGGATACTTCACTTGATCTACCTACTTCTATTGACCTCAAAGTGCTAGATAGGTTTTGGTCATAGCCCTTTAATTACAAAGGATTTCCCTTCACATGTTGAAAATGTTTTAACCTAGGGTCTCTCGCTTTAGATTTCTGTACGGTTAAGATAAAATCTAAAAATGAAAAGTTTTCTTCATGGAAGGATTCTCACCAAAACCTTTCATTTATTTATATGGAACCTCAGTCCGTTATTGATACATAGGTCAATGTTGATAAGGTTTCCAATCCAAACTCACATGTTTCCCCTTCATTGGATGGTGTTGGATCAGTTATGGTGGATCAAGTGCTGACGTTGATTCCATATGATACTGTTGACTGTGTTAATACCAGTTTCACTACTGAGAATCCCAATGATGGAATTTTGGCTTCCTCTAAGATTCGAATTCCAAATCACTCAAATGAAAATGTAGATCCTAATAGGAGTGATTACTGAACAATTGTTAAAAGAAAAAAGAATGTTTTTTTTATGCATCTAAGATCCCATGTAAGGGATTATATTATGTAATCTAGTTTCAACGGCAGCAATGGGTGTTATAATCTTTATGTTTTTCTTCTCATTGTTTTTTTCTCTTTCTTCCTTTTGGCTCTCCCCTTTTATTGTTGGGGATTTCTTCTCTGTAACGCTTTAATGTTTTATCAATCCTTAAGGGATTTTTGTTCAAGGATGTGGGTCCTTTCAAAACCCCCAAATTTTACCAATTTCTAAAAAATAAATTAAGTGGGGATCCATATTCCAACATTACCTATTTGTATAAACGGATTTATAAATACATAAACCCTAAAGGTTTAGGCTAGCATATGTATTTGTGAGATTAAATCTCACCATTTCTCGTGGAAATATTCTTATACCACATCTATATGAGCCTTTTATAACACAAGGACCTCCTTGAAAAATAAGTGCAAATTGGACTGTATTTTCCATAAACTCTATCAATTTACTTGTGAACTCTATTAGTTTACATAGATCATACAAGATCTTTGTACAATGCTTTTAAATCATAATAGAAGTATAGAGGACAAGGATTCAACAAGTAGCTAGTCATTAGGAGGTTGCATTGCCATGCACACTCCCCCTCAATGGAAACTCTAAAATTCCAAGAATTGCATGAAACTTGTAGAACTTTACAGCACATAATGGCTTCGTAAACATGTTTGCAACTTGAAATTTAGTCAAGAAGTGATGGAGATATATATCACCACAAATAACCTTCTCTTTGATAAAGTGCATATGTATCTCAATATGCTTCATTCTTTGATGTTGAACTAGATTTTTAGTGAGAGAAATTCAACTCTGGCTATCACATAGAAGAGGAGTACTTCATTTAGATTCCATGTGTATATCTTCCAATAGCCTTTTTTGCCACATGGCTTCTTTTGTTGCTTCCATTGCACTTCTATATTCTGCCTCAGTAGAAGAAATGGAAACTATTGGCTATTTTTCACTACTCCAATTAATGACACCTACACCAAACTTGAGAGCATATCCAACTGTAAAATTTTGACCCATTACATCACTAGCATGGTCAGAATCACAGTATCAATATAAATATGCATTTTTAGATGAAATATAATATAAAAAAATTAATTGTGCCGTTAATATAACACAAAATTATTTTTGATAACTTCATGTGATCCTGATAAGGTTCCTACATAAACCTTGAAGCAATCCCTACTACATAATAAATGTTAGGTCTAGTTATAGTTAGATAAATAAAACTACCTACAAGTTGCCTATGCAAAGTAGGATTATCTTTTTCACATGCAAGTTTAGGATCAATTTTACATCCAACTTCTATAGGAATAACAAATGGTTTACAATAAAACATATTAAACCTTTTAAGAAAATTAGTTGCATATTTTGATTGAGAAACTACATTAGAATTTTTATCCTAAAATATGCCATGCCCAAAAAATGATGCAATAATCCTAAGTCTGTAATCTCAAAATATTGCATTAATTTTGCTTTAGTTTTCATAATTAAACTTTTAGAATTACTAGTGATAAGTAAATCATCAACATATAATACAATGAGAATGATAACATTTTCTTCAATTTTAACAAATAAATCATTGTCAGACGAATGGTCAAAAAAACCATCTTCATTGAAAAAATTGTTAAACTAAGAATACCAATCTCTAGGAGCTTATTTTAAACCATATAAAGTTTTTTTAATAATTTACAAACATACATTTCTTTACCTAGTTATTCAAAACCTTTAGGTTGGGTCATATATATTTCTTCTTTTAATCACCATAAAAACACATTTTTGACATCTATCTGATGGATTTCCCAACCATGTTGAGCAGTTAGGGCAATCAAACTCCTTATTGTGCTCATTTTTGCAAGAGGTGCAAATGTTTCAACGTATTCAATACTAGGTTTTGAGTAAACTCTTGAGCTAAAAGTTTGGCTTTGAATTTATCTACACTGCCATCTATTTTATATTCAATCTTGTATAGCCATCTATATCCGGCTATACTTTGTTTTTCAGGAGGAGGGACTAATTGCCAAATTTTATTTTTAATCAAAGAAATATATTTAGATTTCATAGCATCTATCCATATTTCTTCAAAATAATCTTCTTCAAAAGATTTAGGTTCATGCTCATACAAATTCATCAAAGTATGATATGTATGATGACTTCTAGACATTTTATGAAGGTTTCTAGGATTAGAGTCTTGAATAATAAACTCATCCCATCTAGGTATTTTAGTTATAGAGGAAACATGTACAATCTCATTTTCAATTATAGGTTCATTAAAATTTTCTTCATCACATACATAATTTTCACAATTTTCAATTTTAATTTCATTAAAATCATCATGAATAATAGAAACAGAAGATGAAGATGAAGAAATTTTTTTTTCCAAAATTTTAACATTTTTGTTGTCTATAACTTCTCTTTTTGATTTATTAAAGATCATAAGACCATTAGTTTTGACATCGTATCCTATAAAGATACAAGGAAAAGAGGTTTGATCAAGCTTCTTCCGTTTTGATTTCGAAATGAAGAGGGAAGTTGGGATATTAAATATTCTCAAATGAGACACACTTGCTTTTTGATTTGACCACTTTTCTAGAGGAGTGGAATTTACTAAGGGTTTATTGGGAAATTTGTTCAAGATATGAACAACAGTTTTCATAGCTTCAACCCAAAGGAATTTAGGAACCTGAGAAGAATGCATCATGGTTCTAGCCATTTACAGAATGGTGTGGTTTTTTCTTTCCATAATCCCATTCTGCTGAGGGGAATATAGTGCATGTAGAGATCGATGCAGAGTAGGGTGAGAGAATTAAAAGAGCCATCTTGGTTCCATCTCAGTGATTTGGGGATGAGATAGGTAAAAAAATATCCTTTCACCATTAAAACCTGCAATGCATGAAACCTCAAAAATGACACACTGAACAACATATTTGCAACATGTAACCTATAAAACACTCCAAAATAGTATGCAAGTATGGTAAACCATAGAAAAACATGAACACATGATTCAAACACAATGAACTAACCCAGAAAATATTTAAGAAATGTAAAATACCAATCAATGCATATGATGCATGAATAGAATACCCATTACGATAATTTCACATGAATCCTGTAGAATGAAAAACTAGGAGCAGTAAGGAAATGGTAGATGGTGAGTAGTGTGGAACCCAACAACGTGCACTCTAATACCATGAAAAATAAATTCAAAATGTGACAACATGAGTATCTACGGGATAACACAAACATCAACTGAGTTTCACTCTGGTATCACTACAAGGTTCCATGGGGGAGTGAACATTAACCATGAAATGTACATGCAAAGAAAGGAAAGGGTCACAACATCTCATTCATTTCATTCTACATAGATCTGAAAAAATAAGGGGTACAAATAGGAGGTGTTGTGTAACCCTTAGTGTAAGAAATCATACCTCCTCAAGTGGAGAAGAGGAGTTACACTCATGGAATGGAAAGTAACTCCCATATGACGCATTGACGCACACTGACACATGGAATCCAATAATGACCCCTAAAAAACCTATGACATATGACATCACCTAAGTGAGATGACTTGCCACATGATGTGGAAAATTCACACACCAATAGAGCCAACCTTCCTCCTATGTCATGATCACCTTGTCCCTGAAGGAATTCCTAATGTATTAGGTGAACATGTAAAATTTTTCAAAAAGATTTGCCAAGGTCCATTATTCCATTCATTGAAGTGTACTAACAGACTAATTCTTTGGAAAGATTAGAAAGGCCAATTTTGGCCATTTCGAAGCCTGTGTGCATTCTCCAGGAGGGTTATGAAAAGGTCTTAACTATCCAAAGGTGGTATTTGAAATCCTTGAAGGTGTTGGAAGAAGTTTAGGAAGATTTAGGAAATATTTTATCATTCAAGGATAGTATGTTTCAACAAGTTTTCAGGTGCGAGGAATGAGCAATCAAATTCTGAACCTTGACTTCTCTAGCTGATTCCAAGAGCTTAGTAAGGATTTGGGAGGAAAACAATTAAGCACCAAAAATCTTGAATAATCCATTACATTATGGGAGCATTTGTTTTAATCCAATGCCAACGAAGGTGATTCTAGTAATCATCTTATACTCTCAAATAATGCATACCTCCCAAGAGTGTTTCTAAACACTTGATTAGTGCTTGGTAATGAGATCAATACATTATGGAGGTTAGTAATATGTGATTCACCTTCAATTTCTAATTCCACATGGATAAAATTGATCAAAAAGGTTATTCTTTGTAATGGTATCATAATATTATCCGCAATGGTGTGACTCAAGAAGACTCCTAAGTTTTATAACCCAATTCTAGGAAGATTTATCTTCTAAGAATCATTATTAGCTGAGATATTAATATTTCCTTATTGAAACCCCAAAATATGGTTTTAGATAACTTGATAGGGAAATTTTTCATATTTCTTATCACACACACCCTTCTTGACTCATTTACATATTGAATAATATTTAAGAGGATTAAATTCAAGTTTCTTCTTTTATAACCTAGATCCATGGATGCTTGATATGCTCCCAATATTAAACTTTAGGTGATAAAAACCATGAGAATTAACAAAACACAGTCAAGGTTGGAAGTAAATGCTAGATGTCATGAACTATCACTATATTTGTAATGAAATTACTTAGATCTGAATATCAGTAGAAATGAAACTCCAAAATGTAGATACATGATCACCATATGTATGTATAAGCTATAAGACTAAGGGCGTAACAATATTCAATCCCTTTCCTCTTGATAGACATCAATATGTACATCCTTCCAGTCACTATAGATCCTTCCTATGACCAACCTGCCTTCACTTAAATCTTCACCCTTTCTTAGAGGAAATTACTAACAAGGTTTTAAAGTTTTTTTAGTGTGCTAGGATGATTACCCAAAGTGATAAATTGATTTTGTAAGATTTGGTGAAATATAACTTCCTCCAAAGACCTAAAAAGGCCATTTTTTGCCATATTGCAACTGATAAACATGTTCAAGGAAATTATAAATCATCTGAGGGTGATTTTGGAGAGAATTGAAGGTGTGTGAAGTAATTTAGGAAAAATTAGGAAAGAAAATATCATTCAAGATCCATCTCTTCAACAAACAACTATTTAGGGTGTAGGGAATGAGAGCTTCAACGGTGAAAGTTGTCTCCTATGGAAGGTTCTGGGAGTTCCCAAATGAGTTAAGAGGGAAAAATTATGCATCAAACTTTTTAATAGATATAAATTTAGACAACGGGTACAATTAGGAGAATCATGAGGTTTGTGAAGGATCTGAAACATCATGAACCTCATTGAAATTAAAGTCATCAAGTGAATGATTATCATGAGCATGATGAGAAAGGATCACCATGAGTGGTGATGGTAGTCATATTGAGAGATAAAAAATGGTGCATATCTTTTGATATTGTTTCTAAACACTTAATCAATAGTTGGTGATGTGCTCACATCTTAAAATTCAGGGAGTGGCTTTCATAGTGCTTCAATGCAGTTGGAGTTCAAAAAGATAGAGCTCACCCTCAAACATTACTTCAAGTCTCATGTAGGGATCAATCCTTCCATATAGAGGAGAAATCGAGTGAAGATGTGTCCAGATACTATAATCCTATTTCCACTCATGTGACATCCTTATCAAGGAAGTTAGTTTTAAATTTAAAAAGGGTGTCATCATGTTCAAATGTGAAATTGGAAGCTCATGAAGTTGATAATCATCATATCTTGAATATGTTATCATGTTTAAACCTATTTAAAGAACAAGCCAAGATGAGCTAGTTAAGCTACTGAGGCATTCATGACCATCATGTGTGAAGGATCAAGACATCGTTTATCTCCATGAGAGGCATATGAGCAAAGAGGTGTATGAGTATCTTAAAGTTGATTCCATCCAAGAAGAATTCTAGATCTAGGAGCGGTAAGAGGATGATATTCATATAAAGACCAATTTATGTAAGAATGAGAAATCATTTGATTTTCACTTGATGTAACTCACTTGGTAGTGTTCTTAAACACTCATTTGAACCTTGTAGTGTGATCACAGTTCAAAAGGAGGAAGGAAATTGCAACCACCTTATTTTAATGCAACAGGTGGCCACATGACAAGAATCTTATTCAGTGAGAAATCCTTCCACCTACATGGTTAATACCTATTTCAGTAAGTGGTAGATAATTAGAAGATGGTTTGAGCATCATGGAGTTGATTTGTGATCACTAGGGTTAATTGTGGAGGCTAGGAATAGTAAGATAGTGATCCTCGCTCTTGCCTTGTAATTAGAAGAGAGCATCCTATTCCCATCACAATGCAGATCTCATAACAGTTTTTCTACACACTAAATTCATCACTTGAGGTTTTAGAAACATGATTTCAACTCATGGTAACTAATTTTTACCACTTTTTCATGTTAGAATTTTTGTCACTCAAAAACACAACATGGGGTGTTAGTAAGTTGTTTTCAACTCACAAAATTTGGCCCCATCCTCATGAGATCCTCTCCTATGGTAAAAAATAGTCTATTTATGATAGTACTCATTCAAAGAGGCAATCATCAAAAATTATAAATATTCACCTATCACTATGTGGTGACCATCTCTCTAGAACTTTCAAATTTAGGGCCAATTTTGTCTAGAACCAAAAGGGGCAGCTGCGTTATTTTGAAATTTTCCATGAAAACTTCAAGTCTTAGAGAAAAATTAATGTTACCAACATGTTTAGGATTCACATATCTTTCTAGTTCCTTTTATTTACTCCAAAGTCCTTATGGAGCTCCCAAAAATCATCCAGAGAATTTGGATTTCATCATTAGAGTGTTTGTTCCCTACACCTAGAAAACCCATTTTTGAGAAGAATGTCCTTGAATGAGGAAACATTTCCTAAATCTTCCTTAATTACCTCTAAAACCTCCAAGATTCCCCAACACCACATCTAGATGCTTAATATATTTCTTGAAATCTCCCAAAGGGTGTTTGATTAGTTCAAAATGGTCTTTTTATCCCTTCAGAGGAAGTTATCTTCCATCAAGTCACACTGAACTCATAAATCTTCGTATTAAATCATCATTGTATACTGAAACAAACTTTAAAACCTTGTTAATAATTTCTTCTAAAATAGGTTTAGAGTGGGATTGAGGCATGTTGTCTAATGGAAGGATGCACCAGTGACCAAGAAGTGAAAGATTCAACTATGGGCTTAGTTTTCATGCTCAAAGTTTTAATTTTTCATGTTATACATTTTGCATGAAAACACCATCTTACCACTTTCACAAAATTCATTTTTTTAATGCACAAAATTATTTTATTGTTTTCTTGTTCATTTATGAAATTATTTCAAAGGTTTCTTGACAACAACACAAAAGGATAAATCTGAAAATCATTTCTCTTAATGTTGATGTAGATTCAATTTCTTAAGGATTATGTGGCACTTGAATCAACCTTCCTACTCCTACACTAGGGTGAGAATGTAACTAATTTACTTAGGATAAATCTTGATGAAATTCCTGAGTGTATTTATCCATAGAAAGTATATGAATGTGTGGAATATTTTGCACATTTTCACCAACACCTACCCTAAATTTTGTTGAGTGTTAAAAATATATTGATGTGATGCACTCTTTTATCTTCTAACTATTCAAGTTATGTCTTATTCTTCTCTTAAACAAATAAAGATATTATGGGGTCCTTATATAGATCATCTTCTTTCCCATACCTTACTATTTTTAATATATATTATAAGGATCAAAGGATTATATATATGCCAACATGGGAACCAAGGTCAATCCCTTGCATTGTTGATTGTGAGGATCATTTGAGTGGTCCTCTTAAATATGCATGCCCTATGCTTGTAAAGTAGGTAGTCATCCATAGTATGATTATACCATTTCTAAGACAAAATTAAGGATTCAGATCCATGTTCATGGGAAAATTCATGAGTTCATATATTTGATCAATTTTTGTTACCTTTGGGAGTTATGAGGTTTGTAAACTCTAATTTTGATGCATTTAACATTCTTACAAATCTCAATAAACAATCCAAAATGGCCCAAAACCTAAAC
Organism: Taxus chinensis; assembly: GCA_019776745.2. Taxonomy (NCBI): domain Eukaryota; kingdom Viridiplantae; phylum Streptophyta; class Pinopsida; order Cupressales; family Taxaceae; genus Taxus; species Taxus chinensis. Next base: position 649,320,018 of record CM034148.1, on the reverse strand, counting down.
AATGATTATATTCTTTCCAAAAATTGACATCAATTGTAGAATTTAAACCCTAAAAGCTTTAGACTGAATGCTGAAATCCTAAAAAATACCTATGTACTGACCAGATTAGATTATAAAAAACTATCTCCTAAATTGTGACTCCTGGAGATGTGAGACTAGTTTCATAAGATGTAGAGTGACCGTACTTTCTTATATTTACTAAGATAAATTTAAAGTATAAATAATTAAACTTTTATTTTAGTAAATATATCCCTCCCAAATGCACATATACAACATTGCAAACAAGAACGCGAGCACATTATAATGGGATCACATTATAGCAAGAGCATGTTATAACACACTCATGTTATAATGCTCTCGAATTATAATGTGAGCACATTTCATATTCTTTGGGTTTTGAAATTCCCAATCCATAGGATTGGATTTTCCTTGGATATCCAAACCTAAGGTTTTAGACTGTGTAATCTGTGAATAAATCTATGTTTTACAAAAAAAACATCAAAATCTCATGTGCACACCCCAATATCTCATACGTTATAACATAATATACCAAAAAAATATATACTATGACATCAAGCTTGGTTTTACCTTGGTGATGATATATTTCTTTCTAAAATCTGATTAGTTTAAGGATTTCATCCTTAGTTTCTTTTACTAATGCCTTCTTTTCTTGCCAAAACGTATGCATATGTTTTTGTACATAATTTATGAATTTTTCACCCCAAATTTCAAAAAATAGACTTCTTCTAAACTACATTCTACACACATTAAAAAAATTAAAAAATATATACTATTTTTCTCAAAGTTACAAGGGTGTACACACACATATTTCATATTCGAGATGTGTGCACTTTGAAAATTAATAAAAAAATTATATATTCATCCAAAAATTATGAAAAATTATTGGGACCTCATCCATGGTTTTAGCTAACTTTCTACTAAAATGATTTGAAAATAATTTATAGAATTCAAAAAATGGGGGCGCACACACAATAGGTTCTTATCTTTTTTACAAAAGAATAGACATACTTAGTGTGCACACCACATTTGACCTTCTTAATATCCACTACTTAAAAAAAAAATAGTTTAGAAACTAGATTCCGAGCTCTACGGTACTTAATTTTATAAAATTGTCAAATTTTGAGCATATGCATGCCAAATTATTAGATGAAGTTCAGTTTTCACTTATTTCAGGAAAAATATGCCCACTTTTGACTCCCTTTCGGTCCCCCATTTCCATGCACTTGCCCAAGAAAATAAAGTTGTTTGGGGTGCTTTTCAGTTCTACAATGAGGCATCCTCTTAGTGGGATAACCAAAAGGTAGAATTGGGAATTAACCCTACTAACATCACTTGGGAATAGTTTAAATTATACTTCCTTCAATGCAAGTTAACCCAGTTTTACTTCAATTAGAAGATGTCTAAGGTTCAAAACTTGACTCGAGGTAAGATGAGTGTAACTCAATACTGGGAAAATTCACTAAATTTATGAAGTATGTACCATGGTATCAAAAGGATGATAAATTTAGGATATGTAAATTCATTATGGGGTTGAACCCTATCATTGGAGGTGAACTGGATGTGTAGGGTCCTTTTATCATGGAAGTTGTTTTCAATAAATCCATTAGGTAAAAGAAAAAATTACAAAAAAAAAATCACTCATATAGATGATTAGTGGAGGAAGAGCTTCATCTCACCTTTGTCATTGGCAACAAAGCAAATAACAATAAAAAAATACAGTAGCTAAACTTGTTGCTAATACAAAGAGAGATGGGTAGAATAAGGATGCATAAAATGATACTAAATTTGAAAATAAGGTACCTTTTATTAGATGTTACATATGTGGTGGTGACCACTATGTGAATAATTGTGTAGACACCTAAAATTGGTTTCTCAATTTAGTGTCCCTCACATTCGTTTTAGGTAACCTGGGGCACGTTTACGTCACCAACTATCCCCTTGGGGTATTATCCAATTTGTGATTTAATCACTTACTCTAAATTTAATTCATCACATCACATCTTACCCATGAGTAATTAAATAATTAAATATTTAATTACGCTTCTTCCCATGCATCTTAATCACTTATCTGCCCCAAATTTATTCTACCCATGTATCGCATCCATTTTTAATCTTCCCTAAGCGGGATATTTCCCGTGGTCGGGATAAGTCTTGTCTTTTTCGAATCGATCAATTTTGGCCATCTCGGGAGTCTTCTCCGCGATCGGCGCCGACCCATTTGGTCGGCGCCGATTTTATAGGAGCGGCGCCGATTATAAAAGCAGGTCCATAGCTCAGTTCGAAGGACCAAAAAAAAAAAGAGACGAACGAGCGAAAGAAAGCACTTACGCACGAACAGAGAGCGAGAAAGATTCAGGTTGCAAGAAAGAGAGATCTTTTTAGCATCAATTGTCTCAGTTAGGGCAGATCCTGTCCTAATCAATCCCTGAGAGGAGCACTGTTACTCTGCCCGTATCATATCAACATCATACACCACCATCTATCATCTAGTGACTCTGTTTCAGCGTCTCTCCATCTTCGGCACATCTTGCAGACTACATTCACCTTCCAATCCCCGAATCTCATCGCACAGTCCCTGATTGGTCAGTCTGCCTTCAGTGGACACTGATCTTATCCAGTCGACGCCGATCAGTCCCAGTCGACGCCGATCACATCAGTCGCCGCCGATTATACCCAGTCGACGCCGATTTCACTGCAGACAGGTAAAAGGTCACAGGTAACACAAATCCAGCATTATTTCGCAGTTCCCTATTTTCTGTACTTTCTGTCTGCTGTTCAGTTTCCTGTTTTATTACTGCAATCAGAAAATCTAGTCTTTATTTACATCTTTATCATGTATGCTTCTTTTCTTTATTGAAAACGTGGACTGACATCCACCAAGGAAGCTCATTGCTTCCCGGACCCGCTCCTCGGGCAGTCCACCCAAATATCTTCTAACGCCATCTTTTTTGTCAAGCATCGATGTTTTGCAGGTTACTCGGAGCTATTGTGCAAAGTGCTCGTGTGCGCCCGTCTTGTCTACATCAGCTTCCTCATTCGTCTACATCTTCATCAGGTATCGATTTCATTGGAGTTTTTCAGGGTTTTTGTGTTTAGTTTGGTGCATTAACTTGGACAGGTAACAAGCACGAAATTCTTGAACTACATTCTGGCAACGCCCGGTGGGACCCAACCAAAGTCCCTTATTGGTAAGTTCATTTCTTTTCTAGTTTTGAACTTTGTTCCTTTTCTTCACTGATTTCTATCGGTCCTATTTGAGCATTTCTGTTCATCATTTCAATCTTGCTTTTTAGGCGAAATCATTATCTGGAAATTTTTTCTATTTTTAGAAATTTTTTTTCGTTTCACCATTATCTGGATGTATTCTTTCCGGATCTTGTTTGTTGTTTGCTTGATCTTTTCTTGCGGAACACTTTGATTGCTCGTGGGATTGTTCGAGGGGAAGAGCTCAACAACGTGCTTTTTGAAGTCCACACACCTTGGAGAGCTAAACCTACAGGCATTCCTCTTTTTTGGTGTTTTCTCTTTTTTTTAGGATTTCTTTGTTGGTTATCTATCACATCCAAATACTTCAGTTTTTTTTGGTGCTTAAAAAGAACTTAATCGCATTTGGGAAAGAACTTGTTTGACTTGTCTTCATCGAAATCAAAACATTTCGTTTAAGTGCTTAAAAAGAACCTTTTCTTTGTCATTGCTGCATGCTTTTTCATCTAGTCTTAATTAGGTTGGAGAATTGATCAAAATCGGTAGTGACACTATTTGATTTTTATTTTTCACCCTTGCACACAAAGCCAAAATCACTAGGTATAAAGCATCTAAACAAAACTCCTTCCCTGGCCTCGCCTACTTGGAAGTGATATCCAAGAGGAAGAGCCTACGCGGGTACCTCGGGTCGCGCTATAAATTCACGGAAGATTTTGGTATATATTGGCAAGCACCCGACTCCCTTATCGCAGCGGTGTGTGAAGTGCGGGGGTAGGCCCCTAATATCAAGCCACGTACCGGTCTTTACTGAAGTGCCTTCGGGACTCCTCACCACACATTACCCCAAACCATCCTTAGTTTGGCTATCTGAGTAATTCCTGTTCTAAAAGCCTTCCCTAACATTTGTCTTTTCTTAAAAGCATCAAAATTTAAAGGAGATAATCACTTGCGCTGCTTCAATTGTTTGTGCATTAGCTAGGACAATCTTCTTCTTGCTTGCTTATGACGGTTATCACCCGGTCACAATCTAGGAAAAATGGCCCAACAGGTTCCTTCTTCTCCGAAATCACCACCAGCGGTGGAGTTTCGGCACCCCTCCAATCTTCCTCGGACCACTGTTAGTGGGTTCCCCTCATGGTCGTATAATCCTTTCCATCAAGCCAAAACAATCCCATCACGTCCAGCTTCTCCTAGTCCATCAGAAATATCTTCTGACTTGGAGTCTATTCCTCGCGGGGGATCCTGAATTTCAGGCTCTCCTTGATAGCAATCCGGGTAGCCCTCATGGACTACCTAGTACACAAGTCCATTCGAATATCTGATCAAGGACCACCCAATCCAACAAGTGTACGATTATCCTCGTGGTTCATCCCAGCCTATGTAGAACAGTTTTCATCCTCTCTCCCGTCTCGAGCCACGGAAAAGGGGGAGGTTCTTGTGCCTCCTTTTCTCTTCCACCAACCATGTTGACTAGTTCTCAAATGCCTTACCTATTCCTAATACTGCAGTACCTCAACTATTCCTCAACCTACCTTTGAGAGGTCTTCTGCCTTGGCGATAACGAGTGCGTCTGTGCACCCGCATATCGCTGTTAATTCATCTATGCCCTCTATTGTGTCTCAAGGTCAGTACCTCTTCATGAGCCAACCCCCTTCGGCTAGTCAATTGGTTCCTACTTCTCGTCCTCCGATCAATCTTTCTTCCAATATTCCAGCAAACTGTGACCTTCGCCATCCCTAGTATCGGCACCCTTGGTACCAAATTCGGCGGTAGAAGGCCCCTTTCAGGTCTTGTTCCCCAACATGTCCAATCTAACCAACACCCATATTCCTCAATCTGTCCCTATTCAATCAACAAACATAGGAGTCCACCAATCACAGGCTTCCATCCGTCACCCAACCTATATTTTCTCAACCACTTATTATCTCACATCCTGCCTATACGCAAGCTACCTCACAACAAATACCTCACCAGGCGTCACCCCAAAACACCTGGTTATTCCTCTTACCATCCCACCAATCAACAAATCAATCCCCCATTGACACCTCAACAACATCCATCACTTGCTCCTTATGTAGGACATACCAATGTGCCTACCTCCTCAATCTGATGTGGTTCAAATTCTCTTCAAGAAAATTGCAGACTTGGAAGCCTCCACCAAAGGAGCTCGTCCTTCATATTCCTTTGAAGAGGTGTGCAATCAACCCATTCATCCTTCGGTGGCTTTTAAGCCTTATCCTCCCCAATGGGAACTTCCCAAATTCTCAAAATTCATAGCCGGGAAGACCCCCAACAACATCTGCGAGCATTCAAACATGCTTGCTACCTTATCGTCCAGGATCAGGAACTCATGCTCCGTACCTTTCCTATGGTCTCTAGCGGGTCCCGCTTTGGACTGGTACAATAACATCCCCCAACATTCCTTATTTTCTTTCTCTCAATTGGCTCAGATGTTTGTTGAAAACTTTTCAATAAATATTGCCCATAAGATCTCAATTACAGATCTTTACAACATTCGCCATTCGACGATGAGTCTATTGCAGACTTTGTCACTCGTGGAGAGGAATAATCAACCAATTGTCTTTCTCCCTTCCTAATCCCAACAGATCGATTGTACCCGTCTTGGGCCTAGTCCATTTCTTCCACTCTAGGATTCCAAACTTTTTCAACATTCGAAGAGGCCTTTACGATGGCACGCAAACTGGGAATCTCGCGCCATGAACAAGGGAAGTAAAACTTCGCTCTAAATCGAAACCCGATTTTCTGCTCACCAAAACCAAATTCTTCCCCCTCAAAGATAAGAGAAAATCAAGGGTCCACAAATACTATCGTATCTTAAAAAACGAAAGAACCGATCGTACTCCTAATCAACCACCACGAAGAGATTCCTCATCTTCTCGGAAAGGGGTTATCATCCGATCCTTTGCTCCCTTGGCGGGAATCATACTGCCTCTATCTTAGCAAAAATTTGGAAGTTCCATGATCGAACTTCCACCCATTAGGGATATTGATGAAAGTCGAGAACGTCCTTTCTGGTATAGGGAAACTGACTTGCTGCCATTATCACAGAACCAAAGGTCATGACATCGATACGATGTCAGACTTTCAAAATCTTGTCCAAAATTCATTGATAAGGCGAGCTTATCTAGATAACCAAATGCTCCCCCAATCAAGCACTGGACGTTTTCAAACAACCCTTCCCCAATCATGCCCCAAATCATAATTCTTCGGAATCTCAAAAACCAAACACCCACACTATCAACTTTCATTTCTACTCAAGAATCCGCTTCTGAAACCACGTCATCTCCAACGCAGCAATCGAATCAGAACCTTCTTCCACTTCACCAATCACTGGAATTCCTCATCTTCAGATAACCCCCTTTGAATATTCCTACATTGCTAAGCACGGAGTCATCTCTCTCCGCTCCTTTGTCCGATCTCCCATCCATACCGAGACAGTGTCATCCTCATCTGTCTCATCATCAGACATTCTTTCAATGCCGAGGCAATCACATCCCTCCGAGTTTCCACTACGGACACATCTACTTCCGTTTCTCCCATTCCCGCCGCAACTATGCCTTGGTGAATGTACCCATAATTGTGCCGACTTCGACGGAAGTGTCTTCGATCTTGACCCTTCCTATCTCTTTTCCAACTACATCAGAAGTTCTCCCTCCGCAAGGCATCTCCTTCATCACTCCCTTCTCCCATCAATAGTGTTACTTCACCTATTAAGGAAAAATCAAAAGAAGTAACACCAACACCTGCACACTCGATTCCTCAACCTAAACCGCGACAACCAAAATCTAACACTACACCATCAGTACCTCCCCACTTGCTTCCTCCGAAAAGGTTACAGTCACCTTATGCGTGGAAGTTGTCACCATCCCTGAAAAGGGAAAACCCATATTTCGAACCATCAAGACCCTTGGTGCTCTTCCACAAAAATTCTCTCCACGCCTCATAAACGATTGAATTTTCCCGTTGAGAAGGCGTCTTCTCACACATCCATTCAAGGTAATCATCTTCTCTTCATCAACACCCCTAAAAGTAGGGACTTACCTACCAAAAAGCTGCCCACCTGTTCCATCAAGATCCTATTCTTAGGTACCAACAACCAAGGCACCCTAATTCCTCCTATTACACCTAACCTTGAGGACTTCTCCTCATCTAAATCAACATTATCTTAAATCATCCGTAAATCTGACCTAAAGCAACCCCATTTGTCTCCAAAGACCGCAAATCTGTCACACCTCCATCCCTCACTCAAAAATCATTCCTTTTAGGGGCTCACCTCCACCAAAGTCCAATCATGTCTCATTTACTCCCAGCCAAGACCCCGGACTGCTCCTCCAAAATGTCCAAACAAATAGAGGATCCCTAATAAAACTGTTAAACCTAACATGCAAAGTTCTTTACTACAGCCTAGTCGGTTAATGTAAAAGAACCTCTATTCATCTCCATCCTCATCTTCGTCTACCGGATTTTACACCGAAATCCTTCATCAACTTATCCAATCTTCATCTATAACCCTTCCTCCGATTAAACCATATAACCCGAAAGGAGTCAAACCGGCTTGGTTTAACTCTGATTTGATTTGTGCCTACCACCGTACTCCGGGTCATGATACTGAGGGATGTAAAGCTCTCCAAGCCGTTATCAAAAACCTTCTAGAAGATAGTGACCTTTTGCTAGAGGAGGAGGAACAAATACCTCCTGTCACCCTAGCCTCATCCGAACCTCAACCATCCATTCAAACCTCTAGTGGTTCCACGCCGCCTGATCTTCCACCCTCTCAAATTGACATGATCCATATCGCCACTAGAACCCAACGTTATCATAACCCATCTTCATCTTCAACATCTAGACCACGGGTTGTCATTTCTGCAGCCCCTGAAGGCGTGTCTCCTTCCTCATCAGCCCCACGACCCAAGGTCTCCATTCGTGCTGCACCTCGGACTCAAGTTCCCGTATCCGTTGAGGAGAGTGTCATGAAGCAGCTCACCGAAGCTCCGGTCAAAATGTCTCTTTTTGACCTCATCCAATCCTCCCCACAACATCGCCAGGCTCTAATCGATAATCTGCGTCGCATCGCAGTAAATTTCCGATGAGCCCCAACCCTTCGAGTTGGTTGTTGGATTGAATGGTCCATCGACCGCCATTTCTTTTGAGGATTCAGAAATTCCTCATCTTTCTTCAGAGGATTTGGAGGCTCCCCTCTTCATCACAGTCCAAGTCAATAACACTGCCTTAAAATGTGTTATGATCGATAGTGGAGCTGCTCTCAACGTCATCTCCTCCCACACATTCGAACAACTTAAGTTACCAAAGAATGTGGTGTCACCTCCACCCTTCGCCCTTCGATCATTTAACGATCAGCTAGCAGTCACTCTAGGAACTGTGGTCTTACCCATCCGAGTAGGTAAGAAGCTGCTCCATGAACTCTTCTATATTGTCGAAGGAAAATTCCACTATAACATGATCCTCGGACGCTCCTGGATTCACGCAATGCATTGTGTCCCATCCACCCTCCATCGATGCCTAAAATATCAATATGAGGGCAAAATATACACCCATCCAGGAGATCCTTTTCCTTCTGCACAATGCGACATGACCACTAGGTCTGCCCCTTTAAAAGAAAATACATCTTCTCCAGATGGGGCCTCATCTTCTTCCATACCTGCAACCAAACTACCGGATTTACAAAATCTGGAAGAGACATTGCAGCGTTTCTCACTAGGAGAGCTTCCTCTCTTTTCTTTCGATACCCATCTCAAACCTAATGAGTATGGTAGACCAGACAAGCAACCTGAATATCAACCAGGTCTCGGTCGCATCGTCACCTTTGGTCTGCCCAATCAACAGACCAATTTCATCTACGGTGGTCTTGATACGCCTCATTATCGCCCGGATTCTCCTCCTAGAGCCAAACCTTACCTAACAGGGTTTGATTATCTACAGAATCCCACGTTTGCAAAAACTTATCTATATCGATGCGCGTGGAAAGGTTTTGGCCTTGGAAAATATGAACAAGGTATACATGATCTCAAATCCATTCCTACTCTCATGCCACATCAAAAATTTGGGTTAGGATTTAAACCCCTTTCAAAGGCCACCGTCACTATTCTTGATGAACCTCTTCTTACTAAGGAACCATCTTCTCCCACTAAATCAGAAGCATCACTTGATGTGGATGACGACATTTCCATCCCACCTAACTTTTTTTTTTTTATCAATACCATTTCCTTAGGGCCGTTAGTCTATGAGACTAACAATCGGTCCGCTTCTATACCATTAATCTTTCCTGAAATAGTTGGAGACGACTCTCCTACTATCAATACTATCCACTGTGCGGATGATGATTCTGTCCTCACCTATCTAGGGGCAGAGGATTCATATCTCCCCAAGACTATTCCTTCTGACACGTCTACCCTTCTCAACGAAGCCACTGTCGACCTTAATATAGGGACTTCTGAAGACCCTCGCATCATTAAGGTCGGCCAATCCCTTAATCCACAGGAATTAGGGGACTTTACCGCTTTTCTCTCCAAACATCGTCAAGCCTTTGCTTGGTCATATGAGGATATGCCAGGGCTCGATCCCGATATTGTGGTCCACAATATCGTTACCCTTCCCAACATCAAACCAGTCAAGCAAAAATTGCGTAAAATGCACCCTAGAGTAGCCCTTCTTGTCAAAGAAGAGTTACAGCGCTTGCTCTCGGCTAACTTCATCCAACCCATCGATTATCCGCAATGGGTGTCCAATGTAGTACCAGTAACTAAGGCTACTGGGAAGATTCGAATTTGTACCGACTTCCGGGATCTTAATCTTGCCTGTCCAAAGGATGATTTTCCTCTTCCTAATATCGACCAACTCGTAGATTTAACTGCGGGTCATGAGATGCTTTCTCTTATGGATGGTTTCTCTGGATATAATCAAATCCTCATCGCACCAGAAGACCAACATAAGACCTCCTTCATAACTCCTTGGGGGACCTTTTGCTATCGTGTCATGCCTTTTGGCCTTAAGAACGCAGGAGCAACCTATCAACGAGCAATGACATACATCTTCCATGACCTCTTACACAAAACTGTAGAGGATTATGTTGACGATCTCCTCGGCAAATCCAAACGCCGTCAGGATCATCTTTTCATCCTTGCACCTCTCTTTGAGAGGCTTATCCGCTTCTGTCTTCGTCTAAATCCATCTAAATGCGTATTTGGCGTTCTCACTGGTAAACTTTTAGGTTTTATCATTTCCATCAGGGGCATTGAAGTCGACCCCGCAAAAATAAAAGCCATCCTTGAGATGCCTCCCCCTTCTAACTTAAAGCAACTCCGCAGTCTCCAAGGACGTCTTCAGTCAGTGCGTCGCTTTATCTCCCAATTGTCGGACCGTTGTCAACCTTTTCACCATCTTCTCCGTAAGAATGTTCATTTTGAATGGGATGAGCATTGCCAAAAGGCCTTTGATGATCTCAAAGCTTATCTTCTTTCTCCACCTGTGCTTACACCTCCACGCGAGGGGGAGCCTTTCTATCTTTATATCTCTGTGACTGACCATGCTCTGGGAGCCATGATCTCGCATCGGGACACTTGTGGTAAAGAACAAGCTGTCTATTACATCAGTCGCACCCTCCATGAGTATGAGACACGTTACTCCGAAGCTGAAAAACTATGTTGCGCTCTCTTCTTTGCAACTTCTAAGCTTCGTCACTATCTCCTTAATCATAAAACTTACATTGTCACAAGTGTCAATCCACTTAAGACAATCCATGCAAAGCCTTATCACAATGATCGTATCACCCGTTGGCTTATGCTCATGACAGAGTTTGACCTCGAGTTTATCCCGCAAAAGGCTATCAAGGGTCAGGTTATTGCAGATCAATTAGCTGATGCTCCTCTTCCGGACACTCGTGACCCCCTTGCTCAATTCCCCGATGAATTTATCCAACAAATTGATTTTGGTCTATCTCCATTTAAAGTAAAACTCTTCTTTGATGGATCCAAATGCCAGCAAGGGGGAGGTGCGGGTTTCGTGATGATTCCTCCTTGGGGTATGCCTATCCCAGTCGCACACAAATTAAACTTTGAGTGCACCAATAATATGGCTGAGTACGAAGCTCTTGTCTTAGGTCTTCAAAATGCCATTAATCTCGGCGCTCGTCATATTGACATCTTTGGTGATTCTGAACTCATCGTTAACCAAGTCACGGGTGTCTATCAATGCAAGAATGATATCCTTCAAAAATATCGCGACATCGTTCTTGCCCAACTCCAATCTTTCGACAAGTTCACTATCCAAGCCATTCCGCGTACTGCAAATCGATTCGCGGATACCATGGCTTCTTTAGCCTCCCTTATCCCGCCTTTTACCGAAGACTCGCGTCTTTATGTGGCTGTGCAACGATTAGATCAACCATCTTATCTTGGGCAATTAACGTCAATCAATGCTGTCACAACCCATACTCAGGATGAGTGGTATCAACAGATAGTTGATTATCTATCTCATTCGGTCCTTCCTCCAGATTTGTCTCCCAATGGTAGAAGGTCTTTTGTCCAACGCGCCAACCGCTATACTATCCTAGGCGGGATTCTTTACAAGCGCGGCTTTGATGGTATTTTGCTTCGATGCCTCAAAACCCATGAATCATCTAAAGCTATTCAGGAGGTCCATGACGGTATTTGTGGTGGACATTTTAATGGCTTAGCTGTAGCCAAGCGCATCTTACGTTTGGGTTATTATTGGCCTTCTCTTAATCGAGATTGTTGTGAATACACCAAGAAGTGTGTCAAGTGTCAGCAACATTCCAATCTCACGCACATCCCTAGTCAGGCTTTGCAACCTGCGGCGGATTTGTGGCCTTTTTCGCAGTGGGGTCTTGATCTTATTGGTCTCATCAATCCTCGTTCTTCACAGCGTCATCATTCTATCATTACCGCCACTGAGTACTTTACTAAGTGGGTAGAAGCTATCCCCCTTTCTTCAACAAAGGCTAAACCCATAGTTGATTTTGTCTATCAACACATCATTTGTCGCTTTGGCGTTCCACACAAGCTAATCACAGATAATGGTAAGTCTTTCAAAAACGCTGATTTGCAAAATCTCTGCAATGCTTTCAATATCAAGCTCAGTTTTTCTTCTCCATACTACCCTCAAGCTAATGGTCAGGCCGAAGCTTCCAATAAAACTTTGCGTAATATCCTCGCAAAGGTAACTAGTCGAGCTGGTAGGGATTGGCATCTACATATCCCTTTTGCTCTCTGGGCTTATCGGACTAGCATTCGTACTCCTACTGGTGCTACTCCCTTCTCTCTCGTCTATGGGTCTGAGGCTGTCCTTCCTTTGGAAGTCCAAATCCCATCTCTCCGTGTTTCTCTCAGAGAATTTATCTCCGATGAGAATTATCGTCAAAATCGTCTAGCACAACTTGAACTATTAGATGAGCGGCGTCTTAACGCTCTTGATCATCATCAGGTTTATCTCGAGCGTGTCAAACGTGCTTATAACAAGCACTTGCAACATCGTGACTTCAAAATTGGTGATCTTGTTCTTAAGGAAAATCAAAATGTCACTACACTCGAAAGAAGTCAACGTGGTAAGTTTGCTCCCAACTGGATGGGCCCCTACATTATCACTCATAAGTATGGGTCTGGGGCTTATCGTTTATCTTCCATGGATGGTATCCCTGAAGCGGAACCTCTTAATGCCTTGCATTTGCGGCCCTTCTACTGTTAAAATCTATCTTACACAAATCTAGTCGCAACTCAGATCTTCCATCCGTCCTAATAACCAGTCATCTACTTTCGTGGTGATTTGAAATTGTGTGGTTCTCCGCCTATTGCCTCGTCTACCTTAAATATGAGTATCGCGGCTCTACTCATTGCACGTTTCTTTTGGATATGTTCCTCCTCATGGTAGGAATACCTTAATCACCACTTCATCTGTCCCAAGTACTTATCTTCATCGGATCTACTCGGGTCGTGAGTGCATGTTCTTCTATGTTCTCTTCCCCTCCATTTGATCTATCTAGGTCTAAACTCAGCTTCTTCCAAAAAGTTTCCAAAAAAAAAAAAAAAAAGAGAAAAAGATGCTATCCAAAAGATAGACTGATCCCTTGAAGGACAGCTATCCATACATTATCAAGTGAATCAAAAAGAAAATAGACCATACCCTCGAAGGATGGCTATCATTAAAATTCACAATACAGACCGCTCCCTTGAAGGACGGCTGTTTCTCAAAGAAAAATTCAAGGCTTCTTGTAATTAATCAGCCTTCCAGTCAGTTTATAGCATCACTGAAAGACTTCCCGCATCGATCAGTCTTTCCATATCAAGCAAACTTCCCGCATTGATCAGTTTGCTTTTCTGTCAAAATCATGAAGCTGAGATTTAGGACCTTTTGTCGATCATATGGAGAATCCTATTTCCCCACTATGGACATGTATTCTGTCCCTTGTAAGTTCCGACAAGATACTTACTTTTCTTTCCATTTTTATCCTAGATCTGGTTTGCGACTAGTTAGTGTCAGATTTATTTTAATCTTATATAGGGCCTTGTATGCTTGGTCTTTTGGTTTCCTTTCTGGATTTTATCTATGGTCGGTTGGGAGTCCAACTTATCATTTTCTTCTTCTCCGAGTATCTTCTCTTCTAAGTCACAGTTGTTTCCGCTTTCATCTTTGGCTCTTGTAAGGAGTATTCTCCATTTCTTTGTCTCGCAACCCTGTCAAATTGGCATTTCACATGTTAATTCAATCAAAATTTCTCTTCTATCTAGGTTCATCTTATCTATCAAAACATCTATCTGTATTCATTTCTCATTACAATTACATCCATATATCAAACACATTTGTCTATCTATCCATCAAAATATCGAAAAATACGTACATCTAAGGTACATTACATCTATCTATATCTCATCCATATATCAAACACATCTGTCTATATATCCATCACAATATTTAAACACATGTACATCCAAGTTACATCACATCATCTATCAGTCTATATCTATCCAATCACATCTATTTTATCCACATTTCCATCTATCTAATCACATTACATCTATCATATATCAGTCTATATCTATCCAATCACATCTATTTTATCCACATTTCAATCTATCTAATCACATCTATTTCTATCATCCATCAGTCTATATCTCTCTAATCATATCTATTTTTCTATATCCATATATCCATGTATATCAAAATTACAAACATGAGTACAATCATATGACCAATAATATGATGAATCTATATATATACATGTGTGTTTTTACAAAAAAATGGGTGGCTTCCAATCGAGCCATCTATACAATGCCTTCCAATCGAGGCTACATCACTATACAAATACACAATCTACCAAGTCTCTATATGGTGAAATCAGAAGCGTGGAGGACACTATCTCCTCCACCCTCCTCTGCACCCGGCTGTCCCTCCTGACCGCCGCCTATCGAGCTCGAAGCACCTGCTGCTGGAGGTCTCGGCCCACCTCGGTCCCTCCCAGTGCTCCCTCCGCCTGAGGCTCCGCTCGCTGTAGCTGTCGCTCCTCTCCTCCTCGCCCCGTACCGAGGCACATCTGGGGCATGCTGCGCTAGAGCATCCTCATAATATCTCACCTCAGCCAGGAGAGACTGGTATGTGCTCAGGCTCACCATACCCGGTGCTCGTAAAGGTGCTGCTGGGGCTGCTGGCGCTGCTGGTGGTGCCCCTCCTAGAGCCGTGCCCTGTGTCCCAGACTCTGATGTGGCACCAGTCTCTCCGTACTTGGCCCTGAGGGCCTCCCTGTGCCGGAAGTAGCGGTCCCTCTGCTGGATCGCTGTATCTCGCTCCTGGCGAGCGGTGTCTCTCTCCACAATCAGGGCATCCCTCTCCTCCGTCAAGGCCCTGATCTCCTCCAGAGCTACCTGATGTGTCTGTATCAGTGTGGCATGCTCTCCCTCTAATCTGTCTAGTGTCGCAGCTATGTCCTCCTCATCAGCATCTATCGAGGGCGGGAGATGTCGTGGAAGCTCTGTGTCATACCACGCTGCATAGCCCTCATCCACCCCCGCGTCATCATCGCTGTCCGTGGAGGGTGGAGCCTCTCTCAGTGGGTCTGCCGGGATCAAAATCGGCAAATCTGTCTCTCTGCCATCCCGCCTATATGGCGTGTATGTGGCCGGCACTGTCTGTACTAGACCAAACTGCCTCAGTATCCGCATGAATGGGACTCGCTCCCACATATCTGGTCTACGACCTCTGACCACTCGGCTCCGTCTCAATGCTACCAAGTGGGCATCCTGACCAACCCATATCGGAAATGCCCGATATGGTCTCCAGATAACCTGATCTGGTGTAAGCGTCCTAAAACGCTCCGAGTACCACTCAGCTGATCTACCTGTGTCTCCTGCGGCCATGTCAGCCCGCCATCTCCGAAATCCATAGTCCACACCCCCCACTGCTGCTGGCATCCACGGAAGCCCGGATGGCCTAATCACTGCTATGTGCTCATACGCCCAGCAATGGAGCACAAAACTAACATCAATCCCTGTCCTCCGACCAGTAGTGTACATCCATAGCTCATAGTAAATCTGAGCTATCAGGGCATCAGCGAAGGCAAAAATCTGTCTGTACTGCAAGATGTCGCACACGCAGTCTAGCAGTAGCAAGGGGAATCTCCCACCTCCTGAGTCCGGCAAGGCAAAATAAGATATAGCCATCTGAATCAGGGCTATCCGCCTGCTCCGAGGGCTATCCTGTCTGTACTGTGAGGCTATCCTCACTGCCCCAGATACTATCTCCGAGTCATCTGATCTGTCTCTGTACAATCGCACCAGGGCCCTCTGCTGCTGCTCTCGGGGTGTGATCTCAATCGGGTCCCCCGTAATCGGTAATCGGAGGATCCTGTATACATCCTCATGGGTGATAGTCATCTCACCCGTCCTAAACCAAAATGTGCACGTGTGGCTGTCCCACCGTCGCACTAATGCCCGCATGAGCTCCACATCCCGTGGCACTCGTCTGTAATATCTAAAACCCCCGAGCCCGGCTCGCTCTAGATGCTGCCAGTCTGCATCGGTCACATCAGGAAGGATCGTCTCTAATAGCTCAGGGATGGCATCCCTCATATGAAGAGCCTCTCGTGCCTGCATCCACGACATCAAAAGCATAATTAGTCTCTTATTTTCATAAATCTCATCTTCCAAAACAATAACATCCAAGACTAGAAGGAAATACTAAAAATCTTTCAATCGGCGTCGATTTGGTCAAATCGGCGTCGTTCATTATAGTCGGCGCCGATTAATATCAATCGACGCCGATCCAAACCAATCGACGCCGATTATACCAATCGGCGCCGACTGAGAGGCCAGGCGTAAACCAGACCCTGGCCTCCCATACGCATGGAAAATCAAACAAAAAAAAAAAAAAAAAAAAAAACTAAGAAAAGTGGGTTCAACAGTGACTACTTACCCCAGGTCGTGTCCTCCTGCGCTTCTGTCCGCTCCCAGAGGCTTCCATTGTGTTCAAATCAAAAATCTATCTCTGTCTGAATCAATCGTCACGTTGCAAATTAATCGTTTACGTTTTCCGTCCGCATATTTATATGCGTCTGGATTGGTCGGCGCCGATTTTTTGGGTCGACGCCGCTTGCTTTGGTCGGCGCCGATTAGTTTAGTCGCCGCCGATTTTTCATGTCTGTTTGCCATAGTGTTGATACTTGGCTTTCTCATCTATCTGATCATTGTTGTGTGCTGAATCTTGCCTTTTGGCACATCTTTTAGATGTCATTGTCTATTTCGGGTTTGTTCCCTTTGCGTGGGACACTCGTATCTTTCGGCAGCTTAGAGTTAAACGGGTCTGTAGGCACTAACGTCGTCTGATTTATCGACCGTCTAGTTCTCCCTACCAATGTGTCTCTCTTTAGATGCTGACTATTTTGCAGTTCTCCTTACACTCATGGGTCTGTAGGAACTAACGTCGTCTCACGAGGAGACCGGCTAGTTTTCCCTACCAATGTGAGTACCTTCGGTTGCTGCCCTTGTGTTTATTTTTATGCGTCCTCAATGGTCAGTTCTACTCCAGCTATCCGACTGGGGCATCCTGCATTTTCCATCTACCTCTTTCAAACTCGGGATCGTCTGTTCTATCATCCATCCCATCCCTAGTTTGAGGGGGATCACATCACCACAAGTTCTTCTCTTCTTCCATCTCCTTGTTTTTGTCTCATAACCTTGCTTATCGCAAGTTACTTGACAAAAAGGGGCAAAATGTAGACACCTAAAATTGGTTTCTCAATTTAGTGTCCCTCACATTCGTTTTAGGTAACCTGGGGCACGTTCACGTCACCAACTATCCCCTTGGGATATTATCCAATTTGTGATTTAATCACTTACTCTAAATTTAATTCATCACATCACATCTTACCCATGAGTAATTAAATAATTAAATATTTAATTACGCTTCTTCCCATGCATCTTAATCACTTATCTGCCCCAAATTTATTCTACCCATGTATCACATCCATTTTTAATCTTCCCTAAGCGGGATATTTCCCGTGGTCGGGATAAGTCTTGTCTTTTTCGAATCGATCAATTTTGGCCATCTCGGGAGTCTTCTCCGCGATCGGCGCCGACCCATTTGGTCGGCGCCGATTTTATAGGAGCGGCGCCGATTATAAAAGCAGGTCCATAGCTCAGTTCGAAGGACCGAAAAAGAGACGAACGAGCGAAAGAAAGCACTTACGCACGAACAGAGAGCGAGAAAGATTCAGGTTGCAAGAAAGAGAGATCTTTTTAGCATCAATTGTCTCAGTTAGGGCAGATCCTGTCCTAATCAATCCCTGAGAGGAGCACCGTTACTCTGCCCGTATCATATCAACATCATACACCACCATCTATCATCTAGTGACTCTGTTTCAGCGTCTCTCCATCTTCGGCACATCTTGCAGACTACATTCACCTTCCAATCCCCGAATCTCATCGCACAGTCCCTGATTGGTCAGTCTGCCTTCAGTGGACACTGATCTTATCCAGTCGACGCCGATCAGTCCCAGTCGACGCCGATCACATCAGTCGCCGCCGATTATACCCAGTCGACGCCGATTTCACTGCAGACAGGTAAAAGGTCACAGGTAACACAAATCCAGCATTATTTCGCAGTTCCCTGTTTTCTGTACTTTCTGTCTGCTGTTCAGTTTCTGTTTTATTACTGCAATCAGAAAATCTAGTCTTTATTTACATCTTTTATCATGTATGCTTCTTTTCTTTATTGAAAACGTGGACTGACATCCACCAAGGAAGCTCATCGCTTCCCGGACCCGCTCCTCGGGCAGTCCACCCAAATATCTTCTAACGCCATCTTTTTCTGTCAAGCATCGGTGTTTTGCAGGTTACTCGGAGCTATTGTGCAAAGTGCTCGTGTGCGCCCGTCTTGTCTACATCAGCTTCCTCATTCGTCTACATCTTCATCAGGTATCGATTTCATTGGAGTTTTTCAGGGTTTTTGTGTTTAGTTTGGTGCATTAACTTGGACAGGTAACAAGCACGAAATTCTTGAACTACAAATTGTCCCCAGAAAAATTAGGGGAACAATCAATAGTAGAAGATATACATTGCGATGGATATCCACTAGGATAAGAAGCATAATACTCCCATTTGAATTTTCAGGTAAGTTGTATGGACTTCTTGTTACTATTTTTTGACACCAATGTAACCGAGTGCTTAATTTCTAGTAAATTAGCCAATAAAATGAATAAGAAAGTTGATTATATGATAAATTCATTGACTATACAATATAAGAATAATGTTGTTTAAATTGTAAGCCAATGTTTGTTTGAAAAAACATTGGAACTACCTAGATTTACCATAGAACTGGACCTATATGTAGCTCCTATAGGATCTTATGATGTCATTATAGGTGTAAATTGGTTGTCAAAACATAAAGCAAGTATTGATTGTTACGAAAATTAAATAGAATTCCTAAATGACATGTTGAAGACAATAAGTATATAAGGCATAAAAAGGAATTTTGAAGTTAGACAAAACAGCTATGCAACTTAAGAAAGATAAGAAGAAAGGTTGTGTGCCTTATTCCATTAAGATATCTTATTTTAGCAAGGAATTTAAGACTTCCTTGAAGGACTATCCATTGTTACAAGAATACATGGATGTATTTCTGGAGGAACTACCTGGACTTCCTCCTAGACGTGAGTTTGACTTTACAATTGATATTAAACCTGGAAGTGAACTTATCTCTAAGGTATCATACTGAATTAAAACTGAATTAGTTGAAATAAAAGCATAACTTCATGAAATATTGTCTAAGGGAAAAATTAGATTGAGTGTGTCACACGTGGGGAGCACCGGTCATCTTCATTAAGGAGGGGCATTGTATGCACCCAAAATTGCATGTGCTACATTGTTGGAAAATGGTTACAAAATTCCCCAATGATGATTTAGTTCCTTTCAAGAGGGTGTTCGAGCTCTAATTTCCTTTCACATTATATATTTGTCACCTATACGTCTTTACTTATCCTTCCCATGCTTTATCTAGCATTTTACCTCTTTTTGCGCATATTTTGGCCTTCAATGTCAAGACCGTTGCCATGTTTAGGCGGAAGTTCTAAAACTGCCACCCAAAATAGGGTGGCGGTCCTGCCCACTTTAATCAATATTCTTCATGCGTGTTTTAACATGCGATGGTTCACTTAATTTAAATTTATGCATGCATCTGTGACGCCGAATTGGTCCTAATATTAACTTTGTTTGATTGGTTCTCCTTCCCTCCTATTTTTAAATAGATTTAATTAGTTGAAACTACTCCTTCTTGCCTTTTGCATGAAGGTACCTCTCATACTCCATTTCCTATATATTCCATGCTTGTATTCAAGAAAAAGGGCCAGAGAATTTTTGTGTATCTTGGCATTGTATTGTTGCTACGATCTTGCTAGGAATTGCATAGCCATGCTTTGATCTCTTGTGTTATCTCTCTTCTACTTTCATTTCAAAAATCTAGACTTCCTTCAAGATACCATTGCTCAAGCGCCATCTTCTTGATGTGGTTCTTGCATTCCCAATCCCTTGGACTCATATGGACACACAGAGAAAGAAAGGACAAACTGAGGGGACAAATTACTACACAGCTGGATTTATCTCTTGTTATGTGAATTCCAAGTTGGATTTTTTGTTTGATTTCCTTCATTCTTACAATTTATCATTGTTACATCATATCAAACCAGAGTATAAACCTCAATTAATTTGCAAATAATTAGTTAATTTCCAAGAGGGTTTGAATCTTTCATAGCAACCCCCCGGTGACGGATCCCCTTCTTCCTATCCCAGTGGATCTGAAGGAGAGAATATCTATAGGACATTGTCTACATATCATAAAACAATTGGAAAATTTATTGTTTTAATTTAATTTATTTTCAATACACTCAGCATAAGTGAATAACCACACCATGTTATTTTTCTTGTTTAGTTTTAGTGTAGAAATATTTTAATTACTTAGAATAGAGGAAAATTGGTGTTTGTGATTGTAATATTTCAGTTTTGTGATTTTTATTAGATTATTTTCCTTTCAGCAGTAGCATAGATTGTTAATTTCAGCTTAGTTAATTTGGACACTTCAAACTAGATCAACACTTAGATCCAAGTTAGGTAAACAAACCATAGGGAATTTACGCTACCCGTTCATAGCCTCTAAATCTCCCCTTTGCCAACTCAGCTACCAGGAGATCACACTACCAGATCTTAATCATTGATCCATCTATAATTATCCAAACACATTCAACATCGGCTGCTCCAGCACGACCTCGAGGGGTCAAGTGTGGTTAAAGGTAGCATGTCAATTTTCATCCGTACAAATTGGTGAACCCAACGTGAAAGATTATTTCCTTCTAACACCTGTTTCCTTTCTTTCATTGCTATTACCTCATCTTTCCATTTCTTCTCCTATTTTGGTATGTATTTTATACATTTTGAAGTATTTCTAGAAGATATTTTTGTGGGCCATTTGGCTCTGATAGATATTACACCAACGTGCAACCAAAACAATCCCCTTCTCTTTCAAGGTGGGGTGAAAACTACACAAACAACGTCTAAACCTCCCCTACTTACACTTCAAACCCCATTAGCTATGTAAGGATGGAGGATTTTGATCAACCGTTAGACATGCAATATGTTTAACCCAATGCAAACCAATTTGTTATCACAAATAGAACAGGGTCTTGTCGAGACCTCACATTTCCATACAATCAACAGAGGATGATCTATTTACACGAAAAGATAATCCTCTTCATCAAATAGATGGGTATTTGGATATATTGAAGGCCATAACCTTTGATATTTCAAATACCTATCCCAAGATTCTTAGTTCTAAGCAAGACAAAAAATTATAACACTGAACAATTCATAACAGGGTATCATGAGCCTGCTCAATCAAACCCTACACCACAAGCACCCCAACAAGGAACTCAATCCTCTCCAAATGATCTCATTTCTACTTTAATAGGGAGGATTAGAGAACTATAAAGTGCCTAGACTCCACAACCAACACATGCAATAGGGAATAACATGGGGCATCTAATTGAAAACAAAGGATATGTTTCTTCCAATGAGAAACCAACACCATATCATGTACAACAAGGTTATCCGGATCATTCAAATCCAAGTGATCTTATCACAGGGTTAGACACACTAGGGATGGTTCCTCATCCTTCTCAAGCTTATCCTACGCAAGGGCTTATCGGAAGTACGTTCTTGAATGCCACCACAATAGGCAATGCAACGTTCCCTAGTTTTACGCTCATTAGTTCATATCTAGGTACTATCCCACCTTACATGCATATGTATTCAAAATCCCCCCAAATGGACCCGTACGCCATTCATGCTCCCTACATGCCATATCAAGGGACCCCATACGTTCCCTTCAATGCTTATAGTGCATCTTATCCAACTCCTCCTCCTCCACCTCCTTATCAAGGATCTTAAATGATGGAATCTTATGCAATGGGTACATACGATGAGCACTTAAAGGAGTATCTCGACTTCACCATATGTGGTGTCATGCTTCGACGCCAATTGTCAAATATTTCAAAATTTAAGGGAGAAGGGGACATGAATACTCATATCAAGGTCTACGCTAATGTTATCAAGGAGTTGCTTCCTTGGGATGTTGTAGTGGCTAAGATCTTTCTAAAGACTCTCGAAGGAATTGCATTAGATTGGTATTACCGTATTCTATAAGCTTCTATACATTCCTTTAAATAGCGTGTATCCGAGTTCATCAAAGCATTTGACATGAAAAATTTGTTGAGTATGGGGATTAGGGAGTTCCTACATATTAGATGGGAGCAAAATGAATCTGTCGCCCATTTCATCCAAAGATGGCCCCAAGTTCTATATTCTTCTACAAGTTCACCCAATATGGACAAAATGAAATTGTAATTATATGTATTTCACTTCCTCTCACTCTACCTCATAATCACAGGAAGATTGAAAATATTCTGAGAAGCTTTTTCTTCCCCTGAAGCTTCAACGGTAAAACAATTGGATCCACTGAATCTTTCTAATATGAAGAAATAACTTAACAAAGGCACAAACACATAAGCCTCTTCCAACTAACTTCCCATGTAGATCCACAAAGATAGGTAATGAAGCAACTTTCAATATAAGTTTTTTTCATATGCTAACATAATCTAATAAAAAATGCTAAGAACTTGTTATCCATATTTCGCCTTGTGCCAAATATTGGATCAACCAAAACTCTTCCTGAGGAAAAAGTCAACATTTGGGCTCGAGACAAAGCCAAGCTAGGAATCGAAGGAAAGAGAAAAAGATAAATTGCAGACTCATAGGCCTGATTTTGTTCCAATATGGCTGCCATGTGTCCCACATCAAAAGGAGACCCATTTTCAAGTTGTTTTCCCCCGCCCTCCTATATGAACCCGATACAAACTTCGAAGGGGCATATATTTCAACTCGAGGCTCGAAATATTAAAAATCTGATGTCGTTGGAAAGATCTCGGCCTCACCCATGCCATGGAGGTTTGAAACTTTAATTTTGAGGAGGTTAGGTGAATAAAAATAGAGGAAATGTCTTCAAGATTTCAATGCAGGATCTTCTTGCCTCAACAACCATATTAGATTTCATCTGTTTCACCATTTCCTCTTCCTTCAAGGTGCCAAACCAAGGATTGATGTAGTAAAGATGGATTTGAGGAGAGATTTTATCAGAGGAATTAACAACAGTGGTTGAGCTTCAACCTGCTTTTCCTGCTTCTCTCTCTTTTCTTCTTTTAGGTTGAGTCTATAAATACGGGGGTAGGATTCATTGTAAAGGGTTGGACATTCTTTGTTTTGTAGGATCCCTTATCCTCTTAGCAAAGGGATTTTTGGGGTTCAGGCCTTCCATCAAAAATTACATTACGTTTCTACCTCTTGGCTACTTTGTAATGGACGGTATCAATATACAGAGCAATAAAACACATTTGTGATCAATTTTAGATCCTCTCTTGTCTCTTTTGCTTTTATTTGGTATCCCATTATATATCTAGCTATCTATTGTTACTTATTGTATGCATTTTTTGGTTTGTGTCTATTAGCAAAATAAGTGTTCATCATTCCTTTGGTGCATCACCTTGTAGTTTAGCTTTGTTTTAAAATTTTGTATTCCTTCTATCTCGGTCTCCTTGGTAAAGTTTAGATTAGGATTAAGAACATACCCTCTACAAGTTTCTACATATGCACCTAAATAGAGGAATAAGGAACCAGCCTTCAATCTAGAGAGCTTTCCCATTTTGCAAGGTCCCACACCTTGGGGAAAGTTCAATGTTATGCAATCACACCAAATGAGTCTACCTTAGAAAAGAAAATATTTTAGAGCTCATTTGGGGGTGTTGTGATTCTTCACTAACAGTTTTGGCACACCCGGTGGGACTAAGAAGTCTCCATCTTATTACAGTAAGGATTGATGTACACTTGTTGTGATTTTGGCTTTTAAGAAGCCTTAAAATTGTACATCTGGTGACTCCAAAAGAAACAAATCTACTGGTTTCAGCAGCCCAAGCTTGGGGGATTCATGAGAAAAATATGGTCTAGAGCAAGGAAAGAAGGTATATTTGAATACTTGCATCTATTCCCAAGCAGATAAAGGAGAGGAACAAGAGTTTAGAGGTCTCCATCTCCACCAAGTAGAACCTTGTCAACACCTCCACCTGTAAGGACTTTCTTTCAGTCTACAAGGATTCTTAGGCCAATCAGAATGGCACAACCAAATCCATATGTCAACTTCACTAGAAGTAGTCCACTTGCCTTGAATGCACAAAACCTAGTTCCGATTGTAGCATTAAAGAGCATCCCATATTTCACTGGGTAAAATAAAACTTCTCCTAGTGACCATGTCCAAGATATTGCAAATGTCTGTACAATCCACGAGATCCATGAGATGGACAATGCATTCAAGCTGCTCACCTCTTCATTCAAAGGGAAAGCTTCACAATGGTTCAAGAGTCTTGAAGCAGGATCTATCCAGAACTGAAACCAGCTGTGCAAGGCTCTTCACAATCATTTTGGGGAAAAAGGTGATAACTTGTATTTTTTGGAGCAACTAATAACAATCAAGAGATCCCTGACCAAGTAGCAAACCTGGGATAGGATTCCAACAACAATAAATCCCACTAATGAAGGTTCCTTCTTATACTTTCTTTGGGCTTTAAATTCTGATATTTCTATGATGATTCATTTAATGGGGGGCACTACATTACCTATAACCTATAGCCTCTCCATATGGGATGAGAACCATTTGATTCAAGCTAGAAAAATCACTCCTAGGAAATCTATGCCTTTGTACCCTGAGTTAGGAAGCCCAGATACTAGCCAAACACCTACATTATCTCCTATACCCACCCCCAAGAGTCAAAGCTCAGTTGAAGCTTCTACTTCATCATCTAATACCTCTAAATATCTTCAGGAAGTGATGAAGCAACTTTAAAACTTTGGGAATGAGCTAGTGACCATCAAAAGACAACAAGCTCAGAGTTCCAGGCCATACCAGCCCTAGGCTCAATATCAAGCTAGACCCCAGTATCAACATAATAGGCCACCACCTCAGATTGTGAATTAGATCCAGAACCAAGGACAACCACAAGCTATTAGACCTTTCAGGCCATATGATCCTAACATAGGTTCAACATAAAGAGCATTAGTCCCAGCACAGTACAATATTGCACAGGTATATGATTGGTGTTTTCCATGTGATCAGCCACATAACCAATCAACGTGCTTTAATGGTGCTCTAAATTAGGCCTTGATAGTGCAAACTAGTATGGTTCCACAAGAACCTGTCCAAGAGGGAGATCAGTAGTAAAGAGCTGAACAAGGTGGACCTTTAGGAGAAACTATGCTAGTAAATTGGTAGGCTGAAGAATTTTGTGGGATGAATTAGTTCCCTTCTCAAAGTGTAGCTACCAATACATGGTCCAAAAAGATAAGTATTGGAGAGGGCTAACCACTGAACTCATGTGACCCTCGACCTTCCATTACTCCACAAGGTCCTGGTGTTCCAAGTGTAACTCCCAGCATGCTGAACCAATCTAGACCACCTTCCAAACCCAGTCAGGCACTGGTTGTAACAACCCATGTGCAAGAAAGAAATGTGTCTGGGAAGGGGAAGAAAAAATATAGCTTGTTCAATATTATTGAGTAGATGAAAATGAAAAGTGTGAACATTTCACTATGGGAGTCACTAGCCATTCTAGGGTAGAGGGATCTATTATAGACTGCCATGTAGAATTGGTCAAGTTCAAATCTCCCCCTAACCAGCAAGAGAGAGTGCTTGCTAATGTGGTTTAACCAGGGAGAAACTATGGAGAACAACAAGGTAAAATCCTAAGACCTCCTCCCTTCTATGTCTCATTAATTATTGGAGAAAAATTGGTGCACAATTGTATGATCGATTTTGGGGCCAGTAGTTCTGTGATACCCAAAAAATAGTTGATCAGTTGGGTCTCCAATATGAGGTCATCCTTAGAGGAGTAGTCCAATTAGATGGGAAAAAAGTGACTATTGTGGGAATCATCAAGGGTCTGAGTCTCACTCTACACACTTGCCCTAATGTGACTATTTTGCAAAACATGTCAATCATAAACTTGCCACCACATTTTGCTTTGTGTCTGTCTAGGGACTTCACTGTCAAAATGGGAGGCTACCTATCTACTGATTGGTCACATATGCTCTTTAGAACAAGATATGGACCAAAGGACACAATTAGATATGAACCTATTATTGATTATCATATTGAATCTTATGTGCCTAGCCCAATCAATGTCAGCTACTCAGCTTTTGATCAAGAAGACCTCCTAAACACTAATGAAATAGATACCAAGGTGGGATGTATCCCAGACTTGACCCTAGATGAGTGGGCCAACAAAAAACAAAATTTTGACCCCTATAAGGAGATGGAGGAATCTGAATTGGGTGTCTACTATCTACATGAAGAGAATCAACCTCTTCCTAGCCTAATCAAGCTAGAATACAAGGATTACAATGAGGTATGGCAATTTTTATTTGATGGCTCAAGGAGTAGAAAAGGAGCCGGAGGAGAAGCCATGATTATTTCTCCCAGAGGTATGAGATATTATTCATCCTTCATATTCTAGTTTGCTTGCTCAAATAACACTATTGAATATGAGGCTTTAGTCCAAGGTCTTCATTGGGCAAGGAAGCTGGGAGTCAAGAACTTGCAAGTATTCAGTGACAGTGAATTGGTTTCCAATTAGGTCAGAGGACTAAATGCTGTCAAAAATGACCTGCTTAAGAACTACATGAGTAGGGTATGGGATCTCATGGAGGATTTTAAGGCCTTCACTATTGTGTCCATACCTAGGAAAGATAATGAAGCTACTGACAGACTTGCACCAATCGGGGCAACGTTTGATGTGGTTGACAACATCAAAAGAGATAGAGAACAGCCACATATCCATGTGGTTATGAGGCCATCATTTCCAGATAATAATACATGTTGGCAGGTGTTTGAGAATGATCAACAGATCATTAAATTTCTACAAGAAGAAGCTGAATTCTCAGCTATAAACTAGAAAAGACTAGAGCAGCAATACGGGAATCAGATAGTACAGTTACATACAAACAAGCTTCCTAAAGGCTTAGTGACATTGGAATCTATTTTCAATCCTGATGATCAGTTCAAAAAGGAGAAGGCTAACATGCAGATCAAAGGAGAATATTCAGAGTCAATCTTAGTTGGAGAAGACAAAACACTTCAAATTGGTAAGGTGACCATCAAGCAAGAAAGGTATGAATTCATACAACTTTTCCAAGAATTTCCTAATGTGTTTGCTTGGAGTTATGAATACCTAAGAGGGTTCAATCCAAAGCTATCACAACACACAATCGAACTGGATCCAGCTACTCAGCCCATCAAGCAGAAGCAGAGACCAGTCAACCCACATATAGAGCCTCTGATAAAGAAGGAGTTGAACAAGTTGATAAAGGAAAGCATCATATTTCCAATCGAACACTCGAGCTAGGTTGCAAATCTGGTCCCAGTCAGGAAGAAAAATGGAGAAATCAGGTTATGTGTTGACTTCAGGGATTTGAACAGAGCCTCCCTCAAAGACCACTACCCACTCCCTTCAAAGGAGCAAATCTTGCAAGTAGTTTCTGGGTCAGAAAGGTTTTCCCTCGAAGATGGCTACTCAAAGTACAATCAGATCATGGTGAAAGAAGATGATCAATTCAAAACTGATTTCACCACCAAATGGTGCACCTATGCATACAAAAAAATGCCATTTGGACAGTCTAATGTTGGGGCTACTTTCCAAAGATCCATGGATATGGCATTTAAAGGGATAATCAACAAAATAGTGTTGATCTATCTGGATGACATCACTTTGTTCTCCAAAGACGTAGCAAACCACCTTTTTCACCTAAGACAAGTGTTTCAAAGATGCAAGATATTTGGGGTATCTTTGAACCCTAAAAAATGCATATTCTTAGCCCATGAGGGTAGGCTTTTAGGCCATATTATGTCTAAGGAGGTTCTAGAAATTGACCCAGAGAGAGTTGAAGCAATAAAAGCACTACCATTGCCAAGTCACAAGAAGGCTCTTCAAAGCTTCTTGGTAAAAATCAATTTTGTCTGCAGGTTTGTTCTAAACTTTGTTGCCCTTGTTATGCCAATAACATTGATACTGAATAAGAGCTTAACATTCAGGTGGAAAGCTGAAGGAAAAGAAAGTTTTGAGGCTATCAAAGAAGCCATATCATGAGCCCCAACTCTTGTGAACCCATATTTTTCCAAATACTTCATATTGTATGCCTTTGGTGGCAGCGACACAATTTCTAGAATCTTGGTGCAGCAGAACAAAGAAAGTACAGAATAGCCAATTGCCTTCTTTAGCTAAAGTCTGGAAGATTATGAGGTGAGGTACTCCTTCATTGAGAAGCAGGTCCTGGTGGTAATCAAAGGATTGAAGAAGTTTAAGCATTTGGTTTCAAACAACAAAATCTAACTATTGGTCTCCCATGTGGGAGTTAAATAATTCCTTCTCAGCAAGGACCTGAATGAAAAGTGCACATGATAGATCACCCATGTCATAGAATGTGACATTGAGATCAAGGTCACCAAGCTGGTCCATGGGAAGGGGTTGTGTGAACAACTAGCCTCAAGTCAGCAAGATGAAATAGATAGTGAAAATGAGGTTGTTCTTGTTCTACAAGATGATCAAGAAGAAGGGAGAGATGATGTACCTACTCCTTGTTGGACCCAAGACATGGTGAAATTCCTTCAAATAGGCTTGTTTCCTCATGGGATGGGTAAAGCAAAAATGAGACATTTTAGGTTACATGCCATCCCATATGTTCTTATCGATGGTGTCTTGTTCAAAAGAGACATCAATGGCATTCTGCTGAGATGCATTGAGATAGATCAGGTGGAGAGAGTGCTGTGATAATTCCATGTTGAAGAAGTTGGAGGCCATTTTGATCCAAGAGTGATAGCACTCAAAATCATAAAAATAGGATATTATTAGCCCAGAGTGTTTAGTGATTGCTACACATGGATCAAAAGGTGCAAGAATTGTGCATTCTTCAAAGGCAAGGAAAGGCTAACAACACTTCCATTACACCTAATCTGAATCAACTACCCTTTCATACAATGGGGATTAGACTTCATTGGAGTCATCAATCCAAACTCAAGCCAAGGTCACAAATGGATCCTGATAGTGACAAATTATTTTACCAAATGGACCAAGGCAGTGGCACTCAAGGAAGAAAATGAGTCTAGTATCCTAGATTTCTATGAAGGGATAGTGACTAGATTTGGAGTGTCAGCCGCCATCATATCAGATAATGCATTAGCATTCATAGGTTCTAAAATCAAAGGATGGGCTATTAAGAATGGGACTTATTTGAGTACTTCATCAAACTATTACCTTCAAGGTAATGGCCAGGCTGAGTCCATAAACAAAAACCTGCTAAAGATCATCAGAAGAACTCTTGATGAGAATCAGAGGACATAACATACAAAGCTCAAAAAATCCTTATGGGATGATAGAATAATTCCCAAGAGATCTATAGGCATCTCTCCATTCAAGCTTGTCTATGAGAAAGAGGCAGTGTTGACTATATCACTTGAGTTGCCAGCATTGGAGCTCGTGAAGCAACTAGAGATGTCTGAATTTGGACCAATGGAGGCTAGGTATGTGGAGCTGATAGAATTAGAAGAAACTAGAGAGCATGCTCTCTAAGTAATAGAGAAGAATCAGGCTTCAATCAAGAAATGCTTTGACAAGAAGGAAAAAGCAAGACCTTCTAGGAAGGAGACCTGGTTTTGAAATGGGATGTAGATCGAATGAAACTAGGAAGGCATTCCAAATTTGGAGCCATCTGGAGTGGCCCCTATATGATCACAACATGCAAAATTAGCAATGCTTTCCAATTATCTACATTAGAGGGTGAAGAGTTACAGATTCCAGTAAATGGGATCTATCTTAAGCACTGCTACTAAAAGGGGATTTCTCACCCTGTACATATTAGTTTAGTTTTTTGTTTCCTCTAAGTGCTTATGCACATTGTCTTGTTGTAGTGTAGATTACTTTTCTCCTAAGTGCTCTGCATGCTCTTCATGTTCCATTTGGAGCATGTATGATTTCAATTTTTTATATAGTGTGGTGTTGTTTTGTGGCTCTTATGCAGTCCATTCGGAACGATAGATGAAACCCTGGGTTAAAATAATTTTCTACTCTCAGAAACCTTCATTTCTAGATTTCTTATGAAAATTGAGAGTGCAAGCAATTAGGCTCATGAATCAGAGGAAAAATCAATACCAGACCGTCTTTCTCAACTCCATGCCCAATCAATATGACAAGGTAATTGGTCTCTTCATCTAGCAGGAAGATACCCCTGTGATTCACCAAATTGTTATCCATATTTCACCCCGTGCCAAATATTGGATCAACCAAAACTCCGCTCGAGGAAAAAGTCAGCATTTGAGCCTGAGTCAAAGCCAATCAGGGAATCAAAGGAAAGGGAAAAACATAAATTACAGACCTTTAGGTCTGATTTTGTTCCAATCTGGCTACCATGTGTCCCACATCAAAAGGGGACCCATTTTCAAGTTGTTTTCCCACCCTCCTGTACGTACCTGATACAAACTTCGAAGGGGCATATATTTCAAATCAGGGCTTGAAATATTGCAAATTTGATGCCGTTGGAAATATCTCAGCCTCACCCATGCCATGGAGATCTGAAACTTTAATTTTGAGGAGGTTAGGTGAAGAAAAATAGAGGAAACATCTTCAGGATTTCAATGCAGGATCTTCTTGCCTCGACAACCAGATCAGATTTGATTTGTTTCATTATTTCATCTTCCTTCAAGGCACCAAACCAAGGACCGATGAAATAAAGACGGATTTTGGGAGATATTTTATTAGAGGGATTAACAGTGGTGGTTGAACTTCAACTTGCTTTCCTACTTCTCTCTCTTTTCTTCTTTTAAGTTGAATCTATAAATACGGGGGCATGATTCATTGTAAAGGGTTGAACATTCTTTGTTTTGCAGGATCCCTTCTCCTCTTAGCAAAAGTATTTGTGGGGTTCAAGCCTTCCATCAAAATTTTCATTACGTTTCTACCTCTTGGCTACTTTGTAATGGACTGTATCAATATACAGAGCAATAAAACATGTCTACGATCGATTTTAGATCCTCTCTTGTCTCTTTTTCTTTTATCTAGTCTCCCATTATATATCTGGCTATCTGTGCTTGCTTATTGTATGCATTTTTTGGTTTGTGTCTATTAGCAAAATAAGTGTTTATCATTCCTTTGGTGCATCACCTCACAGTTTAGCTTTGTTTTAAATTTTTGTATTCCTTCTATCCCGGTCTTCTTGGTAAATTTTAGATTAGGATTAAGAATAGACCCTCTGCAAGTTTCTACATATAAACCTAAATAGAGGAATAAGGAACCAACCTTCAATCTGGAGAGCTTTCCCATTTTGCAAGGTCCCACACCTTGGGGAAAGGTCAATGTTATGCAATCACACCAAATGAGTTTTCCTTAGAAAAGAAAATATTTTAGAGCGCATTTAGGGGTGTTATGATTATGCACTAAC
This sequence comes from Taxus chinensis, assembly GCA_019776745.2. Classification (NCBI taxonomy): domain Eukaryota; kingdom Viridiplantae; phylum Streptophyta; class Pinopsida; order Cupressales; family Taxaceae; genus Taxus; species Taxus chinensis. The sequence continues at coordinate 649,288,177 of CM034148.1, read as the reverse complement.
AGAACTTATATAGGTAAATTAATTGTGGAAGATTAACAAATAATGTACACATGAACTTCTTTTGAAATTTTCCTAGATAAATCCACAAGGATGAGTTGAGAATAAATCTTCAAATGAATCTTCTTACATGCGTGTGAAAATCCAAGTGATCTTCTCACAGGGTTAGACACACTAGGGATAGGTAATCATCCTTCTCAAGCTTATCCTAGGTAAGGGCTGGCCGGAAGTGTGTTCTTGAATGTCACCACAATAGGCAATGTGATGTTCCCTGGTATTACACCTTCTACCATATACTAGTATTATCACACCTTACATGCATATGTATTCAAAATCCCCCCAAATGGACCCATACACCATTCCTACTCCCTACATGTCATATCAAGGGACCCCATATGTTCCCGTCAACGCTTATAGTGCAGCTTATCCAAATCCTCCTCTTCCACCTCCTTATCAAGGATCTTAAATGATGGAATATTATGCAATGGGTACATATGCTAAGTACTTAAAAGAGCCTCTTGACTTCACCATACATGGTGTCATGCTTCCACACCCATTGTCGGATCTTCCAAAATTTAAGGGAGAAGGGGACCCGAACACTCATATCAAGGCCTATGTTACTGCTATCAGGGAGTTGCTTCCTTGGGATGTTGTAGTGGCTAATATATTTCCAAAGACTCTCGAAGGAATCGCATTGGATTGTTATTACCATATTTCTGAAGCTTCTATACATTCTTTTAAACAACTTGTTTTCGAGTTCATCAAAGCATTTGACATGAACAAGTTGTTGCGTATGGGGATTAGGGAGTTCCTACATATTAGATGGGATTAAAATGAATCTGTCACCCATTTCATCCAAAGATGGCCCCAAGCTCTCTATTCTTCTATAAGTGCTCCTAATATGGATTGGATGAAACTTTGCAATCTTTTCCTTCACTTGCTCAATCAAGAGATTAAGGAAGACGTCCAAAATTTTCCTTTTTGTACTTATGAGGATGTTTTGGAAGGTGTGCTTCAGATTGACCAAGCCACTATAGATAGTGGGCGTAATATCTATGGTCCCAATGGGAAATCGGTATCCCCCAAATTAAAGTAATGCAAATTATCAAAACAATGGTGCCAACAACTAGGGACCTAAGGGTGTGAATTGCAATCATGGTGCTACCACAAATATTGATCAAGTTAAAAATGTTGGTTTTCTAAATAATAATAAAAATAACAATAACAACAACTCAGGCAATCAAAGAGGCCCTAACACTATTTCTTCTATGAAAATAGTTGATACAAACCGTCCCTCTGAAAAGAAAAATCAGACCCAAGGCCTAAACCAATATCAAAACTCTGGCAAGGGGGCAACAAATCATGGTTATAACAATCAATTTAAAAATTACAACCGAGGTTATAATCAACAATAATAAGATGCTTATCAAAGGCCAGGGGATTATGACCCTAATTTGTATTGTGGTTTCCATTAGGTTTGAGGTCATGACAATAGGACTTGCTGTGATTGCAACAAGTTTCTGCAAAGACTTCCCAAAAACCAAAGGAAACTCTTTATAGGCATGTTCCTAGAAAATCGTGAAACAAACTCAGAATCTGACTATACAAGACCTGTAGCTCCTTAGAATGCTAATGTGAGCATATTTTGAGATCCACTCCCTACACATACTAAAAATTTCAAGGTGAATCCACAAAATACAAACAAAGACATTCCTATAGGAAACAATGACCATGAAGCCTCAACTTCCAATAACTCTTGGGTCACTCCTAACCTTGGTTCAAATGATAACACAAAAATCTTGGGATTAGTCAAGCTAGAATTTGAACCAGAAATTAATGCAACAACTCAGATGAAGGAGTATGTTTCACAAACCTTACCTGCTCTTCTCCTTCCCATAGGATGATGTTCCTACAATCACAAAAACTAGTAGGAGCCTATAATTTGATATCGGATTTGAACAAGACCTTTTCTCACATTTCATTTCTAAATTTGCTAAAGAATTCACATGTGCATGCTTTGCATTGCTCAATGCACTAGTTCTTGGTCATCTAATCCATGTTAAGCCACCTCCTAGCACTCAAATAAATCATATTGACTTTGACATACATCCTCTGGGATAGAATGATAGGGATATTGGGTTTGTTTTCGATATAGACAAGATGTCATCTAACACTAAAATTACACGAAGAGGTGATCCTGCCTTATTTTTACAAGTCTGTGTTTATAAAAATTTCATTAAGAGAGCCATGATTGATGATGGGGCTGTTGTAAATGTGGTTCCCTTCTCTTTCTTGCAAAATTTGGGATATGGAGAAACAAATTGCTCCTCTACAAGAAACATGTTACGCGGGTATGACAGTCTTAAGGAGACCTCGATCAGAACCATATTTCTTCCAGTCACACTTGGTCTTAAAACCATCTTGATAGAGTTTTACATTATCGATAGGGAAATAAGTTATAACATGGTCATCAGGAGACCTTGAATTCATCGAATGAAGGCTATCCCTTCTACCATGTTCCAGGAGATTGGATTCCTCCATTTTGGGAAGTTCTTCATCACTCAAGGGGATCATAAGCCCTTCGATATATGCTTATAAAACCTCAATATGAAGAAGGGATTCCATGCGGAGTATGAACTTCCTATGAATCAATTGAACAAACCACCTCCAACAAAGAAGTTAGTCCCAATCACCTTGGAAATTCCAAAGGTTGAAGTCACTGACCCAAAAACATTTGAGGTGGCAAAAACAGATAAGGGGTAAATCAATATTTGTTGAAACAGTGTCCACTAAAACCACATCGGGAATTATGAAACTCTTAGAGAGTGATGATCTGGTCTTCCTCCCATTTGAACCACGGGGAATGGGTAGTCTTCTCGGTTTAACATCTCTTCCCTCTGATGACCCAGGTCTAGGTGTAAATATGATAGAACTAACAAATGAAGAAGGGAGGTCTAGGTTGTTCTATTCTAAACCCCATTTTGAACCCATGTACATCTGAAACTAATCTTTCCATATCCATGGGGAAATGCATCATCATTCAGCAAGAGTCACAAATAAACACAATGCTCCATATAGGAAACAAGGTCGAGCAACATAGTCATGCTCATCCACACACCATGCCTCAAGAATGTGACAAATAGGAGTATGAATGCCTCTTTCAGAAAAATTATTTTAATGGTTGGACATATAAAATTATGAGCAAGGGTTGTAAGTTTAAACCCAGAATTGTAGGCCCTTGTCAAGAGAACAAATTTTTTTAGGATAATGGTTCTTCATTGTGTACTTTTAGGGGTGAAGAATTCGGTATTCATCAACTTTATTCACCTTAGACATCATGACATGTCGGTTCACCTGCATTTTCATATGTACATTACTGCATCTACATTGCATTTTCATCTACTAGTTCATTTCATAAAAATTTTGATTGAGGGACTTATTCTTATAGCAATCACTAAAAACTTCTAAAAAAAATTGGTTTCAAATTAATTCATCAGTTCAAGTAGGATAAGACAAAGTTTTGACTATGATCATACCAAGGCCTGCATACTTAGTTATACTTATAGTCTCTTTCTAGCTTAGGTGTCTTTTCCTATAGTCTCTTCTAGAAGCTTCATGGTGTCACATCTATCCCATAAAAATATCTTTGGAAACAAGAACATACTAGACATATTGCCTAGATGAATAATTCAAATGAAAACCCACAAAAAAAAATTATTTAACACATTTCTTTGCCCTACCAACCTTTGGTGTTGAGCCTGCGTCTCTTACTGCTGATGTAGGGTTGGGAAAGGAGATAAATGCCCTTACTTGCCTATTCCTTATCCATGGTGATAAGCCCCATGCTTCCTACTGTTAGCATGGGGCAAGGTGTAGGGGGTCTCTGTGATAAACTTGAAAGTTACAAATAATTCACCTCAAATGTTGTGAAATCATAAGTCAAAATAAAAGTGCATTAGATGTTTAAAAATCCAAAAGAGTTTAAAAACTCAAAACCAGATTTTGTCAACCAAGTGGCTATCTACAGATCTAACTCTAGATAAAATGGAAAGCAATTCAAATTTTTAACTATGAAGAAAACTTGAGTGGAGTGAGGTTGTAGTTTCTAAATTTGGTCTTTCCAAATCCTTTTCTTTCTCTCATCATTACCATTCGAAAAATTTCTATAACTTTTTCCCCTTCTGGATCTTGGTGTTGAGCCCTCGCATCTTACTGGTTGCGTGGAGTTAGGAGCGGGGCAAGTTCATTCTCCTATCATATCACTCTTTTTCCACATTTTTCCAAAAGAATACTAAGTACCAAAAGTTACTTAGAGAAACTAAATTTCAACATCACAATGTGATTTCATTATCATTTATCAGCATTACAAAGCAAAAAAAAAAAGAAAAATAAATCATTCTAATAGCATTCATGTCCACTGCATGCATTTTGAAAAGCATAGAAAAGCATTAGAGTTCACACGTGAATCAAATCATCAATGTAAGCCAACTCTATCCAAGGAATAACTGAGCCAAAAAGAGATGTATGTACATATCATGGTGTGTCATAGTTTTGTACAATGCCATTGCACATTAGGTGCGGTCAAAATGCTCGCAATGAGCAAGAAATATCAAAACATCATTTATGCCTCACAAAATGGAGACTAAACAATAAATACACTCTGACTATCTTCCTCTTTGAGGCCCCTTATGACCACTCTAATCAATAAATTCTTAGGAGTTCTTCTCAAAAGTATTCAAACAGCAAAGGGAGAATCCTAATGCAAAATACCATTCCCAAATCCATTCCAATTCAACCATACTCAAAAATGAAAAAACAAACAGTCACCGTGGGCCCAGAGCTCAAAAATCACCAAGTCGGTATGCACAAATAAATTTCAAAGCGAGTTTATATAAATATGTGTGTGTGTGTGTGTTGTTATAAATTTGTTTTGAGTGCATGTGTTCACATGGTTGGAGTGTTGGCATAGGTATATTTCTACATCCCCGCACAGATGGTAAGTCCTCTTGTTGTTTTAATTTAGTGTTTATTTTTTTATATTTTATCTATCTGCACTTGATTCTTCTTTTCATTTTCAGGTAGCGGGAGTTTGGACGGTGAAATTTGGACACACGGGCATGTCGGGTATAGCTTCTAACTCCCCATTTCGGGAACGCCATACTCAGACTCTATGTTTTACGCCTTTTCATGTCTAATATGATTCTCCAAGGGGGAAATATGTACACACCCAAAATTACATGTTCTACATTGTCATAAAATTGTTACAAAAGTCTGTAATGATAATTTTGATCCTTTTAAGAAGGTTTTCGAGCTCTAATTTCCTTTCATAGCATATATTTGTCGCCTAGACCTATTTACTTAGCCTACCTGCGCTTTTCTAGCTTCTTGCCTCTTTCTGCACATATTTTGGCCTTCAGTGCCATGACCACCGCCCTGCACAAGGTGGAGGTCTTGCCCACTTTTCCAGATTCTTCAGGCGTATTTTAACATGAGACGGTTCACTTAATTTCACTTTTTTCATGCATCTGTGAGCCAAATTGTCTAAAATTAACTTTGTTTCCTTGGTTCTCCTTCCTCATTCTATTCTTAAATAGATTTAATTGGTTGGAACTACTCCTTCTTGCCTTGTGCATGAAGGTACCTCCCATCCTCTATTCCTATATATTCAATTCTTGTATTCAAGGAAAAGGGCTAGAGAATTTTTGTGTATCTTGGATTGTATTTCTACTACGATCTTGCTAGGAATTGCATAGCCAAGCTCTAATCTCTTGTGCTATCTCTCTTCTACATGCATTTCATCTAGACTTCCTTCAAGCTACCATTGCTCAAGCGCCATCCTCTTGTTGTGGTTCTTGCATTCCCAATCCCTTGGACTCATATGGACACACAGAGAAAGAAAGGACAAAATGAGGGGAAAAATTACTACACAACTGGATTTACCTTTGTTATGTGAATTCCAGGTTGGATTTTTTGTTTGATTTCCTTCATTCTTACAATTTATCATTGTTACATCATATCAAATAGAGTAGAAATCAATTCATTTGCAAGTAATTAGTTAATTTCCAAGAGGGTTTTAATCTTTCATAGCAACCCCTAGTGACGGATCCCCTTCTTCCTATCTCGGTGGATTTGAAGGAGAGAATATTTGTAGGAGGTTGTCTACATATCATAAATCACTTGGAAAATTTATTGTTTTAATTTAGTTTAGTTTCAATACACTCAGCACAGGTTAATAACCACACCGAGATATTTTTCTTGTTTAGTTTTAGTGCAGAAATATTTTAATTACTTAGAATAGAGGGAAATTGGTGTTTGTGATTGTAATATTTTAGTTTTATGATTTGTTTAGATTATTTTCCCTTTAGTAGTAGTATAGATTTTTAGTTTCAGCTTAGTTAATTTGGACACTTCAAACTAGATCAACACTTAAATCCAAGTTAGGTAAACAAACAATAGGGAGTTTACGTTACCCATTCATAGCCTCTAAATCTCCCCTTTTCCAACTCAACTACCAGGAGAGCACACTACCAGATATTAGTCACTGATCCTCCTATAATTAGCCAAACACATTCAACATCGGATGCTCTGGAACGACCTCAGGGGGTCGAGTGTTATTATAGGTTTCATTTCAATTTTCATCCATACAAATTGGTGAACCGAACATGAAAGATTAATTCCTTCTTATTTCCTTTCTTTCATTGCTATTACCTCATCTTTCCATTTCTTCCCCTATTTTGGTATGTATTTTATACCTTTTGAAGTATTTCTAGAAGAGATTTTGGTGGGCCATTTGGCTCTGATAGATATTACACCAACGTGTAATCACAATAATCCCCTTCTCTTGCAAGGTGGGGTGACAATTAAACAAGAAAAATCCAAACCTCCCCTAGTTACACTTCAAACCCATTATCTATATAAGGATGGAGGAGTTTGATCAACCGTTATACATGCAATACGTTCAACCCAATGTAAACCATGTTGTTATCACAAATGGAACAGGTTCTTACCATAGGGTCTAGTCGAGACCTTACATTTCCATGATATCAACAGAGGATGATCTATTTGCATGAATAGCTAATCCTCTTCATCAAATAGATGGGTTTTTAGATAGAATGAAGGCCACAACCTCTGAGATTTCAAATACCTATCCCAAGATTCTTAGTTCTAAGGAAGACAAAAATTATAACACTGAAAATATCATAATAGGGTATCATGAGCCTGCTCAATCAAACCCTATGCCACAGGCACCCCAACAAGGAACTCAATCCTCTCCTAACAATCTCATTTCTACTTTAGTATGGAGGATTAGAGAACTATAGAGTTCCTAGACTCCACAACCAATGCATGCAATAGGGAAGACCATGGGGCATCCAGTTGAAAACAAAGGATACGTCCCTTCCAATGAGAAACCAACATAATATCATGTACAACAAGGTTATCTGGATCATTCAAATCTAGGTGATCTTCTCACAAGGTTACACACACTAGGGATGGTTCCTCATCCTTCTCAAGCTTATCATACACAAGGACTTGTCAAAAGTGCATTCTTGAATGTCGCCACAATAGGCAATGTGATGTTCCCTGGTTTTACGCCTGTTAGTCCATATCCGGGTACTATCCCACCTTACATGCATATGTATTCAAAATCCCCCCAAATGGACCCATACACCATTCCTACTCCCTACATGCCATATCAAGGGACCCCGTACATTCCCATCAATGCTTATAGTGCAACTTATCCAACTCCTCCTCCACCTCCTTATCAAGGATCTTAAATGATGGAATATTACGCAATGGGTACATACGCTGATTACTCAAAGGAGTCTCTTGACTTCACCATATGTGGTGTCATGCTTCCATGCCCATTGTCAGATCTTCCAAAATTTAAGGGAGAAGGTGACTTGAATACTCATATCAAGGCCTATGCTACTACTATCAGGGAGTTTCTTCCTTGGGATGTTGTAGTGGTTAAGATCTTTCCAAAGACTCTCGAAGGAATCACATTGGAATGGTATTACCGTATTCTGGAAGCTTCTATACATTCCTTTAAACAACTTGTTTCCAAGTTCATCAAAGAATTTGACATAAACAAGTTGTTGAATATGGGGATTAGGGAGTTCCTACATATTAGATGGGAGCAAAATGAATCTGTCACCCATTTCATCCAGAGATAGCGCCAAGTTCTCTATTCTTCTGCAAGTTCACCCAATACGGACCGAATGAAATTGTAATTGTATTTATTTCATTTCCTCTCACTCTACCTCATAATCATGGGAAGATTGAAAATATTATGAGAAGATTTTTCTTCCCCTGAAGCTTCCTCGGTAAAACAATTGGATCCACTGAATCTTTCTAATATTAAGAAATAAATTGACAAAGGCATAAACACATAAGCCTCTTCCAACTAACTTCCTATGCAGATCCACAAAGATAGGTAAGGAAGCAAATTTCAATATAAGCTTTTTTCATATGCTAACAGAATCTAATAACAATGCGAAGAACTTATATAGGAAAATTAATTGTGGAAGATTAACAAATTATGTGCACAGGAACTTCCTTCGAAATCTTCCTAGATAAATCCACAAGGATGAGTTGAGAATAAATCTTCAAAGGAATCTTCTTACATGCGTATGAAAATAAAAATGAGTCTACTACCTTAAAACAAATTTACTCTAATAGATAATCATTTGAAATCTATTTGAATAAGCAAAGCTTTTAGGACTTTAAAACACCTCCAACTTGGAAATGTAGTACAAAGACAATCTCAATGCTAGTAAATGCTTTTGATATTCTCTCAGCTTATTTTCCAATGTGATGTCCAAACGTGTCCAAGGAATTATGTTGGTAATGTGTAGAAGGAATGAGAGAGTGTTGGAGATAGCTAGTTTGTAGGCAGTGTGGTACCAATGTAAGCAAGAGAATAACAAGGCAAATGAATTGAGTTTGCTTGTGTAATTCTTAGAAGAATTCTGAAAGCATAACAGTGTAATTCGAAAACAAATGGCTCCAACCAACTCTTCGGGAATAATCTTAGTTTTTATATAAAAATGGCTGAGAAGTGGTCTAACCCATTTGGTAGCTAAGAAGTGTCACATCACTCAAGGAAGGGGAAGTTAAATTATTAATAATAGAAAGCAGGGAAGGAGAATATCATACTCATATAACAAGCTCAATAATATTTGATTTGGTCAAGAAACATGTGAGAAAATTCAAATGGAAGAAGGAAACACGCATACAAAAAATGCTAGAAAGTGTTAGTTAAATGCACACAAAATCGTCATTCTGCGTAGACCGGTAGCTACGTAACTGTTGGGATAGTTGCATAAATGTTAGCATGGTTCCATAACTAAAGGCCAGAAAAGCTAAGGAAAAATCTACAAAATAACTAAAAAAAGAAGGAAAATCTTGGAAATGATGTTAGAACTATAATATTAAGTGTATCATAATATTTAGTTTATATTTAAATAATATATATTCTTATTATTTAAATATAAACTCTATATTAGGTGGTTAGGTAATTTAATTAACTAACTAATTAAATCGGGGAGTGCCCCGTCACTTAAGAAGGACATAACCCTTCAGGTTATTTAAAAATGACCATAGGTCATATTTAGGAGATCGATTATCATATCAGATTATAATATTCAAATTTTGAATATGAAGGTAAATCTTGGTGAAATTAGGGAATAAAAGTAAGGAGGGAGTTACTAGACTAGTGGATGTAAAAAATTTCTCAATTATTGGATTTATTCTATGTGGTTCTTACCCATTTAGGGGCTTTCCACGTTATATATTGTGTCACTGTTTTTTATGGTGTTATTTACATTTTATTTAAGTTGTGCATGTTTACATATTACATTTATATTTATTTATAATGTTAAACTTAACATTTAATAAAGTTAATTAATATATTTTCCACCCCTCGTCTTGACATGTTACCAAAGCGGGATTAATAAATTAATCTAATCCTAATATCCTAAGGTTGTAGATGTTGGGAAGTTAGGTGGTTAATTTATATGGATGGATCAGATGTTGGTTGCACAGGTGGAAAATCATTCGAGATTTCAATTACGCGTGAAAACTTCAAGTTTGGGAATCACCCAGACCCTGGAAACTAAGGTAAGGGTTATAAAATTTTGTGAAATATTTTATATAATTTATATAGTGTGCAGGAAATTTAAAAAATCAAAAAGGGAAAGTGAAACTCAATTTTGCAGGGGGAGACAAGAATCAAGAAAATAGGTCTTTTAAATTTCTTTATTAGTCATGTAAAAATTCTTGTCCCCTGGTAAAGTATATTTTTACCTTCAATGTGAATTTCATTCCATGTCTTAGATGGACCCCCATAAATTATTTTTCACCTATAATTTATATAAACTATATATTTGTATAGCTTTTTATAAAATCTTTTGTGTGTGTGTGTCTATATATATATATATATATATAAATAAACCTAAAAATATAAACCTATGGTTTATATTACCTAAAACTGATTGTATGTAAACTCATATTACCTTAGCCCTACAAACTATGCCAAAGGTTTATATTTAAAAACATATAATAAAATTTTATCAGGGGGTGCCCTCTCTAAACCGCCCCTCTCCTAACTATGTGCCAAGTGACACCCCCTGCGTTGCTCTAGCATCTTCCCACGTCTGCCACGTGTCCCTTGTGGGACCTTCCACTGACCCTCCTCTCCTCTCTCACCGTGCCCCCCTCTCCTTTGATAAAAGTATTATCCCACATGGAAGGTGATAGAAGGTTGTAGGATTTATAAGCCTAAGCGAGCGGGGTTCGTGGTGTGACTATGGTCACACCACCCCATTTTTCTTTGAACCCTTACAAGCATGGCTTGGTTTCCTTGTGAGGTATCTCAGTCACGGGTGCATGAGTTGGGTCCGCTATAACTCATTGTGCAGCTTGGTTGTAGTATTATTGTGGCTCTTGGCATGGATAAATTGGTATATGTGGCTTATATGGTTAATAAATTTTGGTTAAATTGTATATTTTGGAAATTATATGGTAACTCGGTGGATAACTCACCAAATTACATTAGCCAACTTAGTCGAGTTGACAGAAAATCCTGCCTAATAAGGAGCAAGAACTCGTAAAACAAATTGTAAATAAATTATTATTTTTAATGTATGAATTATTTGTTTATTTTTTCAAAAATATATAAAAATATATATAACAATATTTTTGCAGTGAAAAATAGTATCATTTTATTTAAAAGATGATATATTCTTATAATACGACAAAAAAAAAATAATTCGTCATCGTTTTGTTAGAAAACTTTTTAAAATAACTTACATTTCAATTTATTTTTTGATATCATTCTAACATATTCCTAGTATAGATTTTTCAATTAACATGACCTCCTTTTTTTGCATGACTTGATCATGTTCGATTGCAAAGATTAAAATATGACAGGGGGACTTCTACTAAAACTCTTATTTTAATATTTGTTTATTAATTTTTACGCAAAAATGGGGTCTAAACAATTTTCAATTGATAAATCTCATATGTTGAATGGAAATAACTACAACATGTGGAAGATTCAATCGAAGGTAGAATTCATGGTTTGCAAATTATGGGCAGTTGTGAATGGAACTGAGAGAGCTTTTACCGAAAGACAAGCAACTGCTGATAATGTCGTTGCATAACAACAAAAATTACAAGAGGCGATGTACATTATCTTTAGAAGCGTATAGGATGATTTTCTGCTTCATATCAGAAACTAAGAAATTCTGAGTGAGGCTTGGACTCAATTAAAATTGATGCACAAAGGTACACATTTGTCAAAAATTATAAAATTGATTTTATAACTAATGACAACTCCCATGAAGGGAGATGAAAAAGTGATAAATTATTTAGCAAAAATAAAAAATATTAAGTCATAGTTAGATGGATGTGGTAGTAATTTGATTCAAGATAAATTACTTTATTTTATTATTCAGTTGAATATTCATGAGAAATTTTAAATTTTCATTTCAATTTTGAATTCAAAATATCAAACTAGAACAAGACATTCTATATTTTCAAACCCTTAGATCTCTTCTTATACGGGAAGAACAAGTCATGTCAAATTTTGATTCTAAGGAGAATGCCACATAGACACTTCTCGCTCATAAATCAAAAGGTAAAACCTCTAGATTCAATAACAATAAAAATCCAACTTTTAAACCTCCTAGCAAAGATAAGAAACCTAGAAATATAAGACTTAGCTTTGATGGAAAATTTCATTATTGTGGTAAATTTGGACACAAGAAAGAGGATTACAAATTTAAGAATAATAAAACAAATTTCAAATTTCAAAAGGGTAACAAGTCTGACCAAAACCAAAACAAGAATTAAAAAAATAGTCAAAAACCAAATGTAATTACTTTGTATGCCACCTTTGTCATTGTAAAACAAAATGATTGGATATTGGATAGTCGTGCCTCTAGGCACCTGGCCTTTACATCTGATATCCTATCTAAACTTAGGGCAAGTGCACGGAAATGGGGGGCCATAAAGTGGATAGATTTTTGATTTTATGCAAAACGCGAGCACATTTTGGGAAAGTGCAAGCGCATTATGAATTATCAGGTTTGGTGCTTACCAAGCCTAAAATGTGAGTGCGTTATGATGTGCTCACATTCCTATTTACTATGTGGTAGATGTGGTTATGGGAGGGATATATTTACTAACATAAATTGTTTAAGTATAAGTTTTTCTTTTATTAATCTTTATACTTTATTGAATTTCAATAAAGTATAAAGATTAATAAAAGAAAAACTTATACTTTAAATTTATTTTAGTAAATATAATAAGTTAGGATCACTTTTCACCTTATGGAACTAGTCTCACAGCTCCATTTGCCATGGTTTAGAAGATAGTTTTTCAAATTCTAATTTGGCTTGTACATAGGTATTTTTCAAGATTCAACATTCAGACTAAAGCTTTTAGGGTTTAAATTATACAATCGATATCTATTTTGTGAAAGAGTATAGTCATTGTTTAGGTTTTAGGGTCTTCTTAACTGGTTATTAACATTTGTATGAGCTTTATATGTGTCAAAACTATATTTTATAAAGATCACAAATCCCAAAGGTAGCATCAATTACTTGAATATATGGACTTATGCATTTCCTTAAAACAAATAATAAATCAAAACACATATGTAAGTTTTTCTCGATTCAAATAATCAAGGGAACAATCATCATGAGGTTTGTGAAGGATCTGAAACATCACAAGGAAAATGGGTGTAATTATAAAAATAATGAGGTCTTCCTCAAGGCTTCCTTCATTCTCTCAATGTTATCCCTATCCCAAGAATTTCCTATTGTGCTATGTTTTGGTCCATCTCTTCCCTGACTAGTTCAACTGGGTTTGTTTCCTCAACTAAGAAGATTCAAATCTAGGCACATTTGAATCTATTCCTCTCTTCTAAGATATTCTTATAATTCCATCATGTTCCCAGACAACTAAACCACCTCTTTCACTCATTTAGTTGCTCAACATTCATCCAAAGACTCCTCTCACTTTCCTTTACCAAAATTACCCTTACATTGCACAAGAGTAATGCTCACTGGTCACTTCTTTGTTTGTTTACTCTTTAAACTCTTCATGTAAGCTAAAATCATCCCTAAATACCCTTCTCAATCTCAAGGAGGTATGACAAGTTTGGTTAACATATATCTACTTGTGTGAGGTTCTGTAGGAGAGGTATTTGTAATTATGGGAGGATTTAAGGAGTTACATCCACCATGCCACAATAATAAGTGTATTCTCATGAATAAACCTGACGGTGATTTGGAAATCTCAAAAATGTACTTATCATAATAATGGTAAATAAATCCAACTAATAATAATTAATCATCAATAAGTACATTTGTGTCAGGACAATCAATGTCTACCATGTGCCACCTCCAAATTCCAAATTTCATTTTGTTTAAATTCTCTTCAAGAAAGGTTGGGGAAATGAACTCATTTACCTTTATTAATTATGCATTGCATATTAATATAGTTTATTTATTTATTGGTTATATGGTTATATTTCTTCATAACCATCTAATTGTCTTTATTCTGCATACGGGTGTTGTTATATTGTTTTAACAATATAATTGTTTGATTATATTTAATATTGGTTATGCTTCCCGGATGTATTTTGGAAGCTTATGTAATCAGGGATATTGTTGCACCTATTGCAACTCCATATTTTCTTGTGTGTATTCCAGCTGTATCCAATATGTATAAAGTATTGCAACTACATCTATTGTAAGTCTGGTTGATTGACATTAATAAAATATATCAGGCTTCTGCCCTTGTTGTGCAAGTTTACAATTTGGTACCAGAGTGAATAATCTGGACCTATGAGGTAGAGAAGGTGTGGAAAGAGAGAGCAACAGAGATAGAGGAGATTGGAGAAGTGTTTTCAAGCAATTAGAGCTTGTGTAGCCTCCTGCAACTTCCCAACCCATCCCTACATCCCCACAACCTCCTGTTCATTCCAGGTGTTTGGAATGCAAATTTTTTTTGCACTGGTGCACCCAGCACTAGGAAAAATTTGTTGCAGGTATAGAAAATTATAAAAAAAATTATTGTTAAGTTTTCCCTAATAGGGGTTTTATCTCTAATATTAGAGAAGCCTTTAGTTACTTCTATTATTGAGCAGACTACTATCAAATTTGGAGGACTTGCACTGAATCCCTTCCTGACATTTTCCATGTGAGCTAGATTTGCAGGCCTTTTAAAGAGCCCCTAACCAAGCTCTTAAGAGAGTTCCTTCCGATTTACACCAAATCACTTTGTTAGACTATGAGTAGACCTTAGACCAAATCCAAAGAGTTCACCAAATCTCCCTGCAATACAAACCGAGTTGCTTGCATGTTTGGCGAGTAATCAATTTCATTGAATCGGCCTCTACAGCTATTTGAAGTTGGAAAGTACATATAATAGTGTCCACATTGGCAAGGAAGAAACTGAGGACCAAGATTGTTTGAGCTCCTTTTTTGATATGTTAGCTCCTCAAACCTCAGTGACACTACAATCTTTGCAATAGCTAAAATCCCTCCTCGAGCTCCCTTACAATTTGTGATCAATGCAAAAAATTGTGGCTTTAATCTAGATTATACAGTCCAAGTCCATGCAAATCCATGACACAAAATCACACAGACATGCAATTAAAAAAATGTGCAAAAAAAACTAGAGGACAATAATAGCAAAGGATCAATCACAAACAATGATTCCCAATGGCAATTGAAGAAAACAATAAATGGCTTACAAAAATCCAACAAGGCGGTTAAAAAATCTAACAGGTAGGAGATAAATAAATAAAAAGCAGTGGAATGGAAAAAAACAAAGGAAATAACATTCAAAGAGGTTTAGATCCTGGTTTCTAAGTGAAACCTAAATCCACATTCCATCAACTTTGCACACACATGGATCCTCCCACAACCATCTTGCCACCACCTCCTCCTCAGCCATGACATCATTTTCAAAGGTTAGCTATTTTTAAAATTCTTTAAATTCAAATTGCTTCAAATTATATGCAAAATTGGTGGCTTAGTTGGATAGTTGGAAAGCTGACTCTGGGTGGGACTGGTGCAAGGGTTCAACCCCCACCCCCAACACAAGATTTTTGAATTTTGACATTTAGAGGAAAAATTAGAGAAACCACCAAGTTTGGAGGAGAATTTAGTGGAAAAACCACCTGACTAAATAGCTTAGTTATAACTAAACAGGCCCCTAAAATTTTAGTGAGAAAAACCCTAATTTAGGGTAAAAAAATTTTTCTCCTATTAGGCCTATTTTTTTATTCTGAGAAATTTTTCCAAAGGAGGTGTACTATCTAAAAACTTGCATTTTCAGCTAGTTTTTTGCAATTTTTGATGTGAGGGTCATTTTGGGCTCCAAAGGCCACCAGGGCCCGCAAAACAAAAAAACATACCTGTCATTCAATTTTTTTTCCAAATTTTTGAATGTAATTACATGCTTAATATATTGTACTAATTTGTAGGTTATCCATAGTCAACCGTAAATATTGTAACTTCTCAGAAATGGTAGAGATATTGTAATAAAAAAAATAAAAATTGGTTCTAAAACACTCACGAGATCCTAGATCTCATTCACAGCATTTGGTATATACAGTGCCTCTGGGAAGCACTTACGGGTAAAGTCGTCATGACTACTACTGCACTTAACAGCCTAATATAGCTGCAACAATGTCGTCTAGGCATCGACCCTTTAAATCGATGGGGAGTAATAAGGTCACAGTGCACACACTATGAGCCATCCCATCCATCTGTGAACAATTGCATGACATAAATCCAGACTCAAGAAATTATCCAAGTATATAGCGAAGTTACACACACGTATGAGGATATTTCTTTGAGTTCGTGTCAATAATCACATAGACCCCTTTCAGTACTATCTTGGTACCACATATTGAATTCTTTCACATACGTTAACACCTCTTTCATGTACCATCAAGTATATAAAAGGGTGAGCTTCTTCCACGTACCACCGGGTATATTGGAAGGGTGCGTATATAGAAAGGTTTGGTATATCGACTGACGGTATATAGATTGGGAGACCTTATACCTAGAGTGATAAGAGCCAAACCCTGTCAGTGATTTCTGCAAAATGGGCACCAATGCCCCCAAATTTTTTCTTCCAGATTCACAACTACTCAGAGGAAACAACTATGTTTCCTGGAAGAAAAAAATCAAGACACAACTTGAGTTTGAAGAGATCTAGCCTATTGTGACTGGTACTCTGACCATATCAATAAGCTGATACAACACAACAATGACAGTTTGATAAAGAAGATCAGAAGGCCAAACTCATCATCTTGTTTGGAGTGTCTGACGATGTGCAACCCCACATTTGAGATGCCAAAATAGCCAAAGAAGTGTGGGATAAGTTGAGCACAGTATATGAGGCCAAAAACAAGAATGTCATACTAAATTTGTAGAGTTAGTTACACACACTGAAGTTCAAGTAGAATGAGAAAATTGAAGCTTTCTTAAGAAGAGTTGTAGAGTTGAGGGCTTCACTTCTAGCCCTGAGAGAAGCAGTCATAGATGATGCTCTCATTCCCATTGTTCTGAGATCACTCCCTTCTTCTTACCACATTTTTGTAACAACACTAAATGTGTCAGATATGATAGTTAGTTTTGACAAGCTGGTAAACCTACTGCAACAAGAGGAAGCCATGCATAATAAGGATGATGAAGAGGAGTAGACACTTTCTTCTCATCAAAAATGGAAAGGAAAAGGTAAAGGAAAATCTAATTCCTATCAAAATTCCCAACATCAGAATCAGTATCACAGGGGACAAACAATAGAAGAAGCAATGTCCAATCTACAAAAGAGGACATGAGTTGAAATATTGTTGGTATAATACATACAAGAAAGGTTCATCAAGAAACTATGGACCTCCACAACAACAATCTCACAAGGGACATACAAACTACAATCAAGGGTAGAAAAAGGGGAACTGGAAAAGAAGACCCCATCAACAAGGAAATATTGTTGAGCAAGAAGAACATTCAGATAATGAATACTTCTTGTACATTTCTTGATCAAGTGAACCATCCACGTCATCTAGTGATGTCTGGTATGTTGATTTTCGAGAAGCCACTCGACACATGACTAGGCACAGAGACTTGTTTACTTCAATGAGGGACACACCTTTGAAAAACCATGTTTCGTTGGGAGATGATTCTTCATATACAGTTCAAGGGATTGGGAACATTTCTCTACCCCTTGGTTCACGCAACTGTACACTATCAGATGTCTTATATGTCCATGGGTTGAAAAAGAATATGCTTTCAGTCAAGTCAACTCCTAGATCAAAACTTAAAAATTGAATTTGATAGTCATTCTGGAAGAAAACGTGTTTGATTCGAGACAAATCACGAGATCGAAAATAGTTGTACAAGAATCATCCAATGTGGGATGCATGTTCTAGATTGATTTTCTCCACAGAGATGATTAGGAACTTGTGGCTAAGAACACTACCTCAGCATAATTGTGGCATCAGAGACTTGGTCTGTTAGTTTCAAGTATCTCAAGACACTTAGCTAATGTAATATGGTACATGGGTTACCATCTCTTTAGAAGGATACAGACAAGTGTCCCCACTATCTAGAAGTTAAAAAACACATATCTTCATTCCAAAAGAGTACATATCAAGCTCATGGTAAGCTTGATCTTGTTTCATACCTATCTTTGTGGTCTCGATGTAACCAAGTCATTCTGGATTTTAGTACTTCATGTTATGTGTTTATGACTATTCAAGAAAAATGTGGATTTTTTGTCTTCGCAAGAAAAGTGAAGCTTTTGAAACCTTCAAGAAGTTCAAAGTAGCTGTTGAGAATGAAACTGGTCTTCACATCAGAACTCTCCACTCAAATCAAGGGGGGGAATTCACCAGTAATGAGTTCAAATACTACCTACAAACTCATGGGATTCATTGACAAATGCCTCCTCCACACACACCACAAGCAGAATGGTGTTGTTGAGAGAAGAAATCATACTATCATGGAAATAGTGTGATGCATGATCGATGGCTCTGGACTTGCAAAGACATTCTAGGAAGAAGTAGAAAAGACAACAATGTATTTTTTGAAATAGAGTGCCCACAGTTGCTCTTGACAGAGTAACACCACAAGAAGCATGGTCAAAGAGGAAACCATCTATTGCACACCTTAGAGTATTTAGGTGCAAAGCAAAATATGCACATACCCAAGCAGAATAGAAATAAATTGGACATGAAGTCACAGAAACTCATCTTCATTGGGTACAGTGAAGAGACTCTTGGGTATAGATTGATGGATCCAAAGACCAGAAAGTATACACCAGCAGAGATGTTGAGTTCTTTGAGAAGAAGGAAGCAGAGGCTCCTCCTCAAGACTCACCTGATGTAGATTCTTCACCAGTTGTAAAAACTGAAGCTGATGTTCCCATAGATGATGAAAGTGATAATGGGGATGATGGTGTTAATCAGATAGAACCACAACCCATGGGAACAGTTTAGTGTATGCCCAAGTGGTGTACTAGCACATTATGAGATGCAAGAATGGATGCTCCACCAGATACATCCACCCTTAGACCACAGACTCATAGTAAAGCAAGAGAAGAAGTTAAATTTATTTTTATGAGTAGAGTTATTGAGTCTGATGAGCCCTCTACAGTCTAGGAAGCCCTACAGTTCAAAATCTTGGAAAGATGCCATGGACTAGTGAATATCAGTCAGTAATGAAAAATAACACTTAGAAACTTGTCAATCTTCCAGCTAGGGAAGAAACCCATTGGATGTAGATGGATATTCAAAATGAAGTACAAAGCAGATGGGACAGTGGACAATTACAAAGAAAGACTTAGTAGCAAAGGGGTATGCACAAAAAAAAGGCATTGACTATGAGGAGACATTTTCTCCCATAGTTAAGATCAAGATGATCAGGACGATCTTTTCTCTAGCTGCATAGTTTTGTTGGAAAGTCCATCAGATGGACGTAAAAAGTGCCTTCCTAAATGGATATTTACAAGAAGAAGTCTACATGACTCAACCTGAGGGATATGTAGTACCTGGTCAAGAAGCAAAGGTATGCAGACTCAGAAAATCTCTGTATGGCCTCAAACAGGCACCCCAGAGCATGGTACATCAAAATTGATGAGCATCTCGTACAACATGGATTTGTTAGAAATCCATAAGATCCCAATATTTACCTCAAAAATCAAGGGAGGGGAGATTGTGATTGTCGTTATCTATGTCGAATGATCTAGTCATCACTGGCGGTTCAGTGAGGATGATTGATGCAACAAAGAAAGATCTTAATCGATCATTCGACATGACAGATCTCAGGCTAATGCACTATTGTCTTGGATTGGAAGTATGGCAAGAAAAGAGAATCACATATTTGTTTCTCAGATGAAATATACCAAGACAATTCTCAAGAAATTCAGGATGATGGATTTCACACCAATTGCTACACCTATGGAGAACAAATTGCAGTTATCTCGTTAAGATCCATCTCCTAAGGTAAATTTCACTCTCTATCGACAGTTGATTGGGAGTCTCATTTACCTAACCTACACTAGACAAAATATCAACGTTTGTAGTGAGCTATTTATCTAGGTTCATGCAGGAACCCAAAGTTTGTCATTGGAAAGTAGCAAGGCACATCTTGAGATATCTCAAAGGATAAGTGGATCTTGGTCTAGAATATAAGAAGAACGACAACTTCTTCTTGACAGGATATTCAAATTTAGATCTTGCAAGAAATATTGATGATAGAAAATCCACTTCAGGATTTCTATTCTTTATGGGATCTAGACCAATATCATGGGGAAGCAAGAAACAACACTTTGTTTCTCTTTCTTCGACAAAATATGAGTATCGTTCTATAGGAGAAGTTCTTTGTGAAGTGATTTGGCTATGTCGCATACTAGAAGGACTTGGAATACAACAAGACAAACCAACCACCATGTTTGTTGAAAATGAAGGTGTTCTCAAACTTGTTCACAATCCATTTTTTCATGAAATAAAAAAGCACATTGAGTTACAGGTTCATTTCATACAAGATCATGTGTTGAAGCACAACATACAAGCTTCAATTTTGTCCAACAGCTAAACAATGGGTAGATATCTTAATAAATTCACTTGCACGTGAAAAGTTTGAGTTGTTCAGAGATTTCTTCTCCTCATCCCTTGAGATAATGCACAATTAAGGTGGGGAGTGTTAGGTTTATTGTTATTTACCTTTATTAATTATGCATTGCATAGTAATAGGTTTATTTATTTATTGGTTATATGGTTATATTTCTTCATAACCATCTAATTGTCTTTATTTTGCATACGAGTGCTATTATATTGTTTTAACAATATAATTTTTTGATTATATTTATTATTGGCTATGCTTCCCAGATGTATTTTGGAAGCTATTGTATTTCATTTTGGTTGTTGCATAGTTGCAACTTCGTATTTGTTTGTATCCAAACTATTCAATATGTATAAATATTGTAGCCTACTCTATTATATCTGGTTGATTTGACATTAATAAAATCTATAAGGCTTCCTCCCTTATTCAATTTACATTTCTTCATGCTTTCAAAGGTCTAGAATGTCAATTCGACCCAAATTTGGAAAATATGGAGAACCTAGAAATCTGAATTGCATTTATAAAGATAAGATCGAATCGAATGAATGCATTTCGTAAGTAATTCCAGTCAAATTTGTTTTCTTTTTCTGTTAATACCCACTAAAACTAGCCTTGTTATTGCATCCTGATAAAAAAAAGTTCCCAGGAGCCAAGGTAGCTTTTAAACTTATCACACAAGCATGGGGAGTTCTCCATGATAATACTAGAAAGGCTACCTATGACGCCATGAGAAAAAACCAAGGGCATAACCCCACCTTCCACCAACTGAATTCCACAAGCGCTACCACTACCATTAACATTGTAAACAATCTAAATGGGAATAATTATTCAATTTTGGATTCCTTTCCTAAAACTTCTATATTTGATGACCTCAAATGGATAGATGAGCCAATAGTGTGTAGGGCATAGCCCCTCTTTGAGACAGCAAAGTGAAACTAGTTTATTGCTATTCTACCAGTAGGAATCTACGCAAGTCCTACAGTATTCTGCCTTCAGGGGTTTGGGATCTCGTCCCAGTAGGGGTATTTCTGACTGTGAGCAGAAAGGAATGAAGGGAGGATAGGAGATAGGATAGATCTGAAGGGAGAAAAGAAATGAATTCCAAAGCAGAAAGGTCAGAGGGTTTATGTTTTGGGCTGGTAGTAAACAGAGCCAAACCTACTTGCATAAACAAACAAAGCAATACTGATGAACAAATGACAAAAAAATTAGAGATAGATCTGACAGAAAAGCAACATAGATCTAACTTAAGAAAGATCTAATACACATAACACATCCATTGAGCACAAAGTCTTAATTTCTGTATTAATATTTTCTGTTACAAAAGTACAAAGCCTTTTTCCTTCTCACTTCTATTTTTCATCTAAAAAATGTTCATCCCTTGAATACAACAAGTATCCAAGTATATATAGAAGGAGAAGGAGAAAGAAGGCAAAAAGGAACCAACAACTATTTACAAAATATCTACAAAATATCTAAAAGTCAACTGTTGACTTTGGGCAATTTGGTGGATGACAACATCTCATGGTGCAACATGGATGATGTCATCATTTGTGCCAACATACTTTTAAATAATTTACAAAAATGGGAACAATCCCAAGAGGAAGGAGCCTATTCATCATCGTCCCATGGCTGGAAAGGAGTATCTTGCTTCTGCTCAAGGAGAGGAGATGTGAAATTGAGCATGATACTCCATGAACTTGCTAATCATCGGTTGAAGTTGATCCTGAGCGGGACCCTTGGTGTGATCGTTGATGACCTCGCAAGTCTCCCGTTCATCTCTGAGTCTCTCTGGGAGCTTGAAGTATTCATTACCTACCTCCATCAGGTATCCAACAAAATCACAGTAGGCCAGAAGGTTGTTGATAGATTCTACATCAAAAGTGGCTTCTGACCCTAACCCTTGCGACGCGATCTCCTTAAAGATCCAAATAGTGTCATCTACCTTCCTCAAGGTGTATGATGGGGTGAGAAAGCCTGGGGACATCCTTAGGATGATCTGCTCCATTTGATGCATTGCATCCAAGGCTTCCTCCTTGATTTTATCAATCTTCTCCAAGACAAATTCCATCTGGTCAACCTGATAGTCCAAAGTAGCAAGGACTTTGTTGGGTGCTCTTGGGTGATCGAAGATGCCAAATTTTACTAAATCATTGACTGAGGTAGTCGAGCATCTTCTGGAATGTCTCATGTTGTAACCTAGCATGGTCCAACTCTTCGGAGATAGGTCCCGTAATCACCTGGAGTTCCTTGTTAGCCTGATCAATATTCTGATACAGCTCTGTGAACTTTACAATTACTTCCTCACTATCCTTGAGGATCTGGTCTCTCCAGGTGGATACTGCCATACCTTGCTCACCAATCTTGGCGTACTCATTTATCTTTTCCTGACTAAGGGCTTCAGGAGTTTCAGTGGCAGTTGCAGGAGGTGCACTGCCCATTTTCTACAGGGCTTGGAGAAGATGTTTGTTTTGTTCTTTCAGTATCCTCTTCTCTTCCTTCGCTTCCTGAAGCTTTTTACAAAGGGCATCCACTACAGATAAGGCCTCTCCTTGTAGGCTTTCTGAGGATGTTCCCATCATGACCTGTGTCACTATATAATCTGTAGGAGACAGATCCTTTTTATCCTTTGTGGGATCAGGGTATGCGATCTCCATAACCCTTTCACCTGAAGCACTCTGAGAGAAGTGGGTTATTGGATTTTTCTTCTTAGCTCCTTTTGTTGGGATGATGGAGAAGTCCATAGGTGCAATGGGGAATTTCCTCTTATGCTGGCTCAGGTGTTTGGAGATCCATTCTGGACTTAAGGGAGTGGGACCAGAGGGAGAAGAGGGAACGGAGGTAGAAGAAGGAGCAACTACAGTGAACTTAGGGAAATGTGTTGAGATGCTTGGTGGCGGCATTGTTAAAGAAGCCAACCCTCCAACACTCACAGGGGTAGGAGTCACTATAGGAGAGGAAACCATGGGGGTGGAAGGGATCTGAGAGATGAGAGAAGAAATGCTAGGGGACAGATCCGTGAGGGAAGAGAAGATGGAGGAAGAGGAAGGGGGAACAGTAGAAGATGGGGGAGAAGACACAACCAGAGGAGTGGTTGCTTGAGTGACATGAGGAGGGGAAGGAGGAGTGGAAGATGGGATGGTGGGAACTTCACTAGTTACAGCAGTGGCAACATCCTGAGTGGATGTGCCCATTGGAACACTTACCACCTCTTCTTTTTCTGGGGAGATACCAGGCTTACTACCTACTCCTAGGTGCGGTGGAAGGAGGACTCTCGGGAGTTGGTTCCTGAGCAGTGCTTGATTCTCCCTCTTTGTCTTTCCCTTTTCCCTTTGGTAAGTGCTTTGGCTTAGCAGGTGCATCACCCAAAGGAGATGTGGTGAAGTCTACCCCAAGGTAGATGAGGCCATTCTTCCTGCACCAATGCTCTGTGCACTGCAGAGTGCCTTTAACCCTTTCCTCAATAGTTTGAGGTGCCTTTGTTCTATCAATCTCAGAAAATGGCCAATTTTCCCCGTCCATATCTAGATAGACCTGATCAACTTCTTGATCAGTCATTTGGAAACCTTTCAGGACAATGGCCACACCATATTGGATGATTTCTTAGGGCCAGGTGGGAGTGATCCTTTCTTCTGAGCTTGACCTCGTGATACAGATCAATATAGACATCCTCGATCTGTGGGATGTGAATTGGATCAAGCTTTTCCCTTGGAAGGAAATTGTGAGGATCAAAGGTCGGCCTTGCTGGGAAATTGTGTTTCAAGTTGAGCAACTCCAGCTCCGCAAACATTTCCTGGGATTTAGTATGAGAAGTGCAGGTGTACCTACCCACTGTGAGGGGGAATGGAGTTCCACCCTTCTTTCTTTTCAGGCACTTCTCATGGTATGTGATAAGCTACCTGGATAGCTCCAATAGGATCAACTTTTGTCCCGCATACCTCGGTAACTTGGTGGGCTCCCCCAAGAAGTTGGTGGCTCTGAGATAAGTGAAAGTGGGGAATTGCATAAATAACACCCCCCACTTCTCTGTGGTAGTCACCACACTCTTGGTCATCTGACCATGAGTCATATTGGGCCTCAATAGGTAGATGATGCCGTAGAAGAAGGCATCATTGATCTTGCTGAATTGAGGGATGTTGTTTTCCAGTCTCAACTCTGGATAATACTCATATATTTTTACTTGGGGCCACACCCCGCATCGAATCAGTGCTGGATAGTCTCTTTCTGAGGTAGCAATGTATACCACATAGGAGTTCATGTAGAACCTCCCCGTTGTTGAGAGTTGTTGAAGCTGCTCAGAGATAGTGCTGTTGATGATCTCCGCCCATTCAAAACGTTGATTGGGAACATTTTTGCTCATTGTTTCCAGATATCTGAGCATCCATTTGTGGAAGTAATGGGCATCAGGAAGCCCAAATACCCTACTCAGGAAGGTGATGGTGTCACTCAGCTCTTCTGAGAAGTCACTGCGATGAATAACTTGCGGCCACCTGGTTATCACCTTCTTGTTCTTCAGGTACACTTCATTCATAAGCTGCATGCATTTGTCCTCATTCTCATCCCATGATTTTATGCAGTCTTCTTGGCTTATTGCCACAAAGTGCCAGTGGTGGGGGATACCCAACATGATTTCAAAGTGCCAGGTAGTGAGGTTGATTATTACCTCACCCTTCTCATTCTCGACACATCTTGTGTCCTTATTGTAGCAGCGGGCCACCACCATCATGAATTCATTGTTTACCATGCTCACGGAATTCCCCCAGTGAAATGTAAACCACTGCCAACCAATTTTTCCATCCATGGACTACCTGTGACCTTTCTGGTTCTGGCCCAGAAGTCCTCCATATCAATGTGACCAAGTTCTGAATCCCTGATGTCCAAGTCACACTCTGCAAGGGACTCGGGCATCCTGACCCTTTGGTATTTGTACTTCATTTCTTCTTCTGTGAGTTTGGCCTTACCCTTAGACTTGGTTGGCTTCTTACTTGATGAAGACATGTGTGAATCTGAGTTCAGCTGCTGATCTGCAAGAAGAAGCAGGGAAGTCCATCACAGAAGAGCCATGTTAGCTGTTAAATCATCCATTAAAGCTTTACAGAATGAAAACTTATCAATTTACAAGTCTCTGGGTGCAAGGCGCAATTCTATTGTAGGCTGCAGGGTCAGAAAAGCAAGGTGCACTGCTGGAGAGTGTTGCATGGAAGAAAACAACACAAAGGGGTGCAGGGCACAGAAATACTACACACAACATTCAGTGTTGGTGTCAAAGGATGTGCGCCTGCGCCATATGAAGGGTTTTGAACAGGCACAAATTATTTTGGTGTTGCAAGGCTGCAGGATGTGCCATTGGCACAGATAGGGTACATGTTGCATAACATTATGGTGTGCCAAGGGGTGCAGGTTCAAATGGTGCATCATTGAGTTAAGGTGCGCCAGTGTTTTAGCTTTTGGCGTGGCACAGGAAGAGTCTGCATGACATTCAGATGTTGGTGTAGGTAGAGTTGCGCTTGCGCCTGTATCAGGGTTTTGAGAATTTTATAAGGCACGGGAAAGATGCGTGTTGCAAGTGGGGACAGTGCACCCCTTTGGTGTGACTATGTTTTGTGTAACAGTGATGGCGTTTGCCCAAAGGAAAACCGTGGGTTTGATAACTTTTAAGGATTTTCCCTCTTTTGATCAGGTTTGTGGCTTTTTTGGCCTCTTTCAACATAGATTTTTTAGTGAGGGGAACAGAGGAAAGAGGGTCAGGGATTCATTTTTGAGACAAGGCCCTCCAGGCCAGTAGATCTGGAAGGAGGGTAAAACTGGTTTGGGGGTGGGTTGATTTTCAAAACGGGCTGGAGGTTGTATTACTTCTTAGGTTCATTTTCTTTGTTTTTAATAACAATAACCTCTCAAAAACAACACATGAAACCCCACAACAAAACACAAGAAGAGCAAGGACCACTTACCAGGAATATATAGGCTGGAAGAAATGATGTGGGGTCCACGAATACAACGAAAAGTGACACACGGGGCTGACAGGAGCGCTGACAAATGCAGAGGAATAACCTTTTTCACATTTTTTCAATCATGAAAATGACAGGTCAGATGCGCCTATTTATAGAAAAAGGTGTAATAAATGCACCACCAACTTTTTTGTAAGGCGCACCAAAATAGATGACAACATGAAAATATTTGTGCCATTGGCGCGGATTCGGGACTGTCGACATTACCTTTTTAGTGCTTTGGCGCACCATTCAGGGGCGCAACAATTTTAATGTCGACAAGGTGGCGCATGCACCTCGGCACAGGTTTGAAAGGCACATCATGGGAAGGTGCAACATTTGGAATGTCGACACTCCAAAGGATGCGCCAAAGGAAAAGAAGGGGGCAAAATTTATTTGATGTTGCATGAATAAAAACTGCGCCCAACCAAAAAAGGACCAAATGACTAAGTTCGAAAAACTAGATTTTCCAGAAAGGGATTTTATGCCATTCCAAACGTTAGGGGACCTTAACGGGGAACCAAAACAAAAAATTTGGTATGGTTACCTGCAAAATTGCCCTCATCAATTTTACAGGATAACAGCTGGCTCTTTCTGGGGACTATCTTTGAGCGAAGCTTAAGGGTAGAGAATCCCAGATCAACATGTGCCTATCCATTGGGTTACAGAGTCAAAAACAAGGGTGACAAAAAAGGAAAACACACAACCAACAAAAGCAAACACATGACAAAAACAAACACACAACTTAAAGCAAACTGTACAAAGAAGAGAGCAAGCTCTACTTCCTGAATATTTTGAGATGTTTCCCGCTATAGGGAAGCAGGAGCTCAGTTCCATCTAGATACGAGAGATAGAAGCTATTCTCTCCATTGAGCTGCTTGATCTTGAAAGGCCCTCTCCATAGAGAATCAAATTTTCCATGCATGCCCTTTGGCTCTCTTCGCTTGTCCCACAAAAGGACGAGATCTCCCATCTGGAAATCCCTCTGCTTAGCCTTTTTATCGAATAGTCTCTTGACCTGATTCTGATGTTCGGTGATCTTGTCGACCACTCTTACTCTCTTTTCTTCAAGCTCTGTTAGATACATGACCCTCTTTTCAAGAGAATTCTGGAAAGTCTCATCTTCGATCGCTCGTGCCAAGCGCAGAGCAGGAAGTTCCACAGAAATGGGAAGCTCAGTGTCGATTCCATATAATACTTGAAAAGGTGACATACCGAGAGACCTCTTTGGAGTAATACGGTCTACCCACAAAGCATCATACAATGACTTGTGCCATGACCACTGATTCTCATCAACTAGTTTCCGTATGATGGTCACTAAGTTCTTATTACTGGATTCTACCTGACCATTTCCCTGGGGGTAATAATCTGAGGCATGGGCCAAGGTTATTCCGTATTCATAGAAAAAACCAATAACTTCCCATGAGGAGAAGTTGGAAGCATTATCAGTGACAATCTTGTGTGGGATGCCAAACCTCACGATGATATTCTCTTTGATGAAGCTGCAAATGAATTTCAGAGGTGGCATTCTTAACAGGTATGGCTTCCACCCATTTGGTGAAGTAATCTGTTGCTGTTAGGACATAACTATGTCTAGCACTTGATTGGGGATGGAGTGCTCCAATAAAGTCAATTCCCCATTGCCTGAATGGTTCGTCAATAATGACCGGCCTGAGGGGAAAAGCAAGCCAATTTTGGTTTGCCAACAAACTGTTGGCAGAGCTCACATTTTGCTACCTAGGTGGCTGTATCCCGAAATAGTGTTGGCCAATAGTACCTAGCCCGGATGATCTTGTGTGCTGTGATGGAAGAGGAAAAGTGACCACCGCAGGCTGAATCATGAAAGCTTTCTAGTAACTTTACCTACTGCGGCTTGTCAACGCATCGCAAGAAGATGCCATCAATCCCACGCTTGTATAAACCGTCATCCCATATGACATATCTGGCTGCCCTGAGCTTTACAGTACGCTTCTCCTTTGAAGTTAGATGAGCTGGACACTCACCGTAAGTGAGAAAGAAAGTGATATCGGAATACCATTCATCGCTAGTCACAACAAATAGAACCATAGGCAGAGAATCAACTTTCTTCAGCTGGCCTTGCGTTCCATCGATGCAATCAATTTTTCTTTAGGGACCTCTGAATCTTTGTTTTCAGCCATAAGCTGACATAGGCCCTTGCCTCTTACCAGCTTGGTTGGTTTTATGTCTAGATCATACTCTTGGACCTTTGCGATCCAATTCCCTCGTAAGCTTCCTAACTCTTGTTGAGTTAAGATTGACTTGACTGCCATGTCAGGGACCAGCACTACTGTATGAGAGTTTAGGATGTAATACCAGAAGTTCTTGACTACTTTGACAATGGTGAATGCATGCTTTTCTAACTGAGACATCTTCAATTCATGAGGCTTGAGAGGAGAGCTCATGAACGTGATTGGAGATTCAACATCCTCAGAGTTCTTTTGCATTAAGATGGCTGATACAGTATGCTCAGATGCATAACTGTACATGATAAAATCCTTGGAGAAGTCGGGACATACCAGGACTGGTGCATGAGCAACAGAGGCTTTTATATCCTTGAATGACGCCTTTCCTTCCTTCGCTCCACCAGAAATTTTGTGACCCTTTCATCATATTTGATATGTGACGAGTCTTTTCAGCAAAGTCGGGAACAAAGCGTCTGAGAAAATTCACTTTTCCAAAGAAAGAGTGAACACCGGTCTTGCTTGTAGGTAAGGTAAGGCTCTGAATAGCCTTAACCCTTTCGACATCTATCTTTGTCCCTTCCTTGCTGACAACGTGTCCCAGCAACTTTCCTTCAGTGACCCCGAAAATAGACTTTTTCAGATTTAAGGAGATCCCGTGTTCTCGGCATCTAATCAATACTTGCTCCAAATGATCACAATGATCATTTCACTATTTAGAGAACACAGTTAAGTCATCTAAATAAACCATGATGACCTTTCCCATCATACCTTTGAATGCGAAGTCCATTGCTCGCTAAAAGGTGGCACCAGCGTTGGTCAAGCCAAAAGGCATCCTGCTATAGGTGAATGTGCCCCAGGGAGTAGTGAATGCTGTTTTGAATCGGTCTTCAGGTGAGACTTCAATCTGATTATAGCCCGAAAAACCATCAAGCATGGACAACATTTCTGAACCGGTTACTGCTTGCAGAACTTGATCCATTATGGGCAGTGGGTAGTTGTCCTTCAAGGACGCTTGATTCAGGTTGTGGAAATCTACGCATATGCGTATCTCACCATTCTTCTTTCGTACTGGCATGATGTTTGTGACCCAGGTACTGTGATGGATAGGAAAAATGATCCTTGCATCCAGCATCTTCTGTATTTCCACCTGGATGGTACCCGAGATCTTGGGATTGTAGTGCCTCTGTTTCTGGCGAAAGGGTTTGACATCTTCTTTCAACGGGATGTCATGTTGAACGTCCTTTGGCTTGAAAGACTTTAGATCGGCATAAGACCATGCCAATACATCCATATATTTCTTCAGAAATTTGACAAACTTCCACTTTTCTTCAGGTGTGCAACACTTCCCAATGTTCACAAACTGCGGATGTTCCATAGTACCTAAGTTGACCGGTTCAGTTTCTGGAGAGGAGTTAGGGTCATCTTGCCATTTCTTTTTGACAAAACGATCATGTTTGTCAAACAAACATTCCAGAGAGACTAAACCTTTTGGAATTTTATTTCCTTTGAGCTGACATATGCCATCACCTCCTTTTGATTCGTTTGCTTGATCAGTAATAGATTCACGACATGCAGAAGTAGATCCTTCAAAATGAAGCTCACTGAAATTTTCTTGCTTTCTCTAGAAAGGCAATAAGCTGATTGTCATCGTTGAATACCTGCCAGTGCTGAGAATTGTCTGGCACGCTTGGGTGGAAGACTACCTCAATGGTATATGTGTCCATCTTCAACCCTGGGTGAGGGAGCATGAGAGACGCTGAGACAGCCAGTGAATCGGCCATGTCATTCTGAGCTCTTGGAATGGATTTTATTGAGAAGGCATCAAATTCCTCAATGTTGTCCCATACCACATTGCGGTAATGCTTGAGCCTTTCATTCTTTACTTGGTATATTCTTTTCACTTGATTTACGATCAGCTCGGCATCACCCTGTACTTTTAGGTTCTTAATTCCCCTTTCTTTTGCAGCTTGCATGCCAAGTAGCAAAGATTCATATTCAGCAGTATTATTTGTATTGAAAAACTACAACTTGAAAGAGAGAGGAAAAATCTCCTCTTCAGGAGATATTAGCACAGCCCCAGCACCGCATCCGCTAGTTGCACAACTGCCATCAAACTGCAGTGTCCATATCTTGTTAAGGTCCTCCTCTTGGACGAGAACGTCCATTTTATCAGACTCAGTAGATAAGAAGTAGTTCCCCATCCCTGATGATTCAAAGAGAATTTGGGCTTTGGGGTCGTCAGAATTGGTGACCAAGTACTTCTTTTGTGATTCAGGCTCTAATGTTCTGCATTACACCCTTGACGGGGATTCTGGCCTTGGACCAATCCATATGGATCTCTCCACCAACTTCTCTGTAAAAGCTTCTTCCTAGTAGAATTCCATATGCCACTGGGATATCAGCAACGAGGATGGTCATCTTTACTCTTTTCTCTGGGAATGCCGTAAAGGTGAACTGTGCGTCTTTGATCTGACCAATCAATGGAACCTATTTGGTTTCCATGGAGTAACATCTACCAAAAGGCTTGGTAAGAGTAAGGCCCAAAGCATGAGTGACCTTTGCCGGCATGACATTATCGGAAGCCCCAGAATCAATTATGCAGTTGCTTAGTTTGTGACCATTGATTAGGAGGGAGAGATAAAAAGGTTCAATTTTTCCTGATATGGAAGTCGAGGCCACATTTATGCGAGATGCAGGAGGAGTGGAAAGGATTCCTTTTGGGGAGACATGGGAAGTTATGGCAGCTTGGCTTTGAATATATTCGGTCAATCTTACAAGTTGCTCAGGGTTTGACTGAAGATATTCAGCCTCAGACATTTGAATCTTGGTCTTTTTAGCATGATCAATTATGTCGAATGTGACCAAGGGTTGCGTTGATGAGGGAATGAGTCCCTCACTTCACGGCGGTAGGGTAGGGTTACTGGTCTTTATGGGAATAGAAGAAGGCTGATTTGGAGGAGAGATGGGAGGAAAATATTTTTTTGTAAAAGACTTAATAGGAGGTTGAGCAGGAAGAGGATTACCTCTTTTAGCAATGGTTGGAGGTGTGTTTGACACAACCTTCTCTTTTTGTATCCTGGCAGCAACTTCTGCTTCTTTTCCTTGAGAGCGGGTGAAAACAGCATATGACTGCCCACTTGCATACCCTTGGGTACCCTCTTCTTCATCAGATTCCTCATCTTCAAATTCCATATACCTGATTGTAGAGTCGCCAGTCGGTTCACCGACATCTTGATCACCTCCACCTGGGGATGAAGGTTCTTCATAATTTTTCTCCTCTTCTTCGATCTCGACCAGGGCATTGACCGGAGGGGCCTCAAGTGCCAACCGCGAGCAGTTGCAGGAAAACGTGGCCTTTGTGGGGCATTGTTGGAAGTGAAATTTCTCCGTGGGATATCCCGGTATGAAGTGTTAGGAGAAGCTTGAGCTAATTGCTTCTTCAACGCGAGCAAGTCATTTTCCATCTTCTGGAATGCCAGATTTGATGAAGTGGCTTGAGAAGGAGTTGAAGCTTTAGGCTTGGATGGCTCTCATTTTAACTCACCAGATATAAGCAAGTTGTCCTCTATCCGAATGGCTGCAGCTTGAGCGAGAACCAGGGTGGTGATTTGTTCTTGTAAGAGTAAGAAACTTACTCTTGAGCTCATGGCGTTCACAAAGAAACACTTCTGATTTTCTGGTGTGGGTAGCATGGTAGGTGGCACACGGTTAATTAGTGAATTGAAACGAGTGATAAAATCATGCATGGTTTCATTGACTTCCTTCTTCAGGTGAGTGATCTTTGACAGTAATGCAAATGCATCTTCTGAAGGCTTATACCTGTCTTCAAATGTAGTTCGTAATGTGGCCCAACTGGTGATAGATCCAGCTAGCAAATGTTGGAACCACTCTGCTGCGGGTCCTTGCAAGGTCTCTAGAAAGAGGCATACTGATACATCTTCATGGGTCACATCCAGGATGCTGCATGACATAATGAATGCAGATATATGTGAATCCGTGCTTTGGTTTCCACTTCCATCAAATCTTGGGAAATTCTTGTGGTTTCCATGAGGGAGTGCGTGAACAGGATGTGGCAAGGCAAGAGGGCCCATAGCATTTCCCCATGGTACTACCATTTGAAAAGCTGGAAAGAGGACGCGAGCCAGGAGTGCGGTTCTGCTGAGCAACAAAGCACTGCAAAGGGATGTGGAGGCTCCTTGCGAGAAACGGTTCTTTCATGGAGGCGAGACACTTCTGGCTGACCGATCAGCTGAACTCAGCGATGAGAAGCGTGCTGGCGTAATACTGAAGTTATGCCTTTGAAGTAGATCAAAAATAGGATCAACTTCTCCATGAGCTCTCCTACTACGGGTAAATGGTTCACCCACCAGTGTATCTTTCAGATCTGCAATGTTTTTAGAGTAGATTTTAAAAACTCTTTTTGGTCGTACTTGCTGATTTTCTGATTTTTCTGACAAAAATCAGCAGCATGTACTTTTCTAAATATTTAATTTTATCCCTCTTTTGAAAACCGATTGTGGTTTAATGACAAAGATCAACGAGGATAAAATGATGGTTTAACTTAGTAAGCTGATTTTCGGATCTTAGAGTTGACTTTTTGCAAGGGTTTGAAATTATTTGTAAAACTGTCAGAATCTCAGATCTACAGAAATATATGGGTTTTTGTAAAAACTCAGCGAACTAAAGATCTCTAACTAGCCCAGATCTATGGATCTCTGAAGAAAATTTTCAGTTTGGATCACTTTTGCAAAAAATTTGGATTTTAAGCAAAGAGTTAAGATTTGCAAACAGGTAGTGATTTTTATAATTTTATCTATTTTCTTAGTTACCTTAAAACTGTTAGTGTCCTTTAACCGACACAACACTCACATAGATCTGGTTCGATCCCCAGTAGAGTCACCAAAAACTGTTGGTCTGAAAATCTGTCGGGAGGGCAGATCTATGGATAGACGAGCCAACAGTGTGCAGGGCATAGCCCCTCTTTGAGACAACAAAGTGAAACTGGTTTATTGCTATTCTACCAGTAGGAATCTATGCAAGTCCTACAGTATTCTGCCTTCAGGGGTTTGGGATCTCGTCCCAGTAGGGGTATTTCTGACTGTGAACAGAAAGGAACGAAGGGAGGAGAGGAGATAGGATAGATCTGAAGGGAGAAAAGAAATGAATTCCAAAGTAGAAAGGTCAGAGGGTTTATGTTTTGGGCTGGTAGTAAACAGAGCCAAACCTACTTGCATAAATGAACAAAGCAATACTGATGAGACAAATGACAAAAAAGTAGAGATAGATCTGACAGAAAAGTAACATAGATCTAACTTAAGAAAGATCTAATACACATAACACATCCATTGAGCACAAAGTCTTAATTTCTGTATTAATATTTTCTGTTGCAAAAGTACAAAGCCTTTTTCCTTCTCACTTCTATTTTTCATCTAAAAAATGTTCACCCCTTGAATACAACAAGTATCCAAGTATATATAGAAGGAGAAGGAGAAAGAAGGCAAAAAGGAACCAACAACTAATTACAAAATATCTACAAAATATCTAAAAGTCAACTGTTGACTTTGGGGCAATTTAGTGGATGACAACATCTCATGGTGCAACATGGATGATGTCATCATTTGTGCCAACAAACTTTTAAATACTTTACAAAAATGGGAACAATCCTAGGAGGAAGGAGCCTATTCATCATCATCCCGTGGCTGGAAAGGAGTATCTTGCTTCTGCTCAGGAGAGGAAATGTGAAATTGAGCACGATACTCCATGAATTTGCTAATCATCGGTTGAAGTTGATCCTGAGCAGGACCCTTGGTGTGATCGCCGATGACCTCACAAGTCTCCCGTTCATCTCTGAGTCTCTCTGGGAGCTTGAAGTATTCATTACCTACCTCCATCAGGTATCCAACAAAATCGCAGGTAGGCCAGAAGGTTGTTGATAGATTCTACGTCAAAAGTGGCTTCTGACCCTAACCCTTGCGACGTGATCTCCTTAAAGATCCAAATAGTGTCATCTACCTTCCTCAAGGTGTATGATGGGGTGAGCAAGCCTGGAGACATCCTTAGGATGATCTGCTCCATTTGATGCATTGCATCCAAGGCTTCCTCCTTGATTTTATCAATTTTCTCCAAGACAAATTCCATCTGGTCAACCCGATAGTCCAAAGCAGCAAGGACTTTGTTGGGTGCTCTTGGGTGATCGAAGACACCGAATTTTACTAAGTCATCGACTGGGTAGTCGAGCATCTTTTGGAATGTCTCATGTTGTAACCTAGCATGGTCCAACTCTTCAGAGATAGGTCCCGCAATCGCCTGGAGTTCCTTGTTAGCCTGATCAATATTCTGATACAGCTCTGTGAACTTTACAATTACTTCCTCACTATCCTTGAGGATCTGGTCTCTCCAGGTGGATACTGCCATACCTTGCTCACCAATCTTGGTGTACTCATTTATCTTTTCCTGACTAAGGGCTTCAGGAGTTTCAGTGGCAGTTGCGGGAGGTGCACTGCCCATTTTCTGCAGGGCTTGGAGAAGATGTCTGTTCTGTTCTTTCAGTATCCTCTTCTCTTCCTTTGCTTCCTGAAGCTTTTTGCAAAGGGCATCCACTGCAGATAGGGCCTCTCCCTGTAGGCTTTCTGAGGATGTTCCCATCATGACCTGTGTCACTGTATAATCTATAGGAGACAGATCCTTTTTATCCTTTGTGGGATCAGGGTATGCGATCTCCATAACCCTTTCACCTGAAGCACTCTGAGAGAAGTGGGTTATTGGCTTTTTCTTCTTAGCTCCTTTTGTTGGGATGACGAAGAAGTCCATAGGTGCAATGGGGACTTTCCTCTTATGCTGGCTTAGGTGCTTGGAGATCCATTCTGGACTTAAGGGAGTGGGACCAGAGGGAGAAGAGGGAACGGAGGTAGAAGAAGGAGCAGCTACAGTGAACTCGGGGAAATGTGTCGAGATGCTTGGCAGTGGCATTGATAAAGAAGCCAAATCTCCAACACTCATAGGGGTAGGAGTCACTGTAGGAGAGGAAACCGTGGGGGTGGAAGGGATCTGAGAGATGAGAGAAGAAATGCTAGGGGACAGATCCGCGAGGGAAGAGAAGATGGAGGAAGAGGAAGGGGGAACAGTAGAAGACAGGGGAGAAGACACAACCAGAGGAGTGGTTGCTTGAGTGACGTGAGGAGGGGAAGGAGGAGTGGAAGATGGGATGGTGGGAACTTCACTAGTTACAGTAGTGGCAACATCCTGAGTGGATGTGCCTATTGGAACACTTACCGCCTCTTCTTTTTCTAGGGGAGACCAGGCTTACTACCTGCTCCTGGGTGGCGGAAGGAGGACTCTCAGGAGCTTGCTCCTGAGCAGTGCTTGATTCTCCCTCTTTGTCTTTCCCTTTTCCCTTTGGCAAGTGTTTTGGCTTAGCAGGTGCATCACCCAAAGGAGACATGGTGAAGTCTACCCCAAGGTAGATGAGGCCGTTTTTCCTGCACCAATGCTCTGTGCACTGTAGAGTGCCTTTAACCCTTTCCTCAATAGTTTGAGGTGCCTTTGTTCTATCAATCTCAGAAAATGGCCAATTGTCCCCGTCTGTATCTAGATAGACCTGATCAACTTCTTGATCAGTCATTTGGAAACCTTTCGGGACAATGGCCACACCATATTGGATGATTTCTGCCAGGGCCAGGCGGGAGTGATCCTTTCTTCTGAGCTCGACCTCATGATACAGATCGATATAGATATCCTCGATCTGTGGGATGTGATTGGATCAAGCTTTTCCCTTGGAAGGAAATTGCGAGGATCAAAGGTTGGCCTTGCTGGGAAATTGTGTTTCAAGTTGAGCAACTCCAGCTCCGCAAACATTTCCCAGGCTTTGGTATGAGAAGTGCAGGTGTACCTGCCCACTGTGAGGGGGAATGGAGTTCCACCCTTCTTTCTTTTCAGACACTTCTCATGGTATGTGATAAGCTACCTGGATAGCTCCAATAGGATCAACTTCAGTCCCGCATACCTCGGTAACTTGGTGGGCTCCCCCAAGAAGTTGGCGGCTCTGAGATAAGTGAAAGTGGGGAATTGCGTAAATAACGCCCCCCACTTCTCTGTGGTAGTCACCACGCTCTTGGTCATCTGACCGTGAGTCATATTGGGCCTCAATAGGCAGATGATGCCGTAGAAGAAGGCATCGTTGATCTTGCTGAATTGTGGATGTTGTTTTCCAGTCTCAACTCTGGATAATATTCATATATTTTTACTTGGGGCCACACCCCGCATCGACTTAGTGCTGGGTAGTCTCTTTCAGAGGCAGCAACGTATACCACGTAGGAGTTCATGTAGAACCTCCCAGTTGTTGAGAGTTGTTGAAGTTGCTCAGAGATAGTGCTGCTGATGATCTCTGCCCATTCAAAACGTTGATCGGGAACATTTTTGCTCATTGTTTCCAGATATCTGAGCATCCATTTGTGGAAGTAATGGGCATCAGGAAGCCCAAACACCCTACTCAGGAAGGTGATGGTGTCA
Organism: Taxus chinensis; assembly: GCA_019776745.2. Classification (NCBI taxonomy): domain Eukaryota; kingdom Viridiplantae; phylum Streptophyta; class Pinopsida; order Cupressales; family Taxaceae; genus Taxus; species Taxus chinensis. The sequence continues at coordinate 649,250,833 of CM034148.1, read as the reverse complement.
CTCAGCTCTTCTGAGAAGTCACTGCGATGAATAACTTGCGGCCACCTGGTTATCACCTTCTTGTTCTTCAGGTATACTTCATTCATAAGCTGCATGCATTTGTCCTCATTTTCATCCCATGCTTTTATGCAGTCTTCTTGGCTTATTGCCACAAAGTTCCGGTGGTGGGGGATACCCAACATGATTTCAAAGTGTCAGGAAGTGAGGTTGATTATTACCTCGCCCTTCTCATTCTCGACACATCTTGTGTCCTTATTGTAGCAGCGGGCCACCACCATCATAAATTCATTGTTTACTATGCTCACGGGAATTCCCCCAGTGAAATGTAAACCACTGCCGACCAATTTTTCCATCCACGGACTGCCTGTGACCTTCTTGGTTCTGGCCCAGAAGTCCTCCATATCAATGTGACCAAGTTCTAAATCCCTGATGTCCAAGTCACACTCTGCAAGGGACTCGGGCATCCTGACCCTTTGGTATTTGTACTTCATTTCTTCTTCTGTGAGTTTGGCCTTACCCTTAGACTTGGTTGGCTTCTTACTTGATGAAGACATGTGTGAATCTGAGTTCAGCTGCTGATCTGCAAGAAGAAGGAGGGAAGTCCATCATAGAAGAGCCATGTTAGCTGTTAAATCATCCATCAAAGCTTTACAGAATGAAAACTTATCAATTTACAAGTCTCTGGGTGCAAGGTGTAATTCTATTGTAGGCTGCAGGGTCAGAAAAGCAAGGTGCACTACTGGAGAGTGTTGCATGGAAGAAAACAGTGCAAAGGGGCACAGGGCGCAGAAATACTACACACAACATTCAATGTTGGTGTCAAAGGATGTGCGCCTGCGCCATATGAAGGGTTTTGAAACAGGCACAAATTATTTTGGTGTTGCAAGGCTGCAGGATGTGCCATTGGCACAGATATGATACATGTTGCAAACATTATGGTGCACCAAAGGGCACAGGTTCAAAGGATGCATCATTGAGTTAATGTGCGCCAGTGTTTTAGCTTTTGGCGCGGCGCAGGAAGAGTCTGCATGACATTCAAATGTTGGTGTAGGCAGGAGTTGCGCTTGCGCCTGTGTTAGGGTTTTAAGAATTTTTATAAGGCGCACGGGGAAGATGTTATGTTACAGGTGGGGACAGTGCACCCCTTTGGCGTGACTGTGTTTTGTGTAACAGTGATGGCATTTGTGCCAAAGGAAAGTCATGGATTTGATAACTTTTAGGGATTTTCCCTCTTTTGATAGGTTTGTGGCTTTTTGGCCTCTTTCAACATAGATTTTCTAGTGAGGGGAATAGAGCAAAGAGGGTCAAGGATTCATTTTTGAGACAAGGCCTTCCAGGTTAGCAGATCTGGAAGGAGGGTAAAAACTGGTTTGGGGGGAGAGTTGATTTGCAAAACGGGTAGGAGGTTGTGTTATTTCTTAGGTTCATTTTCTTTGTTTTTAACAATGACAACCTCTCACAAAAACATACAAAAACCCCACAACAACAACACAAGAAGAGCAAGGACCACTTACCAGGAATATATAAGCTGGAAGAAATGACGTGGGGTCCACGAATATGACGAAAAGTGACACACGGGGGCTGACAGGAGTGCTGAAAAATGCAGAGGAATAAAATTTTCACATTTTTTCAATCGTGAAAATGACAGGTCGGATGCACCTATTTATAGCAAAAGGTGTAATAAATGTGCCACCAAATTTTTTGTAAGGCGCACCAAAATAGATGCCAACATGAAAATATTTGCGCCATTGGCACGGATTCGGGACTGTCGACATTACCTTTTTAGCGCTTTGGCGCACCATTCAGGGGCGCAACAATTTTAATGTCGACAAGGTGGCACATGCGCCTCAGCGCAGGTTTGAAAGGTGCATCATGGGAAGGTGCAACATTTGGAATGTCGACACTCCAAAGGATGTGCCAAAGGAAAAGAAGGGGGTGAAAATTTATTTGATGTTGCATGAATAAAAACTGCGCCCAGCCAAAAAAGGACCAAATGACTAAGTTTGAAAAACTAGATTCTCCAGAAAGGGATTTTATGCCATTCCGAACGCTAAGGGACCTCAACGGGGAACCAAAACAAAAATTTTGGTATGGTTACCTGCAAAATTTCCCTCATCAATTTTACAGGATAACACATTTATAACAATAGATATATTTGTAAATTCGTGTTATGACCTCTAAATATGTATGCATTTCAAGTTGTTTGGAAATCACATCACTGCCTTCACTAGGATTGATGACTACCCCTATCTTTTTTAAGGCACTTTTGAAAGCATCCATGAGTTTATCATAGAAGGAATTATTAATGAATAGAAGGTCACTGAGCCATAGGCTAGGTAACTCCCATTCAAAACCAAACAAGAAAGATTTACTAGGTGATTGATAACCCATGTATGTTCTTATCCATTCCCATGTTGTTATGCTTATTTTATACAAGTAGACTCAATGATGGTTCTAGGCATGAGACTACGAAATATGGTCCTAATATTGTCATGTCCTCCTATTCAAGTAGTCAGAAGCCATATTAGTCTTGTTGATACTATTACAAATTACCCATGAAATCTGATTCTAGATCTTTCATTTACTTTACTCATCTTCCATGTCATACTAAATAACCAATTTATCAAGGGATATGTTCTCTTTGATGATGATACATCAAATATGAATATGATCCTTGAGAGTCAACCCTCATCCAACCTTAATACTAACACGAACCCCTTTATTGGTAATTTTATGTGATTAAGGGTTGCGGGTTTAAGGTTTATGGTTTAGGGAACTTTGGGATCAATGTTCAAGGTTTAGGATTCATGGTTTACGGTTTAGGGTTTAGTGTTTAGGGTTTAGGGCTTAGGGCTTAGGGTTTAGTGTTTATTGTTCATGGTTTAGGGTTAAGGGCTCAATGTTTAGGGTTTACAATTTAAGGTTTAGAGATGGGGTTTAAGGTTTAGGTTTAGGGTTTAGGGTTAAGGGCTCAATGTTTAGGGTTTAGGGTTTATTATTTAGGGTTTAGATCCTATGGTTTAAGGTTTAGGTTTTAGGGTTCAATGTTTAGGGTACATGATTTATGGTTCAGGGCTCAAGGTTTATGGTTTAGGGTTTAGGGTTCAAGGTTTAGGGAACAAACAATCTAATGGTCTTGATCTTATGCACTTGATGTTCAGTCTACAGTAGTGATTACAAAGTGAAAACTGATCTTGAAATTTTGTACTATAAGGATCAGCAAACCTCATATATTACACATCTCTGCCAAACATGTTTCTCCCCACATATATGTGTGCTATTGAATTTCAATTTCTTCACACTCTAAAACACATTTCACATTCCTCATATTTCCATGTATGGTATTATGCAAGCTAGGATGACCCAATGGAAGCTGGAAAAAATAACCACATTCTCATTTTCACATTCATGATTCAATTTGATACATGTTCATATTCACAAGAACCTATTCTTCCTTGAAAGTCCCTGATTTGTCTCACTAACTCGGTAAGGATTACACATACTCCAGAAAATTCACATTTCTCATGATAGATATGGTTGTTGCTACATAGATGTTTAGAATTGGAGTCTAATCTATAAAAATGAAAGAATTGTTCAAAAGAATGTCAAAAAATGATCAAATTTGAAGTGGTATCCTAATCTGTCATACCCAAAAATATCACTGGACTTGTTATTCTCAATTTATAACACTCTTGGAGCTCTAAATATTTCACAAGATATATAAAAAAAGGAGATAGTTGTATTGGGTATTATTTCTTTATACCGAATTGTTCTTGGATATCTAGCATTTCCCTCCTTCAAAATATCAATAGATGAAATATATCAAATTGTGATGACTCTCTTTGAATGTTATGCCTATGAAGCGGATGAACCCTTTTCAATTGAATACACTTTGTCAATACTAATAAGAATGGGTAAGAAATAGAATGTTACAGTTAGTGAAATAGTTCCCATGTGATGGGAAAAAGAAGATAGTTGTATTGGGTAAAATTTCTTTGTGCAAGCTTCCCATAGGGAAGGGGTTGCTTAGAAAAGTGTTGTACCAAAATTTTCTTAGATATCTGGCATTTCCCTCCTTCAAAATTGGTGTACCAATTTAAATCATTCTCATTAGTATCTTTTTTTTTATAATTATTTCTAACAAGCTCTATAGGCTCAAATGTGTAGAAAATGGCATCTACCTTATTCCTTGTAATGCATATTATGCGTCTATTCCAAACCTGTTTCTCCCCACATCTACTTGCGCTCTTGAATGTCAATTTCTTCACACTTTGAAACAAATTTCACGTTTCTCATATTTTCATGTATGGTATTATGCAAGCCTAGATGACCCATTGGAAGATAGAAACAATAACCACATGCTCATATTCACATTCATGATTCACTTTGATACATGTTCATATTCACAACAACCTCTTCTTCCTTGAAAGTGTCTAGTTTGTCTCAGTAATGGTGTCTCTTGTATCTAAGCATCGAGGACTACTGGGGTCTGTGGCAGGATTGAAAATTCAGGAATCATCAAGTTTCTGAATTGGAATTTTGTTATATCTGGAGAAACATTTTCAAACATGTGAGTAATTCATCTTGGAAAATAAAATTGAACCTCAGAAATCCTCTCAAATTTCCAGCTTACATCAACACTAAACATATCAAGCTTTGTTCTTCAAATGAAATCTTCATTCCTGATAGATTATAATTGAAATAATTATTTAAAAGATCATTAAAAATGATAAAATTTCCTTGTTATCCTAATCTATTAGACCCATAAATACCCAGAAATTTTTTAGGGTTTAGAGTTCAGAGTTTAGGGTTCAAGGTTCAGGGTTTAGTGCTTAGGGTTGAGGGTTTAAGTTTTAGGGCTTAGGACTCAAGGTTCAAGGTTTACGGTTTAAGGTTTCGGGGATTAGGATTTTGGGTTTAGGGTTTAGTGCTTAGGGTTCAAGGATTAGAGTTTATTTTTTATTGTTTAGGGTTTAGGGTTTAAGGTTCATGGATTAGGATTTAGGGTTTAGGGTTTAGGGTTTAGGTCTCAAGGTTTAGGTTTTAGGGATCACAGTTCAAGGATTATGGTTTAGGGTTTAGTGTCCAGGGTTTATGGTTTATTGTTTAGGATTTAGGGTTTAGGGTTTAGGATTCAGTGTTGAGGGTTTGGGGTTTAGGGTTTATGGTTTAGCATTTAGGGTTTATGGTTTAGGGTTTAGGGTTAATAGCTCATGGTTTAGTGTTTAATGCTTAGGGTTTAGGGATTATGGATTAGGGTTTAGGTTTTATGGTTTAGGGCTTGGGGTTAGGGTTCACAGTTTAGGGTTTAGGGTTTAGGGATCGGGGTTAAGGGTTGATGGTTTAGGGTTTAGGGTTTAGGGTTTAGGTCTTAGGATTTAGGATTTAGGGGGCTCAGGGTTAAGGTTCACAGTTTAGGGTTTAGGGTTTAATTTTATGGTTTATGTTTTAGGGATTAGGGTTTAGGGTTTAGGGTTTAAAGTTCATGTTAGAAGTTTCGTCACTTAAAAACACAACCTGGGGTGTTATGATGGTGTTTTCAACTCACAAAAATTTTCCCCATCCTCATGAGATCCTTGCCATGGTAAAAAATATTCTATTTATGATAGTACCCATTCCTAGAGGTACTTATCAACGTTTACAAATATTTTTTGATCACCATGTGGCGATCATCTCTCTAGTGCTTACAAATGTACGGCCATTTTTTTTCTGGAACTGAAAGGGGTAGCTACATTATCTTGAAATTCTTCATGAAACCTTAAATTTTTAGATAAAAATAGATGTTACCAATATGTATAGGATTCACATATCTTTCCAGTGCCTTTTTTTTTCCCTCCTAACTCCTTACGGAGCTCCCAAAATCATCGTAAGAAGTCAAATTTCACCATTAGAGTGTTTGTTCCATGCACCTAGAAAACCTATTTTTGAGAAGATTTTACTTGAATGATTAAACCTTTCCTAAATATTCTTAAACACTCCTACAAATATCAATAACCAGTCCAAAAGGCCCCAAAACCTAATCAATGCATATATTCTTTCAAAAAACATACATCAATTGTATAATTTAAACCTTAAAAGCTTGAAGGCTGAATGTTGAAATCCTAAAAAATGCCTATGTACTGACCAAATTAGAATTTGAAAAACTATCTTCTAAACCATGACAAATGGAGTTGTGATACTAGTTCCACAAGGTGTAGAGTGATCCTAACATCTTATATTTACTAAAATAATTTTAAAGTATAAGTTTTTCTTTTTTTTTGTAAATAGAAGCATGCCTCAAGCACATATGCCACATAACACAAGGGAACATGAGCATGTTATAACACGCTCATGTTTCATCTTGTTGGGGTTTGGAATACCTAATCCAAAGGCTTGGATTTACCTTGGATTTCCAAACCAGAGATTTGTATTGTGTTCTACGTGATTAAAACCGTGTTTAACATAAAAAAAATCAAAATTTCACGTGTTCACCAAAATTTCTCGTGCATTATAGACATAATATTCAAAAATAAATTATACTACGATCTCAAGCTCAGATTTTACCTTGATGACGATGTAATTCTTTCTAAAATTCAATTAGTTTAAGGCTTTCATCCATAATTTCTTTTACTAGTGCCTTGTTTTCTTAACAGAAACCTATGCATATGTTTTAGTGCACAGTTCATGGATTTTTTCATCCAAATTTTTAAAAAAAGTGGTTTTTTCTAAACTCCATTCTACATGCACTCAAAAAAAAATAAAAAATGACTAAAAATATTCTCTAAGAGTTATGGGGTTGCACAAACAAATATTTCATTTTTGGGAATATGTGCAGTTTGAAAAATTATTTTAAAATATATATATTCATCTAAAAATTATGAAAAATTAGTGGGACCTCGTACATGGTCCTTAGCTAACTTTCTACTAAAGGGATTTGAAAAAATAATAATATATAACTAAAAAAATGGGGGGGGCGCACACACAATAAGTTCTTATCTTTTTTACACAAAAATAGACATAACTTTGTGTGTACACCACATTTGACCCTCTTAATCTCAACCACTTTCAAAAAAAATAAGTAGTTTAGAAACTAGATTTCTGAGCTCTATGGTACTTATTCTTGTCACTTTGTAAAATTTTGAGCATATGCATGCCAAATTATTTGATGAAGTTCAGGTTTCGCTGATTTCAGGAAAAAGGTCTCCCTTTTTTACCCCCTTTTGGTCCCCCATTTCCATGCACTTACCCCTTAGTGAATGTAATGATCAGATCTACTTGGGTGATCATTCAATTCTCGATGTTCAGGGTTAGGGAAAAAGAAAAAGTTTCAAATGGTTTTATTAGCAATGTTTTATTAGTCCCTAAACTTAAAATGAATTTACTTTCTTAATCTTATTTGACTCAAAATAACTATAGTGTAACATAATTAAAGGATAAATGGTTTATTAAAAGTGAACATAATGTTACTATAGTTGAAGGCATTCAAAGAGATGGTTTATATGTGATTTTTTCTTTCCTTCTACTTCTTGTTTAACATCTTACAAAAGTGACATGTAATTATGGCATGAGAGACTAGGTCATGTCAAATTCAGGAGCATGTACAACATGTCTTGACTAAACCTAGTGACTGGTTTGCCACCTATTTCCCAAAATCATGAAATGTGTGAAGGATGCTTACGTAGTAAGCAATCTGTTAATCCATTTCACATTCATCATGATGATAACTCTTCTGAACCTTTGGAGCTTGTACATAGTGATTTTTTAGGACCCCTAGAAGTTCCATCTCTTAATGGTTATTTTTATGTTGTCACATTCATTGATGATTTCACTCATATGATTTGGTCTTATTTCATTAGAAAGAAATCAAATGTCTTGCCAAAATTTAAGGAATTTAAAGCTTTAGTTGAAAACTCTTTTAGTTATAAAATTAAGAGGCTTAGAACTGATAATGGGGGAGAATATGTCAATAAAGAGTTTGAATCATTCTGTGTCAAATGTGGCATTCAAAGGGAACTAACTACTCCCGTGGTAAATTTGGAAAAAAATGGTGAAATTAGTAAGAATATACACCCATGTGGAATGTGCTAAAATTAGTAAATAGTAACAATGAGCTCAAGATGATCACATATACTTCTCCTCTCCATACCATGCTAGTTCAAGCTTCCATTGAGGTCAAATATTCAACTTACAAGTGAATCCTGGCCTTCATAGGTGCAGTGAACATATGGTGTCACAAACAGGAAATGTCAATATTGGGAGTTCCTATAACTTTCCACCTGTCACTAAATGGTGACCATCTCTCTAAATATTTCCTCATGGGAATGGTGATGAAAAATTCTTGCTTGTGGAGGAGTGAAAGATGAATTGTGACTCATACAGGTTGGTTCCATAATTTTTTTCATTCAATTTCCTCAAGGCAGAAAAAGCATCATGGTTACATTGTATGAGAAATTGTTTCGGGTACTCATTCATATGCATAATTGGTCAGGAAGGAATGGTGGTGTTTCATGGTTTGGAACAATCATTTTAAGTAAAATAATGCATTCTTCATTTTTTTAATGACATACTCATCAGTTCTCATCACTTTCCTTCTTAGTGTATCCAGGAATTTTGGAAAGGTTCATCATTCCAAGAGATTTCAAAAGTGGCAAAGGTGTTCCAAGTGGTCTTCAGTAGAGATTTCAATCAATGTACCAATTTGGAGGGTAATCAAAGGTTATATTGTCACCTTCAAATTCCGTGGAGCATATTTCCATCAAAGGCATTGGATTCCCCATCCATGCTCTGGATCATATCCTCCTCTCCCTCTTCATTCTTTCCCCTTTTCTCTACCCCCTTTCTAATTCTCTGTTGTGAGAATTCATGACTTTCGTCTTATTTAGTTAAATGTGACTATAATCAATATTGTAATAAGTCACACGAAATTAATAAAAATGTGACTTAATTTCATCCCTAGGGAATTGAAGAGTCACATGTTGTAGAAGAAAGACAAAAAGCCATGTGAGGGGTGGGTAAATAGCCCTCTTGAAATTTATAAATTGTAATGACTCCCCCCATTCCAAGGGGTTGTCAATTTTGTATGTTTAAGAGTATATAACTACTTTTGATAAACAAAAGAGATAATTATTTTCCCTCCATTCTCCTCCTCATATGTTCTTCTATTCCTCTCATTGTACAACTTTTCCAGAATGTTCAATAAAGAAGAAAGGAGATCATCCTTTTTTTGATGAGGGAATGAATTTAAATGTCGCTTCTCATAATTCCATCTTGTCTTGGCATTAATAACAAGGTTATTTTCCTTTTTAATTATGTGTGATGATAAGCTTTTGATTAATCTTTGTACATGCATGTAAATTTTATACCTATGAGTATTAACCCCCCCTCCTGATTTCCCACTCTCATTTCCCACCTAGTCCAAAAAATTCCTCCCTTGTAATGAAATTGTGAGCATTGTTATCGCCAAAAAAATAGCACCCTTTGAGTTTTGCCTGTATGTGTGGATCCCTAACCAGTCTTTTTGGCCATACCATAAAATTTTATTTTCAGCTCACACACAATTTTACTTGAGATCCACCCCATTCAGAGTAGAGTTGGTTCCTAATCCCTAAACGTAATGGTAAAAATCCACCAATTTATCGAATCAAAATGCAATTATCTAACCAACATGTTTTAGGATTCCAAGGGGCCAGGGAAAGAGATAGATGCTTGAAAAGAGGGATATTCTAAACCCAAAATAGTTATAGATGTGGAATCACCAAGAAAAGGGTAAAAAAAAACTCAAAAATTGAGGTAAAATGGAATCATAAATTGATTGTAACCCATTTCTAAGAAGCTCACTGGTGATTTCCATGAGTGACCCTAGTATATTCTACAACCTTGAAACCTTTCATATTCTCATTGTAAGATTTTCCCAACAGCTATGCTAATCATGCAAGGATAATACCAAGTTGCACATAGGTACCTGAGAATAATTGCTTATCCCACTTTTGAGGGAAAATGTAATAGATCATAGCAAGAGAATAAAATAAGCCAGATAATCTAGTATTTTATTGCTCTCAAAGCCTCATCCCCTTTTCATTACCTTCAAGTTGCACCCATGGAAAGGTTCACCATTCATAACCTCAACTATTGATAGGCTGATACTCGTTATGTACACATGTGCAGCACTTGAAAGAGAATCCCCAAGCATTACAAGAATGTCCAACCACCGTTGAACATTGAATCTCCTATTTAAGAAGAATAAGAATCAAATGAATAATTGGGAGAGAGAATTTGGGTCAGATAGAGGTAAATTTTAATTTATGCCTAGACCCACCAGGAGAGAGACCTCTGCGTTAACTTTTCCATGGGGAAGGAATACATGAGCACTTGCTCTAGACAACCAAATCCTCATGTCATGATCTACCAATAAGTTCCTACAAGAAAAGGGCTACCATACTTCATTAATTTTGGTTGATGGCAACTACCTGGAACTGTTCTTTTAATTCTAGTTGTACAGGATCTCGAGACCTTTCATCACGATCATATGGAATTTTTGGAATCAAACATGAGGAAATGTTGCGGTGATATTTATGGCCATTTTAATCGCTTCAAGAAAAGGAAGTCGAGTGGTTCTATCTCTGGTTCCCTCCCACTCCATAACATGTCCGCAATTACATTCAAGAAAATTTCATATCAAGATGTCAAATCAACCGAAGATTTCCAATATCTCCTAGTTCAATTGGTACAAACTAGAAGAATGAGGGGTCGAATAAAACTATGAGACCCGCATTTTGTGGCCACATCTCTACACGGGTTTATCTCCTCGCTCCCAATACTTTGAAGATCAGATTCACTTGCATATAAAGACAATGTCAATAGATTCTTCATGGGGAATGTGTTCCCCACACCTCTTGAAATTGGATTCATCTAATAAAGAGTTCAACTCTCTACAGTACTTGAGCTTGCATCAAGAGGACTGCAATTGAGTATTGAAGATTTATTTAACCTTCATTTAGAAAAATGAAGAATCCAAATGGAACCTATTCAATTTCTGACGTGGATCTCTGCATCGCCTCCAATCCTGAAGGTACCATTGACCTTCATCTTGCATTTCAGACCAAAAGACCTAGGGGGGAATGAATTGAATGCAAGAGAACTTGAAATTAAGTAGCTCCTCCGACTTAATAATCTGCACTATTCACTAAACCTCTATGTATAGCAAGAAGATCGTAAATTCGGGGAACTTGAGAACCCTGAAGGAACTTGTTCCTTGTGAAGCTCCCATGCATGTCAATGTAATCATAATAGAACTCAAAAATGACTTCTTTTCTCACTTTTCACTAAGAAAGTGGCCAAATACAATGGATTTCTTAGAGGTTAGGAAGAAGTAGAGAATAGTGTGCCTAGAAATCAAATATTTGTGAATATTCTGGAGGTTTACCCTTTCCCAAGATAAGATGAAAATGTAAGTTATCCAAGAAGTTTCCTTAAATGTAGTATTCACCCATTCTTAGTCTTAAAAAGAAGCTTATTCCTTGTCATTGTTGCGAAGAAGAAGAAGGATGAAGATCCTCTATGTGGATCCCCGACCTCTAGGCAAAATAAAATAATCAGTCGAGGATCTCCACTTCACACCCAATCCATGGAGTTACTCCATTTGAGCAGAGGGACCTAGATCCCATGACAAGGCATAGAGGTCCACTAATGTTGATCTGAAAATAATCAAGTTTTCTATCTACCATGATCTTAGTGACCACTGCAAGGTAGGCTTTAAATATTCTGCTGACCCAATATTCAACTTTTTAAGTAATCCAATTTAAAATCTATATATGCAAGACAATCCAAAAGACAATTGCACAATGATTGATTACGAAAAGAGTTGGCAATTTCCTACATCTCCGGGTTGCTTTCGAACCATTCCACTAGTTTGAAACTTGTAAGTTATACCATGTGTAATTTCACATAGAAAACCTTTCATATTCTTGTTGTGGGACTATTCCCTAGAACCTAGCTTAGAAGAAGATCTAGACCATGTCAAATGACATAGGGTAAAAGGATTTGCACCCGACTTCCCCCCCACTTTTGATGGCATTAAAAATCCACAAGCACAGCATCAGATGACACCAGCTCACACTGTTTTCTCTCAATCCTCCGATTCTCAATCTAGCTCTTCTGAGTGGCACCCTTCGTAATGCCCTATGGCAAACTTCGGTCGATATTCCAGGCCTCGCAATAATCCTCTTGTGTGGCATACCTATGGGCCGACTATTGCAGTATTGAATAACTCCTAGCCAATGAGAACAATAATTTTAATTTATTATTGCCTTAAAAATAATAGGTCAATAATTAGAAGTAAATGCAATAATGCCTAGACTAAATTAGGACTTCACACAACCCATTGTTCGTTGGGGATGGCATCTAACTCTGCTCACTCTTGCACTCGATCTTCATGCCTTATCAACAAGCTCTAGGAATGAGCTTCTCCATTGTGTCCAATGTGACGGCACACAACTTACTGAATAAGACGTGGGTTCCCTCATTTATACTAAAATAGTGGAATTCTTAGAATCGAACACGAGTATGTGACATATTATCCTGTAGGCTAGAATATTAACCTAAAACATGTAACAAAATAAATGGGATAATTATCTCATACCCGGCGAGATTGCATTACATGTAATGGGAATAAAATCCCAAATTGGGTGGCATGTTTGATATGAGGGGATTCAAATCATCCAAATATTTGGCAATATCCCCTAAGGGTTCAGTGGGTTATTTCCCACATTTGGTGGAGAAGAATTGATTTTTAGGCTTTATTAAATCCTTTTCCCACGCAAGTGAAGTGGTTCAACTAGTTACTCCACTTGAGGCTTGGAACTGCCCCACCTCCTTCTCCTCTCCATTTGGAAGACAATGTCCACGCATGATTCTTACATGCCCCCACCGAACTCCATCACCATGTGGATTCATCTTATGCATGCCATTGGGGTTGGTGGATTTTGACAGAGCCATGTTCAAGAGTGATGCAATTGTGACCTCTGAAGATGATGTGGGAATGTGGTCTGTACCAATGATTCGAATCCAAACATTGCAAATTGACAATTGGTTATAGTAATCCATAGTGAAGGTAATATAAAATTTGACCATATAAGTCCAATATTATATTGGAAAATGAAATAGATGCAATAAATAAAAAAATAGTCCAATATAGTTCTTCTTTAAAATCAAAATAGGGATCAAATTTTCGGAGCACCCCGAAGGCTTTCCTTGGAAACTCCGCCTGTTAATGCAATTTGTAGAACACCAGCGTCAACCATAAGGACCATGAGTCCACACAGTGAGGATCGGGCTCCCCTCAGATAATTAAGAAGTATGAGCCTCTTGTTCCGAAAAGCTAGATTTTTATGACCGTATCGATAGATTGGTGGTTAATACGCCTGGCAATTTTACCATGCACCTAGTTTGCTCATGTGTCATAGTGCAATTGGTCCAATATTGACATGTCTGACCAGAGTTGAACTTTCCTGTTGACTAAAGTTTGACTGGACATAGACTAGAAGCTCCAAATGTCCATTTTTTGGCAACTCTACACAGTTGAATGGAAAGCTCAGTGCAATGATCTTCACTTCGTCCCTGACATGGAGTTTAGGGATGTTTAGGGAACATTTGATATCATGGCAAGATCCCCTGAGGTCACTTGTTAGTCTAAGTATGTCTTCTAATGCCCCTTATAATTCTAATTCTACTCATGTAAAGTATTATTTCTTCAAGAGTCCTCTAATGTACCTTCAAAGAGAAGCCTTACATTCCCCAAACCTCAACTCCCACCTTCATAGCCTATTCTAACTTCAAAAGTAGTATCTATATCCTCCCTGTCCACATCTACCCCTTTTGATATCATAGAACATGTGAACAAATATAAAGTGGATATTTTTGAATTTGAGTATTTGCGTGACTCATCTGGCAAGAAATTTGATAAGCTTTTCCATCATATTAACGGTAATAGTTCAAGGCCAAATACTGTGACCCATATTTCTAAAGGAATACTACCAACCCCACCTACACCTCTATTGTAGAGAATGTTTTTCCATTAGTGTATCAAATACTGATAACATCAATCCTGTCTATTGTATCCCTTCTTCTTGGAATATACCAAATTTGGATAATTGCATCATAGATTCATGTGCTTCTGAAAATGTAATGCCTATAAAGGTGGCCAATTCTCTTAGACTCACCTTGACATGGGACAATGGCTTGTGTTACTCTATGGAATCAAGGGAAGTCCCACTTGTGGGAAAGATCAATGATGCACAGGTAGCTCTCACCGAATTTCCAAATAAGAGGGTTTCAATAACTATCTTGGTAGTAGACATTCCAACTTCATTTGGAATGTTTTTAGTACAATATTCTATCGATAATTGGGATGAAAAATCTAGATGAATTGGTCTTCTGCAACCATCCCAGTTAAAGAAGATATGGAGAAGTTACTTACTGTGAAAAAATGAAATATACGGTGTAAAATTCAGGGAATCCAAACATCTTGTACCAATGTAGTGGGAAGATGAATCATTTTGTGACATCTAAAGAGGAAGATGAGATTCCAACCTTGATAGGACCAAACATCCTTTTCTGAGGGGGTATCAATCTTGAAGGAATATTGAGAAATTTTGACTTACAAGAGAATATCCCTGAGTTTCCAAATTATGCGAGCCATGAAGAAGAGGAAATGGTTCTTGATGAATTCCAAGTGGATAAATAACCTGACATGTTTCCCCATGATGAGGAGGTGTTATTGTTCCCATTTGAATATGAAGATCCTCTTCATCATGTCATAAATGAAGAATAAATTCTAAATTTTGATGAGCCTTTAAAAGGTTTGAAAGAAGAATATGTGTAAGAAATTCTAAGGATTGCAGAAGAAACAGAAGACCCTCATTTCAGCCTTGAACTATTAATGCAAGCCATGGATTTGTAAGACAGGTAGGAATCCAATCCAGAATTATCAACCAATTTAAAAGTTGGTTATGATGAAATAAAGCAAGGTGAAAAATATGATACCCCTCTTGAAACAATGATTGATGGGGTAAGTGGTGAAATCTAAGTTTTCTCTTTCCCATTCGATGGGGAAGATTCTCTTTATGATGCAAAAGTTGAAATAAAGAGTTTTAGGTCCTTCATAGATGAGACTCCCCGAAAATAATGAAGTTGTGGAATGCAATGCACTTTGGGATGATGAAGCAATTCCCCTAAATGGTTTCCTTGGATTTCAAAATAAATATTCTTTGAATGATTGTAAAGGTGATATTTTGGAAATTTTAAAGGATTTTGTGTAAGAAATATTGAAAGTTGCAGAAGGTACAGAATATCCCAAGCTAAGTCTTGACCTCTTGACTCCAGTTATGGCCATGCAAGATAGGTATGAGGTTATTCCTAATTCTTCACTCAATTTCCAAACACCTCATAATGAAATAGAACATGAACATGAATTAAAGGCCGCTCATGAAAAAATATTACAGTAAACATGAAGGTGGGAAATAAGAAAACTCAGGATATTCAAGAAATTCAAACAAAAAACAGCCCTAGGGAAATGATGGGATGTTAAATAATAAATCAGTAGTGTGGGTGACCAGAGAAGGAAATTTGCACTCTGAAACTGATTTCAAAGATAATAAGAGGAATGGAATTTTTGAGTGAAGCTCTAAGCATCAAAAATCTCATGTAGGCTCACTCCTCCCAAGTATACAGGTAGTCATGAAAGCACCTGTCTTTCATAAGAAGTTTAGGAAGGGAGGCTACTTTCTCTAACCATTTAATGGCTTCGCAGAACATCAACACTCAGTGTTACCCCTTCGAAGGTAACTCCCGAAGAGAAAAGTGGTACAGTGAAATTGGGTTTTCTTTCACATGTATCATAGGTTATTTAGGTGTGTGGTTCCCTTTCTTATTGTGTGTGTTCTTTTCCCCCTCCATGTGTTGTGTGTTTTCCTTTTTGTCGTGTATGTGTGCTCATTTTAGTCTTTTTGTTGCTTATAATGAATTTTTTAAGCCTAATGCATAAGGCACTAGTCCAAATTGTAAACTGAGATTATGGAGTTCATTCTCATCATGTCCTCACTTTTTATGATCTAGAATTAGTCCCCAAGTGATATCCATATTTTTTCATGTGATTTTGGGGAAAAATTTCAATTTTAAAACATGATAACTTATACCCTAACATCCAATTTTTTTATTACAAATGTTCATGGACCCCCTTCCAGATCATTTCATCCCTTGTTTCAAGCCTATCCCCGTCCCTTTGGTTTCCATATGTTTCATTCTAACCTTTCCCATGTGTTATAAAGAGGAAAATAAGTTCATAACATTCTTTTAAGGAAGTGTCTCTTGAGGCAAATATTTCAACAAGCTTAGAAATGGCCTTTATTAGCCTTTCTAAGGTGGGTGCACATTATTCCAAGAATATTTGAAGGCCTAAATTCATCAAGAATTGGTATCAATGAGCCAAAAGCATTTTTCAAGTGATTTAGGGATCTTTAGGAAAGATCTGGAGGTTAAGGAGCCAATTCAACAAAAGTGGGATTTTAAGGTCAAAAAAGCTTGCACTTCAAAAAAGCACACGAGCTTCAAGAGATGATTATGGGATCTGCATAATTATTTTTAGGTCAAACAAGATACCATTTTAGATCTTATTTAATTCCCTACATGATGTTATTCTCATATTTTTCACAATACCCATGCATTTCTTTCCACAACTCATTCTTGGCATGAACAACTGGTAATCCTGATAAAAATGTCCATTTTTTAGGATGTTTTAGGAAGTATAATACCTTGAAACTCATCCAATTCTTCTCAAAAAAAAAATTCCATTCAAATTCATATAGATAAGTTTCCAAAAATACTTTTGGGAGCTCTAGAAACTATGTTTTCAAGGTTCTTACCAAGGTATGCTCTTGTAGTTAGAAACTTTGCTCTTGTAGTTAGAAACTTTTTTCAGTACCACATGTCAGCATGAGGTTGAGGAGCACTTTTTTGTACCTCTTTTCCCTTTTCAAATGGTAAAAATTGGATTAAAAAAAAATTCCCGCCCATTGAGCTCATGGACCCACCACATGACCTTGGGAGGCCTTTGTAAGCACTTTTCACAAGATTACTATCCCCCACCTCGTGCACCACATGTCTGCCTCTTGTCACCATGAGGCTAGGGATTTTTTTTTATCCCTTTCTAAGAAGGAAATGGGTATTAAAAAAAATTCCCCTCACCTTCCTCCCATATATTTCTTCACATCACCGGAACTTAGCTCTTGGGTGCCAAAAATAAGCTCATTCCTCTCTTCCTTTCATCAGTGCATATCTGCCACTTATCCTCATAGAGCTAGGGATAAATTTTATGTTCCCTTCATCCATTTTCCAATGGTACAAGGGGGGGAAAAATTCTCCCCCCCCCCCACACCAAGGCATAAAATCCAGAAGGAGATAGTCATTTTTTTAGCTCTTCCTCGGAAGGCTCAAAATCCACCCGAAACTCTGGAATTTATTTTCTAGAATTTTCTCATCCATTGTTCTTCCTTCATTCCTCCCTCCATGTTTTCATGATTTCAGCAAGGAAATATTCATAAAACTTTTAATTTTCCAAATATTTATGTTCATGTTCTTGCCAAAATGACTTTGTGCTCAAGAGAGTGAAACTTTTGTATCTCACAAACTGGTACACGGATTAAGGTGGGGTTTTTTGTTATCTTCTAAACTTCCAAACAGATTCAAGGAGAAAGTGACAGCATATTAATTTTTTCCCTATATTTTTAATGATTAAAAAACCCTCATTTTGAGTCCTAGCTTTCATTCCTTCAATTTCCCATCATTCTGGCAGAAGAATCAAGCTAAAAAATTGAACACAAAGTCCAAATGAAGAACATATTCCAGTGAAGCTATTTTCATCGCAATCCAAAGTGGGAAAGAAAACTTTCTAAAAATATCAAGGAATCTATTAATGGCTTCTACGGTACATCATTGAAAGGGCAGTGAGGTACCTCTTCACTTCCCAAGGTTTTAGTGGGCAGAATCTCACAAAAATTAGAGCAGAGCTTCAAAATAAATTATGTAAAACTTTGTAAGTTATTTCATCCAAATCCGACATCGGGAAGACCACTTTATATTTTTATTAATTCCCTAATATAAACCTTACCAAAAATATTAAGTTTGAGAAAAATTTAGTTTTCTGGTATCTCAAGCCACTCCTTCAAGTGCAGAACATTCAAAAGTAGCAAATTTGGCAAAAATTGGTGAAATTGGTAAGAATGGGCACCCATGTGGAATGTGCTAAAAATAATAAATCATTAAAATGAGCTAAAGATGATCACATATGCTTATCCTCTCCAAGTCTTGATAGTTCAATCTTCCATGAAGGTGAAATCTTCAACTTGTAAGAAAATCTTATCCTTTATAGGTGCGGTCAGCATATGGTGTCACAAACAGGAAATGCCAATATTGGGAGTTCCTATAACTCTCCACCAGTCATTAAGTGGTGACTGTCTCTCCGAATATTTTCTCAAGGGAATGGTGATAGAAAATTCATGTTTGTGGAGCATTTAAAGATTGATTATAACTCATACGGGTTGGTTTCATATTTTTTTCCATCAATGTCCTCAAGGTGGAAGAAAAATTGTGGTTGCATTATATGATAAAAAATTTAGGTTCTCATTCATATGCATAATTGTTCAAGAAGGATTGGTGGTGTTTCATGGTTTGGAACAATTGTTTCAAGTAAAAGAAATCATTATTCATTATTGTCAATGGCCTACTCATCAGTGCTCATCACTTGCCTTCTCACTATATCTAGGAAGTGTGGAAAGGTTCATCATTCCAAGAGATTTCAAAATTGGAAAAGGTGTTCCAAGTGGTCTTCGACAGATATTTTCATCGGTGTATGAGTGTAGAGGGTAATCATAGGTCATATTGTCACCTTCAACTTCCTCGGAGAATATTTCCATCAAAGGCAGAGGCTCCCCCATCCATCCTCTGGAGCATTCCTCCTCCTCTCCCTCTTCATTCCTCCTTCTCTTCTCTACCCCCTTTCTAATTCTCCATTGTGAACAATCATGAATTTCATCCTATTCATTTAAATGAGACTATAATCAATATTTTAATAAGTCACCCACAATTAATAAAAAGGGGACTCAATTTCATCCTTAGGGAATCGAAGAGTCACATGTTGTAGAAGATAAATTAAAATGCATGTGGGGATAGGTGAAGAGCCCTCTTGAAATCTATAAATTGTAATGACTCCCCCATTCCAAGGGGTTTTCAATTTTGTATGTTCAAGAGTAGATAACTACTTGTGACAAGAAAAATAGATATCTATTTTCCATCTATTATCCTTTTCATATGTTCTTCCATTCCTCTAAATGTACAGATTTGCTAAAATGTCAATAAATAAGAAAGGAGATTATGTTTTTATGATGAGGGAATAAATGAAACTTTGTTGCTCATAATTCCATCTTGTCTTAATGTTAGTAGCAAGGTTGTTTTCTTCTCAATTATGTGTGATGATATTCTCTGATTAATCTATGTAGGCATATAAAATTTCTAACTGGGATATTAATCCCCCCTCCTGATTTCCCACTCCTTTTTCCCACCTATCCATAAAATTTCTCCCTTAAAAAAAAATTGCAAGCATTTGTCACATGTTCAGTGGAGTGTCCCTGTTGGATCCCCAGCCTCTAGACTAACCACATAATTTTATTTTAATTCACACACAATAAATGGATCTTCCCCATTCAAGCAGAGGGGCCTCGTCCTATAGCATTGAAGGAAATCCACCAATTTGTCCAACTGACAAATTTTCAAGCCAAATTTTCTTAATGCATGTGTATGGAGATCATGCCTTGTTTCTATTATCCTAGAGATAAAAATTTGTGGAAAACAGTTTTATTCAATTGAACCAAGAGTAATTAGAACCCCCTATCATGTAAATATCATGTAAAATGTTAGGTGATACATATTAGATTTATGATCAAGAATAGGTGACAATGTAATATTATAGTAACTTTACAAAAGAGTATAGAAATGATGAAACAAAAATCTATACAATAGAGATGAAAAAAATACTAAACTCAAAACCCCAATATAAGATGGAAATTGAAACCCTGTTGATGCATGATCCTAAGACATCACACCTAATTAGTGATAGTTTCCACATGTCATCCCTATGTCAACATTATTCCCATCGGTTAAGATGATCAGTTCATAATCATCTATTTCTGACCTAAATAGAGAAATATAGTAGTTGTTTCTGGCATGGAATAATATTTTCCCGATGTCATCCCTAGATCAACATGATTTCCATTGATATGATTAGTACCTTGGGAAGCATAGCATAATACTCATTTTTATCTAAAAATAGAAATATGGTTGTTTGCAAGTATGACATGGTAACTTGATATCGTTTTTAGATGGTCCCGATAGACTTGGGATTTTAAGAACAATGGAATCTTGTGGGATAATCATATGTTTGATGGGGCCCTATAGTATAGGCCCCTTATGAAGACTCTTTTTTATCATTTTTGTTCTTGATGCATGTTTATGAAGAGAATTCCCTATTTCTTTTATCCTAGAGACAAACTTGGTGGAAAATAAATTGATTCAATCAGGGAAACTTTTAGCGGTTAATATTCGTACCTAGGTGAATACTAAAAATTTTAAATTATGCATTAGATATTTAGCTGACTATGTCACTACCCATGTTTCACCCAAACAAACACAAACAATAATTTGTTCCATACAAATAGCAAACAGATCTCTAATCCCAACAAGTTTTTTAATGGATTTTTTGTGTAATTGACAGGCGGGGATTTCATAAAATACTTGGATTGCCGAGAATTCTATGGACCCTTTGGTCACAATCGCCAACATTTTAGGGGGAAATTTTAATTTTTGATTAAATTCACCATGTACACACACACACACACACACACACACACACACACACACACACACACACACACACACACACACACACACACACACACACACACACACACACACACACACAGATCTATTTAGTATTTACTCTAAAGAAAATGATTTTTAATCTTTTTTGATTTGTGAATTTATAATTTGGGCATTATTCCAAGTAGAAGAAAATGATTCCTCATATTGCTTACAAAAATAAAATAAATCAAGGTCTTGCAAGATGCAGTGTTGCGGTTTACATCCTACAAGTTCTTATTGATTTAATTTAAATTTAATTAAATATATATTTCAAAGTAAAGTATTATAAATAATGATATACAAGAAGTAAAGTACAGTGGTGCACAAGTAATAAGAAAGCAATAATATGAAACCCTAAGTGAGAGAGAGAGAGAGAGAGAGACGGTGACTTTGCTGATTTCACACACAATTTGGGGATGGTTTGTGGAGAGGAACTATTGAAAAAGACTGTAAAAAGTGTCCTCAAGGCTAAGTGAAGATTCTAGAACTTAGAAATGTGTAGGATAGAAGCAGCCACAGGAGGACAAGAGCACTTGGATGCTAGTGACTGATCTAGGTGCTAGCGTCCAGTCAAGTGCTCAGAGTTATGTTCCTTTTTGTATGAATGATGAGCTTCACTGTTAGATTCCTTCTTTTCACTCTAGCTTTTGGATATAGGTGTTAAATCGTCGATTATACACTATAACCTACAAAATAGATTGTCTACCTAGTTGCACATGTCCACAAACCACATCAAATCTAATAAAAAAAAAGTGTACAATGTGGAGTTAGACTGGCCCCCGGTAGTCAACTCGAAGAGTGAACTTAGTACTGAGTGTTGCACTACATTTCTACACTCCATGTAGTTCTGTGTGAATGTGTGTGTAATGATGTCCTAGGTTTTCCCTTATGCAAGTTGCACTATGATAGTAGGCTAAATCTAGAATGTAACGAAGTTATAGCAAATGTGTGAGATGAAATAGAATGATACTTCCCCCTCTTATGTTGTGCATGTAGAGTGATGTGCCGTCCTTGTTCCCTTGTATGGATGTGTCTATATGGATGCCTTTGATAGTGCTCTTGTGCATTTGGATACAAGCTTAGGTGATCGATAGATAATGCTTAGTGCTTGGCCCTTGATTTGAGAGAAATAACTAAATATATATATATGATTCCCTTGTTTGAATTTTGTAATTGACCGACTGAGAAGGCTAACCCAAAATATTAAAAGAAACCCTAAAAGTAAAAGAGACCCAAAAGGGTGAGAAAAGGATAGAGAGGGTCAGGAGCTCCCAAGAGAGACAAGAGTGTCTGGGTGCTTGTGTCCTAACTAGGCAGCTAGTGTCTGAGGCCATAAAATATAAATAAGTTAAGCTTCCGGACAGGGTTGTAATATGTGTAAGACCAAAAATAAGACAAAAGATAAAGCTAAAAAGGCCAAAAGGATTTGTCAACCACTAGTTTTCTTGCTTAGGAATCATGTATGCATTAGTATGTTTTAGGGCCTAGAAATGTACCCAAGTGCATAGATTTTATGTCTACATTTTCCCCCACTTTATGTTGTTAAGTGAATACTTGATAGTATAAAGTAGATAGAAGATGCGTACCTTGTAATCATGTAGAGAAGAGTGTGGTCGATAGCATGTGTCAAGTGGACAAGTGAAGCGTGAAATGATCGCAATGTGAAGCGTGGAGACTAGGAAAGGGAAGTAGACCCTAGTGGTGACAGTGCTATGCATAGTAACGTGTTGTTGGATATTATGCTTGTTGATGTGAGTT
Source organism: Taxus chinensis (assembly GCA_019776745.2). Taxonomy (NCBI): domain Eukaryota; kingdom Viridiplantae; phylum Streptophyta; class Pinopsida; order Cupressales; family Taxaceae; genus Taxus; species Taxus chinensis. The sequence continues at coordinate 649,228,132 of CM034148.1, read as the reverse complement.
GCTTCTTGTTGTGTATTAAGGACATACCTGCAAAAGAAGAGTGATAGTGTAGACAAAGTTCTCGTATATGAAAAATTAGAGTAAAATGAATATAAGTATGTAACAGAGTGTGTAAAGGAAAGTCTGCACCTAATGTATGATGAGAGTATGAGATAGAAAATTATCCTGTGTTACTTGGAATTGTCTGGATTTGAATGCCGATGGTGGAGGTTTTTGGGTGATCTCATGCCAAAAGCAAGTTTTTTGGGTGATCTCACACTGAGAGAAAGTGTTTTGGACGATCTCACGTCGTGAGTGTGTTTTTTGAGAGTGATCTCACGCCAAAAGTAATTTTTTTGGGCGATCTCATTCCAAGAGAAGAGTTGTTGAGGAGAGAGGTCTAGTTTTTCTCTCCATCCATGACATTTCCCCAATAAGCAGCCAATGCATATGGTACGTTCCATGATTTGTTCTTGTTGTTCTTGTTGATCCTTTTATAACTGAAATGTAACTGATTAGATTGAATTCTGGTAATTAGAGGTAAGTGCCTTCCACTAGTGGAGAACTGTGTTGTAAACTACTGGAGATTATGTTGTATTTGTGAAAATTGACTATGTTTTATTGCCCCTATGACACAATCATCCTAGGGGGGACACAAGCACCCACTGCTATTGTCCAAGACTAGGTGTTAGTGTCTAATTTATGTTTTTAAGACCCAAGTTTAATTATGGGCCAATCTATAATTGTGTGCCTATGCTGATTCTATATTGTGTTGATCTTTTATGAAGCTCTGAGCTATGTAGTAGGGGTGATTTGTTCACCTAATAGATACCCCACTCTCACTTTTAGGGTGCATGCAACAACTATAGGAGAATACGGCCCAAAGGAGAGGACCTAAATCTAGATATGCATACCAGATATTGGATACATGCATGGGGTAGGGGATGTGCATGGTAGAAATCAAGGTCCATGTACAAAAAACATGGACTAGTAACAAGTGTTAGTGAAAATGAGATAACATGCAATATAAGGACAATGTAACAAGCAACTAGGAAGACAAGATGGACCACAAAAAATAGGGTTTCAGACATTGGACATTACTCACAATGTTATAAGACAATCAAGGCCAAAGTGGCCAAAAGTATATAATGATCAAGCAAGAGATAGGGCATAGCCCAAAAACAATAGTAAACAATAACAAGAAAGAGAGTGATAGATAACCATGGTTTTAGTAGAATCCTGCAAGGAAAATGTTATGCGTGAAGCACCCATAAGCATGTTAGAAAGATAAGTAATATGTTAAAGCATGTATATATCAGTCAAAAGTAAAGTGGTAGTATCAAGAAGTAATGAATAATGTAACTATAGAGAACATGTGAGTGTGTAGAGTATGAGAGTAGTAAAGTGTAGATGGCCCTCAGGAGCCTCAACAGGGACTAGGTAAAGAGCAGTGTCAATCATCGTGCATCATGTGAAGGAATCTGATAAAAGTCTTGCATTCACTTCAAGGTACCAAGTGAACACACATGTGTGTATAGAAGGGAAAGATATGGTGACATACTAAGAATCCAACTAGCATAGGAAATGAAAGTGTAACATGTAAGTAGAATAAGCTAGCAAGAGTAAATGTAACCAATATATGTCAATGATGTGTGCAGTGTGATAGTGTGTTGTGATGTGCAAGATGTGAAGAGATGAGGAGCTATGTTTCCCCCCGGGTATATGTGTATGAGATGAGGTTCATTTAGAAATGTCTCCCTCAACAGTAAAGAACGAACCATAGAACAAGAGCGTGTCATCGGGAAATGATTGTGTTATGTGTGTTATTGAGAGTAGATGCTATGAAAATATATATTGTGAAGCATTAAGCATGAAAAGTATGTGATGTGAGTTTTCATTTAAGAATTGGACCCTCATCAGTCAAGTCTGAACCGTAGCACTAAAGTGTGTCATCGGGTAATGAATGAGAAATTATGTGAACAAATGATGTGGCGATGCTCGGAAAGATAGTTATGAAGCGCGAAGCAAGAGAGAGTAGTAAATGTTATGAAAGATGCATCACAAAATATTGATATTGAAGTGTAGCAAGATTATGATGATGTGTGGTTCATTTAATGAAGTATGCCCTTAACAGTCAAGTGTAAACCAAAGCACTAGAGTGCATCATCAGGTAATGAAGGATATAATATGGTAGAACCAACGATGTGGTGATGCTCAGAAAGATAAACATGAAGTGCATAGAGTGTGAAATGTAGTAAAGAGACTATGAGTGGATATTAGACATAGCTGATACTGATAGTGAGATGGGGGGAAGTGCGATGCCCTCCAAGTAGGTGAAGAATATGAGACTATCTGATGATGATGGAAAGGGAGGGACCCCCACCTAATATCGGCACGAAGACAACAACATGTGACCATGATCTAGGACCGATTGGTGTAGGAGAGTAACTATGTGTACGTGAAGGATGATCAAATGTGGTAAGGGAGGTGGAGAAAACTTTATGGGAAAGAGCTTCCCAAGTAGGGGACTTAGGCTAGATGAGGTGGACTAACAGATTGATGAGGACGACAGGGTCATGAGGTAGGTTGTGTGTGAATAGGAGAGTTAGGTGTAGATAGAGATTTAGATTTGAGAAGCATAGTAGGCCAAGATGCCATGATTGGGTTGAAAAGATAGAGGCAATATTGGGTCGAGGTAAAGGTGTACGTGGTGCAATACCTTTAATATTGATAACTTTCTTGTTATGGATGAACTCGAGACATAATTGATGCATGGAAGGGATAATTTGGGTAGTTTGGAACCAATGGTAAATTTGAAACTAACACCTAGTAGCTTCAATACAATGCTAAACTAAAACCTATGCATCATCATGCTAAGAGCTTAAACAAAGCTAACCTATCAACATTTCTACATTAAACATGAAATGAACATTTCAAGCTAATATGTTAAACAAATTAACTTCTATCTCTTATTGAATGCTAAAATAAGATGAGATTGAACCTATGTAGATCTCTAGCAATCAAAGAGTTGATTATGTGCTTGAAATCCCAAGGTTTCTAAGAATGGAGTCTTGTCAAATCATGGCTACAAGACCATTTGACATATCTCCATATGACTTCAAAACTTGGGTGGATGAATACAAGAAATGGAGAAGGCAAACTCTTCTAATGGAAGAATGCTCAAAGATGATAAATGGCTATAGTGTATGCTCTATGCTCATTTAGGAGTGTAGGTGTAAATAGAAAGGTAGGAGGAGGGCTCCTTATATAGCCCAATGGATAGAAGAATCTCTACATCCCTCTTCATGTGGGATAAATGGAGAGGTTGGGTTAGTTGTGGATAAGGGAGGTTTAGAAAGGGTTGAGTCAACCTTAGGAGAGTTTATTTTGTCCTTTAGTGACCCATGGGGTTTGAGGGGATTTATTAATTAACCAAAGTGATTAATTAATAGGTGTGCAAGCTTATATAAGCTTTTTAGAGGAATAGTTAGTATGATTTATGTTATGAGAGGATTTTAATCAAATAAATGACGATTTATTGATTAAATAGAAGAGAGAATTAATTAATTAAGAATAATTAATTAATCTAGATAGAAAGGGGTATTAATTAATTAGAAATAATTAATTAATGTAGATAGAAAGGGGAGCTTAATTAATTAGAAATAATTAATTAATCTAGATAGAAAGGGGAGCTTAATTAATTATAAATAATTAATTAATCTAGATAGAAAGGGGAGCTGATTAATGGAATGTCGTTAATTGGCATCATTGTTGGATAGAAGAGTTAATTAACTAACGTAATGTAATTAATTAATGATGATAGCAGAGAAAATGTGCGATATTGACGATATGTCGTCAATTTGTGGGAAAGGGTATAATTAGTGCAATTTAAGTATTTAAATTGCTCGAGCTAAATTATAGGTGTCTACATTTTCCCCTCTTTGAGGTGGCGTAAGTGACGCCACTTCAAAGATAGTAGATAGATAAAATTTTGAAGACGTAGAAGAAAAATTATTAGAAGTGAGAGATGCCCCCTCGAGTGTCGATGGGGTGATGAAAGAAGGCGATCGATGATTGAAAAAGGTGAGAGAAAGGAAATAGAAGAATGGGTAGGAGCAGGATGCCCCAGGTGAATAAGAAGAATAGTGTTGATAGGAGAATGATGTAGAAGAGGAATGATAGATGGAAAGAAAAGAGAAAGATTTCATCCAGTGTATTAAAACAACTTTATTGTCATCATATTGCCAAAGATCTACGTCATCGGTCCTTATTAAAAATATAAGCATACAACAAAAGTAGGATGACATGAAAAGCCATACTACGAATAATTTTCCATTGCTGAAACACCCACTCAATGCAACATACAAAAAGCAATGCAATATGAGAAGGAAACAAGCTCATTTAACAGGGAAAACAAGTACAAACACACATATTCCAACCAACAATGGTCAAGACGGTTGTACAAATGTTTTGTTATCAAGATGAAGATCCCCAAATGTTCATGATTGATGAAAAGGGTTAAAAATGATGCCCCGAGCAAGGATACATGCAAGGGAAGATGATGAAGGACACTGGGTCCAATGAAAAAGCGTAGTGCACTATGAAATAGTACCAAGCAACTATATGTGCCCCAGAGTACTGACGAAGCAAGAAGGATAGCTTTGTAAATGGTTGTAAATCAGATGATCCATGAGTCATTTGATCTGTGAAGATGTGAAATTTCCAACAAGATATGGAAAGAATACCATGCATAAGACACGAGTTTCAGCCGCTATGAGCTGGTTTACCTAGTTTTGCAAATTTTACAATTTTTAGGATTTTTGAAAAAGTTTTGAATTTTTTTGGATTTTGAATTGATTTTTTTTAAATTTTTTTAGATATTTTGACAGTTTGGATAGAGAAGAAGTTAGAAGAATCAGCAAGAATCTCCCAGGAGCAAAAGAAATGCCCCAGGGAGAAGAAAGAAGCAACATGTGGAAAATAATGCCCCAACACAATGGAAAGATTAACAAAATAATTATTTAATAAAAAATAATTATTCGATGGAGTGTGTAGAAGAAGGGATATTTCCTAGGAGCAATAAAATTGTCCTAGTGAGAAGAAATGAGTACCAGATGGAAAATAATGCCCCAGCATGGCAAAAAAGTAAGGAAAATAATTATTTAAATAAAATAACTATTCACGACGAGTAGAAGAAGAGTTAGAGTGTGATGTTATATGGTTTGATTTCACACTTTTGTATGTATCATGATGATAGTTGAGATGTTTGTACCACATGTGTTTGATTTTGACATGATAGATCCATAGATGATATCAATTGTATTGTACATGTGATGCTCTAGATTAGTGGACAAGATGACACGATGATATTGGTGCAGGGGGGATAGATTTTGATATTTGCGATCCCTCTTGCCCCCATTTGATGATACGATACGTGATGATTAGCATAGCATACATGTATGATGTACACGTAGCATTTTATTTATATATGATGTATAGATGATGTTAGATGTGATGATATTGATGGAGATATGATGATGTGATAACAAAACTATGTACATGTGACAAGCAAACACAATCAAATGTTAACAAAATACACAGTGCCAACCAACACAAATTAACACAACTATGTACAATTATTTACAAGCATGCAAAAACACACTGCATATGTACAAGTAAGAATGAATCTAATCTAAGCAAGAAAAGATGAATCTTATCAAAGTATGTCTAAGAAACAAACTATACAAATGTACAAACAAGCAACAACTATACAAGCAAACAATGTACACAAACAAAGCAAGAAACAAGATAAAGTAAGTAAACTAAAGTTATGTTTTTGCAAGATTGTTTTGCGAAACACTTTTCTACTGTTATTGTGCTTTTGTGAAACAATTTTCTATTGTTTTTGTGCTTTTGTGAAACAATTTTCTTCTTTTTTTGTGCTTTTGTGAAACAATTTTCTATTGTTTTTGTGCTTTTTTTTGTGAAACAAATTTTTATTGTTTTTGTGCTTTTGTGAAACAATTTTCTATTGTTTTTGTGCTTTTGTGAAATTTTTGAATTTTTCTATTGTTTTTGTGTGTGAAACTTTTCTAAACAAATTTTATTGAATGTTTTTGCTGATTTTCTAACATTTTTGAATGTTTTTGTGATTTTCTATAACATTTTTGAATGTTTTTGTGATTTTCTAACATTTTTGAATGTTTTTTGTGATTTTCTAACATTTTCCAAAGCTATGCATAGGTAGCCGAGAAACGTGGATGCCCCCAACGTTAGACAGAATATACAAGGGTAGGCACCATGTGCTTATAAACAGGAAGGTGAAGTCACAGAAGTGCTCCCAACGTTAGATGGGGAATATGAAAAGACCATCCCTTCACAGATTAACAAGAGGAGAAAAAGCCAGATCAAGGCTTGACATGATAGGTTCATAGGGAATCTCAGATGCAGACACGGAACTAGCCCTAGGCTAAGTAAAAGTACCCTCCAGATGCAAGATGCTTGTGAACAACGAATCCTCCCAAGGTGTCCGAAAATCGGTTTTCACCAAGGGACCTATCCAACGTGCCACAATTGCATGGTTTTCACATATGGATGACCTGTTTTCTCTTTTTCTTTTTCTCTTATTTTAATTTTTTTGTATTTTGATCATTTTTACTCTTTTTTTGGTTTGCTTTTCTGATTTTTGTGCCATGTTTAAGCATAGAACCACTTAAGGTGCATGGCATTCATAGGTTCACGGAGCTCATCACCATTGGGATGGGAAAGTTTGTATGCTCCCGTACCATATTTGGCCACAATGACGTAAGGTCCTAACCAATGCAGTTCGAACTTGCCTTTCTTCTCTCTTTCCACCCTTGTGTTGAACTGATTTTCTTTCATGACCAAATCTCTGACCTCAAACTGACGAGGTATGATCCTTTTGTTGTAATTTCTGGAGACTCTGTTCTGATACACTTTGAGATGGTTAAGGGCACGGATGCACTTTTCATCCAGGAGTTCTAATTCTGCCAGCTTGGCCACTCTGTAATCCTCATCCTTGTCCAGGTAATCCCTAAGAGATATTCTCAGGGAAGGAAGCTCGATTTCCAATGGGATGATGGATTCAGTTCCAAATACTAGGGAATAGGGTGTCACACTAGTAGGAGTGCGAATGGAGGTCCTATAAGCCCAAAGGGCTGGGTGAATTTGTAAATGCCAATTATGACCTGTCTTACTCACCATCTTTTCCATGATTCGAACCAATGTTTTGTTAGTGGCTTTAGCCTTCCCATTACCTTGTGGATAATATGGCATAGACCACTTCAATTTTATTTGAAATCAATGACAAAGGTCCTTCACTATTTTGTTCTTGAATGATTTTCCATTGTCAGTAACTATGGCCAGGAATGCCATACCGGCAGATAAGGTGATTCATGATAAACTTTGAAATTTGAGCTCCTGTAACATAAGTCAAAGGAACAACCTCCACCCACTTAGTGAAATATTCCATAGCTGTGATGATGTGAGTATGACCATCAGATGAGGTAGGGGTGAGATTTCCTATTAAATCCAGTCCCCATTTGGAGAATGGCCATGGGGTTGTGATTGGTGCAACGACTGTGATGGTGCATGGATGAAATTTCCATACTTTTGACATAGTACACATTTCCTTACATAGTTGTAGCAGTAGTCTGTTTCCATAGTAGGCCAATAGTATCCCACTCTCAACAATTTCTTAGCTAGAACCATTCCATTTGTATGGGCCCCACATACCCCTTCATGTACCTCTTTAATCGCTTGGACTGACTCTGCTACATCTAGAAAATGCAACAGATTCCCATCGTAGCCAAAATGATAGAGCATACCTCCTAAGAGGGTATAATAGGCTATCTGGCAGATAAGGCTTTGTTTTTTCAGAATGGGAGATGTCAGGAGGGAAGGTGTTGTGTTTAAGATAGGTGAAGATGTGTGCATACCATGGGGAATAGGGACCAACAACTTCACAAGCCAAACATGATTCTAGCATGTCATATGCAGGCTAGGCATAGATTCTCAACAAAAAATGGCATATCATTGCTTTCTAGTGGAATTCACAGCATAGAACCTACAGTTGTCCATAGTGTCTATGGATCTGTTTTGTGTGCTTGGAATCTTGTTCGAATGTGATACGCACAAAATACTCTTTCAAAGTTTCCACCAGTTTCTTGTAGGGGATGAGTTTCTCATCCTTGACTTTATATTCATCGTTAACTTATTTGATGATCAATTGTGAATCACCAATGATCTTAACAGGATGGATATCCCATTTGATTACCAACTTCATCCCAGCGATGAGCACCTCATATCCTGTAACAATTTATTTGGGCATACAAGGAAAACCAAGGCGAAAAGCTTGAGGTATAGGGTATGCACTATAAGGAGTAATTAATACCACACCTACCCCCGAACCATGAAAATTAAAAGATCCATCAAAGTGTACTTGTCACATGGAAACATTCCTCAATATATATGTAATGAAGGTCATTTATTAAATAATCCAGACTATGACAGGCTCTGTACCTAGTAACGTTGCTTATGCTAATTGACCATGGCTTCGTACTTTTCCTTTTAATGAATTTTGATTTACGTACTCAATGTCAAATTCACTTAATAGAATGATCCAATTAGCCATTCTACCTATAAGGGCTAGGATTTTGGCAACAGGCACTTAAGTGGGTATAACTTTGGATACAAGCTTGGTCTTAGCATTCAACAGGTAATGGTGAATTGTTTGGAAGGTAAAAACTAGGGTGAGCCAAACAAGCCTTTTCAATCTGAGGGTAGTTGAGCTCATAAGAAATGAGACATACGACTGAGATAGTACACAAATTTTTCTTTATGAGCACGAGGTCATATTGGGCAAGCAATGCACCAATAGTACAAATTGAGTAGTCAGAAATATTAAGCAGGATTGTCTCACTAGGCGTGTCAAATGTGTACATGAACTTAGTTAGCTATTTAAAGAGAATTATAACTAGCATATAGTAGTGCTAAACCAAAGCTAAATCTAAAATCTATGTACCATCATGCTTAGAGCTTAAACAAGGCTAATCTACTAACATCTTTGCATTACAACATGAATAAACATCCAAACTAATATGCTAAGAAATTAATCTCTATCTCTATTGAGTGTTAATCAAATGAAATGAACCTATTTAGATCCTTAGCAATCAAAAGAGTTTGATTGTATGTTTGAATCCCACAGGTTTCAAGAATGGAGTCTTATCAATCCATGGCTACAAGACCACTTGACATATCTTCTTATGACTTCAAAAATTGGATGGATGAATGCAAGAAATGAAGATAGCTAGCTCCTCTAATGGAAGAATTCTCTAAGATGATAAAATGGACTATAGATATAGGCTCTATGCTCATTTAGGTGTAAGTAGAAAGGTAGGAAGGAAGACTCCTTATATAGCCCAATGGATAAAAAGAAGTTTCTGCATCACTTTACGTGTGGGATAATAGCAAGAGGTTGAGTTAGTTGGGGATGAGGGATGGTTGATAAGAGGGTTGAGTCAACCTTAGGAGAGTTTAGTTTTTCCTTTAGTGACTCATGGGGTTTAAGGGGATTTATTAATTAACCAGAATGATTAATTAATAGGTGAGCAAGCTTATAGAATTTTTTTAGAAGAATAATTAGTATGTTTTAGAGGATAAGAAAGATTTAATCGAATAAATGACCATTTATTGATCTAATAGAAGAGAGAATTACTTAATTAAGAATAATTAATTAATCTATATAAAAAGGGGTATTAATTAATTCATGTAGATAGAAAGGGGAGTTAATTAAAGGAAGGTCGTTAATTGTCATCTTTGTTAGATAGAAGGGTCAATTAATTAGCGTAATGTAGTTAATTAACAACGATAGAAGAGAAAATGTGTGATATTGATGATATGTCGTTAATGTGCAGGAAGGGCTATAATTAGAGCAAGTTAAGTATTTAAATTGCTAGAGCTAAATTATAGGTGTCTATAAATTGTCATTGACTAGTTTAGCAGTAGATAGCTCAAGGATCTTGATTGTATTGTTGTCAATAAGATCTTGAATGAGATGTTTAAGCTTAAAGCAACGATCAATAGAATTCCCATTACATTGATGATAGTCACCACGTTCATTTTCATCATAATTTCAGCCACGTGGGCGAGAAGGATCGATATTGAGCAGTGGAGGAAGAGTAATGAGATTACTTTCGATAAGTTTCAGTAATAGGAAACAAGGCATGTAAGTTAGCTTAGTAAAAGTATGACTTGTGGATTGTAATTGAATCTTGTCTGGTGTAGAAATAATATTAACAGCGGCTTTGACTTTAGTAGGGTTAGCAGAGGGTTTGAAGGTAGATTTAGATTGAAACCTGTTAGAGGATGTGGATGAAGAGGTATCATAATACTTCAATTCTACCATGGATAGAAGCTTCCTTTCGTGGAAATTAAGTGTATGGCATATGTGATAAAAGGAGGGAGTAATCTCAAATATTACACTCTCTTGAAGTAGAGATAAGAAGCTTTAAATAAAAATATTTTGAAATTCTAAATCAGCTAGAACATTGGTCATCTTAGCAAGGTTGTTTTTATAGTGCAAGACATAGTCCACAAAAATTTCATTGGATCCTTCTTTGATTTGAGCTAATTATGCATAGGATATCTTAGTATCAATATTTATAGAAATATGAGCAAGGAATGCATCCACTAATGATGTGAATGATGTTACCGAATGAACAGGTAGATCATATAACCGTCACATAGTGTAATCTTGTAAGCTTCGAGGGAATAACTTAGCCAATAATGTAAGATCATCCACATATTCAAGACATGCCACATGAAAGGATCGAAGGTTTTCTTGAGGATTTTCATGGTCATTGAAGGTGGGAATATTGGGTGCAATGAAGCTAGGAGGTAGTGGATAAGAAGATTTGGAAGTCAAAAAGGGATATGAAGGAGTAATGAGGAATCTAGAGATGGAGAGGAATGTGAATTAGCCTGCTAGAGTTGACAAATTTGGGGTTGTAAATCATGGTATAAAGAAGCTCGGTCATGGGTAACTGAAGAGGATATATTCCATGTGTCGGAAGTAATAGGCAGTAAATTGATTAGTAGGAGTAGGCATAGAAACAAACACATTAGATGTAGGTGTAAGGGTGGTGGAAGAATTAGGAGGATTTGTCAAAAATAGGAAGAGATGTATCATTGGAGACTAGAGGGTTAATCTCAGCTGAATCCGTGGCCTCTTCACAGGAAAAAATAATAATATATCTAAGTCTTGATGGTGTTTAGAGATATGAGCCTAGAGATAATGAAGGTATTCATCGGTAAATGGTTCATAAGTATTAGCCATGGAAGAAGAATGCCTCACAACAAGGTTGGGTTCTAGTGAATGGGATCACCAAATGATTTAATTTAAATTGAATTAAATCTATATTTCAGAGTAACGTACTGTAACTAATGATAAATAAGAAGTAAATTATAATAGTGCACAAGTAATAAACAAGCATTAATATGAAACCCTAAGCAAGAGAGAGGGTGACTTAGCTAATTTTGTACAATCTCTGAATGATCTATGCAGAGAAACTGTTGAAACAGATTTTAAGCACTATTGTCAAGGCTCACTGAAGATTCTAGAAACTCAGAAATGTGTAGGATAGAAGTGCCCATGGGAGGACAGGAGCACTCGGGCACTAGTGACTGATTTGGGCACTAGTGTCCAGTCAAGTGCTCAAGTTCTATCCTTTTCTATGTATGAGGAGCTTCATTGTTAGCTTCCTTTTGTCACTCTATTTTTGATATAGTGTCATTGATTTTACTTATAACATGAAATGAGAGATACCTAGCTACACATTCCCATGAACCACATCAAATCTAAAAATAAAGAAGCAAAATGTGGATTCGGGCTGATCTTGGTGGTCACCCAAAGATTGAACTTAGTACCGAACATTGCACTAGCTTTCATACTCCATGTATCTTTGTGTGAATGTGTGTGTAATGATGACCTAGGTTTCCCTTGTGAAATTTACACAATGATAGCGGGTTATATCTAGAATGTATTAATGTATAGAATGTGTGTGATGGAATAAAATGAACTTCCCCTCTTATGTTGTGTATGCAGAGTGATGCAACCCTTGTCCCTTGTATGAGTGTTCTATATGAATTCCTTTGAAGTTTTCTTATGCCTTTGAATGCAAGCTTAGGTGATGATAGGTAATGCTTAGTGATTAGCCCCTAATTTAAGAGCAATAACTAATTATATATATGATTCCCTTGTTTGAATCATTTAATTTACAACTGAAAGGCTAACCCAAAATATTAAAAGAAACCCAAAAATTAAAAGAGACCCAAAATGGTGAGAAAAGGATAGAGAGGGTCAGGAGCACCCAGGAGGGACAGAAGTGCCCACGTGCTTGTGTCCTAACTAGGTGCTAGTTTCTGAGGCCATAAAAGATAAATAAGTTAAGTTCTTGCAGGGTTGTAAGATGTGTAAGACCAAAAAGAAGACAAGAGATAAAGAAAAAAGGCCAAAAGGAGTTGTCAACCACTAGTTTTATTACTTAGGAATCATGTATATATTAGTATGCTTTAGGACCTAGAAATGTACCCAAGTGCATAGATTTTGTGTCTACACTTAGTGCATGTAAGTTTATTCTATATTGATCCAATTTAAAACTTGGTTTCTATCATGTCACATTGCTTAATCTAATTTTATAAGTTATGTTGTTAGCAATGTTATAATATATTGAAATATGTCATTTTTTATTTTGCAGTACCAACAGTATATGTGCATCATCACCAATGTCATTCTTTTCTTTCCATGTCACTCAAAACTTCAATGCCTTGATCAATTTTCATATCATCACAGCCAACTCAAAAATTATCAGTATAAGGAAATGGCAACTAAAAAGGGAACCTCGGGGAAAAAAACAAGTTTAATGCCTCCTAATTCTAGCATACAAAAAATCACATCTTATTGTGAGAAACCATCTACAGAATCTCATCCTTCTCCAGCACTATCAAGGGATAATGATTACGTTTTAAATGAAACTCAAAATTATTTTATTTATGATTTGATGACTGATGTTATCAATAACGACTACAATGGAATGTCTCCCCTTGAAGACATCCCATTGAATGAAGTTGAACTAGTATCACTATATGATTAACGTTTCCACTCTAATGTTAGGATGTCATCACATTCCTAATTGAATTTTGGAGGTGAAACTTCTAACAATCAACAAAATTTAAGCCCCTATGTCATAACTGCATCCCAAACCAACCAAACTAGGTTGATGATTGATGATTGGTATCATTCATCCCCACATCAATCTTGACCCCATCTATCTATGTGATATCTTTATTTAAGGAAGGGGTGATCAACGAGACTCCATATACAATAGATGGATCCATGTATGTGATGTGGTGCCCTGGGATGGGGCCCCCATATTCCTTTCTAACTATACATAGATATGGGCCCGATGTCGCCCCAGACGAAGAGTTCAAGGTTTTTCAAGAACCTATGCCCTCAGATTCCAATTAGTTGGGTCTAGATAAACTAGAAGATCTGACTGGATCCCGAACTCATCCAAAAGAAAAAAAATAAGGAAGGGAATCTTTTTATTAATAATTTGAGTTTCTAGGTTATGGTGTTTCAATAGTTTGATTGTGTAATTAATTTTATCTAAGGATTTTTGGAATATGGTTGTGTGAGTTGTTAAAATTGATCTCTATTCTAGTACAAAAGATTCCACTATGTCAAATACTCAGGGAACACCTATTTCTGGCAGAAAGAGAAAGGTAATAAATTGGTACTTGCGATGGAGTTTCATATTAGAATGGATTTCTACTTTTCCATTTATTGAACCTGTTGAAAATGAAAATAAATTTAAACCTCTCAAAGAATGCAAATGTACAGATCTTATATCTGGAAATTGGGCAGGGAACAAGACAATGCAACTTAAATTGGATACTATTGAGAAGCATGTAGAAAATATATATGAAAAGTAAACTGTAGATGGAGTTGTGAGGAATATTGTCAAATCGAAATCTGTGGATGATTATTTACATGGTAGGTATGAAAAATAATTTGAAGAGCACAAGAGAACTAAAACAATAGTTGCACAGAATGGAGGGACAATTACATCTCCATTTAATAAGATCATTCAAAACAGTCTTTTAGGTAAAACAATTTAGCTAGCTATTGTTTTTTACATTTTGAAAAGAGGTCTTATAACATATTTTCCTGCACATAAGGTGTATTTTCTTGGTGTCCCACACTTTTATTATTCTCATTGGTCTGAAAGTAGTGGGTGGGGTTGGGTGAAATGCACAGCTATAGTTGAGAAAGAAGACTTGAAAGAAAAACTCAAGTCTGTACGATACGTGCCTTTGTCTATTGTCGAGGTTACATCAGTAGACAATATTGCTTGGGTCTATATGCATGTTTATACTATTGGGAGTCATGTGAGACAACCTCACTTGTTATTTACAAGATGAGAGAGAACTCCAATGCTGAAATTTTTTGTGAATTGGTAATAGAAAATTTGAAGGAGATCGATGGCATGAATGATTTTACAATTGTAACAAAGCTGGTATGTGTTGGGGAAAATGGGGCATCTGTAATGCAAGGTCATCGTAATGGTCTATGTGTAAGACTTCAAACATCTAATTTCCCATATATGATTGTCACTCATTGTATGACTCATAAAATGAATCTAGCATACAAAATAGTCAACAAATTTAATCCTATAACAAAAGTTGAAGAACTTGTTCAAAAGGTGCATCTTTTTTTTTCTGTTGTAGTCCTAAAAGGTTCGTGGAATTTCAAAGTATTGCAGAAGGACTGACAAATGAGCATAAAGTATTAAAAGATGTCAACACTAGGCGGATCTCATTGTATCAACCAGATTCGTAGGGTGTATGACAAGTGTCAGTCCTTATTGAGAGTAATGTGGCAGAATCGCATTGAAGTGAACAAGGCTTATGATTTGATACATCATTTGACTAATATAGAGATATTGTTGATGTTGTGTGGTCTCCTTCCCATGTTGGATGAAATGCATCATTTAATTAAACAAGCCCAAGAAAGAACTATATATATATTAGATTTTTCTAGTTTTAGAAAACATGTTTGTTTGACAATATAATATTTGTTTCTAAATAAAACTGCTTTTACAGGTCCAAAGTTTGAGAGTTGAAACAATTTGATAAATATTGGAAATGTAAGTAGCTTTCTGAGGTTCAACTTGTTTGGAAAACTATGTGTATTTATACGTGAATATGAGATACGAATACACTTCTTTCAAACAGTAACTGGTAAGGTTGAGAAGGTAAATGCCATATGGACTGCTCTTTGATAATATTGTATCATGAAAAAGTGGGAAGGTTAAGAGAAATTGCAACGTTCCCTACTACAAGATACTAAGAGAAAGTTTTAGTAGGGATGCTTTACTTGAAGCGACGACTTTAGTAAGTCCCGCATATTAGAATGGTGTCCAAAATGAAAGATCTTTGTAGGAAGACTACCACATGAGATTGACTACATTGATTCAATATTTTTATAAGCCTGTTGATATTAATGGAAAAAATATTCTAGGTATTTTAAACAAGGACAATTTGATTGATTAATCCCATGAAGGTGTCCTCTGCAATGTTTGAGCAATTCAAATGTTTGGATAATCCCCTAGAGTTTGGAGTAATAACTCGACTATGAAAAAAATTGGGTTAAACACTATTTTGTAGGAAACCATGACCGAGTTTTTATCAGTGGCCAATTTTTTATCATTAGATGATCTATGTCAAACAATGATTTTGGGTTCAGTTGAAGATGTGAGAGTTTTCAGCATGTTTTGTCCTTTATAAAGTCAAAATTACGAAACAAGCTTGACAAAAATTTGGAAAATTATCTTGAGAATTTACACATCATGGTACGAAGTGAATAAATTTCCCTATGATAGGCCTTTGGCAATATGGAAGTCGAGTAATGAAAGGAGAGGGGCTGACAACAATGCCACAAATACAACAAATGACCCTGTTGGAGATGGAGATGGAGTTACTGTCCTATCTATTGCACCAAATTCAGAGAACTGTCAACAAAGTCAATAGATATGATGGTCAAACAATACATTGATAGCTTTCAGTTGTGTATATGTGATATAAATGTTTAGATAATATATTCAAATAACCAATACATTATTTAGATAATATATTTTTCCTACACATTCAATAAATTCCATATAAAGTAAATTAACAATGATTTAACTAACAAAACAGATCTAAGCAACTTCACAAAAAAACATCTTGAGAAAACAATATGCATGGAAAACAATTACTGAACAATTCTTCGATTATTGAAGCGTTTCCTTCATAAAAATCTTCCTCCTTAGAGGGTAAACAATTATACTTATACAAAATTACCACCGCCATGGGGCTTAAAAATAGCCAATTAAAAATATAACTAACTGTTCATGAGTGGCTAGTAAAAGACAAAATATAAATAGCTTGCATGCAAGAAAGCTTATACTTCCTATCTCAAGACTACACTTTTTTCAATATTAAATACTTAAAAATAGGAAAGTTGTTTCTTATCCAAGTTCTACTTGGAGTTGTTTTAGTTGACTTTGCATTTGATTGTCATTGAAGCTCAACTATGCAGCCTTTGAATTCATTTTCAATATAGACCAGGTCCAGAATAGGCGGCCTCATTAGATCAGAGCACTTCTTGAATCAAAAGTGGGACTCTGCTATAAATATATTTAACATTTTCACTTAGAAGTGAAGCTTATTCCACTTTTCCATTCACAGAAGTCACTAGTGCCATTATGGTGGATGTTTTCCTAGTTACGATCTTCCTGTGAAAAATTAGTAGGGAAAGTGGAAATAAATGCTTGTAATTGTTGCTCAACGAAGGGTTTTTGAATCAACCTCCCACGTGGTAGATACATAAAAGTTATTTGAGCTTCAGCCAGAGTGCTCCATGGCTTTATTCACAACACCATGAAGCTCTCTCAACAAACCTTTCATTGTTGCCATCCGGCCTCTTAATTCTTTTAAGAGGTAGCCCACACAAACCTTCCCTATGCATTTAGAGTCCTGACTTTTTATACACAACACATTGAGACAGAAGACCCTTGTTTATAACAACCAATAACTTGTCCATCATGGAATCTCACCTTGGTCATACGCTTGTGCTGGCCCTGTACCTATAATAGCCCTTGCTCTACAACATCTTCATTATTTTGTATGGCTACTAATAACTCATACAACGTTCTCAAATCTAGTTGCACATTGGGCAACTATATTCTTTGGCACTGTTACCTACTTTTGGGCATGAGGAGCATCCAACTGAGCCTGCATTCTTTTCACTAAATCATATATGCCATTTGCTGAGTGGCATCAATGACTTATTGAGGATCTGCATCCATGAGTTCCTCCCCTATAAGGGCCATCTTGGAGGTTCTCAAGATGTCCTCATTTTTTTACATGTATATAGGAGTTGCCCTTTGGGAATACTTCCTCTTTGTCACCCTCTTGAGAGTGCCTGTAGGAAAACCATACTCGAGTGCCACCTTTGGGTCTTTAAGTTGTGCCATAACAGTGGTCATTGCTCTTTTTTCCACTAGGAGGAGTCCATGTTCATCTTGGGATAATAGATACAATTGTGGTTATGGGAGGCAAAGTAGAAGAAGGCCTTACCACTTGTGGTAAAGTTGGTGATGTCCAATGTAGAGTAGGTTGAATAGGTTCTAGAGGGGCAAAAAGATGGCTCATGAAACTCTGAGTAACCACATGGTCCTAGAAAGCAGGAATGGGAATGTAGAAAGGAATGGGAATGTATGAAGGGATGGGAATGTAAGAAGGAATTGGGAGAAGTGGCATATGCATGCATGGTAGAAAGTTTTAGGATAGGCATATGGTGTGATAGGAGGAAGAAATGGTGGACTAAAAAGCCAACTAGACCTGAGGAGGAAATGGAGGAAAGGAAAAAAGAGGGAGAGAAGGTTGCATTGGTGCCTTCATCTTAGTCTTGGAAGATCTTCTCGATAAGAGTGTCTAGATGATGTTGGTGTTGAAGAAGATATAATAGCTAGAGGAGTGGAAGAAATGGTTGAAAAAACATAGACGATGGTGTTAGGATCTACAATCATTGACTCTGGTGTAGTAGTAATAACTACAACATGCTAATAAGAAGTGATATGCAATTAATTAGGAAGATAATGATGCAGTCATTGGAAATGAAAGAGGAAGAGAGGATGCAACTGAAGGAATATGGGAAGAAGAGGAAGGAATATCACATTATTACTTGGGCCAAGATAGAGGCAAGTAAAGAGGGATAAACAATATGAGTAGTTGAAACATGGGAAAGAGAAAGGAGGAGTTTGAAAACTAGTGGGACCTAATATCCCATGATGAATATCACCTCCAACCTCATCCTTAGAAGAATAACTAGTATAAATGAGGATACTACTGGTGAAAGGTCCTAAAGAAGATGGAATAGAAGAAGAAGAATCCAGTTCCTATGGAACTAACAACAGACGAAAGATAAAATGAAGGGGAAGTAATCATAGTTGCAATAGTACTTACCAAGAAGGAACTTATAATGGAAGTAGTCACGTTGTGGATTTGTAGATACTCATGTAGTCCTTGTAGGGCTTGACAATTGAAGGCTTAGAGAAGATGTAAAATGGGAAGGACTATATTTTCCTTTATATGAAGGAGGCACCCCAACCAACAACTGTTTAAGTTGTCTAGGGTTATGTACCATGATCATCTGAGTCTTCTTCTTCTTCTTATTCTTTTGGCTCCAGTTGTTACCTTGGCCTAAGCTATCTAATTCTCTGAACTCTGGTAAGCTATCCAATTGGTACATAGGTATACCTTGAAAATTATTCATGTTAATGTCTGACTTCCCGGTCATTAGTCTCATTCATGTAGACCAAGTCATCCTTGTGGGTCTGATGCTTGTAATTAAAAGTAGCCATACCAAGAGTGTTTTTACAAAGTTGTGCCACTCTCCCTGCTGGGTCTAAAAAACCTTGAAGTATGGTACTCCAAGTGAAAATATGTTCTATGTGTTGTCCACTCTTGTAGATTTCTGCCAATCATTAAATATTGTGGAACCCACTGAGATAGGAAGAGGAGGATAGGCAGACTTTCATTTTTTCTGCTCTTTTTCCGTATGATTGATGCCATGGAAAAACTGATATGTAATCTCCTGCTCAATCAAATTTTTATGAAACACATGTTTTGGTAACCTGAGTGGGATAGAAAGAATCCCCTATACTCTTATTATAGTACAATTTGGATAAAACTAGAAAGATCTCACCAATGTTCTCAATGAATTAAAGATCCTTTTGCTCACCTTAGGCATTGGGGTGTCATGCATGACATTGAAAATCACAAGATAGTCATGATTGCATGTCACCTCAATGTTCTTCCTGTAGTTGTGCATATGCATATTGCTAAAAAACCACAAGAACTATGTGTTGGTGTTGTGGTGACCAACTAGGGAATCCCTGAAATTGTTGGACTGCACAAACTGCATCCAACGAGTAGGACATCATATAAAAATTAACCCCCTTCTTCTTCTTGACATCCATCAAAATTGTTGTAGAGGTTGTAAGATATAAATCCAGCTAGCCAAGGAGTTGGATTTCATCATTTTATCATGGCTAACATTGGCACTCTAGGTCTGATTGACGTGCAAATAATAAGGTGGTACAAATGATTTTTTCATCAAGGTCATTCTAACTCTGACGCCACATCTAAATGATCTTATAGACATCTTGTTTTTGGAGACTTTAGATTTAAAACTAGTCAGGTCCTCTACCCAATATCTGAGCATGGTCCTGACCTTATGGATCTTTCCCCATTATTCCACTATTTCTTGATTGAATTGAATATTAAATGGAGGGATGTGGTAATAACTAGTTATGGAATCCTTGGTATATTACCAATTAGTTACCTCTTTTAGATACATAACCCTTTTTTTGCAATTCATGTCGCCTAATAAGCCTCAAAAAAAGTCAATGAAATCCATCACATGGTTTACCCACTAAGATATGCAGCCTAGTCTGTCGAATGGCCACCAAATCAACCATACATTATGGTTTGTCTTGGTCCATCATCATCAATTAATCAAGCCTCTGTAAATTTCTACCTTTTTAAGTTGTATAATGATCTACACCAATGATTTTTTATGTCAAAAATTATCTAAAGAGTCTGGTTTGAAAAGAAAGTGTATAAGTGAGCCTCCATTGACGATAAGCTTTAAAATACTTGAGAAATTGTAGATATGCAAAGTTCTTAATGTCTGAAAAATATCAATACTTTGTTTTACTTTGTAATTTCTTGAATTTGGACTCCAAATGCTCTATAATAGCTTGAATATCAAGTGCTTTAGTATGAAATCCTTTCAATTTATTTGAATCATGTTAATTCATGTTAAAATGGTAATATACCATTGCAACATTTATGTTTAGTTGGCCATTTATACATTTTGCATTGATTTTGAGCTACTCATGGATTTTACAACTAATGTGGCTTTAATATGTCATCTTTTCCTGATTCTCTACATATTCCCATGGATTTTTTCTGTCTTTTCACCTCTAAGTCCCATTAATTCCACATGACAAGCTTTGATAGATTTTGTATATTGTTTCCCTTTGTAATAAACCATGTCAGAGTGTGAAAGGTGAGCCAATAAGAAGACTGCATGTATGTACAGTTCTTTAGGACCTCTTAGTATTATATGATCTTTCTATCATGTATGTTTCACTGTCAAGTATGAGAAATAATAAGAAAAATCCACATGTATGTATGGTTTTTGCAGTGTCAGACTCTAGATAACCTTTATCAGTCACCGCAAAGTGTGAACCAATAAGAAATCTCCACACTTATACTATTTTCACAATGTTAGTTTCTTGTTAGTGTCATGTCAGTCATTGCGAAGTGCATTCCAATAAGAAATCTCTAAGTTACTTCATAATTTGAAATGTTTGATCCTTTGATAACCTTGTTAGTTGTCAACCAATAAGAATACTCCACACTACTTCACATTTCGCATAACCAATATCTACTAAGACTTTGTCAGAAATAAGCGAACCAATAAGACAACTCCACATTGTTTCACAAATTGTAATGTTCAGTCCTTAATAAGCCTTTTGAAGATGTAATGATGTAAAGAGGGCATAAATGAATAGCTTCCGTGTAGTGTCCTTTCTTCAAAAAAGTCAGGGTTTTGTAAGATTTGTGAGATACGTGTCTTGTACAAATTTTTGAATAGTGAATGAATCAACAAGCTCCACATAGTTTTGGAATTATCAAAACTTGTCAGGCTTGAAGAGTATCTATTAAATAGTATAACAAATGAACAAAATTCCACCATGTTGCTTCACAAACCATAAAACCTATCAAAAATTGTAATTTAAACCATGAATAAACATTGATGGGGCAGCTAACAATGTGATGACAGTCTGCAGATTATTATTGGCTGAAAACACTTGTTTCCTTTGCAAATAAAAAACCTACAATGTCATACTTAAAACCATGGTTCTGTTAAAGCATTGTTAGTCCAAAAATCATAATTTAAACATAAAAATGTACAAAATTATAACTTAAAACACAAACTTTCTTCTTATAAGAAAAATGGTTTTCTAAACACATCAAAAGGGTCCCCATTCTTTCAGTTTTAAAGCATGGGGAGGTGTTGTTCACAACACATCCTAACAATTATCCAAGCTAACCAAATTCCATATAAGTAATCTTTACTTGCCAATATATCTAAATCACCTAAACCTACAAGATTGAATAGCAAATCTACAAATCTAAGCATAAGAAACACTAACTAATGAAACTGAGATTAACATAGCTCAAACTCTTTACCCTATAAGATTCAACTAAAATTAAAAGTGCAAACTCTACTTAATAACATAATATATTTGTTGTGTAGGACCAACACATGAATCAATAATTAAAATAATCAAAAACTCGCAAAACCAATATGAGGTAATTAGTTTAAACAACTAATGGTATTTATTTTTATTGGTAATAGATTAATAATGAGGGTTCTGATTTGAATTTTTAGTCTGAGTTGGACTCCTGACAATGGTCTTAAATAGTCACTCAGAATGAAATTCATAGTGAGTATTTACAAATGCTACATCATATATTCATAAGAGAGATAAACAATGGATCACAAGAGATATTGTGTTATTTATGACTATCCATTAGTTTTTAGAGGAGTCGCATTAGTGACTACAATTTAAGGTTTGTGGTTAGAGTTAATTCCTTAGGGTTTAAGGTTTACAATGTTGTATAATATTTTGTGTTATTTTTGGTGACCTGTTAGTGTTTAGGGTGTCACAATAGTGTTTTGGGCATTGCATGGATGTTTAAGATATCATGTTAGTGTTTAGAGTGTCACCCGATAGTATTATTTATGTTGTTGTAGGATTGTTTATGGTGTCGCATTAGTGTTTTGGTGTGCCATATTATGCATTAGTGTCTTTATACGATGACATCCTAACATTGAATTGTATTTGTACTAAATTTAGACCCTAAACACTCCTACGAATACCTAAACACTAATGTACCACCTAAAATAACATGATCAGGACACTTTAGACACAAATGGGTCACCCTTAATAACACAAGAAGGACCCCCTAAACACTAAAAATATAAAAGGTAAAACCAGTAATTGGCATGTAAACCTAGTTTTGGGCATTGCATGAATGTTTAAGATATCATGTTAGTGTTTATAAGTGTCCAAATAGTAGTATCTATAGGTGTTGTATGAGTGTTTACGGTGTTGCACTAGTTTTTTGGGGTGTCATATTATGCATTAGTGTCTTTATACGAATGACATCCTAACATTAAATTGTATGTATACTAAATGTTAGACCATAAACACTCATATGAATACACCTAAACACTAACGGATCACCTAAAATAACATAATCAGGACACTCTAGACATGAATGGGTCACCCTTAATAACACAAGTAGGACTCCCTAAACACTAAAATATAAAAGGTAGAACTAGTAATTGGCATGTAAACCTATATTGAAAATTGACTATGTAATGTGAACCCTAATTTAAGGGATGCATAGATTAACCTAAACCCCATATTGATAATTTGATATGGTTATTAAAAAAATCATTTAATATATTATGAATTTCTTAATATACCAATTTTATTTCGAGCATGTAAATTATGTCACATATGGAAAGTATTTCAATTTTGGATTCTTGAGTGTCTAATTTGTTGATGTGAGGGGAATTTATGTGAGTTTGTGACTAGTTGTATTGGTTATCTTTAAAATCAAATTTTAGGTGTAAAAGTGACATGTAATCAAGTTGATTAAATTAATTTAAACAATTAATATTTCATTATTATTAATTTTAATTCTCCAATACTTTTCATATAATATATTACTCTAAAACCATGATTTTGATTTATGATTTATGAGTGGGTTAATAAATAGCAAGTAGTGTCACACATTTTTCATTAATGTATCTTCTCAAGAATGTAAAATCACATCATGTTTGAAATGGTATTTGAGGGGGATGATGTGGATGTAAATATTGGCTCAAATATAATGTTTTATCATGAGAACTCAAAGCCTAAATTTAACAATATTTATTTCTCAAAAAGCAATACCAACTTCAATTACACTTTTCTATTTTTATCACAGTTCACATGAATTTAAATTAAATGCACAAGTTTTTGATCTTCCAGTCGTAGCGAATTTTATATAAGGAGAATTAGTCTAATTCACAAGTCATGGAAGCATGCCAATTTGAGATTTCGCTCTCTTTTCTCAATCCTTTGTTGTTTAAGCTTTAGAGTTTCCCATTAAAATTTGTTATTTCTATTTACCCACATGGCTGACATTCCAAAGAGCTTATTGTGCAAAAACAATTATGCTAATGACACTAAATTGGACTTTGTTCATCATATCTTAACCTTGTCTAATCCCATGGATTTAGTGGAGGATTTTTATTCTTGTTGACACTGTCCATTTTTGTTTTCTTGTTAGGCTAGTTAGTATTACCCCCTGTCTTTGAAATGTATCAATTCCTGGTTCAGAAGCTTTTGTTTAAAGGATATTTTACTTATAAGGCTCTCCTGAAGCCTATCTGGAACAACTTCCACCCGAAGGTTATGGGATTAGGAGGTGCAAGTCTTGACGTAGATTCTCTAACAAACTGTGTTTCCCAATTGTTGAAGAAAGTAGGAAGATTGAGAGCGAAAGGTGTGCAAGGCCTTCAAAGAGATAACTGTGAGTGTGGTGTTACGCTCTAAGGAGAACTATGAGTCACGAGTGTTAGGGGAAGGGGAATGACGACCCTTCCTCTATGGTGGAAAAATGATGCAAGGCTAGCTGGAAACGCGCCCGAAGGGAAGGCTTGGATTTAAAATGTTTTAAGTGGCCCTCATTTTTCCCGTAGGAGTTTAATTGAAATGGGGATGTCTATGCAGTGCATTAATCAAATTTTGTACGTATTTGGGGCCATGGATGATTACAAGGAATTTCATGAGATGAAGGATAAACTAATCTCTACACCTTTAGTTCATCACCTACGTTCTATATTTAACAAGAGAAGTTTCAAGTGAAAGAGGAAGGGGAATCTCAAATACTAAACCAAACTCTGGTCATCTTTCTCATATGGAATAAGATTAGTCTTCTATAGCATATCTATTTAGTATTTTTTCATTTTTAAGTTTTTATGTCACGAATGTTGTTTCCTCCTACTAAGATATCTTTTGTAACTTTGGGTAGTACATATATATGTTTTTTTTATACTTTGATGTATATATAAGTTTCAAGGGTGGGGACCCCAATAGATCCCTCGTTCATTATGAAAAAAACAAAATAATAGCATGTGAAACTACTTACAATTAGTTCTACTCCTAAACTAATAATGTTAAAACAAATATGGTGAATGAATTCGAAAACTTTGAATGAGACACTTTTTGTTGCATGGTAAAATTGGGTTTCACCCCTTGTGGTCCTTAAAAAAGCCTTGAAATCCTTATGATTACTTTGTTTTATTGTTCAATATTTGGAAAAGTTTGTTTGATATTTAAAATGACTTCCTATGTACTGTGTATAATTTACTATAGTTTCCTTCATTTATTTATAAGCTTTAAAAAATCATTTAAAGGAAACAATATAAATAGAATCATAACTCTACATCATCTAAGAAAATAACCAAGGATTCATCTACAAAGCATGTACCATAATTTTTAATCATCCTAACAATTAGTCCAAGCTAATTAGGTTTGGATGCAATGTCATGGAGTCCTATGGAGATTTCAAACTATATTTTTTTACGGGATCGAAGCAATGGATAAACAAGGAGCTAGTTTGTTAAAATGTCAAGTGAGTGAAACAAAGATAATTTATTAATTTACCTGGAGATGAAATTCAAAAAAGGGCCTTTGTCAAATCAGTTTTAAGAATTAGAGAAATAACGATGGATTCGTCATTTCATCTACAACTTATTTTTATGTTTTTTTTTTCTATTTTCACCACTAAATCGATGTCCACCTTCACTAGATTCTTCACCCCTATGAATTTGGCTACAATAACACTCACCATCATTTCTACAAGATTTTTCTATGGATTCCTTAAAATTTTCCATAGATTCAATTGATCCAAAGGTAATTATAACCCCTAGTCATGTAAATATCATGTAATATGTGAGGGTGATACATCTTAGATTTTTTATCAAGAATATGTGACAAAGTAATATTATAGTAACTTTACAAAAGAGTGTAGCAATGATGAAACAAAACCTATACAATAGAGATGAAATAATATTGAACTAGAAACCCTAATATAAGATGGAAATTGAAACCCCGTTGATGCATAATGCTAAGACATCACATATGATTAGTGATACTTTCCAATGACATCCCTATATCAACATTATTTCCATCAGTTAAGATGATCAGTACATAATACTCTATTTCTGATCTACATAAAGAAGTACATTAGTTATTTGTATGCATGACATAATACTTTTCCATATGCTGTCCCTAGATCAACATTGTTTCCATTGAGATTATCAGTACTGCAATATTTTCAAGCATGGCATAATACTCAATTTCTAATCTACAAATAGCAGTACAATTGCTTGCAAGCATGACATAGTAACTTTTTTTTGTTTTCCGATAGTTCTGAATAGACTCGAGGTTTTAAGAACAATGGAATCTTGTGGGACAATCATATTCTTGATGGGGCCCTATAGTGCATGCCTCTTGTTAACACTCTTTTTTATCTTTTTTTGTTCTTGATGTATGTGTATGGAGAGCATTCCCTATTTCCGCTATCCTAGAGAACAAAATTGGTGGAAAATAATTTGATTCAATTAATCCAAGAGTAATTAGAACCCCCTATCATGTAAATATCATGTAATATGTAAGGTTATACATCTTAGATTTCTGATCAAGAAAAGGTGACAAAGTAATATTACAATAACTTTACAAAAGAGTATAGCAATGATGAAACAAAACTATATACAATAGAGATGAGAAAAATATGGAACTCGTAACCCCAATACAAGATGGAAATTAAAACCCCACTGATGTGTGATTTAAGACAACACACTCGATTAATGGTACTTTCCATATGCCATCCCTAGATCAACTTCTTATTTTTCCTCTTGAGATGATCGGTACATAATACTCTATTTTTTTATGGCTAATAACAATCTTCATTTGTATGCAATGCATAATAATGTTCCAGCATTATTTCCTATTCAAATTAACCATGAGATGAAAAACAATAGTTGCATAGACATATTTTTACTAGAAAAGGCGTTTGTTTTTAAGCAGTGGATAATCAAATTAACATTATTTCCATTAGTGAGATATGAAAAATACAAATGTTTAGCTAAGATTTATAGCAAAAAACTAATTCATAACAATGTAACTGTATAAATTTTTGAATCCGTCTTTGCATTAAATACTTTCATCGTTACAACTCTATATGGGGGGCACTAGGTCTTCATGCCTAGTCCATAAAAAGGCTATAATTTGGTCTCATAGTGCACATCCTAAGAAAATACAAAACAATATAGGTTAAATAAATTCTTATGAAGATAGAGCTCGAAATTTTAAAGTTGGTCCCACGCACCACTTATCTAGAGGTTGGGTCTTCTTAGTTGAACCTGAAGTTACATGAAATCTATCAAGGAATGTTATATGTATAGAAAATTGGTTCTTTCAAATTTCACAACCTTATATAGTGAACTCCAGAGACTTATTATGACTTAAGAGTACTAAAAACTCAGAGTAATAAGTTCATAGGTAACCATGAAGCTTTCATATTGAACATGGTATTTCCAAAAAGTTTCAATTGTAATCATGTTAAGTCAAAATAAGGTGATTGAAAACTTTGTTTGATAAAAGGTGAATATTGTGACGATGCACTTCCATTTGATTTCAAAATCCAAGGTATGAAGGTAATGCATTATGTATACCATATTTTGTAGATGCATCTAATGTAGTAGTGATGATGTCATCATCACCTTTCATTGCCAGAAGATGGAAAAATATGTGATTTTCATCAATTTCAATGATAAAGTGGAAAAAAATGTTTGTTCATCTTTCCATTTATACCTATACCTTTTAATAAAGTTAAAAGTAAAAAACATCAACATAACCTAATACTAACAAACAGAGCATGTAAAATTAGAAAGCAATTCGTTGTTATGAATGTTACATCAAAATCAATCATAGATTAAAAGAATTTACACTAATAGTAAAAAAAAAGCAATAGAATTGCACCAATAAAAAAAATACATGTTAACATTATACAATTCATTGATCATGAGTATTCGCAATAAACTCAATCATAAATAACACCGATTTCTGAATTACAAAATGAATGATAGAGCCATTAGGAAATACAATATCATACCATCAATAATTGTCAATTAGTATTAGTAAACCCTATTTTTTGTAAAAGAATAGCCTCATGTATACAAATTAACACCCTCAGGAAATTTATGACCTCTACCGATAACATCCTTACGAATCTCAAAAAATCCATTACCCATGAATAAAGTTTGTATAGAAACATTCTAAACACTAAAAACTTTATAAATGATATGGAATGGTCAATGCAGGTTGCTTTAGATAAACCAGGTAAATTTTCATAATAAATGTAGACATACATGCCTTGACTTGATGGTAAAATCTACTGGATTTGAGGTTGGTATCACAAGCCCCTCTAAATGAATGAATTTATTCCCATCAATTTTCAAAAGCATTCAACTTCTCTCTCCAATGGGAAACTTCTAAATTAGATCTCATGTAATACCCTTGCTTAATTGCTCCAACATTATTATTTATTTTGTCATCAAATGCTTCCAAATTATTTACATTCAAGAGAGGTTTTATTTCACAATATGAACTAGATGGTGTAACATAAGTTTTTACTTCATTATGCATAAACCATATGCATAGGGAAAATTTTGTGCATACTTTGTGTCCACGAATCATTCATACGTAGAATGTAAAGGTGAGGATCATCATTACAAATTTTAATTGTGTCAATGGCAAGGTTTCATGTGTGAGATTCCTGAATAACTCTGAAGATAACTACAGTCTTGTGAACCAGACTGATTCGGCGTTATCACGTTTAAGAAGAGAAATGGGCTCAAATGTTGCTGAATGTTCACATATGGCGGTTGGCTTCGGAATGAGGCTCATAGATGGTATGACATTTGGTTCTCATTTCCTTCAATTTTTGAATCATTTCTAGTGGAAGATGGAATGCTATTATGAAATTCCAGCCGATTTAGGGTCTAGAAATGAGGTTCCGCGTAGGACTTCTTTCATTGCTGTTAAAATATTGAGCGAAAGAGTAGAATCATCTTCAATCTCATTAGTAGCCACATGGATGACTCACAAGTTCTACGATTTAGCAACAATGGGGGCAATTTTCTATGATTTCTTTTTCTATGTTGGTAAAACCCCCTACAAGAGTTGCATTATGCTTGGAATTGTTTCCGTCGACCTTGAACTCTATCACAATTACTAGGCATAACGTTGGACCAAATCGAAGTGTTTCCTCAACAACTTCATGTGACAATTGAATGTTTTTAAGGGTAGCAATTGATGTTTTTTGCCATTACTACCCATTGCACTAATCACAAGCAAAGAATTTGTTTAGTCATTACATTAAGGATTAGGTTAAAAATTCAAGTCATGTTCATTTTTTCCCAAATTGGAAGGTCAAAAATGGCATTAAAAAGGCACCATATGAAGCTTAAAGAAAAATACCTCAATGAATAATATATTAGATCAATCAAGTGACTGATTTAATTCCTAATCTGTTAAAAATGTTAAAATTTTAAACTATGAGAAATTGAACTAGGATTGAGAATTTTCAGATTTTCTTCATATGACATGTGTTTCTAATATTAGATGATTTAAAAAATACAATGAAAAAATTGTTGTGTATGATAGGACTGCAGTGATGAACACAAATAATTTTGTTGTGTTTGAATAAGACGACCGGGGAACATAATTAAAATGATTTTATTATGTTTTTATAAGATGGGAAAACATAATAGTGTAGGGTTTTTTATCAATCTTTTCTATGAGGGAATTGCATCATAAAAATAACCAAATTATGAGATATACCTAGAATACAAATAATATTGATATATCTCTCCTCCCCAAATCTACATTAAACAAAAAAATATGTTAAATTATGGTATTGCCAAAATTAAAATTTTCATTAAAGAAAAAACAAATAACATATTATCAACATACTTGTGAATATGTGAATCTTCAATTGGCTATGGGATTTTGGTGTGCATCTAACATATGGGTAAGTTTTATTACAAAATTTTGGTTTTGTTTTTTTGGGGGGTTTTATTTACATTTTTATTAAATATGAAAAATTATGACATTTCTAGAAACTAACATCTTAATATTTAATGCTTGAGTTAATTATGGTAAAACGGAAAATATTTTCTATTGAAATTTGTTATTAATAAAATATAACATAATTAATATTTGAATGTATTGAATAGGTACAACATTCTTCCTCTATTTCTTAAGATTTGATCATTAGGTGGTGGGATTGGGAAGTTAGTATCAGACTATAAAGAAGGAAAGTAATTAATAATACCCTTATATATTTTTTAGAAATGAGAAAATTGACATCAATATTAGTGGAACATTTGTATTGAAAATATTTTATATTAGAGGAATTGAATTTACAATATGAATTTGATCACAAAAAATGAAAGATTTATTTAATATGTTGCCTCCTCCCCATCATCATCCCTATATCTAACATCATTATCCTCATCACAAATGTTATCATTATTATTATGTGAATATTTCTTTGCTCACAAAACAAATACAATATTATAAGTTAAGTTTGAAATTTTAAATAATATAATAATTGAAATATAATAATATTTAGAAATAACATATATGCAGGCTCTTGACAATGCTTCAAAAATATATTTCATACAGAAGCTTTACACAGAAACAAGATGGTGCTTGTGTAAATTTTTATTAATACAAAATCAATCATTACAAACAAATGAGAGAGCTGCAATATTTATAGATATTAGACAACTTCTATCTCATCCAAAGATATGGAAACAAATCACCTAATTGAGCAAATATGCAGATTAATAGCATATTGCCCCTAACTACCCCTATTGCCCCTCATGGAAATCATTAGGAACAAAATATGCAAGATAGAACATGATCCCACAAACATAGGGATGAGAACACTATCACTTAGTTAACTAACAACTAAGGATAACTAATACCTATTGACATAAGTTTAAAGTATTTAAATTAAATACTTTAACTTATTACATTTATTCAAATATCAACTAATGATGAATTAAGCTAAGTTTTATTTGTAACATTCCCCCCCTTAATTCAGCATGGTCTCAAGTGAACATGAGAGAAATTCTCTAAAACCCTGTGAATTTACCTCACGCAAGTGACTTTGTGAAGACATCTGCCTGCATATCATGTTGGGCAATATTGGAGCTGTATGTTGTTGTTCTGAACATGTTCGCGAATGAAATGTACCTGCACCTCAATATGCTTGGTTCTCTCATGAAAAATTAGGATTGCGAACAAGTTTTACTACTCCTTCATTATCAACATGTAGGATAGTTGGATCTTTCTGTGGTATTCCAATCCTTCAAGTATACGGCGTAGCCATATCGCTTCACAGACAACTCCACCTGCAGCACGATATTCTGATTCTGTGGAAGATATTGAAACAAAGAGTATGCTTCTCACTTCCCCATGATATCGGTCTAGATCCCATAAAAGAATACAAATCCTAAAGTGAATTTCCTATCATCTATGTTTCCTGCATGATCTGAATCTGGATATCTTGTCAAGAAGAAGTTATTCGTTCTTCTTGTATTCTAGGACCATAGTCCACTAGTTCCTTTGATGATACCTCAGTATCTCTTTGCTACTTTCTAGTGAGAAACCCTTGGTTCTTGCATGAACCGTGATAATATAGTTATATGCATAGCCGATATCCGGCCTAGTGTAAGTCAAGTAGATGAGACTCCCGATCAACTACCGATAGAGAGTTGCATTTACCGGTATGGTGATGGATATGTTCGAGATAGTTGAAGTCTTGTCTCCATAGGTGTGGAAAATGGAGTACAATCCATCATATTGAATTTCTCGAGCGTTGTTTTGGTGTATTTCAATTGTGACACAAAGATATGATTTTCTCTTTGCCAAAATTCAAGTCCAAGTCAATAATGCATGAAGCCCGAGATCGGTCATGTCGAATGATCATGTTAGATATTTCTTTGTTGCACTCAATCATCCTCACTGAACTCCTAGTGATGACTAGATCATCGACATATACTACACAATCACTATCTCCCCCACTTGCTTTTTGAGATAGAGATTAGGATCGTATGGACTCCTGTTGAATCCATGACTTATGAGATGCTCATCGATTGTTGATGTACCATGCCCTGGGAGACTACTTTAGACCATATAGTGATTTTATGAGTTTACATACCATTTTCCTCTTTACCTGGTATGACAAAACCTTCTGGTTGAGTCATGTAAACTTCTTCTTGTAAATCACCATTAAGAAAGGCACTTTTCACATCCATTTGGTGTATTTTCCAACCAAATTGTGTAGCTAGAGCAAATATTAACCTGAACATTTTTGATCTTAGTTATGGGAGAAAAATGTCTCCTCATAATCAATGCCTTCTTTTTGTGCATATCCCCTTTGCTACAAGTCTTGCTTTATACTTTTCAATAGTCCCATCTGATTTGTACTTCATTCTTGAATATCCATCTGCATCCAATGGGTTTCTTTCCTGGTGGAAGATCGACAAGTTGCCATGTGTTATTTTTCATCACTGACTGATACTTCTGAATCCATGGCATCTTTCCAAGCTTTTGACTGTAGGGCTTCCTGAACTGTAGATGGCTCAACTTTTTCAACAATTATACTCATTAGGGCATTAATTGACCTCTTCACAAGCTTGACTGCGAGTTCTAGGTCCAGGATTGGATGATGTGGTAGGTGCTTCATCCAAATTTGCATCTCTTATTAATTTGAGTATACCATTTAGGTAACTTCTTAGTTGTTCCTATTAGCTTGTGGTGGATCCAAGTTTTCACCATCATCCAATTCATCACTGTCATCTTCAGTGGGAACATCAAATTTTGTCTTCACAAGAGGTGTATTCTACATGTTTGTTGAGTCGTTGAGTGGAGCATCTGCTTGTTTCTTCTCAAAGAACTCAACATCCCTACTTGTGTATACTTTCTTTGCTTTCGGATCCCATAATCTGTACCCAAGTGTTTCTTCACTGTATCTAATGAATATCAGTTTCTCAACTTTCATATCCAACTTGTTCATGTTCTTCTTGGGTATGTGCATGCTAGCTTTGCACCCAAATACTCTCAGGTGTGCAATTGATGGTTTCCAATTTGACCATGCTTCTTGAGGTGTCACTCCTTCAAGAGCTACTGTGGGCACTCTATTCAACAAATAGACTGAAATTCTTGCAGCTTCTACCCAAAATGTCTTTGTTAAACCTGAGTCATCAATCATACATCACACCATTTCCATGATAGTACGATTCCTTCTCTCAACTATACCATTCTGTTGTGGTGTGTGAGTAGGAGGCATTTGTTGACGAATCCCATGAGCTTCTAGGTAAGTCTTGAACTCATTACTTATGAATTCCCCCCCTTGATCTGAGGGGAGAGTTTTGATCTTGCGACCAACTTCATTCTCAACAAGTGCTTTGAACTTCTGAAATGTCTCAAAGGCTTGACTCTTGTTTCTTAGACAATATATCCACATCTTTCTTGAGTAGTCATCAACACAAAGCATGAAATATTGACATCCAGAATGACTTGGTTACATGGGCTCACAAATATCGGTGTGCACCAAATCAAGCTTTCCCTTAGCTCTATATGTGTTCTTCTGGAAGGGTACTCTGTGTTGCTTTCCAGCTAGGAAATTGTGACACTTGTCAGTGTTGTGCTTGAGTGTAGGCAATCCTTTCACCATGTTTCCCTTTTGAAGTGTTTGAAGATAGCTAAAACTGATGTGACCATATCTGTGATGCCATAGTTTTGTAGATTGTGTGTCTTTGGCCACTAAAGCTTGATCATCCTTGTGGACAAAATCAAGTTGGAACATGTGTCCCACATTGGAGGCTCTTGCTACAATCTTGGAACCTCTTGACTTATCTCTTATCAAGCACACTTTTTCTCCATTATTACTATCAAAATCAAACTTCAAGTTGTGATCAAGGAGTTGACTAACTAATAGCAAATTCTTGGTCAACCCAGGTACATACAATACATCTGTGATTTTGTAGTTATGCTTTCGAAGAGGTAGTGAAATGTTTCCAATCCCCTTGACATTGTATGATGAGTCATCACCTAATGACACATGGTTCTTGTTAGGTGAGTCACATAGTGTGTAGAACCAATCCTTGCATCCAGTCATGTGTCGAGTTGTACCTGAGTCAACATACCAGATATCTTGTGTGGAATTGGTTTCTTCATCAAATTGAGCAGAATACATGTGGTGTCCTTCATCTGAATCATCCTCATGTTCAGCAATGTACCCTTGTTGTTTGGGTTTTCTTTTCCAATTACCATTTTTCTGCCCTTGATTGTTATTGTTGTTGGACTTCCCTTGATTTGAATTATTGTTACCCTGTTGGTTGTTGGATTTTGAATTTCTTGATGAACCCTTTTTGTAGGAATTGTACCAACAATCTTTGATGTCATGTCCCCCTCTATTGCAAATGGGACACTTCTTGGTGTTGTCTTGTTGACTTTGGTCCCTTTGGTGACTTTGATTTTGTTGGGACTTCTTGTGATTGGACTGAAATTTCCCCTTTCCTTTATGATTGGAAGATAGTGCTTGCTCATCTTCATGATCTTTGTTGTTCATTGCCTCTTCTTGTTGGAGTAGATTGACCAACTTCTCAAAGGTGACTGTGTGTTCACTCATATTGATAGTTGTCACAAATATTTTGTAGGAAGGAGGAAGTGCTCGCAACACAATTGGTATGAGGTCCTCATCACATATCCCTTTTTCCAATGCCAGTAGAGATGCCCTCAAAGTAGCAACTCGTCTCAAAAAAACTTCAACCTTCTCATTGTGCTTGAACTTGAGAGTATGTAGTTGTGATAGTAGGTTGAGGATGGCATTCTTGTTGTTTGCCTCATAGACTATGCTCAACTTATCCCATGCATCCTTGGCCATTTTGGCATCTCTAATGTGGGGTTGCACATTGTCCATTATATCAAATAAGATGATCAACTTGGCCTTTTGATTGGCCCTATCAAATTGAACTTGTTGTCTTCCATCATCAAGTGATCTTGTTGTTGTTCCATCTACAACTGTCCATAGGTCTTCAAACTCAAGTAACATCTTGATTTTCAGTTTCCATGTAGCATAGTTGTCTCCTCTAAGTAGTTGTGAATCTGGCAAGAAGAACTTTGGTGCTTGTGCACCCATTTCTGTAATCTAAATTTCTGAAAATTTAAATTTCTGACAAAGGGTAAGGCTCTTATCACTCCAGGTTTATGGTCTCCCTCTCAATATACTGTCAGGCCGATATACCAAACCTTTCTATATACGCTCCCTTCCAATATACCCATCGGTACATGTGAAAGAAGATCACCCTTTCAATATACCCATTAATACAGAAAGAGGTGTTAACAAACGTGAAATAATTTAGTACGTGGTACGTAAACAGTAAGGAGAGGGGTTTGTGCAAACACAAACGGATGGGAGGGCTCAAATGTGTGTGTATTGTGTCCTTATTACTCCCCGTTGATTTTATAGGGTCGATGCCGAGATGACATTTAGGTAGCTATGTTAGGCGTTAAGTGCAGTAGTAGTCATGACAGCATCACCCATGTAAGCTCTTCCCAGAGGCACTGTATATACCGAATGCTGCTATGAGATCAAAGATCTCGTGTGATAGAACCAAACATAAAATAAAAAAAAATTGCACTTTTTTTTACTCTTTTTTTTGCACTTTATGCACTAAGATTAGAACAAAATGCTCCAAAAGTACATCAAAATGAAGTTTTTGTGTCCCCCCTCTTTACAAAAAAGTTTCTAGAATCACAAAATACACAATTTAGGCCAAAAATATTTTTTACCCCCCAATAGGTGTTTTTCTGCTAAATTTAGTGGTGGCTCTAAATGTGTTTGGTGAGCTTCTAAATTTGGAAATCCCCCAAAATTTAGTAATTTCTCTAAATTTTCCAAAAAAAAAAAATTAATAAAAAATATGGAGAGAGTGGGAATTGAAACCGCTGACCTGTTTGTTCCCAAGATCCAAACAAACAATCTGAATATTGTTTTCACCTTTTCTCATAAACCGTGATCTAAGTTTTTCTAAAATTTTGACAACAGCATCATAAAATACTTTTCTTGAAACCCACAAAATTTCAGAAGAATTGGAATCTTTTTTTTTGATATCTTACCAATTTACCAGCTAGATCTGATTTTTTTTAGAAAAAATGACCCAACTTGTACAAACTTTTCGTCACATGTAGAGGTCGAATCTGAAGATGATGTAAACTTGCAAAGTTTTGCACCTCCTTCTTATCTTTCCATAAAAAAAACATCACATCAATTTGACATTTTATGAAAAATCCACATCTTTTTTTTCTGAGAGCTATCTGCTAGAATTTTGTTGACAGGACTACTTCAACCTTTGCTCCCAAATTCTTCACACCTGCACTTTCAGATCTGATTTTTTTTTTCCAAGATCTTTCACTCTCTTTTTTTTCTGCAATTTTTTTTTCAAGATCTATCTCCTTTTTTTAAGATTTTTTTTTTTCACAAATATTTTTTTTTTCAAGATCTTTTTTTTTTTAAGATTTCCAAACCTGAAATATTCCACCAATATGTTGGATCAATTGGCTATGCCAATGACTAATCAATAAAAAATTTACCTTCCAAATAAGTGGATAGGTCAAATTTTAGTTGAGGGATGCGGAATGCTTCAATGGCTCTCCTTTGATGCAGATCTTTTTCTCCAATGGATCCTCTCCAATAGTGCTCCTCTTCAACCTTGCTTGAGATAGATACCAAATGATAACAATGGTATAGCTGATACCAAATGATAGAATAGAATTAGATTGCAATGACCAAAGAGGGACGGAAGCCTCACAAATATTATTGATCATGAAATCAGGTTACATAACAATGTAAGAGCTATAATATTTATAGATATTAGAAAGCCTCATATGGATAGACATGACACCCTATCAGGCACCAACTACGAGATGATAAGACCCATCTCATATGCACATGTAATTACTACTAATACCAATATTGAATGTTATCCAACATAACAATATTGAATGCAAATCACTAGACTAGAGTGCAAATGTTACACATTATTAAATAAAAGACAATGCAATAAAATGTAATAAATATGCCTATGCTAAATTATGCTAACACCTTCCTTGCACCAACTTTTTAGGTTGATGTCCAAGTCATTTTCTTAACCTTAGGCTATCTAGTTGGAGGAGTTAACAGGTACCAAAGCTTTGTTGGATTTAGGATGGATTTAACCGTAGTTTTAGGAGACCCTTTGAATGAGTGTGGAACTGAACAAATAGATCGAGAATATGTTTTGACTTGACTCTATAACCGACATAAGCATGCTTTCTCAATCTGTGACATTTTCAGTTCATGTTCCTTTAGATGGGCATGCCATGAAAGTGAGGGAGCTTCAATTCTTTCTTTTCATCAAGCTACATCAAATGGCTCGATACTAGATGTGTGGAAGCAATGTTGTACATGATGAATGTAATTGCAATTGAAGTATGGTGAATACTAGGAATAGGAGCATCCACCATGATTGAAATGATGAATATCCATAATAACAATAAATTTGGAAGCTTCGTATACTCCATCAGAATGGAAGTTGTTATGTATTGCTTCAATCCAATAATATAGTTGTGTTTAATAAAATGCAAGTCCAAATCTGCATTAAGAAATTGACCTTCACTAAATAGCGAAGGAATGAACTATATGTTATTAGATCTTGTTAGGTAAGATAAGGCCTAGATTTTTTCGACCTGCTAAGGGTCAATTTTGGTATCCTAATCTCGCATACGATGTGACCCAAAATTTTCCTTCCATTACTAAACATAGATTTTTTAGGATTTAATGAAATCCTCATGATTTGTTTCTACCTCAAGAGTTTGAATTAATTTGATGACTTCATAATTTGTGGATCTACTGCCTAAGCTTGTTTAGAGAACTATAGTCAAGTCATTGATACAATTATATTTTTCCCATACAGATTTTGAAATCGATTTTTCCATCAAGGTCTTCTGAAATGTTCCCTAGCGTTGGATTTTACTACCGAAAGTACATCCTCACTGTAGGGCAACTAGGTCTTGCGCATGAGGTTGTGAATTTCATTTTATGTTGATCCTCAGTAGCTTCAACTTGATTATACCCTATGGTCCATCGAGCATGATAGCATCTTTGATCTTAATAGTCTTCCACCTGATCCATATAGACAAGTGGATAGTTGTCAGATTTAGTCGAAGACTGTTCAATGTTCCTCCACACAAATCCAAATTTTGCCATCTGTTCTTCCTGACCAATGTTAAAGCAACCCACCTAGAATGGTGGATTGGAAAGCATACATCCTTCACATAATAACAATAATTAGATTTCTAATTGGTCAATATTAGTTGATTGTAAATGCCTTTGTATTAAACTGCCATGGAGGGTTGTACATCATCAACTTCAAAAGAATTCTAATAGTTGTACATCTATTGGGCTTGACATTTTAAATTATAGGACCATGCCAAGACATCCATGTATCTTTCAAGAGTAAGTGAATTTTAGCTGTCTCCTCATAATTTAACATATTCTTGTTAAGTTCACTAAAGTTGATCATTGATAGCCCAGATTAACTTGTCTGGACTATCTGATAGAGGAAGTCGCCTATCAAGTTTTCTTTTTATCCTGAATAAGACCGATCATGCTTATCGCCGAAGGCGTTACCCCTATGGAAAAAGGCTTCGCTTTCATGGGACTGTGTCAAATTTGACGGCTTAAATGACGGTTTTGCTATTTTTAACAATTTATTTTTTAGTGGTTATTTTTGCAATTTGATATTTTTAACAATTTTATTTTTTTAGTGGTTATTTTTGCAGATTTGATATTTTTAACAATTTCCAATGTTTTTTAGTGGTTATTTTTACACTCATTTGCTATTTTTAATAATTTTGCTTTTCCGATTTGCTCTTCAATAGCTGTGTTGTGAATTCAATTAACCTATTTTGGTCATTTGTGGGCATCATTATTCTGTGATGTGTATTTTTCGGTGGGATATAAATGCTTAATGGCTGCAATGTTTTTTTTTGTGTGTTTTAGTTTGTAGATGACGATGAGAGATGCCATGTTGAAATCAATTACACCTTTGAGATTAGGAAGGACTGGTAATTTGATTTGAAGATCAAATATATGTTTCTTCCTTTTAACATTGTAAGCTAATTCTAGCAGTTTGGGTTGGATTGCATGGTGTCGGGTAGGTAGGTAAAAGATTGTAAGGACATTTGTTGGTTGGTTACCTAGCTGCTTGAAGCCTGCAAATAAATTTGATTATATGATAGTTCTTTATTTGTTGAAATGAATTTGAATCTATTCTTGTCTAGAGGAAATGAAAACTAATGCAATACTAT
This sequence comes from Taxus chinensis, assembly GCA_019776745.2. Classification (NCBI taxonomy): domain Eukaryota; kingdom Viridiplantae; phylum Streptophyta; class Pinopsida; order Cupressales; family Taxaceae; genus Taxus; species Taxus chinensis. Next base: position 649,188,902 of record CM034148.1, on the reverse strand, counting down.
TATAAATAAACAACTTGCATTTACAACTTTATTCGCTTTAAGATGGGCCAATGCGTGCACTCTCGAAGAATTTGGGAACATTTGTTCATTTCCTACAAAAAGGTTTAGAACTAAAACTCAAAGTAGATTGGTTGAAGTAAGAAATAAATTTTTGATGCTTTCAAGTTTATTTTTTTCTATTCATGTTCTGATCGGTTCTCTGTCTTTGGGATACAGAAAATGAAACTTTTGAATGCTTCTTAGATAGAAAATGTGTGTGTGAGAATATACAACACTCACACACTCAACACTCAATTTTTTTTTACATATTTTGATATTTATACAGCCTAAACAGGGGCTCAATTGTCCTCCTCATATGGAAAATTATATGCATTCTCATATGTATCTTTCATTTGCAGAGATGTCAGAGAAGGAATAGTGGCTCTACAAAGAAGGAAAGGCTGCAACTGCATCATAACGAATAAGGAATCGACATTTAAATTGAACATTTAAGAAGTTAAAATCCTTTTCAATCCCAATCATGTATTGTGCCAAAATTAAATCACAACATCTGTCCCAAGGCTCGTTCCAGTCGAATAGTGTTTTGTGAAATCACCTCACCAAGTCACACAAACAAATGCCCATCAGAAGTGTTGCTTGTGCTCCCTGTAACATCTTTGTGCTTACCATCTGATATCCCTATAACATCTTTGTGCTTACCATTTGCATATTCATCCAATACCTCAAAAGTAATTATTACTAGGGGTCATTTGGTTTGTTTGGATACTAGGAACTTGCTTTGGAGCAAGCATTGGCAACATCGACTTTAGAACTCTAGCAACTTCATGCATGGTGGATCGATCAGAGGGTCGTTTCTTGGTGCAAAGAAAGGCCAACTGGAAGATTTTTCTTACAATCCCAAGACTGCGTTGTTGTTTGCTTTTGATAGAATCTATGTTCACATGTTGTCCAACTATCTTGAATTAACATCAAGTAAGATCACATTGATATAATTTTTGCTACATTAGATAGAGAGCATCGTGTGTATGGGATTGAAGTGAAATTTGTAACCAATTTTGTAAATTTGTTAATACTCGAATAGAAGTGCAATTACATGCACTCAAAACTGCTCAAATATACATCAGAACAATAAGCCCTATTTTTTACTCCTTTACTTGTTCTTTTAGCAAGGCTTCAAATTTGGCATCAGCTAGGATCATATTAGGAAAGGCTTCTCTCTTTACACCAGCTTATTGCATAAAAATTATCATGAACAAGCTATGAATTATTACAGTCCATGAAACACAATTCACCGAGGCATTTTGTCAAACACTAACAAGCACCATAAGAATATAGGTTATGTTTGAAATAATGGAAATGTTTTCATGTTTCATCTTACAATTTCTCTAGAAAATCCTGAAATTTTGCAACACTCTAGCTTTTCATTTTCTGAAAGGGATAACAACACTCTCACATACCAACCTTGTTTTGAGTTCCTCGTACGTGTACACTAGTTCCTCCTCTCCTTCTAACTGTTTTCCACCTTGCAATCCCCCATCCACTTCAACATAACACCCCACATGTCTTCATGTATTCATGTTTAGTTTAAAGAAACTACTCCGCAAAACAATACCACTCATGATATAAGATTTGCAAATGTATATGTACAAATTTGTAACAAGTTTGAAATGTAGAGATGGAACGTTTAAATGTAATGCTTCATCTATATTCTTACACTTACAAAATCAATCAGTACCCCTTATCAACTTCAACTATAAAAATAATAATTATCCCTCTAAATCAAATAACATATACCATTCGGCGTTCACATTGCATTGTACACATGTGATTGCTTAGGATATAGATTAGATTCGTAGATAGGCGATGCTAGGTCATGGTCATACAATGGTGGAAATATAGGGAAAGACTGACCAATAGTTGTAAAATGAAGGCACAAGTTGTGCTTGCCATTCTATCTGAATGAAGTGTGACATAGGAATTTGAATTGGATCTAGCAAGAATAATGCATGACAAGTTACAGAGACTTGAGTTTATATCTTGAGGAATCTGATTCCTTTGGATGGTGCAAAGATTCTTCTAATGAAAATGCTAGAATGCAACACTATTGGGTGTACAAATCCTGAGTAAATATAGTGCATGTTGAAGCAGATTAAAGAATTTGGATCAGTGGTTGTGTACCCTTGGCTATGGAATTTAACTGAAAATGAAGATCCTTTTTCTAGCCTGCTTGAACTAGAAAATGGATCTATCTTGAAAATAAGGAAAATACTGAGTTGTTTGAACACTCTGAGCACAGGATAATGCTCAGTCTTGATCAGATCCGTATCTCCCCAGTGGAGTCACCAAAAACTATTGTGTTGTTTGGATATTTTGTCATGCCAAAATATGAGGTTTAACCACAATACATGGGATTAAATCCCTCCTCAAAGATAGGTCAGGCTTCCATGTTTATTACTAATCTAAAACACATCAAAAGTAATATGTACAATATTCACATTAATCTAACCATTGGGGTTGGGATAGAATCCTAAAGTCCATATCCATGCTAGGTAAATATATCATGTGGTTCCGAAATGGAATGGATCAAAAAAGAATACACAATGGAAAGGAAATGACGGGAACATATTTTCTTTCGATAAAACACATATCACAAAATAATCATAAGATTTTTAGATAACAAAATGTAATGTAATGTTTGAAACAATTGAAATGATTGAGAATGCTAAACAAATAATAGTTTAAGATCCTGAACATAAGAACAATATCTTAAGATAGATGAATCTCACAACACAAAGTTTGCAAAAATAATAGCGATTTCTATTCCTCAAATGATTAAAAGAAAACACAAATTTTTTCTTCTTCACAATAGTTCTCAATATTCCAAAAATCTTAACCCTTTGGAATGAATAAACATCCCTTATTTATAATAAAAGGCATTGAGAGAAAAATAGGATAAATCCTAGAAAATAGTCTTTATACACAAGAGATCCTATTTTACTTGACTCTCACGTAGGAGACCAAGTCAAAATTTTCTTCCTATGTGACGAAAAAGATAATGAAAAAGACATGTCGATTTCAAGATTAAAATGACATGTTGCATTATGCTTATTCTATATCATCATCTTTATCTTCCTCCAACAAAGCCTGCTTGTCCCGAAATTCATGGAATTTTTAGATTATACCCTACATCTCATTCTCATCAAGAACTGTGGAATGATCACTCAGAACTTCACATGTTTCTTGAGTATCACTAGCATTACCAGGAAGCTTTTTCAATCTCTTGTTGAGTTTCCTCAGGGTCTCCAAAGAATGTTCAATTTTCAAAAACCTATCAATTATTCCCATGCCAAATCCGTAAGTTGGTTCATGCTAAATTAATTCTTGGATCTGTTTGTAAAGATCATCAACAGGTAAGATACCCGTGCCTTCACTCAACACCTTAGCACAAATTTTTACTATCTCTTCTTCTATGTCGTTCTTGCCATCGATCAATTGGTCTCTTGATTCTCTCAATTTTTCACAAGCTTCATTGACAATTTTTATTCAGAATCTGATGGATTTAGTCAGCTAAAAATGTTTATCCCCATGTGGAATGATGCCCTCCTCAACCAAGATGTGGGATGGGATCTGTTTCAGCATTTGAAGAGCTTCGAAAGTCAACTCTAGGTTCCAAATTTCTGTTGAAAACCCATCGTCAATTTTCTCTCCATATTTCTTTATATCCTTTAAAGATTGATATACTTCCACAGTATATTTGATGACTTCTTTTCCTTACAGGAGAAACCTTTGGGTCCATTCATCGACCACTCTCCCCTTTTGATTGATCTTTTCAATCATGGGTATCGATGAGAAATCGAACCCGATAGGAGTAGAGGATGATGGTGTTAACTCAAGAGGCTTTGAGAGCTTGAGTAACACTTTATTCAACTGCTCCACTTTATTTTTAAGCTCATCCCTAATTTCCTTTGTTTCTTTTAACTTCTGACATAGCACATTCATAGCATCTCATGCATCTTGTTGTGCTCCTTCTGTCGTCACCTTCCCTAGATCGACCCTGGTTATCTGATAGTCAGAGGTCATTATGTCCTCTCTGGTATTATCAGCTGCAGGAGTGGAGATCTCTGCAAATTTGTTGACCTGAAGCATCCACTAAAACCCTTGACACTGTTTTGGGTTTCTTGGCTGATTTAGCAAGTAGAAGCCTTAAGTTAAATGAAATCGAAGGATGGTAGGGGAACTACCACCTTCCTATTCCTTATAGTCTAATCAAGTAACCATTGAGGCATGCCAGAGGAATTTTCTAGTGTTGCAAGAGTTAGGGTCACACTTGTAGGTGGAGGAAGAATCACTGGTGGAGTGGGAACAACCACAAGTGTGGTGATGGATTTAGTGAAAAGAGGTCTAGAAGGAGGAGGCATATCTATAGTCACTTTGGTTCCATCAGAGAGAAGTGAGAGACTGGACAAGATGTTGGCCATGGCTGATGAAGAAGATGGAGAAAGAGGAGGTGGAAGTGGTTGCAAAGGAGGAGGTGCAGATCCTGAAGCCATAGCTTGAGAAGTGAGAGATAAACTTACTTTTGTTGGGCAATCAGCAAAAGATGAAATTAGAGGTTGACTCACCTCTACCTCCAAAGAGATTTCTCCTATTTTTTGTTTTGTTGGTGAATCTGGTATGTTCACTATCTCAGTTGGAGTGGCAGATGAAGGGGCTTCTTGTTCTCCTCCACTTCTTGAAAAATTTGACCTTTATAGACCTCTTAGAAGATCTCTTCTCCTTTTACTTTTTGGAGGGCCCCGCTTCTAAAGTAACCAACTTTGAAAAACTCTCTTCTTTGTAACTCATTCCCCAAGAAATGAGCCATGCCTTAGTGCATGCGAGAATCGGAGCTGATCTATCCACAATAGAGGCTTTTTCACCTATAGACCAATCAATAGCTGGGAAAACGTATTGATCCTCATTCAGTCCATCATATGAAGCATCCAGAACGCTTTCATTGTCGTCAGCACCTTTTGGGATGTCAGCGAGCTCAAGTGTTTGAATCTCTTCAAGTGTTAACCTGCTATGATCCTTTCTGCGGATAGCAACTTCATCACAAAGATCAACCCAGATGTCTTCTATGTTAGGCACGTGTAGGTACAGGGTTCCATATGACTTAAGAACTCCTTGAAAGTCAAACCCATCTCTGTGCTTCATGTGCTTCTTTAACTTCTCCTGAAGCTTGTGCACTACATTCTTGGCTTTTACCACCATTGAGCAGGTATACCTTCCAATAGAAATTGGGAAGGATATGGCAGCCTTGTGCTTACTCTATTGGAACTTGTGGAAATCCAACAATTGCCTGACCAACTCCATCAGGATCAGCTTGTCTCCTGGGTATCTGGGCAATCAGAAAGGATCACCCAGGTACATGACCACTCGAAGGTATGTGAACTTCTTAAATTACAAGAAGACACAACCCCATTTTGAAACTTCAGCCCATGCCTCATCAGAGACTCTTGTCTTCCTCAGTTCGGGGTTCATCATGCAGATGTTCTCGTAAAAGAAAGCATCATTTACTCTTCTGAATTGGTCCTCGGACCCCTTCCTTGTTAGCTGAGGAAAATACCAATAAATGTGTTCAGCTGCCTTGTTCCCCTTTGTGTCCAATCCGGGATAATTCCTCATACCAGCTGTTGCATAGGTGACATATGAGGACATATAAAACTTTCCCATAGACAAGACTATTTTCATCTAGGAGTCTATCTCGTCACTGATAAGACTACCCCAATCAATTCCTTGTTCGTTCTTCTTCATAATCACCATGAATTGATACATCCATCCTTGGAAGTCCCTTGACTCAGGGAGTCCAAATACTTGACTTAGCAAGGTGATGATGTCGCTGATCTCAAGGATGAAATCACTCCTGGGGACAAACGTGGGGAACCTTGAGATGGTTGGCTTGGCCTTGATCAAGAATTTCCTATTCACATGCCTGATGCAGTCATCTTGATCCTTGTCCCAGGATTTCTGTGCTGACTTGAGGTCTACGTCCACATACTCCTCGAAGTTAGGCAATTTGAGAAGGTCATCAAAGTAACCTCCATCTAACTTAACTATGACTTCTCCCGCCTGATTTCTCACTGAACGAGAAGTAGAGTCATAATTCGAAGCACATGCCAAGATGAACTTGGGGCACTGAGTAGACATGGGGAATCCTGCTACAAGAGGGAGGCCACTGCCAACTATTGATCTCATCCAGGGGGTTTGGGAAGAATCCTTGATTCTATTCCAAAAATCTTCCATGTCTATATTTCTGAGTTCTGTATCCCGATGTCATAATTGCAATCAATGTAGGAAGGAGACTCCACCTTCCTGAATTTGTACTTCATCTTCCCTGACTTATCTGACTTATCCTGTGATGGTCCAGGATCTGACATGAGGAGTTTCGGAGGAGTGAACTTGATCACTTCTGGTTTGGATATTTGGATTTGAGAACTTGCTAAGCAACCCCACAGACCCAATGCACTATGGAGTGTGTCGGAGATTAGACTCTTTTCAGACACTTTGAAAGTCCCAAAAATTAGCTGAGTGTGTCAGAAAATATTAGGTGTTGGACACTCAGTTGAGAACCCGACACACTGCGGGAACCAGAAGGTGTCGAACAGTCGTCAAGACCCGACACACTGCGGGAACTAGAAGGTGTTGAGAACCTCATAAAACCTAAAGCACTGGAAATCTAGATGTCGGGAGATGTTGGATGCTTGACACTTAGGAAACCCTGAAACACTGTGGAAATGGAAGATTGTAAAACACCCTATAAAACCCGAAATACAGGGATCGGGTTTTTGTGATGTCAAGACATGCAAATTTCTGCCATTTCAATAGTTAGGATTTTTTGTATTCTTCTCTTTTGCTTTGAACAACAAAATGATATATTCCAAGGTATAAAAATAGGAAAACACCCAAAGGGTGAATTCTAAGAAACAATTCTATTGGAATGAAACCTAACAATGAAGAAAACAATAAAAACCCTAAACCTAAAAGGAAAAGCAGGAAAGGGAGGAGAATGTCAAAAATATCATCACAAAAACAAATCCAACAGACCTCACAAGCAAAGGGAAGAGAAAATACCTTCAGCACATCGAAAAATAATAAAAAATGGATCAAGCAAATTAGCACGAAATCAAATCAGGTTTGGAGGTTGGAAGAGCATGCACGAGAAAATCCACGCAGCAAAAAGCACGACTGGTAAAAATGACGTGTAAATCCAACTATTTATAAAAACCCCCGACATTTATTACACCTCACTTGACACGTGTGCGAACCACCCGACAACTCGGCATTAATGCCATGTCATCATGCTTGGAGTGTCCGGAAACCCGACACAAAGGATTTCTCTACCAATTTGGGTTTCGGGTTTCAGGAAACATACGACATGAAGCATGGGATGTTTAGATGTTCGAAGGTTCTGAAAACCCAACACAAGGGAACATATCGGGTTTCGGGTTTCGGGAAACATGTGACATGAAGCATGTTTTTGATAAGGTATGTTCCAATGCTTCAAGGTCCCGAAAACCTGATAGACTAGCTTGTTTCAGGTTTCAGGTTTCGAGGGAACAATTTGCATGAAGCATCTAAAAAATATGTTGTCATGCTGTTGAAACCCGAAAACCCAAAAATATTCTCAAAAGAGCATTTTAGAAGATTTTTTCTAAAAAAAATTCTATGGTTATCTTGATTTTAGCTGGAAACACTAAAATGGGATAACATATAGATATTGATCTTAATAGCACGGGAGTTGGTATACACCCTATCTATCCCACCCCAAATCCAAAAAATCAATAATCGATATTGACCAAAAAAATTATTAATATTGCCCTACCACTGTGATTCAAGCAAACTCAATAAAGAAACAAATATGACAATGCCACTTTGCACTACAAGTGGAAGAATTCAGAACCTATTATGCCATTTTTTCCCAAGTGCCCCTACATATTTCCACAACTGCAAAAGTTGCTACCGAATTCCTTGCGTGTGCATATCCTAGGATATCTATATCATCACCAAAAACCCCTCTTATCAAGCCATCATGTCACCACAAAGTCACCGCCATTTCATAAACTACCAAAATGGACACCATTAAAGCAATTCATCTTTGAAGTGATCCAGGTCGCTCTCTCCAAATGATGACATGAATAACATTAACCTACTAACTGCAAGGGTATAAAATTTGATCAATTAGGTGTACCAGAATATCTCAGATGTGTTTTGGGGTCAATCATGGTGAAGAAGACTTTAACCAACACTTCAGAGTGTAATGATGACGGCAAAGGGGCTGATAAGGTCAACTGATGTAACATGAGCATAGTTACCCATTAGTCAAATATTCAATACATGATCCTGCCATGCTCACATAGAATCTAGAGAGTTCAAAAAGATCTTCAAAGATGGCACAAGAAAGACCATATAAATAAGCTAGTCTTCTCACAAAATATAGAAGCAAAGTGAGTATCAAAACAAATATTTAAGCATTAGATCCAGCCATTCTGGATCAGGCTTTCAACTCAATTTGCCAATGCTTTGCACCAAAAGGGACAATGCAAAGAGATGTAGATGGCTCGGCCAAAATCAGGCTATTATTATTCTTGCAGAATGTAACTGGAAAGACTTCATAAATGCGTTTAATTTGTTCTTTACATGGCTCTCAGAAAATTAAACACCTCAAAATAGCAAACAATAGCAAAAGTGTGTGTGCTAATAGTATACACTAGAGAACACCTTGAAATATAATGAGACTGGGCTGTATCTGGTACTTGACGTGTAGCTCTTCAATCAGAAATACTCTTACAATCCATTTTCTCAAAGCAAAGAAAGCTTTTTTGATCTTGGTGAAAAAAGCAAAAAACAGAGATGCAAGAATGAAACTTTATTCTAGCTCAGTAGAATAGCTCAACAAACATTGAAACTCACGTGATCAACATTCAATTACAAGGAAACCATTCGTGGAACAGCTGTACAAGAACAACAAAAAAGTTCAGCCTTAATTGAAGAGTTGTTTAAGGGTGCCAATCTAGCTCAAAGCACTGAAAACATAAAAGTAAAGCCAATAGATTGAACATATCATCCAAAAATTATCATTTTATACAAATTTATGATTACATCAGATTTTCCTTTAAATATTTGTCCAAAATCTATCCAGAGAGTGTGCCTTAAATAGAAAGTCCAGCAGATTTAGGTAACCAATAAATTGATTACTAAATAATGAATATCATCACCTGATGAATTAAAAATCCATGTTACCATGGAATATCGGGAAAAAATTCATGATGGCATTTCAATTCGGCTGCACAGATCTTCATACTGAAAAATGAAGATCTCCCGGATAAAATGCACCTGTCAATTACTTTTATTCAAATAATCAGCTATCTCTTCAAGCGAATTTCTAATAAAGCTCAACCCCCTGTAATGGGATGCACCAAACCTTCTTATACGGTACAATGGTAGACAACATAGAAACGTAACCTCGCAATGATTGAATTCAATGTAAATAATATGCCACATGAGTTGATTTCTTAGAGTTGCAGAAGAATTAGGGAGTGCAGTGTAGTTCGTGCACTTCTTTTCCTGTCAACAGAACTACATTTGTCACCAAATTTTCCCAAACATGACACAAGTGAGCAGAATACTATTCCGGTCTTCCATCTCCTGTTTTTAACACCCATCCGCCTCCTCTCGAAATACATAGCTCCTTCATCACCTATACATAAAGAGAATATCAGAGTATGTAATATATTGTAAATTAAATAGGCATTTATCGAGAGGAACCAAGCAACCAAAGAGACTATATTAACATCCTCGGATAACAGAAAAGGAAGCATGGACATTAACAAAGAAGACCCAATTTGCAGAACAAATAAATATCCCATAAGCAGTTTTAATTCCGACTAAATAAACAACTATCTCTGGCTGTTGCCAACGCAGAGAGAGACACACGGCATAAGATGTTTCCCTATGCTATAAGTGCCACTATAGCAAAGGCAATAGCTTTTATTTACCATGCTAGGATTTTATTTTATTTTGGTTTCGGTTTTGGATGTGCCTCAAATCTTAAATTATGCATGCCTAGATGGTAGAGTGTACTCCGTTATATATTTTGCATGGTCTGTTCTGTATAAAAAAAATAGTGGCATTATAATACAGAACATAGCTTACCATACTTAATTGTCCCAAACTTGATCAGTGCGCATGCATCATGTTGAGAGGTGAGATACCCTCTGGTTTAAATATAATGCATGTCCATTGAAAAGAACAAACCGTATAGTCTTCATCATTGGTAGCCTTTAGGGCATAATGTGCACAAAATGATGAAGCAGTGATGGGATAACAAGCTTAAAACTCGGAGCCAAAAGTTGAGATGAGACAATGCCTTCAAAAATTGTTCAATAAGGAAAATGTAAATCAGAATCTCCATAAGATTGTCAATTGTGCAGTATTTAAGATCTAGATTGACAACATTAAATTAGACAATGAACTCTAATTTAATTGCATTATCGTAAATTGCACATACAGGGGCCGGTAACCCACGTGGATAACAGAATCGCCAATTTTAGCCAAGATAAAGCCTAAGAAGCTGGTTCCTCCCCTGAGGGACTCCTACCCAGCCTGGGTATGTACCCAGAATGTGGTACAAGTATGGTACCACATGGGCACCTCCCAGGTACGTCTTGAGTGTACAGGTACACCCGGGTACGTCCCAGGCATTCCCAGGCGTACAGGTATACCTGGGTACATCTGCAGACTTACCGGGGAGGTACCCACAGGGTTTAAACATGTTTTTAAATTATTTTTTTTTTACTTTTTCAATAAAAAAAAGCAACATAAAAAAAATATATTAAAAAATTCATTATAACCCTAAAAAGCAACTCAAACACAAAGATCAAAGATAAAAGACCACAAAACACAAATGCAAAAACTATCCCTCTCTTTTTCTCTTTGCATACTTACTTTCCATTGCTCATCTAGGGTTGAAGCTTCATCAAACTTCATTGCAATTGTATTCCTAAGGTGATTGAGGAGCTTGAATCACTAGGAGGGAGGTAAGTTTTTGAAGTTCTTGAATTTTTGTTTTTGATCTACACACTTCGTGCTTGGTTTTTGACGTTTTATTGTTTTCTTTAAAATTGGTGATACTGTTTGCATGTTTAAATTATAACTTGCTATGCCTTGGGGCTACATTTTTAAATCACAATGTCAGTTTCTAGTTTATAGACGCAACTGGAGAATACTAAGAGGCAATTTCACCTTCTGACCATGATGAAACCAATCACCACTTTGGAGGCATGTGACAGTGCTAAGTTTGGTTCCAGGTGGTGGGGGGGGGCTAAATGGAGATGCAATGCCATGATGCAATGCTACGCACCAATTCAAATATATCGAGTGAAGGCCCACCTATGTGTCACATACCTAATATGGGTCTTAGAGGATGTAAGGGGACACATCTTGTCCAATGTCAAAAACAAAAATTCTTGAATTACATCAAGGAACAAGAGGAAGCAGACACATACCTATGCCATGAAAATGGGTCACCCTTTGTTAAAAAATGGAACTAGGATCAAGGAAAGGCCACCAATGTTGCCCCACCTGTTGCTAGCACTCCCACTGTGGTGGCCCCAAGACATCCATTTTTGCCATCACCCCCACACAGATGAGGATGAAGATACTCCTTCAAGCAAGAGAAGTAGAACAAAAGGACCATTGGAGAGGTCTTTTCAAAATGAGGTGCAGAGATCTTGCGGATGAGCATATTGCTCGATGTGTGTATGCCAAATGGTTGTCCTTCAATGTGGTTAGGTCACCATATTGGAAGGAAATGATAAGAGGTGGAAGGGCCAAGGTATGAAAAAGTTCGCACCACCCTATTGGCCAATGCAAAAATATGTCAGGTTCATTGCAAGAATTAGGGATTCATGGGCACCGGGGGTCTCCATCATTTTTGATGGATGGAAAGATGCAAGCAATAGGCTCTTATCAATGTGGTTGTAGTGTGCCCTAAAGGGGCAATGTTTTTTAAGGTGGTTGATTGTGAGGGAAACTTGAAAGATGGGGAATTCATTTCCAACATCCTCATTGAAGCCATTAAGCCAATGAGGCCTCAAAATGTTGTCCAAGTCCATAATGGACAACACTAAAAATTGCAAGGCCATGGGATGTTGGTGGAGGCAAGGTATCCGCACATTTTTTGGACACTTTGTGTTGTCCATTCACTCAACTCATGCTTCAAAAGATTGGCAAAAAAATTGAGTGGATTAGGCCAAGTGTATGCCAAGGGAGAGGAGATTTAGATGTTCATGACAAACCATCACCTCTCCCAAGGCATGTTATGAAACTTCTCTTCACTTGGAGCTGCTGAAGGTACTTGTAAGTTGTCTTATTTTTTTAATTTATAAATGGTTTTTTTTTTAGTTATCAATTTGTTTAATATTATCACTTAAAATAAAGTTTTTAATTTTCTTTTGTTTTATTTTTTAATAGGTTGTTGAGACAAGGTTGCCTCTCACACAATCGTCTTGAGACGACTTGTGAAGGTGCAAGAGGCACTTACAAGGATGGTCATAAGCAACCTTTGGGTTCTATGGAAAGAATCAAACGCAAAACAAGGGCCCAAATATTGAAAAATATGGTCCTAGATGATGATTGGTGGGGTGTATTGTGTAGACTACTTGTTGAGTTTCACCAAGCCCATCTATGAGTATGACCCACTTTCACAGACATGGATCATCAATGTTTGGGATATATATATATATATATATATAATGGCATCAGACTCAATGATTGAGAAGATTAAGAAGTCGTCATAAATGCATAAAAGCAAGATCCTGAGGAAATATTTTTCAAAGAAGTAAATTCAATACCTCATTGATCGGTGGAACAAAATGACCACCCCGTTGCATCTCCTTGCCTTTGCATTAACTCCTCAGATTTTATAGCACAGAAGATCCTTTCTTTGCCAGGAGGGTGGCACCATATAGGGATGCTAAGTGGCAATGAGGGTTAATGTTAGCATTAGCCAAGATCTTTCCCTAATCCTGAGGTAGAAGACACATTTATGACCGAGTTTGGGAATTTTTTCACCTCCATAGGTCAAAGCCTTGGTGCTCTGCGGGACAAATACAAGAAGGATGTGCATATGTGGTGGCACCTCCATGGACAAGCAACACCAACCGTTCAAAATCTTGCAATCAAGGTCTTGTCACAGAAAAGTTTATTATTTTTTAGTTCTCTTTCCTTTTTGTTTTAACTTTTTTAAAACTTGAAGTTTTAACTTTTACCTTTTTATAAATTTTAATATAGGTTGCAAGTTCATCTTTCTTGTGAGCGCAATTGGAGCACATATAGGTTCATCCACTCACAAAAGCGCAACAAGCTAGGGGCAAAAAAGGTCGGGGAGTTGGTGTACATATACATTCCAACTTGTGTTATCTATCCCACAACCAATTGGAGTACAAGGAAGGGCCAACAACGAATTGGAATGTTGATCCCAGGAGTGTTGACTTGGAATTCTTTCGTTTCCCACCAGTCATTACATGACATGGAATCTGGAGAATTATTTGGCACTGCATATGCCTACAGTTGCACAAGGGGATGCTAGTGGTAGTTGGTGTGCTTCAAGACCATGTGTTTCTAATGCAACCACATCATGTTGATATTGATGCTCTCGCAATGAAGAGCAATATGATGAATATTGAATACTAGTTTGATCATTGGTGTAATTAATTAAATTTAATCATATCATGACATTTGTGATATTGTAGTATGTGACATTTGGCATTTGGTTGGTTTTAATTTAAGCCTTTAACAAATTATGAGTAGTTTTTTGTGGTTATTTAGCTTATTATGTTTATAGTATGCATAATATGCCGTTAATTCCTATTTGTTAGTCAGGAATTTATTTATTTATTTATTTTGTACGGATGTATCTAAAGCCAAAAACAAATCCATATTTGTATCTGTATCCAAAATGTATTGACAACTTCAGCTCAAACCAAGTAAATGTAGTTCAGAGGTAAGACAATCGCACTCAATCCTTTGGACTTTGTTTGTAAGCTATCCCAGATTTGTGGGAAGAAAGCATTGGATCACAAGACAATATAATGGAAGAGGTAGAGGCATGTGGATGACTCTCATACCAAGTTAGAAAAGATGATCTTGGCATTATAGACCTAATCCAAGAACTTTACAACGTGGATGATTCTCAAGCCAAGTGAGAAAAGGTGAGCATACCATTAATTTGTAGATTTTAAGTCAAAACAACTCGTGCTGGTCATAAATCCATTATGTTACAGTTTTGGGGAAGAAGCAGAGCACAGATATAACAATGGATTGTTTTTTTGTGCATTAAAGGCAATGGCATGATAGATAGTGAAAGGCATAACCAAGCAATCATAGATAAGATAAGATAAAGAAGCAATCATAGATAAGATAAAGGGGCAAAATCTCGAGGGATTTAACCAGTTTACTTTCTGTTGTTTCTGTATGAAGCAATATGTCAGGAGGGTGAGCATTTTACACTTTTCCCAGACATTTTCATGTTTCATAATTCAGCCAAACATTCGGAGGAATTGCAGATGAAGAAAAAGACAAGAAAAAACATTGACAAGTGTTAAGAATCAAACCAAGTAAATTTTGTTCTGAGGTGAAACAGTCATGTTTGAATTCCTTCGAACTTCATTCAATTATTTTAGTATCCCAAATTCGGGGAGAGGTGTGGGTGGGATCACTAAACCAAAGGACATAATAAAGGTGGAAAAGGAGAAGATCTACTCCAAGAACATTGCATCATGATGATTTTCATGTTCAGTCTAAGAACTTGGTGTTTTCCCCCTTGTGTGAGGATGTAATGTCCCCTTTCCTACACCAAAGGCCTAAGGGCCAATCCGAGTCCAAGCCTTGGTCATAACCGAGGGGCTGTGGACGTTGAGAGCTATTGGGTATGAATATCTAGTCCATTTTGTTATAATTCTGCATTGACATATGCAAAAAGGTGTGTTAGAAGGACTAGATATTACGTTTTGTCGTTAGGAAGGGGCCACATGGTACTAATATTCTAATTTTGCGTTTGGGGGTCACTTTTGGACCATGGTGACTTAAAAAGGGAAAAGTAACTTAAGTTACTTTTATTTTATTGGCCCTTCCAAGGGAAAAATGCGCCTAGTGTTTATTGGGGCTCTTTTGCCTTGGAGAAGTTATATAAGGAGCTGGGGGAGAAAGGAATGAGACTTTTTGCATACCTAATCATCTTCTTTCATGTGCAACTGTTGTTTGCAAATCTACAGCTTGTGGAGTGAAATCCCAAAGGAACCTTAGCTTCGGTGGTGAGAGATCCATCCCTAGCTAACAGGGCATTCTTCGGTAGTGAGAGATCTACCCTAGCTTGTCATTTTGGAGCTGTTTTCAGGGCTAATTTATAGAGATATTTACAGAGGTTTCAGAGGAAGGGTTTTGAGGGTTTTGGAGACATTTGGGGAAGATAATCAGAGGGTTTTCAGATTAGATTTACAGCAGCCATTTGAGCAAGTTTTAGCATCACTGAGAAGGCCCTTTCATCAATTTCCAACCCTTTTCCAAGCTAGGCGATTTGTTTGGAATATTGCAGCCTTTATTTGGAGGGTTTCCAGTTGGCCATTTTCAGATCTGAAGATTGAAATATCATCTCCTATGTTTGTAAATGTTATTTCCAAAGTCTCATAATTTTTGCACTTGTATTCAAAGAGTTACAAATTTTAGAAGTTTTCCAGCTGTCTAGGGCACACTGTAATTTTCTGGCAGCATTTTATTATCTGAAAAATTCCAAAAACAGTTTTCTTATGTTCTTTATAATATAAGCAAGCTCTCTTTAAATTTTCAAGTAATTTGGGTGGATATTTTGGGAGATATTAATTTTCTTTAGTTCGCTGCCCTAACTGTAAAAATCTGAAAAAATCAGTATTTTATTTGGCTGCAAATTTTTAATATTTTGTGCATTTTTAAGTGGTATCCCACAAGGGATATTTAAGAGGATTTACATGCTTGTTGACTTGGTCAAAAGCTTGGAGAAGTTGAAGAGACAAAAGGACAAAGAAACAGTGCAGGGCAGAAAACATGGAAAAATCAAAAGCGTGGCAATCAGCCTTGACATCAAAAGAATACATGCAAAGAGAAATAGTCGGAATGTGATAGATCTTCTTCAAATGTAAGTTAAGATGACGAAGACCAACAAGAAATGGAGTTTGTTGATCTGAAGATCTATAACAAAGGAAGAGAACAAGAAGAGCACAAATAATGGAGTATGCACATGGGGAGATTTTGGGAGATAATTCACAAAAAGAAAACTCTTGAATGTGCAGCATTGCTTCTTTCACATGGAAAATCTTCCAGAGTTGAAGCAGAGGATGGGGAGAGATCAGTACTGATGGAAATTACAGGAGGTGTGCATCATGTTAGGCATGTGAGAGCGATAGCACAGTTGCAGGTGTTTTGGCTGCTGCTGGTGGCGGAGGTGGTTTTGGTGGAGCAGGTGTTGGGCTTGTACATAAAGATGAGCAGCCTGATGATGAAGAGGGTGCAGCTTTACTGGAGAAGTAATGCCCTAGGCATGAGGAATACTGGAACATAAAGGAGGATGAGGATGATGAGGAAGATGAGAATCCACCTTAAAGTTTGATGTGTGACTCAGAGGAAAGGATTACTCTGCATAGAAGAGCAAAGGGATCGAGTCATAAAAATAGCAAAGTTGAATTTGGAAGGAGAGGGTGCCTTGGGAAGGCTAAACTATGAGTCTCACAAGGGAAATTGAAAGGCTTAACAGGAAGTACTATAACATGCCAGAGCTCATTTATGATATACAGAGTCATGCACAGAAATAGATGGATAAAAACGACAAGTTTTAATGCAAGAGCCCGGCTAGTCCAGCAGCCTCCACCTTTAAGCTGACCTTTGAGACATGGGGATAGATTACAAGTTAATAATGTTCAGAGTCCCCCTGAAGAGATCTGGGATGGTTTAGCTAGAGTTGAGAATGCGAGTTGGAAGTTTACTGAAGAGGATCCTGAGTGACACCATTTCTCATGCCTCAAGATCTTTGCAAAGGCAATTCGAAGTGATGAAAAAGTGGAATGACCAAATCTGAAAAACTCCTCAAGACACAGTACATGATCTGAAATGATACAACATGATGAAGCAGTAACTAGGGATCAGTCCTCAAAACAATCCAGTTCTGCCATTGTAGATATATCGGCTTTGGGACAAATTGGTTTAGTTACAGATCCGGAATGTTCAGAGTTCATACATGCAATCAGCACTCAGCTTCCAGTACTAGAGGATCTAAGGGCTTTAACTGTTACCCAGAAATCTGCGAATTAATCTGGCTAAAAATGTGTAGTTCATGATCCAAGTCCAGCTTTCCAGAAATACTAGTGTTAGCATATGCAAAGAGAAGAAAGAATTACAGAGAGAGAACAAACTGCACTGTTCAAATGACACAGGCAGAGGTTTATTTATATGTGAAGAGGTGGTTACAGATTGGTTGAACAGTTACCAACCGAACAACTACATAACTGTCTTACATGCTATATAAAGTGCTATATTTTAACACCCCCTCTTAATGACTAAGCCGGAAACAAGACAAAGTTTGTCCCGAAATTTTACAAATTTCTTAAAGCCCATATGTTTAGTCATTACATCTACAGACTGTGCCATAGGTTGTACTTCAAAATCATTAGTCCATGATTGTGTTGCGGTTGTCGAATGAAGAAGAACCGCAAAACAAAAAACTGGTCCCATGAACAAAGGATATGGCAAGTGGTCCACTGGTTCTCTATTACGTGATTCATTGACCAATGATGAATCACCAATGGCTGAGAGTGTCAGCCCCATCCCCAGAGTGTTGAAATCAGAACCTCGAAGATGTGGATTGAAAAGTCTATTCCAGGCTTGTGTAACCTGCTGGAGTCTGTACAAAGACTCAATTATCCTGCAATCGAAGTCACCTCGATCACGTCCTTGCACCACCATGTAGTGCTCATCCAACTTTTTCAAGAAGAGAAATGTGACCATCTGTGCAGTAGGAGTTAGAACCAACTCCGCAATAGTAGGAGAAATAACCATCTCCATCTCAACAGTGGTAGGAGTGAGAATCAACTCCTCATCTATTTGCTCATCTATCCCCCTCTGTTGGGAAAGATCAACACAATGAGCAAACTGTTCATGCTCTACTGTCCTTCGAGCAAGTACCTCTGAGTGAGTGGTTGGGCATGCCATCTCACCATGCATCATCAGTGCATTTGGAATAGTGGATGCTCCCTCCACAATAGGTGCATGTAGGTTGACTGTATCCAAGTCAACAGATTTGTGAGGAATGGCTTCCTCCCAAGGCACTGCAGCCTCCTGCACATCTTGAATGGTGGAGTTGTCCTCCACACATCCATTCATGTTGATCGCAGCCGGATCAACAAGTCGATATTGACCACCTTCCCCAATACCAAGGGCAATTATCCGTCTCTGTTTCACATCACAGATAACACACTTCTTTCCACAAAAATCCACAGAAATATTGGGATTTTCAGTCAATTGACGAATAGATAGAAGATTCTTTTGTAAAGAAGGTACATATCGAACATTCCGTACCAACAATTTATGAGTATTATTTAATACAATGCATATATCTCCTATCCCTTCTACTGCAAGTGATTCTCCATCAGCTAGTACTACTAATTCAAAACATATATTTGCAGTAAATGAAACATACCAGTCCCTACGACATGAAAAGTGTGCAGACGCACCAGAGTCAATGATCTAGCACCGGGTACCTTTGTTGGAAAAATGAATATTAATTCATCAACTTTTCAGAAGGAAGAATAGAATGCCCTCGAATCCTTCGAGAATATTAACTCCTTTCTTCACACGATTTCTGCTCCAACAACTTAGCATTCAAATGCCCTCCACTTCCAGAATGATGTTGTTGATGTCACCAGCCACGAGCAGGATGCCACCAGCCACGAATTCCTTTAGAAGACTGGGTTTCTACGACTTTTGCGACCACGTTTTTCGTGTTCATCTGTTCTTCGACCCACGACTTTACCGCTGTCGACATAGCACATGCCTTCGTGATTGGACTTTGCCTTTGTTTTCCCACGAATCACGATTTTTGGCTTTTCAACTAGGTATTGCTACAACCAGGAACCCACATACCACGTTTTGAGTGCCAGCTAGGGTAGCCACGAACCACGTTTTCCTTTCACACAATAGGTTCATGTGTCCTTTGCCCTCCAAAAAAAATAGTCTCTCTTGGTTGCCTTCAAATTGCTTCGAATCGAGTCATGTTTGTGCAAAAAACCGACTGTATTGTCCTCGTTTTTCTTCGCTCTGCCCACGATTTCTCCTAGCAACTAGATCTGCCACAAATGACTTCACGACTCTTGCATATACCTGACCCATGATTTTCCCCTTTTCAGTTTGTGCCCTACTAGGGCTTCCCCAAACTTCTAGTTCGTACCTGTTGACAAGGCTTCCTCGAACTACGGACTAATCACTCTGATACCAATGTTAGCATATGCAAAGAGTAGAAAGAATTAGAGAGAGAGAGCAAACTGCACTATTCAAATGACACAGGCAGAGGTTTATTTATATGAGAAGAGGTGGTTACAAATTGGTTGAACAGTTACCAACCGAACAACTAAATAATTGTCTTACATGCTATATAAAGTGCTATATTTTAACAATATATTTGCTTTGATGCACAAAAATCTGATATAGATAGGCCGTTGCAAAACAGATCTGGAGTACCTCTAGAACAACTCAAATTTGGCAAGGAGTGGGTCGCTCCACCATTAAAATATTAGCAACTGCTACAACTATCATCCACAAACCCTCTACCAATTGTAGTGCCCACTTCCCTTCAACACTCTTACTGTTGATTTTGATACTATTGACCATGCTTTTGGATATTATTGTAGTTTTTGATTTAGCATGATGGTTAGATGTTAGAGATACTGGACTGTTGTTGATTTCGATTCATATATGATGTGTGTGGACTTCTAGAGACATTTTGATATTGATGATGATATGCTATTAATATAGTTATATATATTTCTAACATGCAATATTTTCGTCACACTGAGTAGGCCTGAATAATTGAACTAATGTTATGATCACTTTGACATGGATAAAATGTAGAATAGAGATGTTAGAAATTGTAAATGGCATCATAATTGCCTAGATGATGATTCGATGCATATATAGATGATTGTGGATCTATATTACATATTTTATCTTAGATGTTTTAATGCGGCCACGAGGCCGAGAGAGGTATTTATGTGTTTTGCAAGTAAAATTATTCACAACAAACATCAGAGGATTGAAGACCAACCACATTGGAATTCTAGGTGAATTCAACAAGGGTCATCATGGCAACATGTATTTGTGTGTGTTTGAATTATTCTAGGGGGTAAATTGTGACCAAGGGGGTTGTGTTGTCTTTTATTTTAGTTCCTTTATTTATGCTAGTATGTGATGTTTAGTGATGTAATTTATTGGATTAATTATTTAGATTTTGGTGCATATTCCCTTTTATCTTTAATGAGTTTAGGTGTCTTATTTTAAGTTAATTAATCTTGTGCTAAACTAAATTAAGAATGGGTCAAAGATATTCATTTATTAGACTAGATGGCTCTTGGATTTTGTGTTGCAAGTTGAGTGCTTAAGATCTTGAGTGTTGTACACTCTACCCCTTCATTGAAATTCGAATTTGGCCTTAAGGGCCAATTTTGAAGGCTTGTGGGACAAGTTAAACTTGTCTCACACCTCTTAAATTGCTATGTCAACCCAACCTATGGGTTGGGGGGGTCAAAATTAAACACCATTAGGTGTTTTGGGAAAATAAAAAGGTAAAATCTTTATTGCACTTTCTTTCTTGTAATTAATTGTCCTTGAGCAGTGTGGGCTTAAATTGTGTGTGTAAGTAAAATGTCATTTCTTCAACCACTTATTAATTGTGCTTTGGAGTATGGGGTTGACTAGGGTGAGGTGGAATGGAGAGGAAATGAGGTGGCATCCTACTTGGAGCCACATCATCCTCCTCTCTCCCTTTTATATTTATTGAAGCTCGTTTGCTTGTTTGGGAGTTACTTCATTATTTTGTGCTCTTGCATTTTTGGGAGTTAGATGATTTTGGAGAGCTTGTGGTCTTTTTGGGAGCTTGTTGGTGATTGCTTGGGTTTGAAAGAGCTTGAAGATTGACTCTTTGAACAAACTCTACTATGGAAAGGTAGGATCTTTACTCTTGCTTACTGGTCTTCTTTCTTTTTGTGTGTATGTGTTTGTTTTGAATGTTTTGTTATGTTTGTTGGATGCTTGGGTAGATTGCCTATGTGTGGTGTAGGAGGGGACTGTGGGGAGAATTCATGTAGGGAGGCATAAGAGTTTACTTCATGTTTTGGAAGGAGTTTGGGTTGGGTGCCCCACCTTGGACAAAGAATGTTTACATTTCTTACTTGGTTGTTTTATAAGGGAGGCATAAGAGAATGAGGGAGGCATAAGAGTATGTGGGAGGCATAAGAGGTGCTTGAGGGAGGCATAAGAGTGTGTAGGGGTTTTGAGATATGTGTTGGAAGTTTTAAGGTGGGCACCCATTTCCCATTAGGAGGCATAACTGGCCTCCCCATAGGTTTTTGCTCCTTTGGCTTTCCTTTTTAAGCCTTGTTTATTTTGTTGTTTTTCCTTCTTGTGTTGTAGTTGAGTTGAATGTGCTTGGAATGGTTGTGAAATATTTGGTGTTGTGTAGTGGAAGCTTGTTGTTGCCATGTGTTGGATTCACCTCTCATTGTGATGTAGTTGGGGCTCGTGGGCCAATGAGGAGGATGGTTTCTCCTCATTGGATATTTTGGTTGGGTGGAGAGTGTTGCCTCTCCCCCCATTTTGTTGTGGATCAAACAAATCATGAAGAAGCCCTCTTGTTGGTGATGTGAAGCTTGGAGCTCTTGTTGGAGTCCTTATGAAATCCTTCTTGTGATAAAACTTCCTTAGTGTTAATCCCACTTAGAGTGGAGGGACTTGTAATATTGTATTCCATTTTTGGCTTATATTCTTGTATGATTTCCCACTTTAAGTGGAGGACATTGTATTGATCTTGTGAAGGAAAGTTGCATTCAATTGTTGGTTATGAAAGTTGGATTGTATATTGAAAAAAAAAAAAAAAAATTGTGTTGTAAAGTTAGTTTTGTGAAATAGAAAAGAAAGTAATTCTCTTTATTAGTAGTTTTGGTTGTATTGTGAGGAAGTTCTTTGTTTTAAAATAAATGAGCTATGCTCAATGGGAAAAGAAAGTTTACTTTCATTGTGAAATTGTATTATGGTAAATAAAAAAAATCAGTCGCAATTTTTAGGTTAAGTGTTAGTTTTAAACGTGTTCCTAGAACGTCGTTTTTGCGGGCGTTACACCAATCTACTTTATTCTCAGCTGCAAAAATTCATTAAAACACTACTAGAATAACAAAAATTTGTGGAAGTACAATGGATGTCCCTGAATAGGAAATTCCCCAACAACTCTATGAGAGTTTTCGTCATCTAGAGTTAATTCCTAAGGGTTTTCGTCCTTGGAATAAATTATGCAAAAGCTCTAAGCTTCAAACACAATGTAGAAATTAGTTAATGATCATAGCATGAATGCCTAAGCAAGTCGACTTCTCCTTCTAAAGAAAGAAGAGACCCAAAGGCAACCTCTTAAACATCCAATCAACATTCATTGAATTTCTCAATGCATTTTCCACCCTCCATTTCTGTTCCTAGGACAAGTCGCCATTTCACCTAGGACGGATAACAAATTATATTTAACATAGTTGCAGGGAGACGTGCCCCCCACCTATTGGGACGCATACCGGGTACGTCTCCCATACGCGGGAACCTTTGTTAACGTCTCCTCCCGTCTCCCCACACATACGCACACACACACACACACACACACAAGGATTGTTTGCATATTTTTGTTACAATGTACTCTTCCCACAATACGTGCATTCTGCACACAGATTTTGAAGATAAAAAATTGTGGCTACCACCATGTGGCTGAAGTTTCAATCTTTCTCCACTGCTGAAAAATTGAAAATCAATCCCATTTAAACTATTTTTTCCACAAATGGCTACTAATCAACTTGATCCCTAGGAAACCAGATGGGACCATTTCAACTCACAAACTTGCATTATTTGCCTCCTCAATCAAGGAAAAACTTCCCAAGATTATGTGAGTATGGCTTTGTTCATCTTGACCAGCGCATTAGTGTGTTTATTACTGCCTGTAGAATTCTTGGAGTCTAGTATTGAGAACGTGTCAGTAGGACTCTGTATAGTTAACAACAATGAGAACCTGCATCTTAATACAATTAATAATAAAAATGAGCTCGAAACAAATTTTGAGATCATAGTCATGACCATAAAGGATGAAAACACGCACTTCTCTCCCAATTTTGCACCTCACCATGCACATGCGGTAGGTAGCCTTGTGCTTGATTATGAATGCATTAAATCCTGAAGTGCAGTTTATTCTTAAGATGGAATCAATGTCTTATGTGGATACTTAGTAATCTATAACAGAAATAGTGCATTCTGAATCTAAATAAATTAATAATGTACAAAAGTATTTTTCTAGTAATTTCATATATATTGCCATCTCCCCGTACCCGTCTCCCACTTTTATAAAAAATGTCGTACCAATACCTGTACCCATCTCCACGTACCCGTACCCATCTCCTGGTAACTATGATATTTCATACTTATTTTTCCCTCCCAAAGCTGGTTGCATTTTTCCTAGAGGGAATACACAATGAAATGGGTTTTTATCCTTTCTAAGTTCCCATTTCCCTTTCTAAGGCAAGTTGCCATTTCACCTAGGATGGATAACCAATTATATTTGGGCCTTTTCCATCCTTGATTTAATAATTATTAAATCATATAAATTATTATAAGTGCTCTATATTTTTTTTTCTTTTATTAATGGCACTTTATAATAACTTACAATTGACAAGTTGCCCTTAGGATCTCCTTTTAGCCGTCGGGTAGACAAAATAGGCTAAGGGTCTTCGATTGGGAAGGGGATATTATGTGGTCATTGTCCTAATTCTAAGCAGTATTGAGGGATTTATGACCGGTTGGAATTCGCATTTTGAAACTATGGTTAATTTTCTGCAATTTTTCAGAAAAAATCAATGCAGCTTCAAAAAGGCTTTTCTCCTGGCACAAGTGTCTGATTGAGGCAATTTTGGTGCAACTTAAAATTATGCTTCGAGGTCTTTGCAAAAATTGGTGAATATCAGGTTTCTATGCATTATTGAGGGAACAAGAGATCAAGGAAGATATGTCAATTGTTTTTTCCCAAAGTTATATATTGAGATCTAGGGCTTATGGTCGGATCTTGAAAGAACCTCTTAGACCTGAAACTCAAAAAGGATTCATTTGTCGGCAATTGAAAATCGCCATTATTCATATGGAGATTGAAGAAAAGTTGATAATTCTTCATTTTTCTCTTTTTATGCTCAAACTAGGGTTTGTCATCAAATTGCTATAAAATCAGATAGATAAATTATACTGACAGAAAGCTTGCCAAAGGTCATGGATAGTTATAGTTCTGCATTTTTTCCAGAACTGAGTTTTAACAGGTCAAATGGTCCAAACAAGATTTTTCAACCTTCATATTAGACCATGAGTAACAGAAAATACATCCAATTTTTTCTGTTTTTTCTTCAGATTCGGTTAGGTTTTGTGAAAGCTTTCCAACAAGCATGAGTTTTCCCAGTTTGAAGGTTGGATGCATTTTTTGTATGCATTTTATGGTTTCTCTCTCCTAAGACATTCAGAAATTTTCACCTTTTTTTCGACAAAATATTTAGAATAACTTTAGATATTGTCATATCAAAAAAATTGCTAGACTGTTTTAGTATAGCTACGGATACAGGTGTGGGTATGGTACGCTGTGAATACGTTTGTACAATATATTTTTAAAAAGTAAAAAATATAAATATCTATAAAAATTTAAAGAAAACAACAAGCTTATAGGCTCAGCAAAATATTAGAAGCCAACAACAAGCTTATTATGAATTAGAAGCCATCTAAAGCAAGATTTCTGTGACTGAATACAAGAAGACCACAAAACATTAAATCTATGAGTCCATCTACTAATGGGCTCACAAACATTCCACTTATTGTTAAGGCCCAGGGAAAGGTCTGGGGAGAAGGCAATCTTTTCATAGAGTTGTTTGGAAGGTAGCCTCTTGGAGAGGGGGGCCTTTGAGCGACCTCATAGTATCCCAAAAGTCATTATCATCCTCCATAATTAGTCCAGTAGAGGGAGCAGTGAAAACATTTCTGAGCATTGTATACATTCTGAACTGAGATTGAGGAAGCTTATAGAAAGCTTTAACGTCTGTCCATTCCATCCACTTCCCAAATCTGTACAAGTCATGAAATATTCTAATTCCTTTCTCAAACCAAAGAAGGGCAGAGCAGCCTCTTGTCAAGGCAAGGATCTTGTCATTATATTTCAGATTCAACGAAATCGATTTGTAGGCTTGGTACCTAGTGTCAAAGGAAGAGAAGATAGGCTGCCCAACCACCAAGTGCTTCACTTGTTCCCATGCCTTCCAAATTAACTGAAGAATAAAGGACCCATGAGGAGCAACAAGAAAGCCCCTAAATAGTAAGTCAACCAAATGAAGTCCTTTCATCTCTCTTGACCCTTCGGATCCTATTGGCAATATTGTATCTCACACGAACTTTTCAAGGTTCAATTCCAGTCAAAGCCCTCAAGTTTTATTTATTTTCTGCACTTAAAAAAACCGTGTGGGTGCGTACCCACAGCGTACCCGAACCGTACCCGTACCAGGCACGTATCAAGCCTGGTATGGGGGGGGGGGGCGGTACTTGGCATTTCCAGAAAATGAAAAATTAAATGTTTTATAATTGGTCTATGAAAAATGAGAGGTCTATGAATATTTAATTGGTTTGAAAAGTTTTGAGAGGTCTTGAAACAATGAAAAAATTAGGTTTTTTATGAGGATTTTGCTTTAATTTATTGTGAATCTTCACAGTATTGTTACTGTAAATTATGTACTTGGTTAAGAGTATTTGGAGACTTCTTGGTAGCTAGAGTGTGTTCAAAGAAGAATATTTCAATGGCAAAATGTTTAGTTTAGTGTTTACCTTGCACGTATAATCAATATTTATGTTGGGGTTACTACCTTATATTGGGTCAGCCTACCCTTTAGTCATATGCCTTCTACCTAATCAATAGTCTCATTCATCCCTTCAATTCTATTTTATTTGATTGTTATTCTTTAGGGTGTCTTTAGACACCACATATTTGTGTTGTATTCTATACTCTTCTAGTTTGCAGTATTCCACTATTGTTCGATTGTGGACTTGATTGTTCAATCTCACAAATCGGGAAAAAAGTACATTCAATTCCAATAGAAAAGTAGCTAAAAGAACTCCAAGATTTAAAAACTAAAACGTAAAGAAATATAAGCATATCTAGAGGGGGGTGAACCCAAACCATGTGCTCCAAGTACAAGTATTCGTGTACGGTAAAGAACCATTAATTAAACAAGGAGTTGATGAAGATGAAAGCTGCAGATCAAGGCAGAAAACCAGCATCCCCACAAGTAGCAAAGCTCGGGGCAAAATAACAAATACATCTGCATCCACTGACACAACAGGACTAACCCAAGATCTAATAGTGTCGATAACAGAATTTTCAGGGCTAAGGGAGCCAACCTAGACAATTCTAGTAGGAAGCAGTGTACTCCCCCAAGAAGCCTCTCCTAATACCTTTCGAGCTAAAAGTTGGAACTCTAAGGTCACATCAACATCAGACATGACCTATTACATAGCCATGGTTTGCACAACCCAGCATTAGCTTCAATGTTATCGACATCTGATGATGTCGATGCTGAATTTTGATAGTATCAACACATTTCACGATGATTCCTTTTTCCCATCCCTTTGGGGCTGGCAACCATTACAACTTGATGCTACTTCATTGGCAACACCTGGAATAGGAATCATCATGTGTGGAAGACCAATTGTTTCATCTTCCATAATGATTCCTTCATCTTCTTGCAATTTTCTACAAAAATGCACATATGCATTTGAATTAGTTAGCTATTCATAAATCTTCTTGGAGACTCCCATGTACAAAATATTGGATCAATATTTCTTCCACCATTAAAACATTAAATGCTGCGATATAGTGTATTCTTTCCTAGATGTCTCTTAGGACTAGATCACACCCAAGGCCAATGAACCTCTAGAAGTAGAGAGAATGCTAGAAATGCACACGTCTCCCCTGACCAAAGCCATGGGCAACCAAAACTAGAAGGCCTTTGACATCAAAATAAATCAGATCCACGACGCCCAAAATGTGAGAAGGGTTTTGATGTTGTAGTGGCCATATGTGAAGATTTATCTAAAGGGTGTTTAATGCTTCCAATGTATGAGGTGGGTTGAAAGGAGGTAATCAACCTGCTAGCTCTCAAGGAGCCATGTAATTTGATATGCATGGAAGCAAGAACCTCTTAAAGAAAAAGGGTTCAACATCTCTGATCATGAGAGCAAAAAAAATGTGGATATGAGAGTGATACCTACCCCAAATTTCCTAGTCAACCAGAAAGCTGAAAATAAATTGCTCCTCGTTCTCCTCTTCCTAGGGAGAACAAAACAACAGATCCTACCAGAACGAGAAATATTGTGGTTTGTTTCAACTTGTGATTGGTCGGAGCACATCCTCAGTGGGCAAAGGGTGAACCGTGATCCCCAGACCAAGCAATCAAT
This sequence comes from Taxus chinensis, assembly GCA_019776745.2. Lineage (NCBI taxonomy): Eukaryota > Viridiplantae > Streptophyta > Pinopsida > Cupressales > Taxaceae > Taxus > Taxus chinensis. The sequence goes on along the minus strand of CM034148.1, from coordinate 649,161,071 downwards.
GATGTTATAGATAGTAAAGCCATGTGATGGTACCATCCAGAATTTATAAGAAATGTTGGGCAGAGAAAGTCATTTTGGGGTTGAGAGGTTGGAGGGGAGTGGTCCAAGTGATCTGAATGTATTGTCTATATATAGACTCTCTGACAGCTCTAATGATCATCTCCTTGAGAGGAGGGAGGGAGGGGCATCCGACATAGGATATGTCCAATGGAGACTGCCATCTTGGAGATTAGGTTAGTGGAATATATTCTTATGACCTGGAGATTTATGCCGAAAGAGTCCAAAGCGCAGTCATCAAACATTCAGAAGTTAATATCTCAACTAAATTACTAAATCAAATGTTGAATAAATGAGCCCAATGTTTAGAAAATCAACTAAAACAATTTATTTTATCATGTTCAAAATGAAGATTTAGGCAGAAATATGTTGGTGGTTATTGCAGTTGCAGAGATGTGAGCAGTTGTATATCTACCTGATCTATCGTGACATCCACAAATATGTACCTCTCTTTCCAAAAACTCAATGTACATGGGGACTAGTGAAATCAAAAATAATGTTAACAATTACTGATCATTCATATTCAAAAGCTCCAACCATGAAATTGACATCCAATGACAATTTGCATGCTAACTTTGCATGCCAATAATGTAGATCAGAAAATCCAAGAGACTAAACATGTCCACGCCATTCTCACCTTATTATATACAGGTTGAGGAACTTCACTTCCAAGTTTTATCTTACATGCCTCGTTTATGTCTATCTTACGAATGGCTGTACCAGGTCCCTTGGTACGAAGAAGTGCAATAACCACATTCCTGCATGAAAGGAATACACATCAATATACAAGTGCAAAAAATCCTGCATTCAAATAATATGGAAGAGAAGAATAATGAATACCCAACACTATACCTGAAAGGATCCAAGTCCTTGTTCCCCAAAGAAGATAAAAAGTATACACTATTAACATTTGTAGCGACCTGATCAATAACACTTTTTAACTCAAGTTCAGGTGCAGATGCCCCCTTTGAAGCAGCTACAGCAGCTGCAACTGCCCTTGGATTTAGTTTTTGAGCAGATAACTTTTCTTTAGCCAAATTTTGTAAAGATTGACGAATTTGTGACAAACTGTGCACACAAAATATTACACTTTCTCAATTATAACAAATTTATGAAGCGGGAATAATAACTTCAAAAAAAATGATTTGCAAATAAAAAGAAAACTCCAGCTATGAACAGTCGAAGAAAAAGTAAAAAAGACAGAATCCAGAAGAGAGGACTAGCACAATGTTTGACCATTGAAGAATGCTGGCACCCACATAGACACCAAAAGTTACAAAGCAATCAACATTATTCTTGTCTAGGCTCTATACAAGCTGAAAAGTAAAAAGACCTAGCAACAGAAATTGGAAAAGAATAAATACAAAATAAATTTTAATAACTTTCTCAATTATAATAAATTCATGAAGCGGGAATAATAACCTTACAAAACTGATTCGCATAACAGAAGAGATTACCAGCTATGAATAGTTGAAGAACAAGTAAAAGAGAGAATCCAGAAGAGCGGACTAGCATAATGTTTGACCATTAATGAATTCTGGCACCCACATAGACACCAGAATTTAAGAAGGAATCAACATTATTCTTGTCTGGGCTCTATACAAGCTGAAAAGAAAATAGACCTAGCAGCAGGTATTGGAAATGAATAAATGCAAACTAAATTTTATTTTAGTATGGGAGGTGATTGTTACTTGCAAACGCGATTGGCTAAAATTTCACGCAACGCTCCAGGAAGAGCAGCTCGAGTTTCTTCTGGCATTGTCCTCACAGAGATATCCCCATTCCCTGCACCCCTACCTCCAACTTGAACACTGTCAACAGCTTTTGCTGACTTAGTACCTTGGACCGCACCATTCATGTTTGATTTCATTGGACCAATACTTCCGCTGCTGCCTTTATTTGAATTTTGTAAAGAAATTTCTGCAGATTTCAACTTATCCTTATTTCCCAGTGCAACATCCAATGCTGCATTTCTAATACCATCTTCATTCTCTGACCATTTTTGATTTTGTTCCTTCACAATATTTTGGTGGCTCTTTATAAATGACCTATCAGTGGATTCCAGAAATTCCCAGCCACCAGCTGCAGGTCTCTGAATAGCCAATGATACTAGTACTTCTCTTAGAATCTCTTTGGGAAGTTTTAGCTCTTCCAATTGTTCATGGCGCACTAAACGATTTTTATTGAATAAGAGAAGGATATAGTCCCTAACTTTGCATATTTCTCCACTGTAACGAAGCGGACTAGCTGGTACCCAGCATCCCTGAACAAGAAGTGCATATAGCTGAAGTATATTGAGTACTTCTTGCTCTGTCGAACCAGCAGGAGCAAGCCGCATGAGGCGTTCAAACTGCAGAACTTGAACACGTCCCTGACATAGAAGACACAGGTAGAACCAGCATATTCAGCAAGTATTTGATGTATTCAAAATCTTTTTTGTAGATTCTTTAGCTTAGATTTTTCCTTCAATTTATGTTGTTAGTCCATTTCATCAGTAGATTCGCTGTCGCTATCAGTTCAAGAAAGTTGGAAAGTTCAAAAAGGACTCCACATCCAAGCAAAACCTACTATGCATGGAATCAGCAAGGCAAGGGATACAAGAAATAACCTTTTTAACTTGCAAGGAAATGACTTTCAAATACTTTGAGAAAACAAAATGAATGGCATGTTTATCATACCCTCGTGCTCAAACTATCAATATATTATGCTCTTAACTTTTGAAGGAATTGATGATTCAAGTAAGAGTTAGAATGTACTCCTGAAAAATGAGCACGAAAACCATAGGGAGATTTTGCTTATTTAGAAATTTGATTCTGTAAAATATCTTGTGAAACAACTGATGAACAATTGACTTAAATTTTTCTTTTAATTGAATACAAACTAAGTGGAAAACATAAATGCCTTAAAATTATATTTATACACTGAATTACTATCCATGATTTTGATCATTTAATTCCTATTTACTTTGGCATAGTATCTGTAGGCACTTTCAACTAGCACTCTGAAATTCTCTGAAAAAAAGTAATGCTCTATGTCACATGGAAGATTTGTATTTTACAGAATCATTTACTTAAGGATTACACACGAAAAAAGAAAAAATTTCAAAATATCCAATAAAATAAGGCGCATTAACATGGCTGTGGTTGATAAAGGCACTATAAAATATATAACTTTCAAAAAGTTAAACTAATATAATCCTTGTAATGGTCAAGTGGTAATGACAATAGAAAATTATAGACAACTCCCATTATTGTTGTTATTTGAAGAACTTAAATCCTAAATGTTGGTAACATTATAGTCACCCTTCTCTTTCTTTTCATCCAACTCAATCAAATCCCATATATAATTTGTCTTCATAGTGTACAGTTAATAATTAGGATAAGTATTTTGGAGTTGCAAAGTCTGTCATAGGTAGATTGGCTTCAAATCAAACAACAGTTTGCATCAATATCTGAGCATGTGAATGTTTTGCAAAGCAAGAATCTTCAAATCTATATATATTTTATAATGCTTTAAATGGGGTCTACAGTTAACCAAAAGGTTCCAATGACCAAACTAGTAACAGAACATTCCTTTAAGAGGAACTTCTTTTCATAGAACCTCTACCATACTAAAAGGTGACGAAAAAAATTCTCTGTTTCTTTTATCATGAACAAGTAATCCATACAGAACCAATTAGTCTAATTCTCAGATAAGAGTGAGAGTGTTTGCAAGCCGATTGTAATATTCCTCTTCCTGTACCTGACAGAGACAACACAAAATACAAATTATTTTCAATATGATGTCCCGTTATCTTACTCATCTCCACGAATATGTAATGGGCTGATGGCCAACTCCTCTATGGAATAGTGTGGTATTAACGACAGTGGTTAACAATTTTACATACCCTCATTTGGCTATATAGTATATACCCTCTTTCTGATACTGGTAAAGACAAGTGGTTTTGTTTGTTGCATATTGTGAGGCTGTATTTGTTTTGGCTATAGCTATTTCTAAATATTATTTTAATTTCTTAGGGCTTAGTTTACATTTCTTGTTATACCCTATTGATGGGTAGTGCCTTGGACAGCCCTTCCTCATGCTACCTGTTTTAGCTATAATTTGTAGTCCCATTGACCTATTCTGGTCACTACTTAACAATTCATTTCATATGAAATTGTGGCGTTACGAATCATGAGACTGTCATCTGACTTTCTAATGGAGGAATCTGGATTTCTAAGAGGAAAATACCTCAGCTCACAAGATCCTCCAATTATTCATAGAATTTAACGATCAACAACATCCAAAGGAGTGGATCATTTTATACTTCAGAACCCTCCATTCTCAGCAGAGACAAAAATACATTACTTTGTGCCCCAATGCCTCTGAAATAACATTAGATTCATTAATGGTGGAATTAGCCACTTAATACCGAGAAGTTCCATACCTTTTTAACCAGATTTACCTTGTTCGTGGACCTTATAGCTCCTAAAATCAAACATCAATACATCCAAAAAGGAGCAACAGAGCATTACGTCAAGGAATTGCTAGTGTCTTTATTTTCCATTGCCTCTACAAAACATGTCAACCTGAGATTTGCCTACATAAGACCATTACAGATTCAACAACATTTTTGCTATGCCCTAGAATATTATCTTATTCTGATTCCTCTAGATACTACAACAAATAAGACAGGCACCAGATTGAGAAATTTCGATCTAAACACGGTAAATGGCCATTTGAGAATAGCAAACATTACTCAATCAAGTTTAGAAAATGCTTTTTACCATATCTATCTAGCAAAAAATCACATCAAAAGAAGACACAGATATCCTTTGCTTAATGCAAGCAATGTGTGCACTGTGATGGTCCATGTTAGACAGAGCATCATATGCAATTACGTAAAGGAAAGGGGAAATAGGCCAACCTTATCTTGATCTGCCCCACAAAAGGTTGGAAAGCAACATAAAAGAGCACCATTATTGAGAATTGAAACATTTTTTGTTTTGACCAAGTGATTTTACTGGCAATCAAGATCCAAACTATCCATGGAACTCACATTCAATTTTAGAAAATTTCTAAAATTTTCTTGCATAGAATTATACAATATTCCATTGGATAAAAAAGCATACCTGGTAGCATTGAACAGTGGTGTCCCCCAGATTTCATCTTGAAATTTGCGACTACCCTACCCGAAAAATTTCCGTACTTTTAAAATAATGGGTCGTTTTGTGTTTTTATTGCCTGAAAGTTCTTGTATTGCGTCAAGATATTCCCAAAGAGCCATATTAGCCTTTTTCGCCAAATACCCAGATGCCCAAAATTGTTATATTCTGTCGTCGGGATTTGTCTGCGGGAAATTTATATTTAATTATTTTGAGCCCCGTTTGAGGCAATCTGTGCTCCATTTTAACCCTGTTGTGATCGAACATATCATTATTCCTATATACCATAAGGGTTTTAACTAGGAAGAAGTTTTGGGCTTTATTTGTGACTTTTGGCAATTTTTCGTGTTTTTGTGTTTTCCCGTTTCATTTTCTGTGAAATTTCTCTAGATCAATTCCTTTGTCGGGTTAGCCCGATTCTTGGCCTGAAGCAGCTGGAGAACATATACCCACATTATGCCCGAAGGAAGTCGCCATCGGAGGTCCGGTTCACTGGGAAAAGGTGAAGTCGTGCACTAAAAAGCCCCTGCGGAGTTGGGCGCATTTTTGAAAAACAAAGGATTTAAGCTGTAATGGGAAAAATAGAAGCAGCAGGCAGGCGGGAATTTTGTACCTGCCTAGCAGGGTACTTTTTCCCATGATAGAAAATTCACTTAAGCTGCAGTAGGAAAATTAGAGGCAGCAGGCAGGCGGGAATTTATTGTCTACCTTGCAGGGTAAAAATTCCCATGGTGAAATAAAAGAAAAGTGACTGAAGTGAAATCATGGGATTTTATTGTCTGCCATGCAGGGTAAATAATCCCATTGTCAAAGTCAAATCACTTAAGTGGATCATGGGATTTCCAGGGCTGCCTTGCAGGGTAAAAATTCCCATTGCCATGTGTTTTTAAAAATAGAATTCTATTATACTAAAAAGTGCGACCCACCTTGGGTGAATAATAATGCATTAAATAAATATTTGTTAATATTTATTCACCCAATTTTGGCACCCAGACTTGTGGAAAAGTCAACAAAAGGAAGTGGACAAAAGAAATTTAAAAATAGAATTCCAAAATTAAATAAATTTAATTTATTTAATGCAGCCCCATTTGGGAGAGAAATAATACTTTTTAAAGTATTAAATGATTAAATTAACTCCTATTTTCAGTGGCTAAGGTTAAAGCACACTGTGAAGCTTCAGTTGAGTGAAGAGTGGATGTTTATATTGGATTAATTTAATTAATTGGATGGCTGTCCTTAAACATGCTACTTTAACACATCAGTTAAAGAGAAGAGCATGATTTTTAATTAATTAATTGTCAGGAATAGGAAGGGCAATTATTAATTATAGAATTATGAGGGTTATATAAGCATGGGCTGCCATAAGGATGAATTAATTAATTTACATATAAAAAAGTGCAGCCCAGAGGAAAAGTGTGCCCCATTTGGAGAAGAATTTTGCTCAGAGGAAGGTGTATTTGATGCTAAAAGCTTCTAGTTTTGGCGCATGCTTTGAAGAAGGCTGATTTGTATCTGCATAATTGTTTGTAGAAGTGATACAGGTGCTCAGGTGATGTTGGTAAAATTCATGCTTGCTTTGCATGCAAATAAAACGTCAAATTTTGGGGCAGCAGGCTTGAATTATGCAGATTTTTGTGATTAAAATTCATTGTGCATGCTCCGGTTGCCATCTTTGTCTGAATTAATTGCAAGAGTTAGATACAGATGCTTTTATAAAGAAAATGAACTTATATCAATGTCCAATACATTGAATATTTCCTCTGAATCTGAAGGATTATCCAGATCTGCACCAGTTTTGAAGAATTCCAGTCAAATAAGAAGAAAAAGAATTGTTCAGACAAAGATAGACAAAGCTATGGCGAAGAAAAGATGAAAAAGAAAGCACAACGGAGTCATGCATCACTTCTAAATTTGCAGATATTGGAGACACGGATCTAGGCTCGGAACTTCTTGCTAAATTTATAGACAGATCCAGAGCAAGAAAGACTTCACTCATGCGTGCAGGAAAAACTTCACTCTTGTGTGCAGATTAAAAGCAGTGGAATTATTCGAGCTGCAGCTTTTCCATCCACAGCCCAGTTGCCAGAGTTTGTTATGCAGGTGCAGATCCATATCCAGATGCAGATGCAGATGCAAATCCAGATCCAGATCTCATAGTTGCAAAAGCTTCCGGCACAAAGGCTTCATCCTCTTGTTTCGAATGCAGCCCGTGAAGAAGTCAGTGCGTGGAAAATTCCTTCCAAGATCTTGTGCAAATGCTCCCATCTTCCAGTTGAAGCCTTCATTGAATTTTCATTCATCCGGAGTGCTTTCCAGAATTTTTAATTGCTCATATGCAATTAAAAATAAGGATGATGAGTTATCTATGGCAAACATTGCATTGATGCATGTACTAGAGAAGAACTGCAAAAGCTTCAAGGATAAAAGAGAAGACAAGGCAAAGGCAAGATCCAGCTCGCTTCCAGATCCAGCTTGTTGTTTCCAGATCCAGTCATTTCCAATTCCAGCTTGTTTCCAGATCCAGCTGCTCCCAGATCCAGTTTGGTGAGAATCAAAGGCAAAAGAATCAGCTGCATGCAGACATGAAAAAGGACAAGACTGCAGCTTTCCTCTTCCTTCTTCTTTCCTCCGACAAAGTAATTGAGCGATCAATTAAATTATACAACTTAAGTGATTGGTTTAAAAGCCATTACTTGAAGAAGTCAACTACTTGGAGATAGGTGGCGGACGTGCAAAATAGAAGGTTCTATTTTCAGTTGCAAATCATACATGTCATGCAAAGAGGAATTCCAGGATGGAGATTGCCAGTTGTTTCTTTTCCTCCGACTTCCACATGTGCCAGTTCAACTAAAAGCTTCCACTTGTAATTTCCCCTCTACATTCTATAAGTAGAGAAGAACCTTCGGGTTAATGATCAGAATTTGTAAGCAGCAACCTTGTGTTCCAGACTTTGTGCTGAAACCCTTGAGAGCCACTTGAAGCAAAGGAATATACAGGAGCAGATTTCCGGAGAACTTTGTGTCACGGTGTATTGTGTTTCTTGCTTTTTATCTTAGATCTTTTAATAGACTTTGTGTTATTTCAGATCTAGATCTAGAGCTACCTTTGCTTAGAATTCTGTGTTTATATCTATTGGTTTCTTCTATGTGCATGCAATCAACTCTGCTATCTATTGATTGGGATGCACATCTTCCCCATTTCTTCTCTGTTTTATATAATTCCCTTTCCCTTCTTCTATAAATTTTTCCTTTCTTTTAAACAGCTGCTTACTTGCTGCAGAACTGTTCAGTTATGGTTCATGAACTGAGTAGTTAAAGTAAAACCCCATTTAGATATTAGCATACTTTAATTGACAAATCTGACACGGGAGCCTCACCGGTAAATGAGGGAGATTTATCTCATGACTGCCTAGGTTTTATGCTATGCAGAAAATCTAGCCAACAGTTTTTGGCGACTCCGCTGGGGAACAACTCTTTTTGCAGATCAAAGCTTATCTGTTGCAGATCTGAGTGTTTTCCTATTTTACTCTCAACCTGGCTGAACGTCCATTCACCCGATCTGTGAAGGCGCAAGGAAGGATTGATCATTTCTACAGATTGCAGGAGCAATTCAATTTTAATCACCCTCCTCAAGTTAGAAGCCGCAGATCCAGTCTTTCACCAGGAAGAAGAGTGCAAACTCATCCGGATCCGGATCCCCTTCGGCACATTCCGGCTGCTGGAATTATTCATCAAGTCTACACAAGGAGAAGACGTGCCCCAGTCAACATGCAATCAATCAGTTAGTACCCGTCCCATGGGGAGCAACTTTTGGGCCTCTGAATCTGACTCCTATGCATGATCTACCTAAAGGGACGAGAAAGAATTTTCCAAAATTCTTTGGAGATGGAAAGCAGAATCCAGATGACCACTTGGTTGCGTTTTTCATATCCTGTGGAGTGCTTGCAGTCAAACATGAAGATGTATCTGTCCAGACTCTTCATAGAGACTCTGCATGACTTGGCTGGAGAATGGTTCTACCGGCTAGCTCCTGGCACCATAACCAACTGGGCTACTATGCGGGATGCGTTCCTGAAAAGATTCAAACCAGCTGAAGATTCCAACACATTGATAACTCAACTCACTCAGTTGAAGAAGGAGCCACATGAGCACATGCGGGATTTTATTGCAAAATTCCAAAGATTACTGTACAAAATTCCAGCTTCTGCTTCTCTGAATGATGAGAATCAAAAGGTGTTCTTCATCAATGCTTTGCTTCCTGAAGTAAGCTATCAACTGCGAAGAGCACGTCCTGCTGATTTGTTAGCAGCCCAAAACATGGCGGTTGAAATTGAAGACGACCTCATCATGGCTGGAAAGATAAAGAGCAACACTTCTAGAGCTAAAAGTTCATCCTCTGCTACTACATCCGATTCACTATTGCAAAAGTTAGCAAATGAGATGATGCAGATAAAGAAACAAATGGCTCAAATGGCTCAAGGCAACAATACTGCCCCTGCTCGGAATTTCAACAACAACCGGAACCGCATTGCTAGTTCCCAAAGATTAGCAATTGAAGCTGCTCCCAGAAACAATGTGGAGATGAATGAAGAAGACCAGGAAACTGACGCTGATCAGCTCGAGGATGATGATTTTATAGGACCTGCTGGCGACTCCAACATTAATTATCTGAACTACAAATTTGAACATGACGATGAGAAACTTCATGAAGATGATCATGGTCATACATATGCAGTACTTACAAGATCACAAACTCGCCAAGCTGAAGGCATTAGCTGACGAACAAAGAAGGGGCATCCCTTTGCCTTCTTCCTTAGCTCCTGGAAGTAAGCATGCGAGTTCTTCATCTCAACCACAGAAAGCGGCTCAGGTATCTGAATCTATTTCTTCTTTTGACATTATTGATCATGCCAAGAAAACTAAAGTTCAAATGTCAGAAGCCGAATACCTGAGAGCTTTTTCCTGAGCAGTTAAATAGGCTAGTCAAATATGTACAATCACCAGGACAATCCAATACATCAAAAGGCCTTTTGCCTAAGCCCAAAGATACTCCACAAAACAACACTGCAGTTGTTAAATCCTCACCATCTTCTGAAAGAGTGGAACCGTTCTATGTTTCCCTATTGCTTAATGGTTTCAAGTTAAGCAACTGCATTTTAGATTCAGGTGCGTCTGACAATGTCATGCCAGCTAAAGTTGCAGATGCTCTTGGGCTTACCTTGACAAAGACCATAAAAAGGTGTTACTCCATGGAGAGACAAGTCCCTTTAATCGGACAAATCAAAGATGCACAAGCTGTTCTGGCGGCTTTTCCTAACAAAAGATTAAAGATGACAATTCTAGTTGCAGATATTCCTGTCTCCTATGGGATGTTGCTGAGCAGAAACTTCTGCAAAGAACTGGGAGGAGAAGTAAAGATGGATTGGTCCTGTGCGCATATTCCTATCAAAGGGCTTAACCATAAGCTGGAGCCGGAAAAGAAGTCCAGGTACACGGTTACAAAATCTGAGGATCCTAGATCTCAGATTCTTTTTCAGGAATCTGACCGTGGGGTCTATTTCTTGGAAACGGATAAAGACATTCCAGAGCCAAAACTTCGACCAGAGCCAGAGCCAGCAAAAGAAGAAGAAAAAGTTTGGACTCTGAAGTTTAAAGGCACATGTTGTTCTTTTGGATCAGGAGTTGGCGCTCTACTAATATCTCCAGATCATGAGATATTTCCATACTCCCACAAGCTGATGTTCGAGAACACCAATCATACGGCGGAGTATGAAAGCATTGCTTCTAGGAATGGAGCAAGCTAAAAAGAAAGGAGTAAAACTCCTCAAAGCCCAAGGAGATGCTGAACTTCTAGTAAAGCAGGTTCAAGGGCAAAGTCAAGTCAAAAGAGATAAGCTGGAGCATTACAGAGATAAAGTGCTTTCCGCCACATTCGATTTTGCAGCCTTCTCTATTGACTTCATTCCAATAAATCAAAACTCCAAGGCAGATTCTTTGGCAGTCACAGCTGTACTATTGAATCCGGATAGACCACCGTCCATATTCAGACAAGGAAACTATAAAGTGGAGATGGTCTACCGCCCCAAAGTCCCTAGTCCAGACTTGAACAAACATCTGCATGTTTGCATGTTGAAGGGAGTAAATCACCACCACGACAAACAGTCACAGGAAAAGTTGATCCATGTTATGATGACAATAGTGGAGCATAGTCCAACCAAAAGGTAACAAAATCCCCAAGGGTTTAGTTTCCTTAGTGGAGACTTTCAACAAGCATGATCAGTACCTGAAGAAGAACAAAGAATATGGTGATAGTTCTTCCTCAGAAATGCAGCAAATAAATCTGGGAACGGAGCAAGTTGATGCAGACTTACCTGCACATAGGAGAGAAGAAAGGATGAGCCACCACCAGATGAAGTTGATAAGGACTTGCCCAGAGTATTTGACAAGAAGGCCAAAGAAAGAAAGTTCGAGATCGGAGATTGGGTACTCTGGTGGGACAAGAGATGAACCGAAGGGCATGCACGACGAATTTGATTCACTCTGGAAAGGGCCCTTCGTGATCAAAAGAGTTGAAGGAATGGATACCTTCTTCCTTGCCTACCGGGATGGAATTGAGTTACCATTTCCTTTCAATGGGCAGCATCTTGAAGTTGTTCAGGAACTGAAAAAGTAGGTTAAAACCTGTATGTATATAAATAAAACTTTGTTTTTTTTCCTTGTTTTGTTTTTGTGTTGTGTTGTTTTTGTTTGCCTGACCCTGTGCCCAAAAGACAAGATACGAAACCAGAGATGCTGGGATCTCATCTTTTCCCTTGTCATTCTGACAGAGAAAAAGATGTCCACAGACGGAGCCAACTGGTGTCCCCCAGATTTCATCCTGAAATCTGCGACTACCCTATCCGAAAAATTTTCGTACTTTTAAAATAATGGGTCGTTTTGTGTTTTTATTTCCTGAAAGTTCTTGTATTGCGTCAAGATATTCCCAAAGAGCCATATTAGCCTTTTTCGCCAAATACCCAGATGCCCAAAATTGTTATATTCTGTCATCGGGATTTGTCTGCGGGAAATTTGTATTTAATTATTTTGAGCCCCGTTTGAGGCAATTTGCGCTCCGTTTTAACCCTGTTGTGATCAAACATATCATTATTCCTATATACCAGAAGGGTTTTAACTAGGAATAAGTTTTGGGCTTTATTTGTGACTTTTGGCAATTTTTCATGTTTTTGTGTTTTTCCGTTTCGTTTTCTGTGAAATTTCTCTAGATCAATTCCTTTGCCGGGTTAGCCCGATTCTTGGCCTGGAGCAGCTGGGGAACATATACGCACGTTATGCCCGAAGGAAGTCACCATCGGAGGTCTAGTTCACTGGGAAAAGGCGAAGTCGTGCACTAAAAAGCCCCTGCGGGGTTGGGCGCATTTTTGGAAAACAAAGGATTTAAGTTGCAGTGGGAAAAATAGAAGCAGCAGGCAGGTGGGAATTTTGTACCTGCCTAGCAGGGTACTTTTTCCCATGATAGAAAATTCACTTAAGCTGCAGTGGGAAAATTAGAGGCAGCAGGCAGGCGGGAATTTATTGCCTGCCTTGCAGGGTAAAAATTCCCATGGTGAAATAAAAGAAAAGTGACTTAAGTGAAATCATGGGATTTTATTGCCTGCCATGCAGGGTAAATAATCCCATTGTCAAAGTCAAATCACTTAAGTGGATCATGGGATTTCCAGGGCTGCCTTGCAAGGTAAAAATTCTCATTGCCATGTGTTTTTAAAAATAGAATTCTATTATGCTAAAAAGTGCGACCCACCTTGGGTGAATAATAATGCATTAAATAAATATTTGTTAATATTTATTCACCCAATTTTGGCACCCAGGCTTGTGGAAAAGTCAACAAAAGGAAGTGGACAAAAGGAATTTAAAAATAGAATTCCAAAATTAAATAAATTTAATTTATTTAATGCAGCCCCTTTTGGGAGAGAAGATAATACTTTTTAAAGTATTAAATGATTAAATTAATTCCTATTTTCAGTGGCTAAGGTTAAAGCACACTGTGAAGCTTCAGTTGAGTGAAGAGTGGATGTTTAAATTGGATTAATTTAATTAATTGGATGGTTGTCCTTAAACATGCAATTTTAACACATCAGTTAAAGAGAAAAACATGATTTTTAATTAATTAATTGTCAGGAATAGGAAGGGCAATTATTAATTATAGAATTATGAGGGTTATATAAGCATGGGCTGCCATAAGGATGAATTAATTAATTCACATGTGAAGAAGTGCAGCCCAGAGGAAAAGTGCGCCCCATTTGGAGAAGGATTTTGCTCAGAGGAAGGTGGATTTGATGCTAAAAGCTTCTAGTTTTGGCGCATGCTTTGAAGAAGGCTGATTTGTGTCTGCATAATTGTTTGTAGAAGTGATACAGGTGCTCAGGTGATGTTGGTAAAATTCATGCTTACTTTGCATGCAATAAAACATCAAATTTTGGGGCAGCAGGCTTGAATTATGCAGATTTTTGTGATTAAAATTCATTGTGCATGCTCCGGTTGCCATCTTTGTCTGAATTAATTGCAAGAGTTAGATACAGGTGCTTTTATAAAGAAAAAGAACTTATATCAATGTCCAATACATTGAATATTTCCTCCGAATCTGAAGGATTATCCAGATCTGCACCAGTTTTGAAGAATTCCAGTCAAATAAGAAGAAAAAGAATTGTTCAGACAAAGATAGACAAAGCTATGGCGAAGAAAGATGAAAAAGAAAGCACAACGGAGTCATGCATCACTTCTAAATTTGCAGATATTGGAGACACGGATCTAGGCTCGGAACCTCTTGCTGAATTTATAGACAGATCCAGAGCAGGAAAGACTTCACTCATGCGTGCAGGAAAAACTTCACTCATGCGTGCAGATTAAAAGCAGTGGAATTATTCGAGCTGCAGCTTTTCCATCCACAGCCCAGTTGCCAGAGTTTGTTATGCAGGTGCAGATCCATATCCAGATACAGATGCAGATGCATCCATATGCAGATCCAGATCCAGATCTCATAGTTGCAAAAGCTTCCGGCACAAAGGCTTCATCCTCTTGTTTCAAATGCAGCCCGTGAAGAAGTCAGTGCGTGGAAAATTCCTTCCAAGATCTTGTGCAAATGCTCCCATCTTCCAGTTGAAGCCTTCATTGAATTTTCATTCATCCGGAGTGCTTTCCAGAATTTTTAATTGCTCATATGCAATTAAAAATAAGGATGATGAGTTATCTACGGCAAACATTGCATTGATGCATGTACTAGGAGAAGAACTGCAAAAGCTTCAAGGATAAAAGAGAAGACAAGGCGAAGGCAAAATTCTAACTCGCTTCCAGATCCAGCTTGTTTCCAGTTGTTTCCATCAAGCTTGTTTCCAGATCCAGCTCCCTTCCAGATCCAGTCGTTTCCAATTCCAACTTGTTTCCAGATCCAGCTACTCCCAGATCCAGTTTGGTGAGAATCAAAGGCAAAAGAATCAGCTGCATGCAGACATGAAAAAGGACAAGACTGCAGCTTTCCTCTTCCTTCTTCTTTCCTCCGACAAAGTAATTGAGCGATCAATTAAATTATACAACTTAAGTGATTGGTTTAAAAGCCATTACTTGAAGAAGTCAACTACTTGGAGATAGGTGGCACGTGCAAAATAGAAGGTTCTATTTTCAGTTGCAAATCATACATGTCATGCAAAGAGGAATTCCAGGAGGGAGATTGCCAGTTGTTTCTTTCCTCCGACTTCCACATGTGCCAGTTCAACTAAAAGCTTCCAACTTGTAATTGCCCCTCTACATTCTATAAGTAGAGGAAGAACCTTCGGGTTAATAATCAGAATTTGTAAGCAGCAACCTTGTGTTCCAGACTTTGTGCTGAAACCCTTGAGAGCCACTTGAAGCAAAGGAATATACAGGAGCAGATTTCCGGAGAACTTTGTGTCACGGTGTATTGTGTTTCTTTCTTTTTATCTTAGATCTTTTAATAGACTTTGTGTTATTTCAGATCTAGATCTAGAGCTACCTTTGCTTAGAATTTTGTGTTTATATCTATTGGTTTCTTCTATGTGCATGCAATCAACTCTGCTATCTATTGATTGGGATGCACATCTTCCCCATTTCTTCTCTGTGTCTATATAATTCCTTTCCCTTCTATAAATATTTCCTTTTCTTAAACAGCTGCTTACTTGTTGCAGAACTATTCAGTTATGGTTCATGAACTGAGTAGTTAAAGTAAAACCCCATTTAGATATTAGCATACTTTAATTGACAAATTTGACACGGGAGCCTCCAAAACTTGCACCTATATATCAAGAATCAAAACAATAAAAAAAATTCTTCAACAACTATCTTCCTAGATCAGATATAAAAAAGTATTGCAAATGTAATTCATAGAACCCAGTCAAATGCTCCAAAAAAGTCCAAACCAATGCAAGGTACAATGACCCAAAACCATTTGCTCATGCTGTCAAAATATATACTAACCTTTGAGAGTAACACTTCAAACCGTTGTTCTAGCGGTAATGTATCCAAGAAACTGCAGCCGAGCAATCAAAACTAGTGAGTATGCTGTTGACATGGAAACCTTATAAAGTTTTCAAATTCATCAACCCTTTTCAAAGAAATAAAAAAATCCAAGGCTTTCCAAAGTCCGCTTTCTATGTCTTTGGGTATGGATTACAAACATTAAATTTCTTCAGCAAGGACCACCAGCACAATAGAAGTTTTCATAACACAAATAAGAACTGATAACAATTGGCCTTAATTAAAATTTAAATTCAAGAACCAAGCATGCCCAACCACATAGCATATAGGCCTATATAAGAGAACAGAGCCTAATAAAACAAATGCAATATGCCAGATCGATCACTTACTGGAAGGTAGATTATCTTACTTTACTTCAAATAATCGCTTATACTTGCAAAGGCAAACAAAAGCTAGTAAAATACCTGAAATCTTATATTCTACAAAGTAGAAAAAAATAAGAAATCACTTCCGAACAAGAGGATATTCATCTAAGATGCAAAGAAGCAAAACCGAATCCAAAACATTTAAAACAATATCTCATTCTTCGGTTGCTACTTTGTAAGGTACAAGTGTATGTAGTTATCGAAGCCAAAAGGCAAATATGATACATGATTTTCCTAAGTCAAATTTCAGTCCCTACAGGATATAGACCTCCCAAAGTTGAAACTCCTGCTACAGATTGACAACACTTTTCCCCAGGTCAGAATAGAATACATGATGTTTTTCTAAATTTGATTGCAAGAAATTCTACACTTGTCAACCACTGCTAAATACAGGCAATTAGGTAATTAAAAGAAAAAAAAAACTGTTCTTTTTTTTTTGGATTTATACAATTAAAACCAACAATACAAAATAATTTTCGATCCTGAGCTAAATCTGAATAGGATCAACCATTGCATATAGAGGAATTGGTGCCAAGATCATAGGGATTGGGGTGCAACTATCAATTTCTACCGCATCTTCCTTCACAGGTCCCTTCCATTACATTTGGTTGACATAAAACAATTGTGTGCTCATAAATTCGATCTACTTTCACTAGTCCGTTGGAATGACATGAACTTCCACTAGTATTTCATGCTTATCTAAAGTATTTCCAGGTTCTCACACTTATACAACATGTTTCTCCAAGGCCCAAACAAAACTTACCCAAAGACTACCAGCTTCAAGGTTCTCATCTTTAATTTCTATGAATTGTTTTAATTTACAAGTGTTTTTCCATGTCAGATGCAGACCATTTTTCTTATTCCTCGCCAATAACCCATCCTTCAACATGCCATCATCCTCATAGAACTCCTGATTTTCTGATCAGATATGGGTAGAAAATTAGAAATGTAGTGCAGTGGGCATTAGAGAAATGACAGTTTAAGAAAGCCTTATGTAACCTACAAAATCATGAGAGCCCACACATATATTATTAAAAAAGAGAATTTTGACATACAGGCATCAGTTCCAAAAGCTCTCCAAATTGTTACAAACATCCCTGCACCATAAAGCAGAAAACAAGCCTCGGAAACTGAGCAGTAAGTCTAAAAAAGAGAGGCTCTCTGCCTCTTTTTATAATGGGCATGTTTTCTCTTCACTTTTGCTTTCAATAGAACTTTTTCAATTTTCGATAAGAATACAGCTTGATTTCTTAGAGGTTGTATCTGATGTCTCCTGACATTACCTGGGATGCATAGAAACAGAAATGTCCCACTTCCTGAGATAATCCATGTCAAAGACGGATAAGCGATGAACACAAGGGGAACTTAAGTCATAATAAGTTATTATAAAGTGCATATAAAAGGAAAAAGAAGAAAATATTATAAAGGCACTTATAGTAAGTTATTATAGACTTAATGATAAAATAAAATTAGAAAGGGAAAAAAGGCATTTGATAATGTTTATTTATACTAGAGAAAATGCGACCTCCTTAGAAGATGGAATAAAGTGGGAAAAGCATTACATGAAGGAGGAAATATCTGATTGGGAATGGAGGTTGGCCATTTGGCCCATTACTTCTATAAAAGCAAGTGGACTTGCTTGTAGAGATCATCCCTTGTCTATTTTATGAAATTTGATTTGTATGTTGAACTTTGAGCTTGCATCAATAATATTCTAAGGACAAAAACCCTTAGAGATTCACTCTTGAGGACTAAAACCCTCTAACAGATCTAGTGGAAGGACGAAAACCCTTCTCCTAGTTGAGAGGATTCTCCACACAGGGGTTTCCATTGCAAATCATGAAGTTAGTGGTGTTTTTTAGTATTTTCCAGCGGTATAGAAGGTTGTAAAAGTGCAAATTTGTACAAGGGTTTGAAAGTGGAAGCTTGTTGCATATTTTTACCTTCATTTGCAGCCATACCTAGGGTTATCTACACCCTTGTGGGTGGAGTTAGGTACATTCTAGGGCACGGTTGTCCCAAATCTCATCACCAACAGCTTTATCATAATTTTAGAAGCCAAAATCAGTTGGTTTGCATTATTTTTGGCTCAAGGGTTTTGTACTTTTCAGCTGTGTCTGAGGACAGTTGTTTGTAGATTTATAATAAAATAATTCTAGTTTGTTTTGAGGTCAAACATGGTATTTATCTCTTGATTCCATCTTTATAAAATTAGCTAAGTTGATTCCCTTAAAGATTCAGTGGTTTTGCCTTTCATTTTATGGGTTTTCATCACCTATGTGAGTCACCGCGCATGTATAAAATTCATATCTGCATTGTAATATTTTATAAATTATTTAGAAATTGTTTTTTGGATTGGTGTTTTTGCCAAAAATCCATTTGGGGACATTATAGAAAACACTTATCCACGAAAGGAGGGTGGCATCCAGTAAAATGAGATTGACATTAAAAGGAATCATTTCCCAGAATCATTTTCATTTCTACTCCCTTTTTTTAATTTCTATATCCTTGATGGGGATTTTAATATCTTATGAACAACATTTCTGATTTTGGCTCAACACCCTTGTTCCCAAAGCAACTGGAAAAACCAGTTGCAAGTATTGCATATTGCCTCTATCAGACCCACTAATCATGGAAAACCGCTGAAAACTATGATGGGTTTGTATAGAGTCCAAATACAGATAACCTACAAAATGCGTGACAAACCCTCCTGATTACCATCATCTGAAAGAATTGAATCACACTAAAAGCAACAAACTCATGAAATGGTCTATAGTTTTTCAACAACTCCAAAAACTGCAATGAAGCAAAAGAATTGTAAATTATCCTATATAATTGCATTACCCTCTGAAGTAATGGAATTTTTCTTGTTTAATGGAATATTCTAGAGCAATCTCCAAGAAAATATAACTGCAAAATACCTTATATAATTTTATTACTCTACATTTGTAAATGGAATACAATCCATCCAACAGACGATTCTAGTGAAAACCATAGTTACTCATATCTCAGGGATGGGGGGGATGGGGTTTCCAAGATGGTAAAAAAAATTCTCAAATTCTAGGGATGGCAGCAGGGGGAAGCTATTAAAATAATATAGAGTATTGAACAAAAAATAAGAGTAATTAAAAAAACTAAACTAAACTAACTTTTACAACAATATATTACTAAATAAAACCATTGATCCAATAATCCATCTGATAATATCATAGTCCAAATCGCGAATGATACAGCAACCAGTGTTTTAAAAACCGATCGATCACCGGAACTAGAACCGCCCGGTTCGAACCAATTCATTAAAAAAAATTGCAAACCCGTTCTAAAAAACCCAAACCAGTGACCAATTTCGTGTTGGACAAGTCTGGCCCTGTTGGGCGGACGGGTTTTGCCTTCAAATGTTTTTTTTTTATTTTAGCTCTTAAGTTACTTTTAAATCACTTTCTTTCAACCCTAACCCTAAAATGATGTTATATAGACCCCCCCTCTATTTGTCTCACATCTCTCTTATTGACCATTTGTGAGCATTTGGAGTTTGTCGAGCTGCATTGAAGAGTTGTGATTTGGAGTGAGCTTGGAGCTTGGTTGGCATTCCTTATAGGCTATTTGTGGTGGATTTGGCATCTAGATTAGATAGCTACAACCCATCTACAATCTTGGAGGATTTATTGGCCGGATTCTTGTGCCCATTGGTTTTTGGACTCTATAGGCCATTTAGAGCCTCATTGTTTATGTATTTTGTTTCGGATATGTAATGCACTTGGTGCCATTTTGCTATATTTACCCTTACATGGTCTATACATGAGCTAACTTTGAATATTTTGTCTGTATTGGTTTGTAATCATGGTTTGGAATCTTTAAAATATATTGTTTTCATTCAAATTGTAACATTTTATGTATTTTTCAGTAAACCAGTTCATAAATTTTAAACCGGTCCAGTTCGGTTCCGGTCCAACCCTCAACGGGTTCAAATTTTTAAAACATTGACATCAACATGCTAACTCTGAGTTGAGACAGTGAGAAGAGTACATGATACATCAACATGCTAAGTCAGGCTTAAAACTCAAAAGAATAGTTACCAATCCAGTCGGATCTGCACAAAATCCAGATGGATCCGAATTTTTCAGCTGACCCAGATAAATTGGGTTTAGGTCGGCCCCTAATTTTTTCAAATTTTTTCATAGCTGTTTTGGCAAAAAAAGAGACTCCTAGAAACCTTAATATAATATTTTATACTAAATATATTAACAAATTACATTACACTATCAAATTTTTCATTGTATTTGTCAATTTTGCATACTCACTATGCTCATATATAATATGTATTTATTTTGCACCAGATTTTTTCCAAAAAATTTCAAGCATTCCTCATCTTCTAATTTTTTCCCTTCCAAACAAATCCGAATTTCCAGACTTGGTAACTATGTTAAGAAGAGTACATGATAATCGATACATCAACATGTTAATGCCCAAAACAAAACAACATAGAACAAAACTCAAAATTCAAAGTCACCGTCTGAGGGAATACTCACAAACCACTCATCATCACTGGCATTGTCGACCTCTTGTTGTTGCTCTCAGCTCCTCTCCTTTTCTCCTGTCTTTGCCAAATCTTCTCTTTGCAAGTTTTTCTCAATCAAGGTCATCATCTGAGGGGATACTCATGAACCACTACTCATTGTTGGAACTATCGGCCTCTTGTTGTTGCTCCTGCTCCTTTTCTTTCCTCGTTTTTTCTCTTTTCTTAGTCTTCTTTTTGCAAATTTGCTCAAGTGTGATTGACAATGTAGTTTAAAGGTTTTAAGTTTTCCAATGTGCTTTTTAGGTTTTTAGTTTTTTTCTTTGTATGTTGTTTTAAAAAAAACTCAAAAACTATTTTTTGTGTTCTTTAAAGGTATTGGGGTCAAGGACGTCACAATGTTCCCAACGCCTACTCAAAAATGGGGAGCATCTTCAGGGATGACCCCAAAACGTCCCTAAGTTTCGGGGACATACTCAAAATATTTGGGATGTCCATAACATCACCAAGGACTCAAGGATATGTCCCTACATAACATTGACGCAAACTCCTAGCTTGTATTTGTTGTAAACTAATGGAAAACAATGATCACATGGGGAGTGTACAATACATAGCTACTAGGATAGGATATAGGTATTGGTACCGAAGACGAGGATAGGTACCGATATTGGTATGCCATGGTTTAGAAAAAAAATAGGAGAATGGTGCTCGAACACCAGTAATTGAAATATTATACATTTAAGTGTATGCAATTGGAAAAAAAAATTAGTATGACATGTGTAAACAATTTTAGAAAGACAAAGTGCATACAAGAATTTAAAATTTAAAGCACAAAAATGAGACCAGGACATAGGGATTAGTCACTTAGGGTTAAGTAGTATCAGAGTTACCTAAGTCTTGGGGATGGGAGACAGTGGGATGGAGCGATGGAGTTTTCTGGAACGGCAAAAGATTTCCTTTATTTTGGGGATGGAAAGTGGACGAGTATTAAAATAATATATAAAAAATTAATATTAAGATATTTTAACTTTATCAATGAAATTTAAAATTTATGCTTTTTAAGGTACTTTTGAGATTAGAATTCAATGTTCTTAGTAAAAATAACAACTTTTTAAGAGTAAAAAGCATAAAAAAAAATTAAAAATTAAAAATATTGGGGCCATCCCCTACAAGTTCCCAAGTCTCTAAAATGTTGAGACATAACCAAAATCTAGGGGACTTGTCTCGCATAACACTAGGTAGTATTGATGGGAGCCACTTCGACCTATTTTTAATCATTTTATTTTTCCATTTTTAATAGGAGATTGCAGCTCAAGTCAAGAGACTGCATTGGGGATGCGAAGGAGACACGAAATGAAGTCTTTGAGTATCGAAAGATGTCCTCAATACTGGTCTCCAATACTAGAGACGTGTCTCAGTGTTACCAAGAGACAGCTCTCCTAATAATATTGGTACAATATATACCTAAGTTGTAATGTCCCCTTAGGGTAAATAAGGAGAATCTGGAAAATCCACACAAATCTTTATCCAAAATTATGATAGCAATCTGATTTTTATATAAAACCCTTACCAAAAAAAATACAACAATATGAAATCTTCCTTTATTCATCAAATAACCACAAAGCAATAATATCCAGAAGGCCCAAAGCCTTTAGGAACCCTCAAGGCAATGTATATGCAAGAAAATAATTTTTTTTAGCAAAGATCTGAATTTATTTTTATTTAACTTACAACTGAAAATGAAAGATAAAAACAGTTGACTGTTTGATACAAAATCTGAAGTTTGGTTGGATGGCTGGAAATGATGCCCTACGGCAAATTTAGGCCTTGTGCAAGCCCTAGCACCAAAAATAACCCTTTCACAACTGAACTAGACTCCTAAGGGATTCGTTCCACCTCCCTACAATTTCGTCCAACCCTAAAATTGTGTAAAAACTGTCCCAAGTGAATATCACTTGATTGGTGGTTATTCAAACACAAGAAAATCTGAAAATCTGATCTGCAAATGATGCCCTAGCTACCAATCTTTGAAATTTGATCCAAATTGTGCCTTGGCTGATCATTTTGATTTGATCTTACAATTTGTTGATTGTAAGCCCAAATGTAGCTCCTGATTGGAACTACCTCAGAAGATTAGTGGGTTTTCGTCCACAAATTAGAATACACCAGAGGCTTTTCTTCCTCAAATGTCGATTGCAAAGGAGGGTTTTCGTCCTCGAATGCAGAAGTTGTAGCAGTAGCTCAAACCTTCAATGTTCAAATAGATGAGAGTAAAAGGATATGTCCAAGTGACCCCTCAACGCTCTTTTATAACTTTACTTTCGTTTTTCCAAGGAAAAACCTCCAAAAGTGACTTTCCATTTCTATTCCTTCGTTACAGCTTGCTTTATCAAAAGTAACTTGTTATAATAATAAAAATTTATCAAAGAGTTACTTTTTATAATAATTAAAACATAAGTGTCTTTATAAAGTTAATTTTTTGACCCTTAAGTTATATTATTAATTTATAATACTTTATTTGAAAAGGGGACATGGCAGTCCCGCCCATCCCAAAAAAAAAAAATTCTTCAAGCAATGACTGACCCAACTCTTCAATTCCTTTTGACTGAACTACTTTGCAAATTCCAGGATTCCAATTCAATATCAAGAACTCTTCACTATGGTTTCGCTGCACCCCTCTGGTATAATTGAAAACTGAAGATTCTAAACCAAAATCACTTCTTCCGAACTTCCTCGTGCAGCAATATTGTGATCATCTAGTTTTTTCTTTGAAAATTTTACCATTTCCTATACTTTTATTCTGAAACTTCAGCCAAAATTGAAAAAATTGATCAATATATGTCTGTACCTTAACTTGGCATTCAAATGCTTTGTACTGGAAATTTTGCTCTTCTCTTGGTTTCTCAAGTTCAAGGCTTTCCACCATAATTGACTGAAAACTGTTGGAAAATTCCATTTTTTCTTGTTGGCCTCTAGCTGAAAACTTTTTATCCACTGTAAATTTCAGCTCTAAAGAATGACCCATGAACTGCAACCACTGAACCCTGTTAATATTTACAAGTTTCTTATATTCGACAACAACAATTTGGCACTTACCACAGTTTTGACCCTGCTTATGTCTAGAAATATCTCCTCAATCCCATATAAAATGTGTAAACACCTTTGGGCAATATGATCTCTGTGTTGGCTCATATTAAAATGCTCCCTACAGTGTCTTTCAATCCTCAAATTCACTATCTCTACTTGTCCACTTGTTTGTGTGTAATAACTAATTACAAAAGTGAGCTTGGTGTTAGACAAGCAAAACAACTCCTTCCAAAAAAAGTTGAGAAATTTGCCATTCTTATTAGAGTTATTACTGATAAGATTTTCACATAAACCATCCAACTTAAACTCCTCTCTAAAAATTAACTTTGCCACTCGATGTGCTTTGAATTCCACATAAATAGCAAATAAGTATGCATACTCACTTAGCCTATTCACAACATAAATGCAAACTTTATCATGTACCTTGGGGAATACTGAAGTCCATGGACACTTTTTCCAATCTTGATTGGGAATAAGCAAGGGCTGAAACAAGTTTCCCAGAAGAACATGTTTTACCTCATTCTGTTGGTGTGTGATGTACTCCCTAATGCATTGGAGATCCTCCTCCTCAAAGCTCCTCCATGAGAATCTCTCTCTTATATATCTGCCAATAATATAGGGCTCTAGAATGTCCCACCCATGGGTTGTATCATGTAAGATCTTTCCACATTTTTTGTTTCATCCTTGATTCAAGGAATGGAAAGATTCTATCTTTATACAAAATGGGTTCATCAGCTAGCATAAACTTGTCATCCTTAACATTTCCTTTTACGATGTTAACAACAAATGTTTTCTTGACACATTCTACCATGATAGAGACCCTCCCAATCATCATAAATGGCAAAACAAAGATTGGGCATTCTAGAAAAAAACATCAACTACATTATTTTCCACCCTCCATATGAAAATCATAATTTGAGACTTTTCCTTAGCCCTTTCACTTGTTGATCATTACAAGTCAAATTGTCCCAAGAACTTCAACCCATCGTAGTCTATCTCAACCACACAACCACCCCAAACTATAGGTTTTCTAAAATTTGCCAAAACATGCATGATGGCAAGAATTTCCTTGTCATACATAGAGAAAACTATTTCTGAATCTTTCAACTTTACGCCCTTAATTTTAATGAAGTCCCCATTTTGCATTTAATTACCTCCTCCTGAAACACCACACATTCTACCACAAACAGTTGTGAGAAATCTGAAATGGAAAATACAAGACATGAGCTAAAAACCTTCTTAAGCTTATCAAAAGCTTCTTCAGTTTCTACCCCTCCATGCACGAGCTCCTTTCTTTGGTCATTTTGGGTTAAGGGTGTTCCTATATGTGAACATCCCTTAACAACCTTTCTATCATAGCTGCATAAGCTAAAGAGTCTTCTCAACAAAATTAGTGTGATAGTGGATGCCCAAACTAGACAAACTTGAATCCTCTTCTCATCCACCTGCATACCTTGGTCATTTTAATGACATGGCCCAAAGATGGAAACTTTTGTGACCACAAACTCACACTTCAATTCTTTTTACAACCAAAGCCTATTGCTCTAGAATTCCCATGATCAATTTTAGGTGCCTTACATGATCCTTCCCTATTTGGCTACATATAAAAATATTCTCAATAGATATCAAAACAAATTGTCTCAACTAACCCTTGAATACCTAATTTACCATAGATTGCACAATAGCGGGTGTATAAATCAAATTGAATGGCATGACCCAAAACTCAGTGTGTCCAATAAGACATCTAAAAATTATCTTGTGTGCATAATCCTTGAAAACAGAAATTTGATGGTCGTTAGATCTCAAATCAGTCTTTAACAAATAGTGAAAGATCCCCAATAATTTATTTTTCCCAAATCAGAATTTTATATGAAGTGCAAATCACAAACTAGGTTTTGAAACCCTTAGAGATCGATCTAGGGCAAACTGGATTTTATTCCAGCCAAAGAGACTAGGTTTTTGATAAAACTCAATGCAATTGTTTCCAAAAAATTGCACTTTCTATTCCACTTGATTCCCAATATTTTTAAAAGCCAAAATTCAATTAAAAATCATATTTATATGCAGATAAATAATTCAGAAAAACAGATCTGAAATCTAATTTCAAACTGGTTGGAAACCGTTCAAATATTATTCAAAAAAATATAAATTTACAGCCTTCTGATTTATAAAAATATAGGAATGCTTGACAATGATTTTCGAAGGAAAATACCTCTGGAATATGTCCCCAAATAACTCCCAAACTGGGTTGATCCATTGCTACAATTTGATCATCAAAATAACACAAAATACTGCTGAAAACTTGACTGAAAAATCTGACTAAGCTCGCTGGAAATTTTTGAGTGAAATCCCCTCTCAATCCCTTGGGGTTTTCGTCCACAAGAGATGAAATCCACAAGGGTTTTCGTCCTTGGAATCTCTTATAAAAGCTGGACAGCTCTTAACAACGTAAAATCTAATAATAAAAATCTGGATATGTCTCAAGCAAGTCGACTTGCCCATATAAAGGAAAAACAGCCCAACCACCACCTCTAAAATCAACCAATCACATTCTTTCTATCTTCCCTATGCTGGTCGCATTTTTCCCTATGGGATTAATTGACACATTTCCCTATTTATGATCTCCCATAGGCAAGTCGCACTTTTCCTCCTCTAATACAATTAATTTTAATTGTATTTTGATATTGACATTTTAAATTTATTAATAAGCTTTATTATTTATTATATGTGCAACTTATAATGTTATTTTTAAAACCATTAGCACAATATAATAAAATAATAAAAACTTAGTCACCCTAGAAACCTCCTTTGGCCGTCAGGTAGACAAAAAGAGCCAAAGGTCTTCGTCCAAGCTCATTCAGAAAGAGCGAACATTACATATTGGGAATGGTAGCGGGCATGTTTCACACACACAGAAGCATGTCAATTCTAGTGACATGAGCAGGGCACCTCCATGTAATAGCGATCCCGGTCACATTATTGCACACCACACTATGTTACCTGTCGGAAGCCTTTGAGGACTATCTATTTCAGAGCACTATGGTTGCTGATCTCAAAAGATGAAATAGGGTTTGCATACTCTCCATCACAGGGCAGTAGGTCTCATCCATAGCAATTTGGACATTGACAGATACTAGGTCCTCAAACTATCTTGTACCCTTGAAAAGATCACCCGGATCCCATGTGTTAAAACAATCTGGATTCAAAAAGTCCACTTACCCCATATTACACATTGTCAGTCCCTGACTCTATGACCCGTTTTGGCGCTCTGGTTTTTTGATGAGTTGGAAGAATTTTGCAATGGTTTGAGGATGAAGCAACAAACTCTCACCGACTGATCCCTCATTCTGCTTTTCTTAGATCTGCCAACAATAGTATGCTCTTCATTTGGAAAATCTGAAGCTTTATTGTGCATGTTCCATCCATGCTATTCATGTTTCCCTTCATTTTCTTGGAACTAGGGCCCTTCTCCCTAGGTAAATGTTAGCACCAAAAAAATCCAATTTAATCCATTTACCTAATTGGTTAGTTAATAAAATACTATAATTAACTAATTAATGTATTGGTTCTTCATTTAATGACACTTCTCCATGTAATTTGCAATTATATAACTTGATTGATTGATTAATTAATGATCTATTAATAAATCCTAATATTCTGAAAGTTGTTGTGCAATGTCATTTATTAATTTAATTAATCAATTTGATTATATAAATTTTCTTGACATTGATTAATCACACTGATCTATAAATAATGCATTTAATTTAGGCGATTTACTTCCCGTTCATCCTAATTAAATGCACATTGGTTAGTAATAATTAATAGAAGTTATGTTTGGAGCCATATGCATCACCCCCTTTTCAGAATCATTCACCCACCTTCCCTTGCATCGTATGCAATAATATGTAGTTATAGATACATGCTACATTCTTCTTTCCTATAGCATCGAAATGTTCATTCCGTATTTCCTTGAAGATTAAGTTCCATCATATTGAAGATCTGAAACATTGGACAACAAATCTGATCTTTCACAATTGATTCCAAGTGAATTGTGACCCTCCTAGCAACCCAAGGACTTCTGATATCAACTCTAGAAATCACATTTGAAAACTTGTGAAGAATTAATTAAAAAACCTGGAAACATGAATGTTGTGTGGGCTTTTCGGGAGTTGTTATTCTTGTAATCTTGACTAATGACAAGTGATGGTAACAAGTCTCACATCTGGATCAATGGGTGTCTCAAAAGCTTGGGCTTAGCTCAAACATGAATCATCCCTTTGAATGGTATTAGCCCAAGCAATCTTCTATTCCACATTGGTGACTGTCTTACCATGGGCAAACAGTCTTGCCACTTCAACAAAGGATAGTTGATGGCTTTCTTCTTATTTTGTTCAAATCGAGGATGCAATTCTAGATGAAGCTTCCCTACATTTCTGCAAAGCTTTGGATATCCGAAATCATCATCACTCATGCACACAATGACTCTTGTTAGATATATTTCAAGTTGCAAAAACAATAGTAGTAGTCTCTTACCCTATTAGGCTGGGAAAATTTGTGCTCTAACACACACTGTAATGAAACCTTAGCAAGTAACATGAGAGAGAACCTAGGAAAGAGAGACAAATACTTCTTGGATATGTTATTGAAAGAACAATCTGATCATTTATAGGAAAGCAAAAGTACAGAACCGAACCATATAATGACTTAGGTGAACATTAAGTCATGTTTACGTTGTATTCGTCTAATAACCACAAAGCTACAATTCCCATAAAGTGACTTTAGCCTCTAATCATATCACTCAAGGCACATGCAGTATGACCATTATATATTTCATGCTAAACAAAGCTCTTAACATTATGCTTACCTTTACTTTGCAACTTGGAACCACTTTGCTGATTTGAAGAGTGTGAAAAGGGGGACAGATCTTTCTATCTTGATCCAAAATCTCACAATATTGTAAGGCTTATGAACATGATACCCTAGGCCTATGTTTTAAGGCCTTGGCCAAGCAAAACGAGCCTCCTTAGATGGCTATGGAGTCTTCACAACTGAAGTAGTCTCCTAAGGAATTTTGTGTCCACCTCCCTACAATTTCGCACAGCGCTCTGGTGAAATTTACTTGTGCCATATTCTGTGCAAAAACTTTGCCCATGCGAATATCACTTAAATGGTGTTTGTTCCAACTACATAGAAACTCTGAAAATCTAATCATAGCAAATAGGCCCTAGATGTCAATCTATTAAGTATGATCCCGTTTATGAAATCTTGGCAGATAACTTCCCAGCCAAATGATCTTGCAAATAACTCTCACAACAAGCCCAAATGCATGAATAACCAAATTGGAATCTTATCTAAAATAAATTTGTGGGATCTTCGTCTACATATTATACTCAAGTTCTGCATTCCGAAGAGTCAAGATTTTCATTATTTACATGAGCTTTGCAGGGCTGATTTGTGTTGCATCTTTGCCTCTATTTTGGCTGGAGGTTGAGTTGGGGGCAACTGGTCTTTGCACACCTCTTCATTGTGCCTTGGGAATCTCCATGGAAATACCTTACTGTGTCTAATGTGAATCCTCTATGATATATTATAACTATTACTATCAAGATGCTTCATTCCCAATGGGAGATGCTTCCAAACATCCACTTTCCAACTTCATGAATCCTTCGTTTCATCATCCTGGGGTATCCTTTCCTCTTCGATGGTAACTATGTTTCTCAGATAGTATATTCCACTTTCTCGGAAAGTTACTTTGTCACTGCAAAGTAACCAAATCACCTAAGGTCCTCCCGTACTAAAGCTGACTGTTTCGTCACTTAGGGCATGGATCCATAAACTAATCACACCACATTTGACAATCGGGACGTGACATAACCATAGGAACAAAACAACTGGAACTGATACCAATCTGATCCTCAATTAGCAAATGCATTTATAATTATAGCCCCTAACTCAACCAACACGATTTTTAAGCACTAATATGATATGATGATATATGCTTGCTGTCCACCTAAGTACTATTCTTAAAAAATACAATGTATAGCCTTGCCAGATTGTTATACTCAAGTGCTGAAATTGCATGGAAAGTAATTGTTTAGTCCCCCTGAATAGAAGGAAGTTAAAAACTGAATATTCACTGCTTGACAAATCAACATGTCAGCTACTTCTGATCTGATCCTTGGAGACATATCTAGTACAGTCGAAAACTCCAGACTAGGCACACACGATGTTGTGTCTTATGTTGTCACTATCATCATGCAAGATTTACAAGCCAATTTACTTCAAAGAACATTGTGGGACTTTTCTTCTTGTACTAGCTACGAGATGCTTTCCTATGCTTGCCTCGTGATCAAACTTGCTTCTACACTCACTTCACTACTCTACGCAGTAGTACATGCATGTGATAACTCCTGAACATCAAAAATGTTCATTGACATTTGTACTCATATTCAATCAAGCTGTAGAGTTGACTTAGATAAAGAGCTGACTTGTAATATGGACTTACAACAAGCCTCATATGACATACGTCAAATGCTATGAGATAAAGATCCCATCATCTGCAGTATTGAACATACTAAAATAAAATTCAGTAATACAAGCAGCCTAAATCAGTCATGTCAACAGTATTCCTTAAATTCGGCTTTCAATCTTATGTAACTTGAGTCAGTATTACTTCCCAGCTGAATATCGACATCGTCAACACAAAGCACCACGATCAAAGTATGACCCTCACTATTTTGTGCATAGGCATTATGATGGCTAGAACAGGTGTGCGGTTGGAAAGCTGCACAAGATATAAAGTAACCTATCTATCTTCTCATACCATCAGGCACCTGAAGACTCAACCCAGTATAGTGGCTTTTTCAACCTAAAATCAATGCATTGACAATACATGTCTCACAAGGGGTACACTTATAAAAAATTGCTAGAAAACAAACTTACAACAAGTCAACAGCAAGGTGCAAATCATCACAATTCTTTGCTGGTCATAAAATTTAAGTTCAATGCACAAATGATTGACATACACATCTAAGTTTATATCCCAACTACACCATAATCAAGGACATAGCTATTTTATACAGGCCATTCCAAAACCTTAGTTTCTAGATTTATCCTGGATTTACCAATTTACTTCAAGACCAACATACTTAGCTTCAGATTCATCCAATCAGAATAGCTTATTAAAAAAGCCTCTTCCCTGATCAAGCCACCTTGGTTGCCTTTAAGGACATTATTCATTTCTCATCCAGTTAACATAGCCTATTCAAAATGTTACTTCAAACTGTCATCATACCCAAGTATGTCCCCATAGCAATTGGTAGGCTTGGAACCAGAAAGTACACTTAAATGACCTGAAAAGGTGTGTCAACAGTTGTCACTTAGTATGCTGTTCTTTTATACCAACATTATAATTAGAAGTGTATCCTCCCAATCATGGGCTTGAATGCCTCATAAATTATGAATTACAAAGATCAACAACTTGTTTCATTCTTCATCTTGCTGATATGCATGTAGGTAGCATGTGGCTGAAGGATATAGTTCAATGTTCAGTTCCTTCATCCTCTATTCAGTGACCCCTTCAATCAATAATAATCTTTAGAGGGAGCCTACATTTTGTCAAGACTTTTTCCATATATAAGGTTTTCACACAAAGACAAGAAGAACCAGCACCTCAACGTTTGAGCCACCTTGCAAAGAGTCAACATCTTTCCTAAAATCGAGACATAATATGTTCAGCTAGTCTAAAATTCCAGCTCTCTTCTACAAAGTTAAGTAAACTCCCAAACAAGTCGAATTGCAACTTATTTTCCAAAGGAAAGAAATTGCAACATGTCACATAGGTTGCCATATGCTTCCTCATGATCCATAATCATCAAGGTAATGCCTAGAATGGTACTTTTCAAAAGTAAACGTTCTATAGAAAGAATTCCATATTCTGTTTGCACTCACATCTTTTTTGCATAAACAAATGTCATGTAACATCATATATTTCATGTGGCATGTACAACAAGAATTGCCAATGAACACAATTTTCTTCAATCTTACCTTGTCATAGTCCACACTACCAAGGCATAGTTACCAAGTTCGAAAAAATCCGAAAATCTGGAGTTCCCAAAAAAAAATAAAAAAAATCCGGTCCGGTATATATATAAAAATTAACATTACAAATGAAAAATAAGATATTTTAAATCAATTGATATTCATTAATATATGTTATAATACAAAAAAAACATATTCATTTATTAATAAATTTCTTTATACACTAAAGTTAAAATTATTTTATTTTATATTATATTATTATATATATATCAATATTAATAGATTGTTTGAGAATTGGTGCTCCTTAAAAATATTAATATATTATATTATATACTAAACTAGAAATATTCATATGTTAATATATTATATTCCTATGTCTATTCCCTAAAACCTAATCTATTTCCTAAAAATGCATACTATGACTCACATTCAAACCTAATCCAGCTGAGCGACTCACTAGAGCCAAGCGCCACTGCGGACCAGCTCTCCTGCCAAGCACCACTGCTGTTGACAACCAGCAAACTCCAAACTGCGCAAAACAACAAGAAGAAATGGCAAGAGTTTTCCACACTTATTTTTTCTTTGAACTCCTTCTGCCTCTGCCTCTGCCTCGGCTCAAACACCATGCCAGAGCCTCCTCCGAATGCCAAGGTATTTGTTTTAGTTTTTTTTTAGCTTTATTTGGCAAACCGGATCAGATATATCCGGACGCCCTTAAAAATGCGACTCCGGCCGGATCTGGACCAGATCTGGCCGAACCTGGTAACTATGCTACAAGGACAGACATGCTTCACCTTTAAGGATGAGTCAGCCATGGATATTAGGAAAGGTTCTAGGGGAAGATGCCATGGTTCTCCAAGGAATAACAAGCTAGGCCTCCTTATCCCAAGTCAAACTCCTATAGACATCATCAGATCATGTATTGACCCTTTCAAGGTGAAAGACAATGGAGTTATTGGTCCATCTTCTGCTATTGATGTTGAAAAATTTTATGCACACTTGTATGATATGACTATGTTTCTTGAGATGTCTTTGGTTTACCTGTTTTGGGTTCACCCCCACCTAATCAGGATATTGTTTCATTGTTGTAGTGTTAGCTACTTATTCCATCTTTGGAGTTCTTTTAACACTCCAACTTACCAACAACAAGACCTCCATTTGAATCATGTTGCCCTATTTTGGTCATTTAAGGACATTAATTTAGTTTCTTTCTATCTTTCTGTTCTTTGATCCCCAATGTTTATTTAGCTCAGACATATTAAGGAATTTATATCTAATCTTATCATAAATATATTTTGTTTCATAACAGTAGAAAGACTTCCCATTATTCCATCTCCAATCCCTCAAAACAGGCATGAAACCTCTATCAGCATTTTAAAAAGACAGCCTCGAAGGGTTAACCTTGTATAGCTTTAAGTGAATGGGTTTATCTGCTCATCAATCTTTGGCTCATTGGGTGCTTGTATAGATAGATTCCAAACCTCATTTCTCAAACATTTTGCATGGAAAGATTGGGTGCAACATGCAGGATATATCTTCTTCGAGCTCTAAGATATTCAGCATAAATTGCACGTTCAGACATATCCAGTGAATATTAGAACAATTTAGGCCACTGCATACCTGGCAATAATGCCTTCAATACCATGTCTTCCTACCTACCTTGATGGGTCTTCCTTAGACCTTGATCTTTTCATGCAACACACATCAATGACGAACATCATATCACCCCATGTAGTAAAACAGGCAATGGTTCAACTTTTATCATTGTGTTTCTTAATTTGTACAATGACATATTAGGGGAAAGAGTTCTCCTAGCATGATATTAATCAGTTTCTTCTCGGCACTTTGACACAGAGCAATAATTTCAAATAAAGAAAACATCTACAATTTCATCTTTTACCTTCTACAGGCTCTCCCAACCAGACACAGAAAAGTTAGCCTACATAATCATGTGCATTTTTTGGTTGTAACACAGTCGCAAATGTGAAGTCTTCCACCAACAAGAACCACCCACAAATTCTTCCACGAATTAAATTCTTCTTTCCTACCTACTACAAAGCTTGAATATATTTGAAAAACACAAAGGGTATATTCGAAAAACACAAAGGGTCGGGCTAACAAATTGTATGAATTCTGCGTCTCAAGCAGCGTTGCTCGCACCCCTTTCTCATGATGTGAATAGGGATGTATTCTCCTCCAAATGCAAATATATTTTAAATTGGTTTCAAAAGTAGTTATTCTCTTGTAACTACCTACTTTTAGAATAAATAGGATGAGATAGAACTTAGGACTTTTTCTGTGTATGAGAAGATGTGAGTTTAATAAAAGACAGTTTTCAGGTGTGAAGGACAGAACTTTGAATTTTCCTTGCACTCAACAATAATTGTAATTTGTTCAAGTTTTTGTTCGTACTTTATTCCCTAATGTGCATAAATATTTCATGATTGGCATTATGTCAAATGATTCAATTCAGTCCTCTCTGCTTTAATTCAAACATCTTTTATCCTTTCATCATTTCTTTGAACATTTCGACAGAGCTCAACCATCTACTTTGAGGAAGTGTGCCGTCCATTTTGGTTAAATTGTTTGTCTTGCTTAAACAGGAAAATTATAAATGCACGGTATAATTTCACCTATTGTTTTGTTGTTTTTCGTTTGTGAATAGAGAATAATAGGAATTTTCACCTAAAATCGAGTAACTTTGGTTCCACAGGCTGTCACTAGGTTATTTATCCCTTGACAAATTCCAATGCTAACCGATAGTTTTTCCATTGTAGTACAGTAAAATACCTAATTTCTACATTTTACCACACATTTGCACTATCAAAATCACAAAAAGAGCGTAATTGAAAAAACTCAAAGCCTAAATGTTACAGTGTTTGTCAATTCTATGCATATTACAAAATGGTATTTTGCAAGGAAGAATCTAATGCAACATTAATACACAAAATAATGCGTTTAGTTTCTCTCTCCTGATAAGGGGAGCAAAAGTAAGAGAATAAAAGCTCATAAAAGACACAAGGTTTGCTGATTGGCCACATGGGGCATCGTCAAACAACTTTCAACTCTAAGCAAGGTAAAGTAAACAGGATAGCAAAAACATTTCCACAGTCTACATAAGATGCATAGCAAACAAATGTTTTGAGGCAAATAACTTAAACTTAGTCAACAAATAGTAAAGCACCCCTGCCAGTGACAAGTTCTTCATGAGACTCTGTAGACAGACCACCTCAAAAGATAGTTTGCTTGAAGAGAAGATCCTGCAGGTGTTACCAAGAAAAGCACATGTAACCTTTACCTTATTAGGATTCTTTGAAAAGCTAGATATTTCTCCTATAAAAAGGGATGAGTTGACACTTCACTTAGTACCCTCAGAGAAAGAAGATAAGCCACGTGCAATGGGTCTAACTACAATGGAAATCCGAACAAGCACGCAATAAAGTAGATACAGTCAGAGACGAGGGGGATAAAACTTAAAAAGAACCTATCTCTTTAGGCACAAAAACATTTTCGGCCATGGATATTGCATTTGACCATTTGGAAGCCCTTAAAATATGTACTTCAGATCTGCTGGAGTTCCCAAAATGTAGAAGAACATATGAAAACATGCCAGATTCCTTTATGGTTTCAAAATTATGTATTATTTAAATGTAAGTAATATGAGACCTCCAGAACCCAATGCATAAACAAACCTCTGGGAAGTAACAGATACTAGTATCACATCCTTCACCAACAAGGAAAATACCACCCCATATTTAAAGAATTAGAACAAAAAAGAAGTTAGATCGACTATAAGAGAGTCAGAAACAGGGATAGGATTCCATACCTTCTCGAGAATCCTTCATTTATGTTGTCTTCATTGAGTTTTGCCTCATTTAAACTGGCATTTGTCCTCCCTGGTACCAGTGTATTGACATAATTATACCTTCATTGCAACAGAAAGGTGTTACTAATGCATATACTTATATTAAATTTAATCTAATAATGTGCTACATTATCCTCGCAGTCAAGGTTTGGACATACGGGTTCATGCTAAATGGTATCTGGAAATTTTCAACTGCAACCATTTGCTGTCGAATTCCATATGTCACGGGGCTATCAATACCATGTGCCTCCAATGGAATCCAAGGCTGCAGAACCATTGCATCCATTAGTAAAACAATAAAAAGAAGCAAATAAGTATATCAATTTATGATATAATAGAAGCCAAGAACAGTCATTGTGTTTTACCAAAAAGATGTGAAGTTTAGTGGTTAGTTCTTTTGCATGTATTTATCCATGTAATTGGGAGACATATGGCTGTAACAGGGCACACGATTGCTTGCGTAATGACTAAAATTGGGATTAAGAAACCTCGCCTTCTGGTTAATTAGAGTCACCTTAGGTGAGAGTGTCTCTGAGGCACTAATGATAGCAATCATGATACTTGCAGAAACGGGTTATCAATCCTCCTCGAGTAGTGTTGATCAGAGTAGCATTCCATTTGCACAGCATTAACATGGCATGGAAAAAGTGTAAATGGAATTCAATTACCTGGGTTTAAAATGGGAAAAAATCGGCAAACTAAGTGTCAAATTCAGCAAAAATGTAAAAGGGATAGGTGTATATAAAATAAGTCAGAAACACTTTTTAGAAAACTAGGGAATAAGTTATAACTCATAAATTTTTCAAACAATCGGGTCAAAACCTAGAATTGACCGCCAAAAGGCGCGGCAGTTCAATTTGGCATGGCAAAACTGACTGATTGCAATTACTTGTGAGTTTTTCATGATTTTTGCTGCTATGGTGTTGGTTAAATGGGTCTTATTTGAGGATTTGATGATCAAACACCATCCCCTATTATGTAATTTTAAAGGACTAATATGGAACATAAGCATGGCAATTGCATTAACTTAAAGGTTGTGTACAATTGCATGCATATTAATTTTTAAACACTTATCCATAAACTAGTCATGTAACTTTTTCAGGTCAGGAACATGGACATGTAAAAAGGTGTCAGAGCAAGGTTTTAAAAACTCCTGGAATAGGACCATAATCGAGATAAACTACTAAGTAATCATTCCTAATGGTGGATAGCGTAGAAATGGTTGATTCGCAATATCTTAGTGCAAATTTCATCATCATAGTAATCATCAGCAGGAGGAGCTTTGGGAGGAGATTTGGCAGGGTCTTCTTTAATATTCATGATCAGACCCTGTGGGTTATCAGCAGATGTCCCTAGGTAACTTCATCATCAAGGTGCTCATCAGCAGGAGGAGAGTCAACAGGTTCTTCTTTGATATTCCTGATCAGACCCTGTGGGTTAACAGAAGCCATACCTGGAGCCAAATCTGAGGTTTTCTGCTTTTCAGCATCATGAAAGTCAAAGTCTAGTCCTGGAGCTGGACGGTCCAAAGGGTAATAAATAATAAATAATCTTTTCTATATACTAAATAAGACCACAATCTACATCTCTCCACCAGGCTAGAATAATTAAAAATGGTTGAAAATTCAGTCAGATAATCACACAGACACCAGTAAGGCCCTAACAATTCCTGTGTTAGAAGATGTGAACAGAGAAGGAATGAAGAGAAACCAGAGGTGCACATATTATAGATTGTGTCTCCATCATTTTATTATGCAAGAGATATTACAAAATGGTTGAGAAGGTTACAACGAATCTTTAGTTAATACCAGTGTTCTAAAAATCGGAACCGGTCGAGGGTTGGACCGGACCAGTTTAAACTTTATGAACCGGTTTACCAAAAAAACACATAAAAAATTATATTTTTAATGAAAAGAATATATTTGAAAGATTAGAAACCATGATTTCAACAATTACACACAAAATATGCATAAGTTTGCTCATGTATATACTATATAACATGTAAGAAGGGTGTTAAAAGCAAAATGGCAGGAACTCCAAGTAAGAATGGTGTTAAAAGCAGAAATTTTAATTTAAAATTTGAATTTTATATACTCAGCGCTGTATGCATGTGTCTTTGCACAACTCGGCCGGTTCAGGTCGGAACTGGGCCAGTTCGACCGGTTTGGTACTGAACCGGCCGATTCCTTACAAAACCGGCTGATTTGATACCAAACCGTTCAAACGGTCCGATAGTTTAACCGGTTCATGCCTAAAAATGTTGAACCAGTTGAACCAGCCGGTTCCAGTCCCGGTTCAATCTAGTTTTTAAAACACTGGTTAATACATAACTGATAGTGACTTAATAATATATTAATAAACGAGCCTTATATTCTAATACCCCCTTTTAAGGCTTACACTCTAGAAAGCAAAAACAAACACGCTAACAAAAATTGAAACAACAAAGCCATGCATTCTTTAAAAGTTCAATTAGAACTCCATCAAGTTACCTCGTAACCCTCGTAAAGGTGTAGTTCCCGAGTTGAATTCCCAAGTTCCCAGATTCCACCTCCCCAAACTCTCAAATTATTGGACAACCATCCATATTGAATTATTTTCACAATGCTCTATCAAGTTGTCCCATGACCCTCATAAGGGTATAATTCTCAAGATTCACAAACTCACGAACAAACTGAGCAGCCATCTTGTTGAGCTTCATCTACGCTAGATACCTTCCTGTCTTCCAATTGTGGGCTTCTTAAAATACATATTCTTCATCAACTAATTCTTCACCACTTTCAGCACCTAATGGGTATTCAATAATGGCTATATTAACTTCATTTGGTATGACTTTGAGCTTCCCCTTGAGAACATCATTGGATCAAATGCTATAGTTCGACATTGTGTGACCTATTTTCTTGCAGTAATAACAATCAATCCCCCCTTTCTCTTTATTTGATCTTCATAGATAATTTCATGAGTAGAATACACTCTCATGGGATCACCTTCTATATCTCCTGCAATTCTATTTTTTTCAGCTAAGAGAGCTGAAATCATATCTTCCTAGAGATTGAGAATGTATTTGACTAAGAGAAAAAATGACATTGTTGTATTTAGAAGGCAAACTATTTAACAAAATAGCTTTGGTATCCTCATCATCTACCCTAGCATTGACTTCTGCTAGCTAACCGATGATAGACCTCAGATTGCTTATGTGACTAGACATAATGACTCTGTCATCCGTCTTGAATCTGAATAGTTGAAGTTTTAAAAAAACTTTGCATCAACCACTTTTACTCCAAACAATTTATTCATATTTTAACAAATTTCCTTGGATGATTTTTCTAGGTCTCTGTGATGTAACTCTGAATTGAAGAGAGCAAGACCAATAATGGATTTGGCTTTATCATTTCTGCTCTACCAATCCAAGAATTAATTGGCATTTCTGGGTGGTTTCTCAATTCCATTCTAAGCCACAAGGTTCGTGTTCGTGTTCATGTTCAACGACGATTAAGTTCGAAATAAATTCACCAAAGTCAAAGTCTAGCCTTGAAGTTGGATGGTCCAAAGGGTAATATATAATAAATAATCTTTTCTATAAACTAAATGAGACCACAATCGACATCTCTCTACCAAACTAGAATACTTAAAAATGGTTGAAAATTCAGTCAAGTAATCACACGGACACCAATAAGACCCTAGCAAGTATTGTGTTAGAAGATGTGAATAGATAAGGAATGAAGGGAAACCAGAGTGTGCACATTGTAGATTGTGTGTCCATCATTTTATTATGCAAGAGATAGTTACAAAATGGTTGAGAAGGATACAACCGATCTTTAGTTAATGCATAACTAATAATGACTTAATAATAAACTATAAGCCTTGTATTCTAATATTGTGCAGCTAAGATCTTGCATAATATCAGTCATACCTACAAATATAAGGTCTTGTATAAAATTGTTTTTGTGCAAAGAAGATCTTGCACATTGCAAACAAGTTAAAGGACAACTATGTAATACTGACTATAAGACTAACTACTTCAAGATGGGATGCTTTTAAATGGTTAGAAAGGCTATTTAATTATAAATTTGGCCAACATATTTTTGTCAGTATCTGGGTTAGAAGATTAATAACACTTTTTGTATGACAATTATAACAATTGTGTGAACGCCAATTGTTGGGATTTATCCTTTAAATGGCATAAGTCATGTAGGTGTAAGAGCGATTGTATCAGGTACTTAGGAATATTGTAACAAAACTTATCGAGGAATACAAAGCTGCAATTGTTTCATAACTTATTACGGTATGCAATCCCATTGACTATTTTGTGTATGTTGTATGACTAGTCTAGTATCTCAATAGACCATATCTATACTAAAATGCCCTTCACCATGATTGAAATCTATGTATCTAAATTCTAATTAATCAATGTATTCTAGAGATATCTCGCATTAACAAACAAAGATGCTCACTATATTCTTGAGATGTCTCACATTAACAAACAAAGATGCTCACTATATTCTTGAGATGTCTCACATTGAAGAACCAAGATGCTCATTGAATACTGGAGATTCTTCAAGGATCTTCCACTAGACAAGGATGCGGAGAATGTTATTAAAATCAAAATTAACATCCTCACTTCTTGGAGAAGGAAATTGAAAATATTATAAATGACCAGAAGGAAACAAGTGCCACAGTTCCAAATAGAAGACTTTTTGTAGCCTCAGTCATACTGACAAGATAGGAAGTTCTTTTAGAATGCATCGACTATCACATCTTCAATAAGGTCACAGCAATATATAGGTTTCTTGTTTCTTGAGTAGCTAAGCCACCTAATGATCTACAAGGTGCAATGCTCTTACAAAGATATACCTACACTCATGGATACTGTCAAAAGTGATTAACAAGGGAGGACACCACAAGGTTACCTTCCACACCCATGAAGTGCAATATCAAACCCATGCGATGCCTTTCAAATTGTGTCTTGCCCCTACCATCTTCCAAGCCACAATGAAGAAAACATCACAGCCATATTAGAAATTTTGTGTTCGTCCTTTTTATGAGATCTTTGCATGTACAAGGAAATTGCAAGTACAACTTCCAAGCCATAACGGATACTTTAAGAAAATGCATGGAAAAATTAAGCAAGGAAACATATTG
Source organism: Taxus chinensis (assembly GCA_019776745.2). Classification (NCBI taxonomy): domain Eukaryota; kingdom Viridiplantae; phylum Streptophyta; class Pinopsida; order Cupressales; family Taxaceae; genus Taxus; species Taxus chinensis. The sequence goes on along the minus strand of CM034148.1, from coordinate 649,120,314 downwards.
GTGTTGTGGCTTACAAATAATACTCACAAGGTCCATAAGAGCAATTGTTAGCAACTAAATTTAATTTTCTACATCCGTGTACTATAGTAGGAGAAAATCAATTGTTTGCAGAAATTCAAGAAGTGTCATTTTTAAGTGTGTCACAGACCCAATTCCATTCTACAATTTCCATTCAGGTATTTCCATTGAATCATTAAGAAATCAGTCTCCACGGTTATGATATATGGGTATACAAAGAATAATTTAGTTATTTCTTGTTCTTGTGGACCTAAGAAGTGACGCTTGCAATTTCAATCATATGGCACACAGCCCTGTGATAATCTTGTTGATCTCAGTTTTCCATCTTGAGAAATATCACATTATCACCTTCCACCTATCCAATTGGGGACCACTGCTTGGGACGATCTTCATCAAGATTCACAGGGCTTGCACCTAGTTTTGGAATCTAGATCTCCACGACATTGTGCAGGCACTTTGGGAATTTAAGGAATTCAATGTCTGTGGGTAATGATTTCCCACAAGTTGGTCTTCCACTTGCAAAGTTCCAACACTCAGAGCTTATTGAAAAGCCCCAAGAATTGTCGGCGCTATTCTTGATAATGAAAATAATTGTATTAAAACTTGGCAAGAGCGAAAAAAATGCATTCATGAAGAAACAGTAAAACATTTGTCTTAACTAATGTAGGAAATTCTACAGTGTAGCCAGATTTGAATGAGACAAAGAAGACAAAAAGAATACCTATGAGACAACAAAGGCCTATATGCATCACTCAGTCACACCATGCAAATAAATAGAGGTCACAGAACCCTTCCTACTTATTGTCTTCCAAGTTTCAACACTATGCTAAATGAATAAGAACAACGCCTGTGTAATTGTATGGCTAGACAATTTTGAGGTAATTCTTCCACTCAAATGAACCCATACCAAACTCTAACTAATCTTTACTTAAAATAGTGCAGATCTACTAAGACTCAACTCCATTGACACTTGTAACATAAGTGCCTTATTTAAGTGACTTTCACATTTAAAGTAAACTAATCATAGTTACCATTATCACCGACAGCATTCTCAGTCTGAAGAAATGCACGGAGTTAAGATATTTTTATTTAAGCATGTTTTCCATTTTCTTGGCAATCTGACTCAGATGTGTGAAACACAGCCACCGTAGACATGCTCGTCTAAAAGAGGGGGGAGTGAGGTGGTTGATGGGGAAGAGGAGGCCTGTGGGCAATGAAGAATTGCTCCAAAGAACAAAGAATGTTAAGACACGATAATTATCATGATTGACTTATGTAAATCTGAATTATAATCTACGAAGCTATGAACACCAATAAGGACACAAAAATAAGATAACTCAAGTACCCTCAGTGATGGAGGACGTTAAACGGTTAAAGGCATAAAATGAAACACTCCAAATAAGTGTCAATGATATTCAAGTGCATTGACCATTGCAGGCCTTAGTGAGTTGAAGTTGTGCTCCTCCTAGGGAACTCCGATAGAAGGTTTCACAAATGATCCTCTGGCTGATTCCTGACAGAGAACCTGAGACCAACCATGGATGAAGTGGCTATCACATTGCCCACCTACATCTTGACTGGGATTCTACATCATCAAAAATGATCATTATTATTAAATCCTTTTGTATTTTCCTTGTCTCTGCAAGTCACGGGACTCAGGTCCATAACATTTTCCAACAAGTATTGATCTAGAACCACCCTCTCAGATGACTTGTCCGTAGAAAACAAAGAGAACTAAGTAAATTGTTTTGGGTAGGAAGTTTTCCAGACAGTTTATGTTTTGTGGCAAAAAATATCTGAAGCATATCGCTTGGGATAGAAAATTTAGCAAACAGTTTTACCTTATTGCCAGTCAACGGTTCCACACCAGTACAGCTATCTTACATCTATCTGAAAAACACCAAGAAATATCAATCTCAAGGCTCTTATCTTGGGTTCTTAGCATACTGCGATTATTAATAACTTCATTACCATCTTCACAAAATTTCCTACTAAATGGTGACAAATGGTGTCTATCTAGCTACACTAATGTGTAAGGCTCGAAAAAAGTATTTCTGCTGAAAAAAATGGGCTCCAAACTCCATCGTATGGCCAAGATATTACGATTTTTCGATTGACTCATCCAAGAAAAAAGGAAAAACTTCTTACTGATAGTCAAATGAGCGTCAAATTTAAGGTTGGAATTAAAAGTAAACACACTACCACACGGACATTACAGCCCAGCACCACCCCTTCCAGGTTGCATTGTAGAACACCTCTTGGATCTTTTCTAGATCCACTCATTGTAGAGCAACTGTAATTGGGGAACCCTAGATTTGCAGTCAACCTAGATGATTCGTACGACATATTCTTTGGTTGACTTCTACTTCATTCTTTTTGGAAAATTAGATGCAATATGAACTACAATGTTGGTATGTGGAGTCAGCATTAAGTGAGCAGGTAGCGACCAATCTAGGAGGTTGATAGGTTGACCCAAGCATACAACACGTTTTCAGGGAGTCCGTACAGTACAATTGCAGTTTGTACTACACATGGTCTGTATCAATGTTTTAAAAATCAGAACCAGATGAGGGTCAGACCGGAACTGAACCAGAATTGGACCGGAACCGGACAAGTTTAAAACTTATGAACCGGTTTACTAAAAAATACATAAAATATTACAATTTTAATGAAAACAAGAAATTTTATAGATTACAAACAATTAGAGATAAAACATGCAAAGTTTGCTCATGCATATACCATGTAAGGGTAAATATAGCAAAACGGCACTAAGTGCACTACATATCCGAAACAAAATACATAAACAATGAGGCTCTAAATGGCCTATCGAGTCCAAAAAATAAAATGCTATAAGCTACTACATGTTTGATATCAATCATCAATCTCAACACCACTGCTAAGAATGGGATCCTCATCCTCATCAATGTCATCATGTTCCTTTGGCTCCGACACATCGGACTCCTCAGGGACATCTGCAGTAGTTGTAGCACGGCTAGTGTTTGTCATGTCTAGTGCTACTAGTAGTTCATGATCAAAAGCCATCCACCCCAAATCGTCGAGATCAAACTCTGTCAGGTGACTCTCATCTACCCATTTTGAGTTTGGATCAATATCATCCAAGACAATGGGATCTATATTAGGTATCCTATTTAGTAATTGGTTGCGCCTTAGCCGAAGGTTGTATTGCACGAAAACGAGAACATTTAACCCTTGTTGTTCCAAACGGGGTCTATATAACATCATTTTAGGGGTAAGGTTGGAAAAAAGTAACTTAAAAGCTAAAATTGGAAAAAAATGTTTTTAAGGCAAAACCTGCCCCTCAACTAGTTCAAACCAGTCTAGTATGGAACTAGCCAGTTTGACCAGTTCAGTACTGAACCGGTATTGAATCGGACGATTCCGTACGGAACTGGTCATTGGTTCGGTTTTTCTAATGGTTTGCAAAAAAAATTAATGAACCGGTCAAACTGGTCGATCCGAACTGGAACCAGAACGGTTTTTAGAACACTGGTATGTACTACATGCAGTTTTGTATTACACGTGGTGTTGTACTACGAATTTTCTATAAAAGCAACACATGAATAGTAAAGTTGTACGATTGTACAAGATTGTAATCATTGGAGCTAGTGTGTGGTGACTTCCATTGATGTACAGCAGAATTAATCCTGAGTAATAAAATACTGAGAGACCTTTGTCCATGGTTTTTTATCTGGTATATTACCGGGTTTTCCACATAATATCTGTGTATGTGTTTTGGATCTGTTTATTTCTTATTGCTTTCACTGTGATTGAAAGTACACTGCTCATTTTTCTAACATACAAAGGCTCGAAGAAAGAATTCTGTACCTTTTGACTTCCATGGCACTTTTTGGATGACTTAGCTATTTAAGTTTGTCCTAAGCTGATTGCTGCTTAGGAAGCATAATGAAGTTTCTAATTATGGGGATCTATCAGATATGCTTGGCCTTCTTGCTTGGACAAGACAGGGAATTAATATGATACCCCATTATGTTCATGTGCAATGCGCTCTTTCATGTGATATTTAAGAGTTGTTTTTCTTGCCAGAAAAACTAAGAAAAAAGAAAAAGGGTCTCAGTGCCACAGGACATATACAAATTGCTAGGTGTGTTCAATTATTAGCTTGAAGCAATCACCATTTACATGTTTGCAAGGGGTCAGACTAAAAAAATATTGGCTTCAGTCTTATGGCCTATAGGTGTTGTGTATAGTGAAAGGAAAAGGCTAGGCACTGACCATAGCATCCAGGTCTGTTATGCAATATTTGTGCACTGGCACTGAGTAGGTTCCTTTGCCAATTTCCTATGGCCAACAGTCATAGATAGCTTGTATCACATCTCCTGCCCCTTGTCAGTAACTCCTAAATACATAATGTGTGTATATATGAGCAAATACTGCAGCTTATGAGCTCAAAGGAACATTTTGCAAGAGGAATTTGTAAGCTGACGACAATATATATAATATATTATATACATCGATTATTTTAAAAACACTTATGCTAAAATATATCAAAGACAGCCCAAATGGGATTCCTCCGCTAATGTCTAACATCATTCTCGAATTAAGTTTTTTAATGTATGGACAAGAATGGATGAAGTACCCCACCTCTGCCTCATCTAGCTGCTTGATATATGCGTGCGACTGTAGCCTCATTTTCTCTTGCCGTTCTGTCTCTTTCTTCAGCTCAACCTACAAGCATCATGAAACAGAAATATGATGTCTTTTAGTATGAACCGCCTAGATATTTAAAGGATGATTTCTAAAGTAGTATGCGGCACACAAAAACTAGTCGATACTCACAGCGAAAAGTGAAAAACCATCAAACAATAATACAATTGTAACGAGTTCTCAATGCATCAAGAAACACTTCAAAAATTTAATCCAAATTAAAATATAAAAAATCAGAAGCGTTGGGAAATTTATCAGTTGGATGTGTGAATTATCCCATCACACGTAATCATCAAGATAAGTTTATGCCAGAAAAATTACAACTGTATTTAACAACAAAACATAATTATGTTTGGAAAAGCAGCAAAAAAATTTAAAATGACATTGCTATAAGCTCTAACTTAAAGAGACAAGTGACCATATGCGTAATATGATTGGCTAAAATCAATGTAGCATTCTTTTGGCAAGAAAACCAAAATAACTTAAGGAAAGCATTATCATGTGTGTGATGATATCCATAAAGCATGGCAATAAGTTTGTACCCAAGGTCCCAAACTATACAATAATCTGATAGCAGTATGCAATTCTACTGGAGGTGGAAAAAATGGCAACATTTAAACCTACCTTCAAAGGAACAAGTTCGGGTTTGGACTCTTGAGGTTCTTCCTCATTTTCTTCATCTGCAACAATTTTCTTGATATGCTCTTCTCCGTTGTTCACATGGCCTAAGTGGGTTCGGAGCTGCACAGCTGCATGCACGGGACTCAAGTGTAACTGCAAGATTAAAAAATCAATTTAAATATATAATCAAGAGTTGCACCTAAACTATGACTGACGCTTCAACAGAGCATCTACATTTGAAGTGGCGCCCATAGTAACAAGGTTCAAAAATTTTGGTAGGTTCGATCTGGTGAAAGGTCCACCAAAGTTCGGAATTCCCAGAATGTTTGGAAAGATTTGAAGCCATATAACATACAAAAATATGCATGAACACAAAAACAGAATATGAAAATAATATAAAAGAAATATTTCCATGCCCAATGTTCACAGAATTTCAAAATTCAAAGCATTTTAGTATTGTACAATATTTAAAGAGTGGCATTTGCTTTCCAGTCTCCATAGTCTTGGCCCTAGGGCCATTAGGGTCTAAAATGAAATTTAGACATCTTCAAAATTAAAAAAATACTGCATGATCTAATTTATGATCAATGATCATTAATACAAATATTACTAACCCTCATCTGTTGAATATGCACTACAACTACGATTTTGACTATGTCCATCATGGTCTTACTTTTCAAAGCATGTGGACTGGGAAACAGAGTTTACATAACAAAAATGATGGTTGATATCACGGTCAATGTGTTGACTTAACATTTGCATATTCAGTCCAATAGGCTCGTTCCTCTTTAAAAAATTCAGGTTTGGCAAAAATCCTTAAGGTAGGGTAAAAGTCCTCGAGGATTGGTCGAACCTTGTTACTATGGCAGCACCCATAACCTGTCAATACACTCAGAACTTTGGAAGCGCGACTGTTTCCCTGATGTTATTGCATCGTGTTGCCTAACTACAATGCAAATTAATCAGTTCAGAACATTATTCAAAATGCAAATATGGTATAAGTACTTCTCTGCTGAAGATATTTTAGATACCCGTGAAAGAAAAGAAAACAAGATGATTCTTATGCATCTCACTATTAGGTTGCCAAACAAATCATACCTTGTTTCCTCGTAATATCCCAAGAGCGTAACCAGTTGAAAGTGGTGTCTTTGATGAAGTTAATGTCTTTGACATTCATGAAACCAAAAAGCAAAGAGTAAACTGTAAGTAGTGAGTTCAATATGTGACTTCCAGACCATAATACTTATCAAATCCCAAGTTTTTCTTGTCCTGACTTCATGCAAGGCACTTGTGATCACAATTTATAACTTCTTGTATATACAGATGAAGCCCTTTGTGTCAATAATTAAATAACAAGAGAATGCAGAAATTGTTAACTAAGACAATCATTCCAACTTCTACACTGGCAAAGACGCTTCTCTACAAGAATGAGCATCCTCTGCGTCCAAATCATACCTAATAAAAAACTTCCCTATGGGTGCACTGAATACATTATATTCTTCTTCTACTATCAATTTGTCAAATATCAGATGTGCTCCATGGTAGCAGAAAAAAGCTTGTCTAAACAAATTCTGATTTTGGTCAATGAGGAAGGAAGAAAAAAGATTACTTATATTTGTATCCACAGACAGCCAAAAGTAGTCAATTGAACAAGTGAACACAACCATCAGAAATACTAGGAAAGAATATACAAAAACATCTCCAATCCAAAGCTTATATCTATCCATCTCTAACAACTGAAAAATCTACACAAAGGGGAGAAGAAAGCGGGTTAAAACAAGATGAACTAAAGAACTCAAAAGTTAACTGTTTGACACATCCTATCTATAAAGACTTGATTAGCTAGGCAGGTTTGTTTCTCATTAAGAAGTAGAGAAGAGGTTAGCAGGTTTGATTATGAATATTTGTTTAATTCTTAACAGAAATCCATGCATGAAGTTATTGAAATTTGATATAACATACACAACAAGCATTGTTGATACTTGATGTTGGAATAAGGTTTGGATCCCATGCATACAAAGTTTAGGCATATGCATATACTCATAAGGAACTTTGACAAAGAGAAAATAATGTCAAGAAGTATGAAACCCATCATAAGCCACGCTTTGGAATTCTCAGCTAATGGTATTGTTTATAAAAAATAAGAAGCGTATTAATCTCAGCTTGATAAACCACTACATAGGCAAATTTCAGGGAATCGTGTACTTTAAGGCTTTTGATAAAAGACACTCAAAAAAAGAAAAAATAAATCATATGGATGGATGTATGGATATATGTACATCTGAGTGGAAAAAATTGATGTCTGACATCATCTCCTGAAAGTAAATATTGACAGAAAAAGAGTGTTTCTATCATCATAACTTGTCTTTTCTAGCCTACTCCGCTGTTTTTAAATTCCAATTTGCCTACAAGTTTGCCCAGGGATTGGGTATGTATGTTAAATAAGACTAAGTTTGTGGAAAAACAGTAACTCAGACAAAACTTATACTTTCACATATTTTCACACAAAAAAGTAATGTTGTGGAGCTTTTGAAAACCATATTGGTCAATAAGCTTGAATGGCTTATAAAACCAGATTTAAATATTGAACCAACTTTATGGAATATTATTAATAGTTGAAAGATCTGCAGTCTTTGTTTTAAATTCTTACAAAATAAAAATACATCTTCCCATGCCATCAAAAATGTAAAAATTATCCCAAGAATATTTGCCATTTTTATAGTGTACTTGGATGATTCATTTTATAGGGTAATCAAAAATGCTGCATCACTCTTAATGTAAGAACCTTTTGCAAGCCATGTTACATTTCAGTTCAGAAAGTAAATAAAGGAATATGTGTCAAACAAATCCAACCTGTTTCGTAATTTTCAGATGTTCATTTGCATCATGGTCATAATTTTGCTCATCTGTATCTAGAACCAGATCAACTTCAAGTCTTGACTGTTTAGGTTTTACCCTCACCTGGACATATAAAATGTAGATAAGCTTAGTTAGGGGAAGATTCTCAGAGACTTCTTAAAAATACAGGCAAGTATAACTCATATATAAACACCACATAAATTTCTGAAAATGATAAATGTGATGATAAAAACCTAAAGATCAACATCCAATTAACCGAGGGAGCTGCCACTCCAATTTCTATGTCCCTGATGGTTCCATGGAATCACAATCCTTTTGCATATAACTCAGGGGCTACTGTTTATGAGAGAGATTTGTAGCAGCTATTGGAGAATGAAGCTGAAAGTTTGTAGCACCCTTTTAAATATTTATAAAAAATTATTGTCAAATGACAAACTGCAAATTGGCTGATTCAAATAATGCTTCTGGAAATACCAGTGTATAAAATTAAGACATCGACGTTTCGAATCACCCTGTGTGATTCATCCTCAGAATCAAAAGTAATATGCATTGCAGACCTAGGCCCTTATATAAAAGAAATTTTCAGTTAGCCCATGTGATGCCAAAGAGGTTTTGAATTACCCTATGTGATTCATCCTCAGGATCAAAAGTAATATGTAGTGCAGACCTAGGCCCTTATATAAAAGAAAATTTCAATTAGCCCATGTGATGCCAAAGGGGACCCACCTGTTAAAATATAGAGCATTATATAGCATATAATGCAGTAATTTAGTTGGTAACTGTTCAACCAATTTGTAACCACCTCTTCTTATATAATAAACTCTGTCACGTCCATTTTGGGTAGTGTGCAGATTTGTTCTTCTCATTTCTTTCTAAGTTTTCTTCTGCTAACATTGGTATTAGAGTGTTTTGCCTGAGGAAACTCTTAACGGGTACATGAGTGTGACTCAGAGTTTGAGGAAGCCCTGATAGGCCACAAACTGAAGTGGTCATTTTCACTTGCTAAAGAAGAATTAGAGAAATAAAACTCGACTGTTGCCATGAACTGCAAGTCACAATCGAAATAAAAGTCTTGGTTTTATGTGTATTGCAGATTTTTGAAGCCAGTAATCGTGTGTGGTGTGCATATATATAGTCACAGTTTTACAGTCACCGGTTTTACAGTTCATGGTTTTTATTTTCGAAACCTACAGTCGGTGTTTTTAAAGTATTTGTCTTCAGTTGCAAGGGCAGAGACGTGCCATATAGATACAAAAACGATTACTAAAGACAAACACTCCTGTCACAAGAAGAAAAAGCGAAGGCAGAAGTACTATTTTTCCTCCAGTCGCGAGGGCTAATACAAAGGGAGAGGTCTTTTTCCACAGTCACAAGGGTAAAAGCGAGGGCAGACAACACTTTTTTAATGTATGCCAGTTTTGGTGATGTTTTTCACTGACATGAATTCCAGTTTCTAGGGTTCTATCAGTTGCGACCAGGGTATAAAACTGCTTCATAATAGTCTACTGATCATAACATATTTTCATTGTGTAACCAGGCTAATTTTTTTTATTGTTTCCATTATTTTGGAATAATAAATGGCGAATATATCGAACCTAATTTTGTCGGACTCGCAAAAGTTGATGGGCACAAATTTCAATGTATGGAGCCACAAAATTCTAACACCTGCAAAATTCCTTAATTGTGAAAAGATAATCACGGGTAGCGAAGGTCAACCAACGATGAACTTCCTTGATTATGACAGGCGCCATAAGGAGACTCTATTACTTCTCAAGTTGTCGGTGTCGGATGATTTGATACCAAAGGTCCGGAATGCCACTATGGCTAATGTGTTGTGGACTAGTCTGAAGGACAAATATCAGACATCAGAAAAGAGTCGGGTTTTATACCTGAAGTATATGCTCTTTTCCGTGAAGTTACAAGAAAGTGGATCGTTGTTTGAGTACCTACTTCGGATGAAAGACCTCTAAGACCAGTTATCTTCCATCAACAAAAAGGTGGACGACAATGATATGGTGGCTCCGGTTCTGAACAGCTTAGCTTCTTCATATGAGTCATTTGTGGAGGCACTCCGTTTAATGGCTGAAAGTCAAACTCTCACATTTGACAAAGTGAGTTCTTGCTTGTTGCAAAAGGAGCAGAGACAAATTCAATCAAAATCCAGTTGTGACCAACCAAAGAGTGCTCTTGTAACACAGTCAAAAGGAAAGTGGAGACGTCATTCTAGTGAGTTCACTCAGTATCAGGTCACATGTTATTATTGTCACAAGGTTGCACACCTTAAGAAGGATTTTCAGAAGCGGAAGTATGATCTTTTGCAACAGAACAAAAAGCCATGTGATGAGGAACATGTGGCAGCAATTGCAAAAGAACGGGAGTCGGATGGCGGGACTGCTCTTTATTATCTTAGGACATCATGCTCACATGACAATAATACTAGTTGTTAGATCACTGACTCTAGCACATCCAAACACTTTTCATGTCACAAGGACTGGTATGTTTCATTTACTACAAATATATGTTTTGAATCAGTAGTACTTGCAATAGGAGGAATAGGAGATATATACATTTGTATTGAATAATGCTCATAAACTATTGATACGGAATGCTAGATATGTACCTTCTTTACAAAAGAATCTTCTATCTATTCATCAATTAACTGAAAATCCCAATATTTTTGTGAATTTTTGTGGGAAGAAGTGTGTTTGTCTCTAATGTGAAACAGAGATGGATGATTGTTTGGTATTGAGCAAGGTGGCCAATATCGGCTTGTTGATACTGCTACGATCAACATGAATGCACGTGTGCAAGACAACTCCACCATATAGGATGTCCAAGAGGCTGCAATGCCTTGGGAGGAAGCCATTCCTCACAGATTTGTTGACTTGGATATGGTCAACCTACATGCACTTATTATGGAGGGCATATCCACTATACCAACATCCATTCTGGGTAGTGTGCAGATTTGTTCTTCTCATCTCTTTCTCAGTTTTCTTCTGCTAACACCACCTAGGAGAAGGCTAACTATTTTTGAAAGATAATTGTTGAGAGCAGCCGTCGGAAAAGAACCGTGAAAACGAGAAAAACATGTCCTTGTAATTGAGGTTCAATTTTTTTTAAATCAATTAACTAAACTAAGTTCCTTGCATTGTTTATAACATGGGACTAAAAGAAGACTATCCTATACTTGGAAAATCAAAATTAAAATTAAATTATATATATTTTTTATAAACAAGGTAAAAATATAAAAGTGACTAAATTTTTGTTAAAACTAATTAATTAATTAACTTGCCAAAGATTGCCTTAAGCTAAGTTATGAAATTTATCCTAGTTTATTAATTATAAGTCTCCAGGAATGACCAAGTTCTAGTCCATCTCTATTCAAGTTGTTGGGATATTGTCCGATTCAAGTGATCTTCTTTTGCAACCATTTCAGCTCTTTCAATACATATGTGGTACTTGGTTTCGTCAGAATGCTCAACAAGCACAGATATTTCAATTTTATTGTGAAGGATGTCCATCTTGTGTTTTTTAACCTAGTCAAGAAAAATCTACCAACTTCCCCTATGTATGGCCTCCCACAAGATCATTGTATGCAATAAACTCGGCTATTTAAATTAGGTTCAAGATGATCCTTAGTGGTATTTATATATTGTCTCGTCTTGTTAAGAGGAATGAAAGAGGCTTTGATGTTTTGGCGACCTATGATTCTAGCGATCTTGTTAAGACACACCTTCAATGTAAGACATGAAAGCCAAAGTTTGTGCATTTCCATTTTCTCTTCTTTGTTGTGGCGAAAGTGAGTCCTTGGCTTCGTGAAAGGTCCTTGATATCTGTCTGCTATTATAACCATTTCTCTTGAAGGCCATTTTCAAATGTTGTCTCATCCTCTAGATAATCCTCCTCCAAGATTTAGAAAGTTTTTGTCGGTTCCTTTTTGGGCTGGGTGACGGTGGAATGAGGCTTGAAGGTATCTTTGTGAATTCTTTTACTATAAACTTGTCAAGCAAGAGACCCATCTTCTTTTCTTTTAAGGACTGCATCTAAGAATGGAAGACACTGTTGAAATGTGAATGAAACTCTTCTAACATTTCCATGCCATGTGGCCAGCTCACATTCGTAATACCTCTTCCACGATTTAAAGGAGAATGAGTTGATGGCTATTTCTTCAAAGTGCTCCATGAAGAGGTTGGCTACTATTATGGAGAGAGATGAATCCGTTGCCACACCCTTGGTCTGCTCATAAAAATTACCTTGAGAGTTAAAGAAAGTGGGCATTAGGCAAAGTTCTACCAACCTAGTTGTCTCCTCGTTAGACTTCTTTATAAACCACCATCGCCTTGCCAATCAGGATATTGGTGACGAGAGGGACCACGTCAGAAGTTACAAGTAGTCTTCCCCATCTAATCTCTTATCCTTGACCAAATTTACAATGTTGAGGGAGAGAGACCTACCAGAGGTTTGAGCGTTTTTGCTAAGAATGTTGCCAGCTTTTAGGTTGGGAAAAGGTGGTGTCCACTATAAGTCTCAAGGGGACCCCTGCTTTATGGATTTTAGAGGCTCCGTAAATTATATAAGTGATTTCTTTACTGGGTAACAATTTTTTTGACTCATCATCCAAGATGAGTTTTTGAATGCTTTAGTTACTTGCTTTAAAATAACCAAGACTGGGTTAAACTCTAATTGCCTATAACTTCCACTAGTATATGAATGGTTCACCATCTTGGTCAAAATTCTGATCTGTTCATGACCACAGTGGCATTTCCGTTATTGGATTTTATTACTATAATGTCCGAGTTATTTTTAAGATTTTTATGGGCTTTTAACCCCACTGAGGAATTGTTGTTTTTGGGTCGTTTAGCATGTCTTAAAGCAGTCTTTCCTAAAAAGGGGTAATGTTCTGATAATTTGCCTTCAAAACATTTAGTAGTGGTTTTGAATAGAGGCTCCTAAAAAATTCCATTTCCCAAGGGACCATTTGACCTCAAAAAGATCCTATTTTTTCTTAATAGCACATGCTGAGTAAACTGAGGAAGCCATTCTCCATGGGACTACTGGGTAAGTAGTGTGGTCAGAATCGTGAGAAAACATTTTATATTCTTACCATGCGCATAGGTGAAAAAGCATACCTCCTCACACCGTTCTTTCAGTCCATAAGGCCGCCAATAAGGGCGAAGCGGATACTGCATCAGGTAAAGCTGCAAAAAAAAATTCTTTATATTATTTAAAATTCTGCTGCACCAGCTACTATGAAGAACAATACACATAGCACAGAGGAAAACAATATAGCAATGCATTGGGTCCAAGGGTTGTGGCTTGGTGATAGTTGGGGGCACTTCTAAGAGAGTGACACAGATTCAAATGCCTCCACTGCAATAAAACTGCCAGTAACCCTAAGTATAGAAAACGTAAGGAATATTCAATGCTGGTATAATCTTAATAATGAGACCCATAACCTCACCCGAGATAATGAAGCAAAACAAGCTATAAAAATGCACTATAGAGAACTTTTTGATAAATGTAAAAACAAACATAATAGCTGCAACTGCATTTATCACTTAACAAGTTAACATAGAAAAATTAAATCAGCCCATAACCCCAAGTGTAGAAAATGTAAGGTATATTCAATGCTGGTATAATCTTCATAGTGAGACCAGTAACCTCACCCGGGATAATGAAGCAAAACAAGCTATAAAAATGCATTATAGAGAACTTTTTGATAAATGTAAAAACAAACATAATAGCTGCAACTGCATGTATCACTTGACATAGAAAAACTAAATTAGCCATTCTGGACTATACATATTGTCAATCTCTGCTAATTGGGAAATCACTGAAAAATAAATCTTCAAAATATAAATTCATCAATTGCTAAAATCTAATCTCTGTTCTAAAACTAATCATGAAAAGTTTTCATCGCTTCCATAAGCTGGACAACTCCTAAAAAGTACCTGGGAAGGCGGACAAGATAAAATATGCAATTCTAATAGCATAGGAGATGGAAAACTTTTTCTCTTGCTGAGACTAAATATCCAGTCAAATCTTAAAGATCAATGTCACTTTGAAAATTTTAAACTCTTTTTAGTGACTTCACTCATGAAAACAACTTGGAAACCTGATTTTCAGTCTCTTTGATGGCAGGAAAAAAAACTCAAGTAGTTTCCATTGACCATTGGTGGTCTCAGTGCATCATAATGACCATCATCATTAATATCAGAATATCTTATATTTCTCAAGAAAATCAAATGAAAAATCAATAAACATTTTAAGCTTTCCAACAAATAAGGGTACGGCTATATCATTGATAAATATAGTGACGTGAAGATGTGAGTACAGGGGCAAGAACAGGGTCCTTGTCCCTGTACTGGACTTTCCTAGCAACTTTACAGACAGCACCCGATGGTGATGATGAGATTGTTATCCCAGATGGAGATGAAACAACTCTGCACAATTAAATACTTGAATTCTGAATATGATCAAATCATGAAGCAGCTATCATTTTTTGTCATATAGCCTGACTTATTAATTTTAAACATCTATGGGTTGTATACAATTTAGATAGTGCTCCTTTACATCCTTTGCAAAGACAGCAGCACAGGTCTTAGGAAGAAGCAGACTAAGGAATGCTCAGGTTAAACATTTCAGTTGGAATGCCTGTAGCATACCCCTATTATGCTCTTTCAAACCTGAAGAAATAGACAGCTTCTTTACAGCAATTTCTGTCAAGTTGTTTGCGTTGGATGTCAAGATCAGTCTTAGTTGTTTTAAAATGCTGGATTGAAATGAATGAGTAAAGTCTTTATTTAAGAAGGCATATTGGCAGTGTCCCCCGGTAACTAGGGACTGCCCAAGTTGCCTTTTGATTAATGCAATTCCTCAACTAAATAAGAAATTGAGGAGATTTTATTATTCAAGATTGGTGAGTAATTGTATATCATTCACCCTAAACAAGGGCTTCCCACCAACCCCGAAAGACAATCAGCTTGAAAAATAAATCACAGTTGCAAAGCTAAGAACCAATTCACATGAACTTCACAATAAAACCAGTACATTTGCAGAGACATTTGCAATGATAATCTCATACATGAAATCTGCAATCAACGAAACCAAACAAAACTTGACAATTCGTTTATTTTAAAACAGGAAACTCATAGAACCAATCTTCTTAACAAAGTAGATAAAAGTAAAACTCATTTTTTAGCTTGCATGCTAGCAAGCACACTTATGAGCGTATGAGACTGCTTGTGTGGAAAAAAGGAAATTTTTTTACTTTACCAAATGTATTGTTCAAATTTCGTACCCCTTGGGTTTCAACCTCGTAATCAAGCTCGAGAAATAATAAAGCCATGTCAATCCATCTATACCAAGAGAATTTTGATAGGATACGCATGCCAGTTCAGCCTAACGGGCATTAAAAGTCATCCCGTCATCTCATCTCAAATACTAATCCTATTTTTGGGGTTGCGAGCATATATAATGTGCTTAATGTTTAAATTTAGCACCCCTTAGGCGTCAACCTCACGGCCAAGCTCAAGAATAAACCAAGCCAAGCTAATCCATGTACACCAGAAGAACCTAAGATGTCCTGTAGAAGAATTGACCTCTAGAATGCTCTCCTGAAATTTAGTATTAAGAAGAAATTGTGATGAAGTTTAATCAATTTTCGTTTGGCATTGTTGAAATGGACGTTGACTAACTGATCTCATATATAACATTTGGTTACAACATCTTTTTACGTATATAACAGAATTGCAGAGTGTCTTTTCGTCGGAATCGGTCAGCGAATACCAACCTTTCCTTGATTGAGGCTCCCGTAATGCCTCGACACCTACGACAGTAATAATTACATTAAAAAGTCAAAAAATATGGTTTTGTAGATATTATACCTTGGTGTCAGGGTCTATGGAAGGCCTCAGATAAACATCGACTTCTCTGACAACTTTGTCTTCCATTGCATCACCAAGTACAGGAGACATTGGCTCATCTTTAACCTCTACCTCCTCCTCCATCTTCACCTCAGCCGCCCCCTCCA
The DNA here is from genome assembly GCA_019776745.2 of Taxus chinensis. Taxonomy (NCBI): domain Eukaryota; kingdom Viridiplantae; phylum Streptophyta; class Pinopsida; order Cupressales; family Taxaceae; genus Taxus; species Taxus chinensis. The sequence continues at coordinate 649,104,098 of CM034148.1, read as the reverse complement.
ATTTGACATCCATGTCAATGTTCATGTCCACATCTTTAACTTCAAAATTTTCTTCTTCTTCTTCTTCTTCTTCTTCTCCTTTTTTAACCACATCCTTCATAACAATGTCTCCGTCTGGAATTACAACAGGAACAGGGACAGGAACAGGGATTTCCTGTTTTAATTCCATATCAGGCTTCTCCACCTTTGGAGGAGGAAGAACAGATTTTGTCTCTACCTTGTCCTTCTCCTTTTTAACCTTGACAGACGGTTTTTGCGCTGCATTTCTGAGCTTGACTTTGGGCTGAAATTTAGGCTTGGCAGAGGGAGCATTTGCATCGGCCTCAATCTTGGGCTGCTTAAAGACATCAAATGAAGCTGCAGACAGCCCCCCGAACGGAGAAAATGCCGTCTTTATTTTCATTTTTACCATCATCGCCCATTTCAAACAATCCTTTACTTAATTGACCTTAGGGCAGCGCGCCCTGCGCTAATATTGATGCACAGGACTCTCAATTTATTTGTGTTGTCCTCTAGTAGAATGTTTGGGAACCTAATGGTCCTGCCAGGAGAGCTCCACCAAGCCCTGAAAATGGCTGTAGACAGGCTTTTCAAACGATACAGGCGGTTTTTCCAGTAAAAGTTTAGGTATTTTCCATTGCAGAGGTTCAAGAGGGTTTTACGAAATTATAGCGTAGGCAGAATGGTTAACGCTCATGGGTGAATTCGGGCCGACCCGAGGTCTAATCTACCGGGTTATCTTTATTGCCCTCGTAGGACTTACAATAGAGCCCGTTTGTAAATCGTGATGGAACCGAGCTTAGAAAATACTTCTCCAAGTTAGAAACCTATGCCTCTTTATTATCCTACCAAAGGCATGGATATTGTCTTCACTTTTGCAATTAAACATTTGCATTTTTTCAATCGTATTGTGACATGTGTATTTAAATGAGGCTGGACTATAGTTTTAACTTTTTATTTTTTTGTTCTGGCAACATTTGATTGGTCGTTGGCTTTATGTGCACTGTTCATTGAAAAAACGTAGCAGTTATGAAACATTAATACATTGACTATCATGTACAGATTAGGTCACTTATGACAGTTTTGAGTGGCTCGAGGATCATCACGTCATTTCCTATTTCATTTTCACGTCAACTTGCTACCTAATATTGTATCTGATTTGAGAGGTCAGTATGCGTTTTACCCAAGAAATCTTACAATTCACGACTCTATTAAAAACCGAAATGCCTTTAATTGCCGCGTCTGTTGTGGTGAAGCCATCATGCCTTCCTCGCTGCAATCTCCCATAGAAATCCCTGTTAATGAACTCGATCTCCCTCTCATTGACATTTCAGAATTTCCACTAGAATTCGGAGATCATCTTCAATACCATCCCGAGGTCACCAAACTCAGAGACGCCTGCAGAGAATGGGGATTTTTTCGACTTGTGAACCATGGAATTCCAATAGATCTTCTGCAAAAAGTTCAGACTGTTGCGAAGGAATTATTGTCCATGCCCACGGAGGACAAAGACAGAGCCACAGATTCTTATCCAGCTGAAAGTTATGTTCGCACGCCTGTTGTGCCGCCTTCCTATGAAACCTTCTGCTTCCTTGACTTGCCCAATTTGGATTCAGTCCAAAAAATCTCCGCAAGGATATGGCCCGAACAAGGAAACTCAATTTTCTGGTATGTAATTGATCTCATTCTTTTCTTATTCCGAAGATCTTCCACAGAGATATGTCTCATTATGCTGTTAATAATTGCTTTGCAGTGAAACAGTTGGGAAATATAGTTCGTCTACAACAGATTTGGCGTCAAAAATCATGAAAGTAATTCTTGCGACCCTGAATCTGGACGTTTGAGACCTTTTACAGATCTGATTTCGAAAATTGCAAAGCCCATTTGTGTATAAACGGGTATTCATCTGATGGAAAATCTATCGGAGAGGAGGCTCTGTTTTCTCACGCAGACAGGGGTTGCCTCACCATTCTGTTAGGAGATGAAAAGGAAGGGCTTGAGATTCGATCCAAAGAAGGAAAGTGGTTCAGCGTAAAGACAGTATCAGATACCCTTGTTGTCAATGTGGGGGACTCCCTTAAGGTCATGCCAAATTAGTAATTGTTTCATTATAAGCCAGGTGCAGTTTTTCCAAAACTATGTCTGTGCGGTATATAATAAGTGTGGGTTATATGATTGCAGGCATGGAGTAATGGCAGGTACCGCAGCTCACACCATCGTGTTGTTTGCAAGGGATGGACAGATCGAATGTCAATTGCTCTATTTTATGCGTTTCCAAACGATAAGAAGATTTGGGCTCCTGCAGAGCTTGTGGACGAGGAGATTAATCCAAGGCATTACAAGTCCTTCACATTCTCCGATTTCACACACGAAATTCGACATAATACGGAGGTTAAAGACAAACTTACGGCCCTTGAACGATTCGCCGGCATATAAAAAATATAAGGTTTAGTGGAGTGCTTGTTTGAAATATTTCGAGTTGGTTTAATGTTAAAATTTTACAGAGGATATATACTTCTTAAGATTACAAACTCTTAAAAGTATTTGCTTTTATAGATGAAGAGGATGTTCCATATACTAGATATATACTTCAAAGCAAGACATTTGCATTATGATGTTAAAAAGAATTATAGTTTATAATTTAAATAAAATATTTTTTTAATAAACAATTTTTGTTTTAATGTATCAATGTAGAAATATTTAGTAAAGAGTTTTAGTTATCAAGAATTGGCAATCTTTTATGGAGTTTTACTTATAAGGAAGTAGATTTCTTGGTAGTGAGGTCCTTATTAATTAGATTTTTTTTGTTTGGCTGTGAATATGTGAGTTATTCAATTCAACTATTTTTTCTATAAAATTTATAGAATCTCTTTATTATACTTAAAGATTCTTTTTGTATAAATTATGTGTTAAACTTTTCTCCTAATTTTATAGTGTTTTATTTGGTCATTTGATTTTTCTATCATTTTTTCATTTGTATTTTAGAAGATATTGACAACACATGGTTGTGTGTTGTGTGTTCTAATTGTCTTTGATTTGTCATTTGTTTCTTAAATTCACATGTTTGTTTTTTTAATAAGTAATGAAGTTTTATTTTCTAAAGTTTTTGGTTCATTTCAATGTATACATGTGTCCTAGCCTTAAGGGAAAATTATTTTTCACTATCTTGTTACATTTTTAATGTGACCTCGATTATTTTTGTGTTTAGAAATTTCATTGCATATAGTAAAAGGTTCATGTTGTGTAGTAGTTCTAGTGCAATTTCATCCAATTATATTTTACATATCCATTTCTTTAAAATAAAGAATCTAAATTCTTGAAGCTCATTTACATAGGTCACAAGACAAGGACTCAAAAGAAACTAAATTTTGTGACCAATTGATTTTACATATGTTAATATTCCTTTCGTCTATAATATTATTAATTTTTCTTTCCTTCATAATATTGTTTAAATTTGTTGTATACAAGATTAGATTTTAGAAAGATATTTTTCTGAACATTTCAAACTATTATGAAATAAATCAATTAAGTATGTGTTTTTGAACGTTAGAGGCTTTAATATATAATCTGTAATGAAATTACTTGTATAATTTAGATCATGAGTAGAAATATAACATCCAATAACATCATATTCTGGAATAATGATCTCAATATGCAATAAGAATAGCTACGCCACTTCGAGGGGGCAACCTCCAAACCATACAATAATACTCAAATGCTCCAATGATGATCAAATACTACCTACTAACCTCTATATATACTATTCCTATGTTATGGCCAACACCAAGGCCGACCCACTAATGAAAATATAACATATATGAAAGAAATACATAATGATAAGAAGTTATGATAGCCACAAGTCGACTATATACATCCAATATAAGATATATGATTAAGGGCGTAGCATGCCCCTCCCCTTCAAAGCAACATTGTCCCCAATGTTAAGAAGATCTGGATGCTGCTGTAGGAAATTTGCATCCTCCCAAGTTGCGTCTTCATTGTCTAGATTTTTCCACTTGATCAAATACTCAGTGATGACCCTTGTCCTCAACCTCTTAGTGCGCGTTTGAAGGATGCATTCTGGTTCCAGGATGATTCTGCCCTCTTCATCAAGCTCTGGTAACACTGTCTAGGTTGATATTGTCTGTCCAATTACCTTCTTTAGGCAAGATACATGGAATACTGGATGAATTCGAGTAGTTGGAGGAAGTTCCAGTTTGTATGCTACATTGCCAATCTTCTGTAAAACTTGATAAGGACCATAATATTTAGGTGAAAGCTTGTTATCCTTTTTGTGTTGTTTTAAGGACATTTGCTTATATGGTTGTAAACGCACAAAAACCCAATCACCGACTTCAAAATGTCTTTCACTGCGATGTTGGTCTGCTTGTTGCTTCATGCGGTTTTGTGACATGGACAAATTCTCCCTGAGACTACAAAGCACCTCTTGTTGGTGTTGAATATGTTCTTCAACTGCTCGAACCTTTGGCTGGACTCTCAAAGATGAAGTGATAGATGGTGGATGATACCCATATAATGCCAAGAAAGGAGACATTTTAGATGAAGTATGAAATGAGGTGTTATACCACCATTCTGCCAGCGGCAACCATTGGACCCAGCTCGCTTGCTTATCTGATGTAAAACAACGAAGATATCCCTCTAAGCACTTGTTTACCACCTCTGTTTGCCCATCAGACTGGGGATGATAAGAGGAACTACGAGCTAGTTGTGTGCCCAAGCATGAGAACAAGTCAGTCCAAAAATTACTAGTAAAGATAGGGGTCTCGATCACTTACTATAATCTTTGGTGTCCCATGTAGCTTCTGAATTGTATCCCTGAAGGCCGTTGCTACTGTACTCGCAACAAATGGATGTGATAAAGCACAAAAATGGGCATATTTGGTGAGTCTATCCACCTCCACCATGATTATATTTTTACCTTCTGATTTAGGCAATCCTGTGATGAAGTCCATAGACACCTCTTCCCACCACTGGCTAGGAATAGATAGAGGTTGTAAAAGACCTGGGAACTTAATTGTTTCGCCCTTATTTTGCTGACAAACCATGCATTCTACCACAAACTTTTGGACATCTCCTTTTAGCCCTTCCCAGAAAAAAGCATGCTTGATTTGATGATAAGTCTTTAAGAAGCCAGAATGACCCCCTACTGGAGAAGCATGAAGCTCAGATAGAACCCTATTTTTAAGGATTGAATTCTTACATAGATATAATCTATCTTTATACCATAAAACATCTCCTTTCCATACAATTTTTTTTGACATGTTTGGATCTTGTTGGAGATTATGAATGAGATTTTGTGTACCTAGGGTCATTTTTCCATTCAGACCTTACATCCTCTATCCAATCCTCCTGTAATACAGATATGGCACACAACAATGCCTGGGCAAATTCATCCTTCCGAGATAAAGCATCAATAACTACATTCTCTTTCCCTTTCTTATATATTATCTCAAAATCATACCCCAACATTTTTGAGACCCATTTTTGTTGTTCTTCTGATGATAAACGTTGCTCTAAGAAGTATTTCAAACTATCATGATCTGTCTTTACTTTGAAATGTCATCCCATTAGATATGGTCTCCATTGCTTCATTGCATAAAGTATTGCCAACATTTCTTTCTCATAAACTAGTTTAGAGATATTCTTACCTTTGAATTGGCGGCTCTCGAAGGAAATGGGTCACCCTTCTTGCATGAGTACTGCCCCCATACCATACCCTGAAGCATCACATTCAACAATGAATGTTTTTGAAAAATCTGGGGGTGGTTAGAACTGGAGTGGTGCACATGGCCTCCTTCAACTTCTCAAAGGCCATAGTAGCTTGCTCGTTCCAATGGAAAGAGTCCTTCTTCAATAAATTTGTGAGTGGTGCTGCGATGCTGCCATAATTCCTTACAAATCTACGATAATAACCTGTAAGCCCCAAAAATCCTCAGAGATTTTTTAGGGTTTTGGGAATCTTCCATTCAAGCATGGCTTTTATCTTGTTAGGATCCACTTTAACACCTTCATAAGAGACAATATGACCCAGATATTCAACCTCCTTGACACCAAAAGAACACTTAGAAGGCTTTGCATAAAGTTGATGTTGTTCAAGAGTTTCCAACACCTTATTTACATGATGCACGTGTTCCTCCCATGTTTTACTATAGATTAATATATCATCAAACAACACTACAACAAACTTTCGAAGAAATGGCTTAAAGATGGAATTCATCAAGCTTTGAAATGTAGAGGGTGTATTTGTTAGTCCAAAAGGCATTACCAAGAACTCATAGTGTCCTTCATGTGTCCTGAAGGCTGTTTTATGAATATATTCATCCTTGATTCTAATATGACGATATCGAGAACGAAGATCAAGTTTTGTAAAGTAAACAACACCATGGAACTCATCTAGCAAATCATCAATTACAGGAATAGGAAACTTATCTTTAACTGTGCACTTATTGAGTTCCCTGTAATGTGGACACATGCGTCGATTGTCATCTTTTTTCCTTACCATCACTACAGGGAGAAGAGTAAGCACTTTGACTATGATGAATAAGTCCTGCTTCTAACATCTCTTGAACTATCTTCTCAATCTCACTCTTTTACATATAGGGGTACCTATAAGGTCTGATGTTGGGTGGTTGACTCCCTGGTACTAGCTGGATGGCATGGTCATGGTCTCTTTTCAGAGGCAAACCCTTGGGCATTTCTCCAAAAACCCCTGAGTGCTCATCTATAACTGCTTGCATATCTGCGGGTATAAATGTATTGGAATGATGTGCTTCCAATGAAAATAGTTGTGCTACAAACCCTTCTGCACCCTTTCTAAGCAATTTTTGCATCTGATGAGAACTTACCATCTGCGGGGACTTTGCTCTTAGTCCTTTTAGTTTAAAATTCCTCCCTTCTGACTGAAATTGCATGAACAACTCTTGGAAATTCATTTCAATGGTTCCCAAGGTGGTAAGCCACTGAACTCCTAACACAATGTCTACTCCTCCCATGGCAATGGCATACATATTGCTAGTTAGCAAGTAATCTCCCATGGTGAGATTAATGTTATGGCATTTTCCTGAACAACTAACAGTTTTCCCATCAGCGATCATGACTTGACATTCTGGAGCTGGATAAACAAAGCAGTTCAAGCGTACCGCTAACTTATGATTGATGAAATTATGAGTACTTCCCGAATCAATCAACACTGTTACCCTTTGTTTTTTTAAGAATCCAACTACTTTGAGAGTTTGGGGAGTGCTAATACCAGAAATTGCATGGCATGATATTGTTGGTTGGGAATCTCCTAATTCCTCCTCTGGCTCTACCTCTTCATCTTCTTCATTTTCTTCTTCTTCAGTAGGTCCCTCAATGTAGAACAACTTCTTTTCCGCACACTTATGTCCTGGTCCAAATTTGTTGTCACAATTAAAACATAACCCTTTGGCTCTCTTTTCTTCAATTTGTTGAGGTGTCAGTCTCACTGGCCGAGGGAATGATGGTGGAAGGGTGCTACGATCTCTGATAGTACTGACAGTTTGTTTCTGACTTGAAAGAAATTTTTCCTCTGCCCTACGTGCCATGATCATAGAGTCTGAAACCTTATGAGGATTAAACATACACACCTCAGTCTCAATTTGTTCTTTAAGACCCCCAAGAAATAAGTCATTCAAATTATCTTCAGGAATATTTTCCACCCGTAAGGAAAGGTTTTGGAATTGATGGATGTAATCTTTGACTATTTCTGTTTGTCTGAGCTTTGCTAATTGGCTGAAATAATTCTCTGACACACTAGAACTATAGTGCAATTGCAACTCTTCAGTGAATACTGTCCATGTAACATTGAGGCCACTCTTTTTCGTTTGAGCACATAACCATCGATACCAAATGAATTGGTCAGGTTCAAGATACAATGATGCCATGGTAACCTTTTGTCCCAATGGAATCTGATGAAGATCAAAGAAATTCTCCATCTGGTTAATCCAATTAAGTGGATCCTTTCCATCAAACTTACGCATTTCCACTTTTGGAAGCATGTTACGGGCTTGTAGAGTGTTTGTATTTGGATTGGTCATGTTTGCAGATCCACCATGGCTAGTTTGTTTATTATTTTGACCTAAAGATCCACCATGGTTAATATGAGTATGATTGAGTTGTGGCTCATTAGGAATGATATGATGACCCATGATATTGTAGCTAAATTGTTGAATGAAATCCTCCAATCGTTGTCTAATCTTTTCTACATCTTCTTTGCTGGCCACTCTACCTTTTAAGGTTTCGCAACTCTAACTCAAGATAGCTGACCTTATGGTCAGTTGAAGTAAACCCTAACCCTGAGGACTCTGTAGATACCCCTTTTGACTCTAACTCCTCAACTATTATCTCATCCTTATTAGGGGTTTTACCCGGAGTGATGGGATTCTTTTTGCCTCTTGTCGAAGGCCCAGCCATGATGCCCCAAAATAGTAAGATTTAAGGATCAAGGTCGAAATTTAGGGTTTCAGATTTCAATAGGAATTCGGCCAAATTTTATAAAACTCAAAGAACGAACTCAAACTAATTTTTAATCTTCTTTCTGGAAATGTAAATAACTTTGAAAAATTCCACAAATTGCACCCTATGTAGCCGAATTATGAAAAAACATAAAACCGCTATAACTTTTGCAAAACAAGTCAAAAAGTATTAAAATTTTGAGGGAAGCTTACTTGACTGATTTCGCCACACCACAAAAAATTTTGCAGAAAAATTCACTACTGATGTTGAGATATGGATGAACCTTCAAAATTAGGGTTTGACGCAGTGTTGGCCGAGTTCAAGCTCTGATACCACTTGTAATGAAATTACTTGTATAATTCAGATCATGAGCAGAAATATAACATCCAATAACACAATATTCTAGAATAATGATCTCAATATGCAATTAGAATAGCTTCGCCACTTCGAGGGGGGCAACCTCCAAACCATACAATAATACTCAAATACTCTAATGATGATCAAACTACTACCTACTAACCTCTATATATACTATTCCTATGCTATGGCCAACACCAAGGCCGACCCACTAATGAAAATATAACATATATGAAAGAGATACATAATGATAAGAAGTTATGATAGCCACAAGTCGGCTATATACATCCAATATAAGATATATGATTAAGGGCGTAACACAGTGCATTTTGTTTCTTATTTCTTTTACAGATCTTTAACCCCAGAAACTGGGATTATGTTGAGGTTGATAGGTCTAGATCTGAAAATTTTCCTTTACTTTAAATTATGTATCTTAGAGATCAAATGGGCGATACTCACTACTGTGCATGTGAGTTCTCTCTATGAACTATGCCTGATTGGGTTGCTTTATCTTGTTTCATTTCTGATCCCGTGTCTAATATTTCTGTATCACGCAATCTACAGATCCTCTAAGGTGGTTTCTCTTAGATCAGCTACTTACTTTCTGCATAAGGAAGGGTGCTATGGTTCATGTAGCTAGGATAGTTAAAGTAATAACCAGGCATCTGAGGCTAAGGAGACAGTTAAGAGTGGATACTAGAGAACCAGCTATCAATTGAACAAAATCTGAGTACGCATGGCAGCCCGATCGGTAAATTTCTAGGGAGATTTATCTCATGATTTCATTGCCTAGGTTCTCTAGCAGCTGTGCAAAAATGGTTGTGGTCCTCATGGACCCGCAACACTCCTTCCAAAGTCCCTCGACACTTCCTGCATCATAGTTTCTCTTGACACCCATTTTACAGGGCCCATCCAAAAGGGCCCGAAGCACCCTCAAAAAATCCCATGTCAAGTTTGGTTAGCATAGCCCCAAGTGTAGTGTGGAGTCAAGGGATTTATTTACACTTAAAAAATGTGAGGTATGATAGCCATGAGGGGAAATCTAGAATGGGTAGGAAATTTCTGATAGCACGTAGATGTACCCAGGGCATGTGGGTACGTACAAAACCAATTCAATGCTACTTAGGATGTACCCATATGTCTGATACGTACCCAGGCCTGGTACAAGGGGTCTAGGGCATTTATCATGTACTATTGACAATAACCATGGAATGTGAGGGGTCTATTATGACTCCAATTTCAAGTATCCCTAGTTAGGAGCGGTGTTCACCAGTCCTCTCTCTCTCTCTCTCGAACATGGATGTCCCATGAATGTTATTGTCTACAGCTACAAAAAAAAGTCATAAACCAATTAGTTGTCAAGGGTTTATATAAACCATTATGGCTTGACAGCCTGGCGTTTACTATTTTATCGTGATGGTGTGGAAGAGCAGAGGGTGGAACTTATTCCTTTCCTATGATTTCCGCTATATTTCCTATCCATGTGTTAAGGATAAGCTGTGCTAATTCGAGTTGACTTAGGAGCCAATAAGGGATACCCCTATCATACGTTAAAGCTTCTAAATATAGAGGAAGCATAACCATATTGTATGGTGATTCCTCTGAAAAGTGAGAAATATTAGCAAAAAAGCAGCATTGGTCAAATTTTTTGATCTCAAGAATATGCTAAATTGACATTCAATATCACCAATAGTTTATGCCTAAATCTACACCATCAAAGTGGGTCACACTTCCCTTGGATTTCCATCATCAATTGATTAACTTAGACAGGCATGGAGGTTCACGTGAATCTACAAGGTAAGACCCCTTACCACCGTATTCATACATTTTGATTACAAGAAATGAAATTAATTTATCCTCAACACTCATTAAATAATTGCTCAATCCTATTTTAGATTAAGTCAAACAACACCTAGTGCTTTGGTCCAATGCATTGCCTTCCTAGAAATCAACATGAACTAACTTCACAAATTGTCTAGTAGATTAACTCTCAAGACTGTTGATAATCTCTCTATCTTTTAGTGTAGCTTGCAACTCTTGGGAATTTGATTCAAACCCTAAAATGTAAACTTCCTTTGATAATTTTCGTTGAAACTCAACATTGAACCTTTGCTGAGATTTTGGCTAACTTTTGTTGGAGGATCTTGGATTTCACAAAAGTTGGGAATAACTTTACAATTTTTCAAGGTTTCCTGTCCAGGAAGGTCTGAAGAAGTGTGTATGGAATTGCAAAAAGTGAGAGTCTTGGAAAGCATCTTGTAAAGTTCACAAAAAACTGCATATAATGAATCAACTTTGTAGCACAATTTAAATTACAGTTGTTAATGAACAATTCATTCACGCTAAAGGCATGCTAACAATAGAGCATGGATGGACTTCAGATTTCACGCTTGCATTGAAATAAAGTTTGTTTCATCTAACTGAAGGTAGAAATCAACATTGCATTGAATCTTAAAACCACACAACAAGTAAAAATTCAGAAATCTGAAGATGATTTTAACCTCTCTAGAAAGCATAAAAGACCTGCGAGTTGTTAACAACTAAATTTTCACATACAGGGAAGTTGATGGAATTGAGATGAGACATCTATGAATGAATTACAAAAATTCAATGGAAGCTTCAACCTCCTTCGTGGGATAAGGTTCAAGGAAATCCATCTTCTTTGAAACTAGTGGCACAACATGTTCTATGGAAGAATAATAAGTCAAGTAAATACGAGGTCCTAGTAAGCAACTTACAAGACCAATTAGAATGTCATATTCAAACATGATTTTATTTAAAGACTGGACTAATGTGAACTTTGCAAAATAGGAGTCATCTCTAAAAGTGTAGCAACTACATTATGAAATCAAGAGAGCTCTGGAAGAAGGCACGAGATTCATATTCCAATGTTCAGGTGTCACACTTTTCCAGATTCCCTATAGGAATAAACACTTGCTTGTTGAAGGATCTATCCTAAGATAGATCCTAACTTCTTCGCATACAAGAGATTGAGAGAACTTGTAAGTAGAATTTCTAAACAAAACTAACAAACTTAGGTAGATGCACCATTATACCACATCTTTTTCACCAGATGCATTCTTTCAAACACAGTTTGATTGAATGTAAGTACAATAGCTTTCCATGCATTTAGGTATACCAATGGAAACCTTCACAATAGAGTATCAGATGAAGGAAATGAACTACACTGAGAGGTTGAAATCAAAGGTGGTTTTCTGAATAAAGGTACATGTACCCTGATTGCTTGAAAAATTGATACAGAGCATTCCAATGGCAAAAAGATGTCAAACTTACATTACAGTCTTAATAGAATGTTTGAGACTATCTGAAGAAAGAATACGAATCTGCAGAGAGATCAGATAAGATTAGGGAGGCTTGGAATACCAAAATGTCCAACCCTTAGTACAATCGATTGCCCCTAGAAATCTGTAGTTTAGAGATAAATCAAGTAGATGATGAGGCCATGCATCCTTGTAGAAGCCACTACATGAGAGGTAAGGAAGATGCTAATCTGGAAGCACTTCATCTATGTCATCAAATGCTCAATCTACTGAAAATTTCTGTGAAGACGACATTTTCAAAATGTTAAGTCGGCCTCTCTATGTCTCCCATCCCATTTCGTATTACAATAAGCACTGAAGAATACAATCTCACAATAGTGAAATCTAATAATCAGTTGCATTGCCAATGCCATCCATGTCAAACAGGTTGAATGGCTTAGAGATCGTGAAACCTTTTTACCTCATCTAAACAATGCCAGATTCCAACGCCATCCACTGGTCAGTATACTAGATCTCAATCCAAACAAGCATTACTGTAGAGTAGGGCAGTTGACACAGAGGCGCTGCACATTCTTCTTACTACACGCAATCCCCTTCTACTGTTGCTTCTACTTACTTTCTACTTGCTGCTTCACCATGCATTTATGAAGAAAGCCCTTTCACATGGGTAAGTACTTCCACTCGCACATCAATCAGAGGGGGTTTCAGTTTGCCACACACAAACAATTACAAGATACTCTGTATACGCATTTATGACAAGTGCGGATGTTTAAATGGATGCTCGCCAGCGTGTTTGACTCAATATGTGCAGAACGTAGACCTCTTCTCATGGAACATCATAATTGCAGCTTACTACAAGAACGTAGGAATGGACTAATTGGAGGCAGTTGACACTTTTTTTTCACCAATTTTATAGCAACGGGTTCATGTGATAACAACCCGTTTGACCAGTTGTGGGTTCGCTTAATCATACTCCCATGCTTTTTCTTAGTGCTAAAATAATGAGCTATTTTGAACAGGGTACAGGCAACTCACTATACCAAAGAACTAATCAAGAACGGGGGAATGACTGTTGCCAGATGGGATATTGTTGCAAATGCCCTGATAGATATGTATACAAAATGTTGGAAGTACTACAACAAGTGCACATGAACTGTATTGACAATACGCCTCAGAAAAATGTGTTCTTGGAGTGTGGACATTGCAATGACTGCAGGATATGCACAAAATGTAGAGTTTGTTGAAAAGGCTTTGGCCCAAATAATTTTATGTTCAAATGCAATTGGCAGGTGTCAAGCCAAATGTCCGTAACCTTTGCCTGCATCCTCCCAGCCTGTGCAAAGACATGGGATGCTTACAGAACAAGGCATAAATCATGGCATCAAAGTGTAATCGTGGGGAGTTGGAAAGAATTTATCCATCAGATGTTGTAGTCTGCATAGTGCCCTGAATTAGATAAATGTATGCAAATTATTGCGGAAGCATGCGTGATTTTCAAGTGAACTGGTTTGACAAGGAATGTCAGTCAACTCTTTCATGTGGTCTCATGTGACTGGAATGATTTCAACATACAGTACAAACATGGGTTATGTTGAAAAAGCTATTGAAACTGTTTCAAGCAAATGCAACTGGCAGATATTCAAGCCCATCACTTGACAACCATTGCCAGCATCCTCCCAGCCTGTGCCAAAATGGGAGCTTTAAAACAGGGTATGGACCTCCATCAAAGCATAATGGAAAGCGGGGTTTTGTTAGATGTTGTAGTCGCAAGTGCCCCGGTAGACATGTATGCAAAATGTGGAAGCCGTACACATACGCACGTGAACTGTTCGACAAAATGCCTCAAAGAGATGTGGTCTCATGGACATGCCATGATTGCAGGATATGCCCAAAATGGATTTGTTGAAAATCCATCAAATTGCTTCTTCCGGCCCTACTGCACAGGTTTGTTTCGGTAATTTTGTTGTTTGCTGTTGTATGCTAATAAAACAAAAATGAAGCTTAAATGGTCAGGCCATGTTCTAAAGTGTTTTAGTACGTCAAAGAGTGGGAGCATCCCTGCAAAATCCATCTGGTAGATATACTGCAATCATGGCAATCCCTGATACAACATTTTTTTCAGGCATTATTTCAAACAGTTCATGTGCATTAGATATGCTTCCACATTTTGTATAGATGTCTACTAGAGCACTTGCACCTACATCTAACAAACCATTAGGCAGTCCTTGATACCACATCTTTTTCAGGCATTCTTTCAAACAGTTCATGTGCATTAGGTATGATTCCACATTTTGTATAGATGTCTACTTGGGTACTTGCAACTACAGACTTGCAGTTTCTTGTAGACAAGGTACGTTATGTTGTGTGAGCTCCTGTTGGGAACTGCAAGCAAGTTTGTCATAGTCATTGAGGACATCGACTGTGCGGCCAATTTGCTAGAGAAAACAATGTGCAGGAGGCCTCCATCACATCTCATCTCTTATATGCCAGTAGTCCAATATCATCTCTTATATTCCTCAGCTTCTATCAAGACTGTATTCTTTGCATTCTCAACCACATTCAAAACTTAATTTAACCTCTTTTTCAAAGTTCCAGACTCCACTGCAGCTAACACATTACACAATGCTACTATGCCCTTCTTTCTGTTTTACATTTCTGTGTGGATTACGAACTCGCCATTGTCTTCCACAAATAATGTTCTTACAATGAATAGCACAGCCTGCCAGATGTTATTTTATCAATGTTTACACTTTCATTTTCCTCAAATTAATATTGACCCTTGTGCAATCAATATTTTTTTTGGCATTTTTCATAAATGTTCATGTTACCTCTTTTTTTTTTTTTTTTTTTTTCAAAATTTAATATTCCTTCTAAGTAAACTTTATGCTTCTTGACAATCTTGTCATCAAATTTACAATATGTTTCATTAAAAAAATTTATATTCTGCGAAACGATAATGCCCTTTAATCATTAAAACTCGAACTAGATGTTAATAACTTCCTCAAGCTGCATATCACATTCATCAAATTTTGGCTAATATGTTCGTCTAATTGCTTAAACAACATGACACCAATGTGATAAAAAATCCTATCCAAAATAGACATTCACAAATACACTACCATTTTTGGATTGCAATATTTGATTACACTTGCTCAAATAGTCGCTACAATTCCAGAATGTAGCACAATTTCCACGCAAAAAACATAGAACAAATACATGAAGCACAACAAAAAAACAAAACCTTCGGCAGGATTTTCCATATCATGGCCTTGTTTTATCATAGAACTTCTATGATCCAACATTTCACATACAATTGAAAAAATTAATTCTATATTAGTTAGCTCACTTGGTTTACTAATATAATAGATCGTTGGTGCATTCTAAAATGTTTATATAATTAAAAATAATAATCACACATTGGTTGGTTAGTTTGGTCCGCAACAATATATAAACTGCAAATATATCAATGATCTCTATGTCAATAGGGGTGATGCCTTATTGCAACAAACTAGATATGCATTTTGTGAAGGCATATAATGTGTATACACCTAAATTTGGTTCTTCATATTTTGGTAATAGTAATTTTGTATATATTTTTATGTACTTGTACAATTGACATATATCTAACTCTTTCTCTTTGTCAGTTTACCTATATACTGCCTTAGTCATCTTTATTTGTCAGTCAAGCTTATTTTGGGTCAACTTAGTCTATTCAAGAGCACTTTCAAAATCATAAACAAACATTTTTCAATCATCAGATCCTCGTTTCCAACTCATGCACAATACTGACAAACCCAAACACTATCATTTGTTTGCAATGCGCAGGTGCCTTCAACAACTAGTTTTCAATTTTGGACATCTCTATTAGGTTGGTCTAGACATTGTAGACACCGAATTTTGGTACACTTGTCCCCCATCTCACATTCACTCCCCTTCATCATCATGTTGCACATTTGCACACCTCGCATCTTATTCGAATTCCTATTTCCCTCCTACATCATATTTATTTAATCTTTATTTCCTACTTTCCCCATCTTAAATCAACCTTAATCCCATTATTATTTCATCTCTCCTAATCCACCCCTAACCACATTTAATTAATCCCTAAACCACATATCATTATCCTAATCACATCCCTAAGCATTTCGTTTTATCCTTCCCTATACTCTCATCTACCACTCATTCAATGCCTTTCCACCCTCCAACCATCTTTTATCATTCATGTGTAACCCTAACCCACCTAAACAACTCAAAACTGTAATTTTAAATAATAAGGGCCCCTAGTCTCTAGTTGTGCATCATATCCACCACCCAAATCGAAATTTAGATGTAGTCGATGGTGATCATAATGGGTCACCTTTGACCCTATAAGTATACCTTTACCCTCCTCCTTAGGAGGATGAAATTTTGGATTTTCAGCCTTCTTGCAAGTTTTTCTTGTTTCTCTCTCTTCTTATGAGATGCAATCATAAAGTTGGAGTCATCTTGGAGCCCTTGCATGCCATCCTTGGAGATATGAAGTATAGACTTACTTATGGATCCCTACCATTATTTCATCATTTCTTTCCATTACTTTTGTAGGTATGTTCATGACCTTGGAGATCTGTACATCATCTATCTGTCCATCGTTGATTCTTCTTCATAGCCCTTTTGCCATCTATTTAATCCCTCTCAAGCCCCAATTCTACCCCAGTCACCGTCGATCCAGCCCAGTCACCATCAAACCCAATATGCATCAACTTTTTTTCTTGTCATTCTTTCCTCATCTGTCATTCGTTTTCCATCCTCCTTCCAATATCCCAATCCCTTTGTTATTTGTGATCCACCTATCTAACATCCCAGATCTCACTTTTTGGCCCTGGTCATTATTGACTGTCCCAAGATCTTCCTCTGGTCATCGTCAACTCGATATGTATCTATCATTTTCATCATATCTGTATCATTTCTTGCATCCTTTTGTTTCCTATCCTTTCTACATCATATTCAAGACAACCTCAACATCATTACAATCTAGAGTCTATCCTAGATCTATTTTATGCATCTTTTAATTTTCCTGATCTACAGTCTCTATCAACTACCTCTGTCTGTCTCGGGTCACCATCGACCTGATCAGGTTTGATTTCGCTTATACTTCATTTTATCATCATTTGATCATTTATTGATATGTTATTTAGTATATCTCTGATATTTGTTTGATATATTTTGCATGTTATCCATCCTTTATCTTTTATCAATATTTTAATCAATGTGGGTTGACATCCTCCCTAGGAAGTTATCACTTCTCGGGACTGACTTTGTCAGGAAACCCACCAATTAATCTACTAATCTTTTCCTTGCCTCTAGTTGTCTCTTTGTTTTACAAGTTATCGAGCTCATTGCGGAGAGGATCTTTGCGCCCGTATCTTCATCTTCATCATTATCATACATCAAGAGGTAGCCTTTAAACCCTCCCATATATTTGGAGTTTCTTATTTTCTTCACACACCATTCCATTAACTTGAAACAAGAGCGGGAAAATTCATCAAACATTCTAGCAAGCCCAGTGGGACCCACCTATCTTCTTTGGTGAGTTCTTTCTTTATTTTAATTATTTCATTTCCTATTCTATTTCTCTCTTTCTACTAACCTTGTAGGTAGGAGTTGTTTGCTTGTGTGCTTTGGTGGGTTTTCTTTTCTTTTCTCAACAACATGTGTGCTTAATCTTGTAAAAAAGAATAAAAGGAAAAAATCTTTATCAAGGTATTCTCCTTTTTTGTCCTTATTTTCTCCTTTTTGCATCATTTCTCCCTCCTTTATTTGTGTGTTCTTATTGAATATCAAATTTCAGTTTTGGATCTAAAAAGAAAACCTCTTCATGTTTGCTTGATCACATAGTTTAAGTAGGTGGTAATATTTTGCATCCACATCTCTTTCACACACAACCAAACCACACAAACAAATCAACACATCTAAACATTTCCTACCTAGGTGGATCTATTGGGATTTCATCACCCAATAAGGAAGTCATCATGGTTTTCTAGGCCATGTAACAAATTTTTTGACTATCGGTATATTAGCTAAGTGCCTAACACCCTTATCGCTTGTGCGTGAAATGTGGGGGTAGGCCCCAATACCAAAGCCATGTACCGGTAGTCATCACAATTTTTGCCTCACATACCTTTAGGTATATCGAGGAATCCAACCTTAAACAAAACTGAAACCATCCTTAGATCGGCCACTTCTTTAGGTTCCCTTTGAGCCTCTTTCTTTTCTTTTTCACACTTCTCTAAATAAACAAAGATAATCAAAACTTTGTTGCTTGATTTGATTTGTCATATTAATAATCTGCATAAGTTTTTTGTTTCTCTATTTCATGCCCATTATCACTCATTCTCAAGCCAAAAAATGGAACAATCAACCTCATCCAACAACATCCCCACCTCAAACAATCTTTCCCAACAAACTTCCACACTTGCCATTGTTTCCTCTACCCCTATGATCACCACACCTTTGGTCTCCCAACCCATTATTTTCTATGGTTCCTCTTCATGAGACCCATGTCATCCAAAATAATCCCCATCTTGAAACCAACCCTTTTGTTCTATCATCATTCC
Source organism: Taxus chinensis (assembly GCA_019776745.2). Lineage (NCBI taxonomy): Eukaryota > Viridiplantae > Streptophyta > Pinopsida > Cupressales > Taxaceae > Taxus > Taxus chinensis. Next base: position 649,085,371 of record CM034148.1, on the reverse strand, counting down.
ATTCCCCTCTAGACCAGATTACACCCCCATTTGCCACTTCCTTAGGAGCCTTTGGACCTCCCACTATCCCTCGTGGATGCTATGGAGTTTCAGGAGCTCCTTGATGCCAACCCCGTTTCTCTTCATGATTATATTTCTCATAAATCCACCATATCCCCATCGATGGACCTCCCCTTCAACAAATCTATGCTTATCCCCACATTTTGAATCCACTAAAGTTCTTACTTCCCAACTTGTTGTTTTCTTTCCAAGAGCCATGAATGAGCTAGTAATAGCTCAACATGAACACAACCCTCACGAATCTTCCACTATGATCCCTCAAAGCCCATCAATCCACTCAATTAGTGGTCCCTATTCCACCTAATTTTCCTTTGCATCAATACCATCCCTACATCTTCTATCCCCATATTGGTACTTCTTCATCTACCATGGTCATCAATGCTCCTACTCAAACTTTTCAATAATCTAACCTTCTTTATCCACCACCCGAGAAACATGTTCAAAACTTGGTGCCTCTCTTCACATCTCAAGTCCATGCCAATGTTGTTACCTCATAACCCCACCCTTCAGAGTCAACTCAAACTCATCAACCACCACTCTGAAGCATCTTTCGACACATGTTCCCCAATCAACCCATCCAAACATCTCAACCACCCCATACAAACATCCCAAATCACCCAACACAAACCCAATCTAATCCTCCCATCTCTCAACACAAACCCTCACAATCCTATCCATCCAATTACATCCCTCCACAACATCCTATCTCCCAACCTATCCAATCACAAGCATTCAACTATCTTCCTCCTTATCAACCACCTCCAAAAACTCCTACTTATCCTCAACAATATCAATCCTATCCACAACCCAACCCATCTACTTCTTACAATCCACAACCTCATCAATCAGCCCCTCATCCTCATAGATCCAATGACCCCATGCAAGCCTTGCTAAGTAGAATGGAAAACCTAGAAGCCGTTACTTTGGGTCCTAAAAGCACATTCACCTACAAAAAATCTGCAATGATCCTATCAACCCATCCATACCTGTCAAACCTTATCCTCCACACTGGGAGCTCCCTAAATTTTCCAAGTTCAATAATAAGGAGGACCCCCAACAACACCTTCATGCCTTTAGGAACTCATGTTATCTCATTGCCCATGATCAAGACCTCATGCTTTACACTTTCCCCATGTCATTGGCTTGGACCCGTTTTAGACTGGTACAATGACATTCCTCAACATTCCCTCTTCTCATTCACTCAACTTGTGCAACTCTTTCTTAGAGCACTTCTCCATCAATATCACATACAAAATCACCATCACCGATCTCTATGCCATCAAACAATTTGATGATGAATCAATCACTGATTTCATCGCTAGGTGGCATGACATCATCAATCAATTATCCTTTTCTCTTCCCCAAACTGAATTAATCAAAAATCTTCTCTAGATCATGTGCATGAAACATATCTCATCCACTCTCCAAATCCAATATTTCCAAATATTTGAAGGAAGCCTTCACCATGGCTCATAAATTAGAATTATGAGCCCTTGAGCAAGGCCATGTCAAGCTTCTCCAACAAGCCCAAAACTGAATTCACCAAATCCTCCACCCATAATGAAAAATCCAAAAATGCATCCAATGCCATTGTCATCAAAGCTTCTTCTGCATCTACATCCCATGTCGAGCCTCCACAAAGGGATCCTCATCCAACTCCTAACTATACTCCCCTTAGAGAATCATTATAGTTCCATCTTTGACAAACTCATGGTTGCATGCCTTATCCAACTTCCTCCTATCTACCCCATTGATGATTCGTGTCCCAAACCCACATGGTACCGTGAAGACCATTATTGTAAACATCATCAAGTTCATGGTCATGATATCGAAAAGTGTTATACCTTCAAAGACCTAGTACAATGGCTTATCGATCATGGGGACCTTCAATTGGAAAATCCTAACACTCCTCCTAACCAACCATTGGATGTCTTCAAGCATCCCTTCCCTAATCATCCACCAAACAACCAGGCTAATCCTCCCACATCTCAAGCACCCAATACCCATATAATCAATACTTTAAGTCAAGATTTTATATCACTACCCTCATCTATTAAACCCACATCTATTACACCCATATCTATTCAACATCTACATCCATCTATAATCATATTTACATCCCCACCCATATCTACATCTATTATACCCATATCCCTACATCCACATCTACCATATCCCCATCTATTATATCTACATCTATATACTACATCTACTACAGCCACACCTACTACATCCACATCCACTATATCCACATGTCTATACATATCCACATATCCACCCCTACATCTATCATCTATATCTACATCTACTACATCCATATATTAACATCCACATCTACTATCTACATCTACTATTATCCACTATACCCATATCCATCCCCACATCTACCTCAACATCTACCACTACATCCACGCCTACATCTACACCTACTTCACATCCTTATCTATCAATTGCATCCATACCCACATCGACATCTGAATTCACGTCTACATCCACATCATCCCTTAAAGCCTCTATCCAAGCATGGACATCCCCACTTGATTCTATCGCAAATGATGTCCCAATCCCATCCTCATCTTAATCAAGTACAACCACTCCTATATCAACACCTCTAAAATCCCACAATCTACAACCTCTTCTCATCCCACCAATCATGTTATCCAAAAACTATCTTCATCCTTAATCCTTACATATATGACAAAATCTACATCCAAATAATCTAATCCTACTCTCCAAAGACAATCCCACTGTTGAAATCATTTTCATCCCCACCAAGGGTAAAACCTTCACAGAAAAAATCTAAAAACCTTGATGCCCCTATCCAAAAATATCTTACTCATCCACACAAGAAATTAGACCTTCCTTTCAAAAGCCCCATCAATCCAAGCAACCAACAATGTCTAATCATCTATCTTAGGGCCTCAACCATCTATTTTGGGACCATTCCCTTCATCCAAATCCTCCCATCACCAATAAATCTGAATCAAAACCATCTACTCCTCCCAAGCCTAAATCAGAATCCAAGACCCCTATCAAACCTCATAAGAGTAAGGCACCACTTTTTCCTTCATCCACCTCCCCCAAATCTAATCAATCCCCAATCCCATGAAACCCCCTCTTCAAAAACCCCCATTGGGTCATATACTAAAATCCTTCATCGTCTCATCCAAGCATCTGCAATCACCCTTCCCCTATCAAATCCTTCAATTCATGTGGGTAGAAACCCATGTGGTTTGATTATAACACCATTTTTTCTTATCATCATACCCATGGACATGACACAGAGCATTGTAAGGATCTCTTCAAACCCTCATCAACAACCTCATAGAAGAGGATGATCTTCTCATCAAAGAAGACCACCCTCTTCCATCTACCATCTCATCCACATCTAAACACAACCCTCCAATCAAATCTACAACTTCTAAGGCCTCTAAATCTTGGTCCACCCATCTACATCCTTCGTGTTGTAATCCCACCACCTAAACTCTACCTCTTCCAAAGAAGGTCCCCCTCTTTTCATCAATGTCATTCGTATCACCACTCACTCTCACCTCCATGATCCTCAACCATCTACCCAACCAAAACCAAAAGTTTATCATCACTACTCCTTCTAACAAGCCCACTCCATATCCCTTCATCATCCAAGGCTAAGGTATCCATCCTAGCTGCCACATACCCAAAAGCCTACTGCTATAGAGAAAAAGAATCATAAAGCAATTACATTAGGCCCCCATTAAGATGTCTCTCTATGAGCTTATCCAAATCTCCCCTAACCATCGACAAGGCCTTCATCGAATCCTTACAATGTATCCCAATCACCATTGATGAGCCTCAACCTTTCACAACCCTTGTTAGAGCCCTTATAGATTCTCCTGCCATCTCCTTTTGAATTTTGAAATCCCCTGACATTCTACTTGAAGATCATGATCTTCCCTTTTTCATCATTATGTCTGCATCAACGACACCTTCATCCGACGATCTATGATTGATAATGGTGTCTAGCATCAATATCATCTCATCCCATACCTTCAACCAACTTAAAATTCCCAACACCATTGTTTCTCAATCACCCATGGTTCTTCGAGCCTTCAATGATGTTGTTACCCTTACTTTAGGAATAGTTATCCTCCCCATCTGCATTGGTGAAAAAATCCTCCATGAACTCTTTTACATTGTTGAGGGGGAGTTCCAATATAATGTCTTTTCTTGGATGCCCATGGATCCGTGCCATGTGTTATGTCCCATCCACTCTCCATCATTATCTTAAGTATGAACATGAGGGGAAAATTCATACACTCCCTATGACCTACCTCCCTTCAAAGCATGCCACATGACCTATCGACCAAATGATGTGCTCATCCCTAAACAAGATTCATCTTCTAAAGCATCTACTAGTTCATCCGTACCTACATCCAAGTTACCTAATGATGAATCTCTTGACACCATGATGTAGTGTATTTCACTGGGGAGTATCAACTCCTCGCCCTCAATGCTCTTCCCACACCCAATCAACTCGGTAGACCTGAAAAATCTCCTATGTATCAACCTAACGTCGGGGATATCATTTCCTTTCAGTCCACCTCATCTGAAGAACCAATCTTATCTATGGTGTCATCGATATGCCTTTCTTCTCACATTGATAATCAACCCCACACTAATTCATAAACCAATGGCTTTGAATTCCTTCTACAATAAATCCTTCTCATAAACCTACCTCCATCATTGCGCATGGAAGGGGTTTGGTATTGGGCATTATGGAAAGGCATGCATGATCTTATCCTTGAATAATCCCATAAACCCCATGAGAAATTCAGATTAGGGGATTCAAAGATAACCCACTGAAAATCTATCTTGCACACACTTCTGCTACATCTCCCATGCACACCAGATCCATCACCTCCTTCTCCATCCAATGATCCCATGGACATGGATGACACACTGTCCCTTTCTTCTAACTTCTTTTAATCTCTATGATCACTCTAGGACCAGTCACCTATCAGGATGAAGGTGAAATTAGGTCCCTTCCTCCTAATCACCCTCCAACATCATCACATCTATCAAGAGTGAATCAAACATGCCTATACCAAGACATCTTAAAGAACATGACTTTAACATCGGTGACCTTATCTTAAAATAAAATTAGAACGTCACTACTCTAGAAAGGAGCCAACGTGGAAAGTTTTCTCCAAACTGGATTGGACCATATATTATCATGCATAAGTATGGGTATGGGGCCTATCGTTTAGCTTCCCTTGATGGTAAACTCAGAAACTGGAACCTCTCAATTCCTTGCACTTATGGCCTTTCTATTGTTAACACACCTACCAACGTGATCTTAGTCACATTTAACGATCTCATTTCCCATCATTAACTTTCCATCTTTCATCGTAATGATTTGGAATCATGTGGTATTCCATCACTTATCCTATCTATGACCTTGAATATGGGCACCACGACTCTGCTCATAGCATATTCCTTATGGACAAGTTCCTCCTTCTAGGTGGGAACCCACAATCATTACATCCATCTCCTTCTTATCTACCTGTTTTAACCATAATAAGGGTCCACATGTGTAGCTTTGTACACATTACTTCCCCTCCCCAAGTGGTCTACTTGGTTATCTTCATCTCTATCATAAAAAGTACAAAAATTACAGATGCTCATATCAAAAATACAACAGACTACTCCCTCAAAGGACAACTGTTCATATAAAACAAATAATATCAAAATTATAGATTGATCCCTCGAAGGAATACTATCATGCATTCTATCCTGCCATCCAAAGTCAAAATCCAAAATCAAAAATCCTATTGACCACTCCCTCGAAGGATGGCTACTTTCTTATATCATGGTAGTAAAGGATTCCTGCATTGATCAACCTTTTCAAAATATCAAAATAAAAGCAAAAATTCAAAAGCAAGCATCCTAAGAAAGCTTTCACATCAATCATCTTTCCCATTAAAAGTAAACTTCCCACATTGATCAGTTTGTGCACCATATTGCTCAGAGTTGGGGCATAGACCTAGGAAAACCACCTAATTAGAAACTATTTCCCCCATGTAAGCTACATATAAACCCCTCATCATGTCTACAATAGGTATATAAGCACACCTATTCATCTTCCTCTCATGATCTTATATGTGACTAACTATCATTAGTTATGCTATTAACACCTGTCATAGGCTGACAATTGCATTGCTTTGACTGCATTCCTTTTCATGATTTACCTCCAATCCAGTACCAAAGCATCTATTCCTACATGTGCTCCTTGTTATGTTGTAAGTGTCCTTCTTATATTTGGGTCACCCTATCAAGGTCACATTTTATCTATCTACATCATCTTATCTAATCTACATCCAATCCATCACCATTTAATCTAAAAACGTCACATCATATCACATCATGTCTAATCTAACCATCATCTCTATCTTTCAATCCAATCTAAATCACATCATAACATATTAATAATCATCATCTCAGTCTAAATCCATCATATCATTACCATAGCATCTAATCTAATTCTATCACATCATAACATCTAAATCTAACCATCACATCATATATCGACATCTAAATCCATACATCATATCCATCTAAATCACATCATCATATATATCTAATCAATATCTACCATCTACATCAAATCACATCAATCATCATATAGATCAATACATCACATCATCTAAACTCATCACATCACCTATATATCATCTAATCATTTTCACATCTACCATAAAAAATCCACATACATCATAATATCACATGGGACTCATATAAATACTCTCAAAATCATAATATATATATATATATCATCAAAATACATCTGTGATAGGCCTCAATCTCAAAATCTATCATAAAAATCAATATATGTTAGCCCACTACTCAGTGAACACAAGATCAGAAGCTCTGAGTCCCGAGGTAGGACCCTGTCCTCCTCCCTTTCCACCATTTGGACCACCATCATGTCACTGCTACACTATGCTCAGTGTGCTCCCTGAGGCCACTTGTCACCCTTATCTCCTCTCTCCAGCCATATATGTTGTATAATGTGGCACATCAAGTAATCTCATTACAACTATGCACTCATAGTAACGTGTCTCATCCCCTAGGGCATGGTACTGCTCTAAGGTCACAAAACTGGGCAAAGCCATCTGTCTGGCTCCCTAAGCCTCTCCCCCCATCATCTGAAATGGAGTGCCTAAATCTTTGTATTTGGCTTATAGGGCCTCTCTCTGTCTCCAATATCTATCATGTTGTGATAGTCAGGTCGCTCTTGGTGCATCACATCAAGCTCCTGAGTGTTGTGTCTTGCTCTTGGTGAGCTTCTAACTCCCCCTGCAACGTGGCTATCTCTTCCATCACACCTCCATCTCCACCCTCTCCTCCTACAGGAATTGTTTCCTCTCCTCCCACTAACATCGTCACCTATCCTCCTACCTTCATTGCCTCCTTGGCTCCCTACGGGCAACCCACTATTGTGTCATCCACTCCATATAACCCTTTGCAACTCCCACATCATCCTCATCTATATCCAGTGGCTCCACCTCCTCCACTAATGGGTCCACCATCATAGGCTAGGAAATTCCCTCTCCGCCTCATCCCGTATATATCTAATCAACACCTCAGGCACCATTTGCACCAACCTGAACTGCCTCATCATATGTGGAAACTGTATAGCCTCCACCATCTTCGACATCCTACCTTGCACCCATCTCACCCTCTATAGACCTGTAAGTTGAATATATGATCCCAACAATGTAGGGAACCCTCTATATGGCCTCCATCTGACATCATCATCAGGCTCCCTAATCTCTACATGTACTAATCCTCGCCCCTCTCACCCCTATCTCCATGAGCTTGGTCATCTCTCCATCTAATGAACCACATTGTCAACTCAATATGACCACCTGTGATCCATGGAAGCCTTGGTGGCCTCACCACAACTATGTGCTCATAGGCCCAACAATGCAACAAAAGGCCTACATCCATACCTGATATCCTCTCTATGACATATATCCATAACTCATAATACACTGTGCTAGGAGAGTTGCCCCAATGCCGAACATTGTCCTATGCTCAACTATATCAACCACTATTGCTGCTTGGGCCCACGGAAATTTGGACCCACCTAAATTTGGAAGTGCATAACAAGATATCACCATCATGACCAGGCATATCAATCAGTTCCCCGACACTACAAGCTGATAGAGGGTCTCAATACAAAATGCCCCTAATACAAAAGTAATTTGTTGGGCCTCCAATCCAAACAATCACCTGTAGTACATCCATATGACCCTCTGTTGTAATTGACACTATCAATGCCCCCTGAATCGATAATCTCAAAATATAATATACATCCTCCAAAGTGATCGTCATCTCTCCAGTTCAGAACCAGAAGGTACTAGTCCTCAGGTCCCATTTGTCTATCAATGCTATGATAAGCCATGTGTCTCTGAGCACCCTCTGATAATGGTAGAATCTGCCCAATCCCACTTTATCCAAGTGATCCCACTTGACATTTGTCACATCTGCTCTAATAGTCCCCAACATGGCCGAGACTCTATCTCTTGAGTATAAAGTATCTTTGGCCTACAAAAACCCATCAAACAAGCATCCATCAACATCCACTCATCAAAAATCATCATTTTTAATCAATAAAATCTATCTTTTAACCAGTCCACATGTCGACCCTAAACAGGTCGAAGTTATTTTTCCCTTGTCGATGGTGACCATACCCAGTCACCGCCAACTGAACCTTGGCACCCATCTAAAATCCAAAAAATAAAAAAATAAACTAAAAATCCAAACAAGCTAGGTTTTCGGCACTTACTGCTCTCTGAGACTTTTGGTGTTCCTTCCTCCTCTGATGGCCTCCATTTCAGTCAAATCTCAATCTTTTATATCACTCAGAGCTTTCGATCATCAAAATTGTTTCGTTCAAATGAGCCTTCGTTGGTTGTCTCTATCATTTATATAGGTGCACCGACCTAGTCGTTGTCAACCCAAGTCAAATCGTCATTGACCCTCCCAGTTTTCGTCGACCCAACCCTAATTTTTATCCTTCAACTTCTCTCATCCCATCTCTTTTTCAAATTATCTTTTCTTCCACTTCAAACTTGTGCGTTGCCCATAACACACCTTTCCTTTTCTTGCATAGATCATTTTGCTATCTTTTTGTCTACTTATCTCGTTGCACATCTTTAATCACATCAGGTAGCCCGCTTTGCGGCCATCTTTTTGCTCCCTTTTAGGGCACCATATCTCATCTTAAGCCCACTAATGTAGTCATAATTTCCATCTCTGTCCCACTAGGATGCATATTTGCTCGCTTCCTCATATTTAAAGGATAATGCATTTTCTTTTGCCTGGACATTTTGTAAGACCATTGTGTTTTCCAAGATAACCACCCTAGATTATTTTGACAACTTACAAATGCATTCTGGATTTAAGTTCAAGTTTTTCAGGTTGCACACACTCTTGTTATTATACCTTGGCACATATGCATGACTACAGTTCTTTGTACACACCCTTGTACGCCCTTCCTTATTTTTCCTAGTGTTCTTTCCTTTCCTTCACTTTCTTCTGTGTATTTTTTGTGCGTCTGCTTTCCTCTCCATTATGCTATCTCCTTTCATCCTTGTTTCTCACACATCCTTTTGTGCATGCTCACTTTGCTTCCCAAACTATCGCACATTCCTTACATGCACCAGTGGACTTGCCTTGCATTTTGCTAAGTCCCTAGTGTAGACACAAAATCATGCACTTTGGGTAATTATCTAGTCTCGATCACATACTACTATTCATATGGTTCCTAAGTAAGAAGAGTATTGATTAACCCATGTCTTTGGCCATCTTTTGTTGCTTTCTATTGTAACTTTCGGTCTTGCACCTTTATTGGCCCAGTATGTCTTTTCATACTTTAGTTTTACCTTTTCTGGACTGGAGCACCCAACCAGGATGCCAACGCTAGGTGCCCTCATCCCCTCTGGGTGCCCCTGCCCTCTTTACACTTTACTCTCACTTTTTGGGTCCTTTCTAGCCGTTTGAGCATCTTATCTTTTTGGTAGTCAGCCTTTTCAGGGTTAATTATGAAATTCAAGTGAAGGAATCATATAAATATAAAGTTATGTGATCATAATAAGGGACCAAGCACTAAGCACTAGCTATCACCACCTAAGGTTACATCCATCAAGGCTTCTATTGCTCCATTTTCATCCATCTAGCTCCATCACAAGGGAAAAGGTTGGTTATCTACATCACACTTCATAGGAGGGGAGTTTATTCTATTCCATGCACACATTATTTACATTCTACATCTAGTTACTTGCTCGTTATTCACAAGTGTGCAGACTACATAAGAGCAACCTAGGGCACAATTCCACACACACACACAAAACTACATTGGGTCTGAGATGTAGTGCAACTCTCAGTGATAAGACCACCAATTGTGGCATCTGAGGACAATCTGACCCCTTTATATGCATCTTTCATTTTTAGGGTTTTGATGCTTTGTCTATGGTTTTGCAGGTGATTCTTTCATTACAGATTTACAACAACATCCATGAAGTTCAACGACATACACAAGACAAGAAGCGAATAAGTGTGAAGCTCTAGCGACCCTATTCAGAACCAAGTTTCAGACATTTTCACATAGACTAGGGCCCCAAATTTTAGACTAGGGTGCCCAAGTGCCCCAATCCCTTTTCCAGGCACCCCAGTCTAGCCAAATCACTCAGATCTGCATTTTCTCAGGATCCTGTGCAACGGTCTCCCATTCTTGTTCAAATGTCTCCACTGTAACACAGTCTCACGACATCTTCAAATCAACTAAGGCTCTTCCAACCCTCTTTGCACATTAGGGTTTCATATTCTTATTGCTTAGTTGTTTAGGTGATTTATTTTAGTATTTTTTTATTCATTTATTTACTGCAAACTTGCATTAGATTAGGCTAAATATATTACATTTTAGCATAATCATTTTGGTGAACCCCACTCGTGATCAGTCTTTCGGATCCTTCTTTGGCATATCCTCTTATTTATCATGGCTCCTAAAATTCCTCAAATTTCCTTGTCTGATTTACTTAAAATGCATCCTAATTTCCAAGTTGTTCTTAAAAATTCCCTAGACACCATGTATCTTCCCCGAGATATGCCTCCACATCAAGTAAGTGCTATTTTTTATGGTTTATTTGATGACCCTAGTCTTTGTGATCCTCCATCTAATCAACCCATGTTGGAGTCAATTCAAGCTTTGCATTCTTTATTTCAAGACAAATTTAAGGCTATGGAATCCATGATTACATCTCTCAAATCTGAAATCCAACATCTTAAGGATGCTTCTTAGGCTCATGTTTGTTCTCCTTCTACATCTCATCTTCATTCTATGTCTACTACATGTGCTCATATCAGTAAGCCTCAAGTCATACCATTACCAGAGCCTCTCACCTTTGATCACAATACTAAGCAACATGACATTCTTACTGAGCTCCTTAGTCATCAATTGATCACTTTACCACCTAACTCATTACTATCCTCCTTATCAACTAGCAAAATATCAAGGTCATCCATATTGTAATTATCATCAAATCAATGGACATAATGACAATGATTGCTACACTTTACAAAAAAGAATCAAATATCTTGAGCGTCAGGATTTATCTCATTCACTACACAACATTTTGTTGCATGCCCATCTAAAAACACTACATCTCAATGGGCTCCTAAATCTGATTCTTCTATGTCTATTGAGCATCACACCATCACTTCTAATGGTTGTTCTATAAAATTCAAGCACCGCCTAAGAAACAACCTCTCAAAATCAATATAGAACCTCCTCCTCTCAAGACATCTACAACATTACCAAGTCAAAGTACACAACCACCTCTCAAAATCAATTAACCTTCTTCTCCTATAAAGTCCTTCTGCAACATCATCAATACCACCAAAGTTGCCACCATTCAAGCTTGCTCCCCATCCCACTCCACTTTTGTTTCCAATTCATTTTGTCAAAGTCAAATTCTCCTTCCACTAATGGTCAAGATTCATATTATCAAATTCCAAAGTCGTCACATGGTCCTGATGTTGCTTTCACCGCTCACGTTTATCAGCTTAATCTTTGGTAGGTGAATTTTTCTCACCTTATTATTGATGACACACTCTTGTGCTTTGGTTCACACTTGACTATTGAGGGCATCCTATACATATGAACCTCATACACTATCACGATAGACATCTACACATCACATCTTCATACAACATACATTTTTCTATGTACACAATCTTCAATCTACTATGCATCATTCATACTCTACGCTTCATACATCATGCACATTCTACACATATATCATCTACACATCCTACATTGAGGGCATCCTTACACATCCTACACTACACACTACACACTACACATCATACACATTACCTATATTTTACATGACATTTCCTTATCACATACATCTATTACATGCTTTACATATCACACTTCACATATTACACACTTTACTCACATACTTTTACGAACTGTGCCCACTACTCTGATGATACACTCTAGTCTCACGGTCTATATTGGATTGTTGAGGGTATACATCACAAATGGACCACATCACTTTCACATACTTCAACTATTCAATATTTTTCCTCATGTGACATTCCTAGGTTAGTGATACACACCATATTCCTTATCATCATCATCACTTCTCCAATCATCATTTAGTGATATACGCTTTAGGCTAAATCATCACTTCTTCTACTCATCTTGTAGTGATATACACTTTAGGCTACATCATCACATCATCCACACCTCATCTTTATGTCGAACATCATCAGTACACATTCATCACACTCATGCTACATACAACACATAATTCGACCATTTCCCGATGACACACTCTCGTTTACGGTTCATTCTTGATTATTGAGGGGGCATAAAAAATGAACCTCACTGCATATAATCCCATTCACTCGGGGGCATGCTACTCCTATCATTCACTCTGCATTCCATTCCATCCATCCAAAACATATTGCATATCTTTGTTGCACTTACTCTTGCTTGCATTTACTTGTACATGTTCACTTTATTACACATGCTAGTCTTGTATGTCATTATATTTATCATACACACATGCATGTTCACTTGATTTCTAGTTGTGATCGCAAATTCTACAAGTCTATACACGTAACATGGATGATTGGCACAATACCTAGTACCAGTCCCATAATGGCTCTTGGGGGCATCCATTTTCATACACTACAGGTGCTATTTGTTTCATTTTGTTTCATAGCACACCACTTTATTGGATTATACATGCTTTGACATACATTTTATATTTCTAACATGTTAACAGGTGCTTCATGTGGAACATTTGTTTATGCAAGGATATTTGCCACCATGGTTGTCTATTACTTTGCTTATACTTGTTTGTCATTGTATGCCTTTGTTTGTGGGCATTTTCCTTTTATCTTGTGTGCACACTTGTTTATTTGTGGCCACTATGGCCTTGAGTGTCTTGCAACATCATGAGTGGTGTCCCATGTTTGTAACCTACTTTTTGTGGTCTACATTGTCTTCTTGGGTGTTTACTTATTCTAGCTTACACATTATTTGTTTAGATTACACTTTGTCTTATACATGCATGTTTGTCTTTGCTTGTACTAACACTTGTCTCCCAGCCACTTGTTTGCATGTGCCTTGGTTTTTACCAAGCACATCCCCTCCCCCTACAGGGCATAGTTTCAATTTCACCAGTTGGTCCTCTTTTGGGTCGTACATCTCCTACAATGACGTCGCATGCACTCCCAAAGAGGGGGGGCATCATTTGGGTAAACCAATCACCCCATATAGAGGTCTACACACAATACACAACACAACACAATACCCGTACAATGTAATTTTTAGATTTTGGGGCTCAGAATCAGACTTGGGTCCATGACACAATGGCCTTACCTGGATTGCCTAAGACTAGGTGACATATCACACATTGATAGGGTTCAACACAGTCTATATAACTCTACACAGTGGCTTTTACAGGGCAAGTTGTCCTTAGCACATGTATTGGTACACATAATCTGCAGTGGTGTTTTATTCTAGGGAGAATTAAAGGTTAGAGGATATCACCAGACCTTCCTCTCTACACTACTTATGTCATGGCATCAGATCACCCAAAAAACTAGACAATACAGAGATCTCTTTAGTTTCAGGAAATGGTTACAGGTTGAAGGATAAATCAGACTTTTCTCCCTACACTTCTTTGGCCAGTGGCATGAGATCGCCCAAAAAACTCACACTTTATCGACATGTTCCTTTCTACACCCTCTTTACCTCATCACGGATCAGGTGCACATGTTCCTTTTTCATTTTTCAACATTTACTTTTACATACTTCCTTACATGATTTTTATACATATACATGTGTATTTGGCTACTTGATTGTCTTCTCTTTTACACCATTTGTATAGGAAGAAAGACTTAACATCATCTCTTTTGCATCACTCGACATCACACACATCGATACTAATAATAGGTACATCAAACACATTGGCATTAACACACGTGCTTTCATCCTAGGTTCACTCTAATCACCTTTTTACACTTTCTGCATCTTTAGTTTCCACACTCCATCTTTTTATCACTCCATGCTTTGTCTAGTCCCTCAACACATTTTCTACATCGATCTACATAGATATTAGGTACACATATCTATCTACTTTATGCTACCAAAATTTCTACTCACCAACATAAAGTGGTGGCAAATCTAGACATAAAATCACGCACTTTGGGTAATTATCTAGTCTTGATCACATATTACTATTCATATGGCTCCTAAGCATGAAGAGTATTGATTAACCCATGTCTTTGGCCATCTTTCATTGTTTTCTATTGTTTTTTTGTCTTGCACCTTTATTGGTGTTGTCCAAATTTCTCGTTCCTAATGAGGTTAATGCACTAGCTACTAAAGAAACTAGCAACTCAGAAATGTTAGAGGGTTTATGTTACCTTAGGTGTGATGATATGGGCGCACGATAGATGATGGATCCTTGCTGCAGCAAATTAGATGCAATTTGTAAGTAAGACTAAAAATGATTTTGATTAGATGATTTAGGTGGGGGTTTCCCAATAAGGTAGACACGAGAAGTGTTAACTTCCTCGGTGGATTTCAACCCCCATTGATAAAAAAAAGTGATGTAAATAAAGAAATGTATACTGATAATATGCAGAGACTGAAAGAATACATAATTCTGAAAAAACTATTGATTGATTTAGATATCGATCTGATTAAAACAACTGAAAGATAAATATACCTGGTAATGGCGACCCAGACTATGTAGAGGCAGGTCGACGATGACTTGGTAGACTGGATCAGAACTATGGGAGGAATATGTAGACCACATAGGATTTGAATGTAATCTGGAAGCTGCAACAGTATGAGGATGCTAAAATCAACCTGCATAGAAGATATGAAGGAATAAAAAACTAGGAAAATAACCAAAATCAAGGATTAAAGGGAAGGATTAAAACCAGGAACCTGGTTGTCAGCGACTAGGTTATAAACAAGAAGATTTTGTTGTAACAGGGAGACCAGATGAGGGTTGGAGAAAATAGGAAAAGACATAAAGATCATAAAAGGATGTGGAAAGGTTCTAGGACAAAAAACAAGGGTGTTGAGGCCGAGTCGATGGTGACCTATAAGGGTCGATGATGACTATGACAAGGTTGGATAGAGCTGAGGAAAGGCAAACTAGATGAGCAACCTGTAAGTATGGAAGTTGATGATGAAGCTGTGAGTACTGTTGTTGATGTTCTAAAACCTGTAAAAGATTAGATACATGAAATACCAAGATAATATGACAAATTTGATCAAAGTAATGTAAAATAATGATAGTCTCACAAAAATCCGATCAGAATTGATGCATACATGCTGCAAGGAGGTATGAGAGACCTGTAATGGATTCTGGAATATTCATGCACAAAGGATTGTCTGTAGGCTACAAGGGAGATTCAGGATTCACATGCATTTGATGGGGAATAACAATAAAACACTTGGCTTTATAGGGTCGACGATGACTGGGCTAGGTTGCTACCAACTGCGGGGAAAGTTTCCCCGATGGGAGGATTTTTTGCTTTGGCATGATTTCTTTCTTTGTTTATGGTTTAATCAAATGTTTTAAAACATTAGGTAGGAAGAGGTTGTTTAGGGATGAGGTGTAGGTGAGTTCGCAGTAGAGACAGGTTGGAAAAAGCGTGGGGAAAAACATAGGTGTAGATTTGGAATGAAAGCATTCCAAAATGGAAAGTTAGTTAGGGCATGATTAATTAATTGATGTTGATTTAAAGGTGATGGGAATTTAATTAATTAATAGGTATTTATCAATTAAATTTAAAGAGGGAATTTGATTAAATAAGAGGGATGAATTAAATATGCGCATGTAGATGATCAAGTGTATAGATACCGATTTTAGGTGTCTACATTTTGCCCATTTTTGTTGAGTGGTTTGTGCTAGCAAGCCATGAGACAAAAACAAAAAGGGTTAGATGAGGATAAAGGATTGATGATAAGCTCCCCCTCGAATGAGGGATCGACGAAGTCAAGGGAAATCGATGACGCATTTGAAAAAAAGGTTCTTGATGAAGGGTGGGTGGGTGAAGAAAAGATGGGTGAAAGCATAACCAAGGCAAGATGCCCCAGAGAAAAAGGACCACAATAATGATGGAAAAATATGGCGGTGACTCTAATATCACATTGGTAGAGGACAATTTTGGTCTCAATGGAGATGGGCTACAATGTTCTACGGACTAGTGAGTGGGTGAAGATCACTACAGTATAGATGCAGGTCGGGATCACCAATGGGTCATAGGCAAGTGATCAAAATATGCGCAACTATATGCAAAAGGGTATGTGAAATCCTTTGTACATGAGGAATCGATCGAAAAGGTGTGCATCCACAAGGAAAAAAATAATGGTGCACAAATATGGCCCGGAAGGTGAAATGAAAAAAATGGGTGATGAAATAGTATGCCCTAAGAAGGGAAGATATGGCCATGAAGGTGAAAAGTTAAAACATATGCCCCAAGATGGGAAAAGTATGGCCACAAGGTGGAATTTTTGCACAGGTTGAATAAGATTGTGAAATAAAATGCTAGAAAGGGAAATAAATATGGCATTAAAGGTGAAACAAGGAAATGAAAGATTAAATAAAATGCCTTAAGGGGAAATAAGTATGGCCACAAATGTGGAATTTGAGATGAATTGTTGAATTAAATGCCCGAAGGAAAGAATACACATGGCCACAAATGTGGACTTAGAATGAGATGTGGAGGACATGAAATATTGATGCAAAATTCCCTAAAGGAAGAATATAGATGGCCACAAGGGTGGACTTACGATGAGAGAGAGATTGGATAAGATCAGATAAAACATAAAATAATGATGGCGACCTATAGGTATGAACGAATCTATGTCATATCAAGGAACGTTTGAGGAAAAAATGCCTCCAATTTCATTGGAGGTAAACAAGGAGGAGATCTGTGTAACACAAGGCACATGCGACCAAAGTAGATGGTAACAAATAGCCAACGATAGTTAGTCATTTCAAATATCATAAGGAAGCAATGGATGAGATGATCTACCTAATGTTGACATGACAAAAGGGGTTTGAGATGTACCTTGTACAAGGGAGAGGGCTCTCTAAAAGTGGACTTCCCTAAAACTATGCCCCAACTCTGGGAAGGGGAAAGAGCACACTGATCAATGCGGGAAGTTTGCTAAAAGAAAGTTGATCAATGCATGAAGCTTTCTTAGGATGCTAATAAAATGTAAGACTAATCAATGCGGGAAGCCTTCAAATTGCATAAGGAGTAGCCATCCTTCGAGGGCATGGTCTAATTTATACAATATATAGATGACAAGAATAAATGATAACTGTCCTTTCAGGGATCAGTCTATTTTTTTTTTCTTTTTTTATTTTGATTTCGATTTCGTGCTTTTGATTTATTTTTTTTACATGAGAAAATGTCCTTCGAGGGATCAGTTTATTTTTAATAACTTTTATTTTTCATTTGAGTATCCATGAATTTTTATTTTACATGGGGGAGAGTTGACACTAGCTAAGTAGACCACTTAGGAGGGGATAATGATGTACAAGAGACACCCCTGGACCCTTTGCATGGCTCCAATAGGTGAATGAGAAGGTGATGGATGTAATGATCAAGGAATTATCACCAAAGGGAGAACCTATCCATAAGTAATATGTTATGGTCAGAGTCGTTGTGCCCATATTTAAGGTCACATCTAGGAAGTGACGGAAGACTACATAGTTCCAAATCATCACAATGAGAGATGAAAAGGGCTAATATGGAGAAATGATCTAAGGATATGAGTAAGGGCACATTGGTATATGTGCTAACAATAGAATGGTCACAAGTGAAATGCATTAAGCGGTTTCACTTCCGTTTTACCATCAAGGGAGACCAAATGATAGGCTCCCGACCCATATTTGTGTGTAATAATGTATTATCCAATTCAGTTAGGGGAAAACTTTCCGCATTGGCTCGTTTCTAGAGTAGTGACATTCTGATTTTCTTTGAGTAAAAGGTCGTTGACATTAAATTCACGTTCCTTAAGGTCCTTATTGTAGTCACACTTATTGCACTCCTGATAAACATGACAGTGTTCAAGAGCGAGAAGACGATGCCCATCTAGTATCTCAAGCTGTGTTAGGAAAGCTTGGCAATAGTCTTCATTAGAGATGAAGCCGTGAAGGGATACACCCAAAGATGGAATTTAAACTTCAAGAGGAAGGATGAATTTGGAACCGTAAACAAGAGAAAATGACATCACCCCATTGGAGGTAAGAATGCTAGTACAATAGGCCCAAAGGGAAAAAGGAAGCTGGAGATCCCAATTACGACCTGCGTGATCAATGGTTTTAGCTAGAATGTTTCGAAGGGTCTTATTTTTAGCCTCAATTTGACCATTAGCTTGGGGATAGTACGGGGAAGAAAAGGTGAGTTGGATGTTGAATGTGTTACAAATTTTCTTAAGATCTTTATTTTTAAAGGACTTTCCATTGTCCATGATAAGTTTGTGGGGAACGTTGAAATGATATATGATGTGTTGATAAATAAAATTAATGATTGGACCAGACTTGGTGGAGGTGAGTGGAATTACTTCCACCCATTTAGTGAAATATTTCGTTGCTATGATTATGGAATGATGTTGTCATGATGAACGAGGATTAATAAGTCTAATGAGATCAAGACATCACTGTGAAAAGGGCCAAAGGTCCTGAGCCGATTGCAGAGCTTGACTAGGAATACAAATAAGATTGGAATATTGTTGAGATTTTCCCCATTTCTTAACATATTCATAGCAATCATGATTGAGGGAAGGCCAGTAATAGCCAAAATGAAGAACACACTTAACGACAACTAAGCTATTAATGTGTCCACCACAAATACTGTCACAGACTTCCTGGATGGCCCGAAAGGCTTCATGGGATTTAAAACATCAGAGAAGAACAATGTCAAATCCGTGTTTATAAATAATGTCACCAAGGATCACATAGCAGTGAGTGCACTGAAGAAAGGACCACTTAGCATTTTTGGACAGATCAGGAGGAAGGATGGATTTGGATAGATAATCGAATATTTGAGAATACCAAAGGTCTGATGAATTAAATTCAATAAGATTAACCTAAGGTAATTCATGGAAAGGCCGATCACGGTGATGAACAATGACATGAAGCTTGGATTCCTTTATCATCCATGGGATAAGATCCAAAAGGGATACCATTGTATCAACGAAATAATTGGTTGACTAGGGAATGGCTTGGATGGTGTAGGAATCAAAATATTCAAGAAGAAGATGAATAATGTCACGATATTTTTGAAGAGTGTAGTTCTTACATTGATACTCACATGTGACTTGTTTGATTATAAGCTCAAAATCTCTATAGATGTCAAGAATTTGAACACCTAAAAAGACAACAATTTCAAGGCCCAAGACAAGGGTCTCATATTCCACCATGTTGTTTGTAAACTCAAAATCAAGATTGTATGCAAGGGGAATAGGAGTTTCTCAAGGAGGAATGAGAAGAATGCCAGCGCCTCCCCCTTGTTGGCATTTTAAGCCATCGAAGACGAGAGTGAATTTAAGAGTGTTATACTTGTGATGAAATTGATTAATGGATTCATCTGAAAATTACTCATGAGGTAAATGTGTAATAGTAAGAGGAGCTTTGACAAATTGGTCGGCAATAGCTTGGCCCTTAATGGATTTTTGAGAGATGAAATCAAGATCAAACTCAGTCATGAGCATGAGCAATCGAGTGATACAATAATTATGATATGGCTTAGAATGTAATGTTTTAAGGAGATAGAAGATAGTAACGACATGCATCTTATGATTAAGAAGGTAATGTCAAAGTTTAGAGGTAGTAAAGAAGAGAGCGCAACACAACTTTTCAACTTCAGTGTCGAGCGTCTGACAGTCATGAAGGATGTGACTGATGTAATAAACAACTTGTTCATGGTTTTGGTCATCATGATGTGCTAACATGGCTCCTAAGGCATGATTGGTGGCAAAGATGTATAAATAAAATTCCCCCCCCCACTCACATGGAGGTATGAGCACTAGTGGAGATAGAAGATATTGTTTAATATCGTTAAAAGGTTTTTGACAATTGTGATCCTAATCAAATTCAATGTCCTTGTGAAAGAGGTGATGAAAGGGCTGACAATGATCTAAGAGTTGCAAGATGAAGCGGCAGACCAATTGAAGGTGACCTTGAAGGCTGTGAAGTTGTTTAAGATTAGGAGGAGGCATTTCAATGATTACCTTAATTTTTGTGGGGTCAACTTTGATACCCTAAATAGAAATGATAAAGCTAAGGAGCTTGCCAATTAAGACTCCAAATACACACTTGGCTAGATTAAGACGAAGGAAAAAGTGAATGAGGTACTCAAAAAGGACTTTAAGAATGGAAATATGGTCATGTTGATGCCTATTATTTTCTAAAAGATCATCAATGTAGTCTTGTATGGTTTCATGGATGATATTGTGAAGATATAAGTCGTGGCCCGCTAATAATAACACCAAAATTCTTTAAACCGAAGGGCATGGCGAGATAACAAAAGGTCCCCCAAGGAGTAATGAAGGAGGTTTTGTGTTGATATTCTAGTGCGATGAGAATTTAATTGTAACTAGAAAAACCGCCCATGAGAGAAAATATCTCATGACCTGCGGTAAGATCCATAAGTTGATCAATGTTCGGATGAGGGAAGTCATCCTTTGGGCAAGCGAGATTAAGATCCCAAAAATCGGTGCATATGTGCAACTTTCTTGATGCTTTAACAATGGGGATAGTGTTAGAAACCCATTGGGGATAGTAAATGGGTATGATGAAATTAGGAGACAGAAGGAGTTGTAACTCTTATTTAATAAGGATATTTACGCAAGGGTGCATGCAGCGAAGCTTCTGCTTTACCAGTTTAGCATTAGGATAGGTGATGATATTGTGAACAATGATAGAGGGGTCAAGACCTAGCATGTTTGAATATGACCATGCAAATGCTTGAATATGAAGGGAAAGGAATGCGGTGAAAGATTCTAGATCTTGTGGATCAAGGGGTTGGCCCAATTGGAGAATGTGAGGCTTCTGAGGAGTCCCGATATTGACATCAATAGTGGATTTGTTAAGAAGAGTAGGCAAGTTAGATGGTAAGGTCTTCTGAAGATAAGAATCTTATGCCCCCATGTGGGAAAGGATAGCATCGTCATTAGTACACTAAAGTACATCAATGGTAGAAGATTTTGATTTTATCATCTCCGGATGAAAAAGAGGAAGGGACCTAGTCTGGCTATCACACTCATAGGTGACCAGCCCCAAAGTTATGGTGGAGACTAAAAACAAATTCAAAAGTGATATAAATGGTTTCCTTCATTTATATGTCTTCAAGAGTTGGTAGGAAAGATATGTTCATGTCTTCGGGAGTCAAAAGAGATGGGGAAGGTAGAGAAAATGTGTCCATGTCTTCGACGATTGGAAAAGATGGATAAGGTAGAGAGGGTATGCCCACATCTTCAAAAGTCAAAAAAGATGTAGAAGGCATCTCCATGAGTATCTCAGATGGTGGAATGGGGTCAAGGGACCTGTACGTACCCAAAATTGTAAAGGTACTGTACTGCCGGAACAACGTGACAAGTGCCCCGATGATGATACAGGTCTCCTCGCAAGGTGTTCGGGATCCGGAAAATCTCTCCAAGTATGCGTTAACATCCCGCATGCCCCGCTTAGCCCCCGTGTGCCTTAGTTTTCTTTTTTTTTCCTCTTCTTTTAGCCCTTTTCTCTTTAGTAACAAAACCGCCGCCCTGCCTGAACGACGGTCTCGTGACCGCCGCCCTGACAGGGTGGCAGTCCTGTAACCGCTGTCCTGCTCAGAGCGGCGGTCCTTTACGCATTTTCTAGAAGGCTGTTTTTACATGACTCACGTAAATTCAACGATTTACCTGCTTTCTTTTACTGCCATGAGCTTGCATTTATGGTTCTGGTTCCCTGGAATAGTGTTTTTCCATTGTTTATAGTTTAAGAGTTCTAGTTTGGATTTTGACCTTTGGGTAAATGCAAATGCTATAAATAGATTGCTTGTGCTCAAGAAAATGGCCCCTCATTCAATTCTCATCTTCTCGATTTTAGTAGTTCAGTGCTTTTATTAGGATTCATAGTTTAGTTTCTTTCATTGCATGCCTATTTAGCATTGTTTTACAGTTGGTAAGCCACATATCCATCTTGTGCAAGTGCTGTCATTGCTTCAGGCCCTCAAGTTTGCCTCTGGATTTCTTGTTGCAATAGGTTTAGTTTTCCTTTTGCTTATAATATTTAGTTTCTTTCAATACATGCTTAGTTAGCTTGTTTTGCTGTTCATGCCACAAATCCATGTGCTAACAGTGTTGTTGTTTAGTTCATTGTCCAACTGTTGGTAAGCCACATATCCAGCTTGTGCAAACAGTGTTGTTGTTTTATCCAATCCATTGGAGTAGAATAGCTTAGGAAGCCATTAAAGTTGCAGGTTTTTCTCCTCAAACAGGATAGTTTCAGGTTCTGGACGCTTTATGTTGCATGACTCGCAATAAATCCCGCTAGGAATTGCATAAGCCAAGCTCTGTACTCTTGCGCTATCCCTCTCCTACTCGCATTGTATTCGGTCTGTATTCTAAGCTGTCTTTATCCCAATATCTACTTCTGTTGATGCTAGCATTACACGCTTTTCTGGATCCACGTGAACACGAAAGAACGAGGAGATCACACTGAGGGGACAAGATCACA
This sequence comes from Taxus chinensis, assembly GCA_019776745.2. NCBI lineage: Eukaryota > Viridiplantae > Streptophyta > Pinopsida > Cupressales > Taxaceae > Taxus > Taxus chinensis. The sequence goes on along the minus strand of CM034148.1, from coordinate 649,061,993 downwards.
CACATGCCATCGATTCGCCACTGTTCTGCGGAATCCAGGTTCTAGCTTTCAAAGTTCTAGTTAGAATCATATCAAATAGAGTAGTTAATTGCTTTATTTCAGTAAATTCTATTCTCAATATTACCAGGGAAGCTGTGGGGATTGATAGTTTCTGAGAAACTATGATTCACTCCTCACTTCTGAGGTAGGATCGAGAATCTTGCAAATAGATTAGATAAGCTATTGTTTAGAATAGATCTATAAATCGCACAGGAAAATAACTACACTCGGTTATCTTGTTTGTTTTAAATTATTATTTAGTTGTCATTTCTAGATATTTTAATAGCTGCTTTCTTAAATTCATATAGTTCATCAGAAAATACAAAAATAGAGAAATCATATATGCTATAGATATATTGCAAGTAGTTAACTTTCATTTTGTTACAATTCGTTTACATTTTTACTTTTGCATGACCATCACGGGACCTAGAGAGCCCAGGGAATACGTATTCGAGCCAATCGTGCCTCAGCCCAATCTCGTCACGGCAATAACCGATATAGACCAGAACCTTAGAATACAAGTCTTCCAAACAACAACAGATTTACAACTGATCAGTTCTCAGTTGAGAGGGTTAAATATAGAAGACGACCAAGCATACACGTTTTGGTCAAATCAACCGAACTACAGATTACCCTAGGCAAAAATTCACATGACTGTAGAAGGGTTCGAAAGAGAACAAACCTTTGGTTGTGATCCTTTAGTCCCACAGCCAGGTGCAGGAGACACTCTCACAGACATAGATACTAGTTTAAGGATCCAGGTTGTGCGAACGCCTGTGAGATATTCTGAGAAGATCACGCAGTTGTTGGTCCTAAACATAGAAGCTGAGAAAGCGTACGATTACTAGATATTAGGGATTAGGACTTGATTTCGTACATGACCATAGCAGGTCCACAACAACCAAGAGTCTACGGTTGTGATCCACAAATCCCACAGCCTAATGAATCCATAGGTCAATCAGATATAGACACTGGCCTACGCACGTTAGTATTCAGATCTACTCCACTCCCACCCATCATCATCGAACAATTGTCCTTACTAGATATAGCGACTAACAAAGCTAGAGAATTCTGGACTAGGCCAGAGAATCGTCCGTAAAGTCAATTATATTCACCATCCACCATATGACCTTATCTGGGGACGTACACGAAACTATCCCAGGTCATTTTCCACGTATTCCACAACCCATATATCGAATCACGCCAGAGCTCGATATTGATTGGAGCCTTCGAGCAGTCATCCTTGCCGATCGATCTATCATGCCAGTCCAAGTTAGAAGGGCCTTCTTTGCCTTAGATTCACAAATTCCATTAGTGCATGTCGAAGACATTAGATTGCCTAACTAGTTTTTCTACATCCCACGCATATTCCATCCCCACCGGCTGTCTCGGCCTGACCTCGGGAGGTCGGGTACGCGGAAGAGTTACCTGTAGATTCCCACGCTCGCTTGTCACTTTTCCAGCGCACAAAATTGGTGAACCCAACGTGAAACAAACAAAATTAGTGACGCTGACGTAAACTTCCTACTTTCTAATTTGGAGTCATAGTATTACGTGTTCTTCCAAGTTTAGTTTACTTTTCATCTCCTCCGCCTCATTATCTTTCACGAATCACCTTCGCTCCTTCCCATTATTCTGTGGGTATTCATATACCCCCCGAATATGTCGGGATTCGATGCATACGGCAGACCCCTCTTGGGTCTTGAGGCATACTACGCCCAACAGAATAGACAATCATCACCCTCACTCTCATTATGGGGTGACAACTATTCAACTAATCAGTTGTCAACACAAACTCCAAGAATCAGATATAGCTTCATCTTTTCAAACTGAGGAGTTAGATCAACCCCCTCGAACGCAACAAACAGAGCCTTCAGGCTCGAACAATATGACATTCACCAGAGAATCTAGGTTCATCTCCTCAGGTATGCTACTTAGACCACAAATTAGTAGACAATCAGATCCATACCTGGTCTTAGATGATGAACAGTTAATACGTTATCCTAGGAGTGAACAACACTCCCGAGGTATGTACCCCTCTATAGGAGGTTTACAAATACAACCCGAGGTCTCTTTTCAAGAAAATACCTCTATGCCACTGCATATAGGAAATACTCTCAGAGAAACTTGGTAAGATAGCGACCAATTCATAGCAGGATATCACATGCCTATACAACACTAGGGTATACAACAAACACCGCTAAGGCAAAGCACCGTGACTTCACCAAATGAAGTCATTTCAACGTTAGTAGAAAAAGTGAGAGGGTTAGAACTTGCCCAAGCAAGTCAAAATTCTCAGTTCATGCAAGTAGGAAGTTCCAATCCTCCATACCACCCTGGCCAAGTAGATCTCCTCACAGGAGTAGGCACGTTAGGCATGCCTCCTCAGTATCCACAACAAACGCCAACAAGGCCTGTCATCTCTAACACTATTCCTCCTGGTCTAGTATCAAACAATCCATTACTGGACAATACCCCGTCATACTTAAACATGTACTCCAAATCACCACAAGGAGATATGTTCTCCTCTCCCGGCATGTTTGTACTCAAACACAGGGACTTCCCTATGCCCCTGCCAATGCATACGCTGTGCCATATCAACAACCCATCCCACCATCACTCCCTCAGCAACCGCCATCAATGGTCGAAACCTATGCGATAGGGACTTATTCAGAATATCTAAAAGAGCCCTTAGACTTCGCCATACGAAGCGTCATGCTTCTAAGACCCCTTCCCGATTTACCCAAGTACAAAGGTGAGGGAGATCCAAATGCACATATCAAAGCTTACACTACAGCCATACATGAATTACTCCCTTGGGATGGGGTTGTTGCTAAAATATTCCCCAAAACCTTGGAAGGCATTGCTCTCGATTGGTATTATAGAATACCTGAGGCTTCCATACATTCATTTAAACAACTCGTATCTGAGTTCATTAAGGCATTCGACATGAACAAACTGTTGAGAACAGGAATCAGGGAATTCTTGCACATCAAACAAGAACACAACAAATCTGTCGCCCATTTCATCCAGAGGTGGCGTACAGTTCTTTATTCTTCAGCAAGTGCTCCAAACATGGATCAGATGGAACTATGCAATTTATTCCTTCATTCTCTTAGCAGAGAGGTGAAGGAAGAAGTCCAGAAGTTCCCGCTAAGAACTTACGATGAAGTACTTGAGAGCGCTCTTCGAATAGATCAAGCAGCAATAGATAGTGGTCGTAAGACATATGGAACAAACGGGAGGTTAATCACCCCCAATCAGAACATTGCAAATTATCCCACTACCACAAACATCAATCAAGGACCTAAAATCCTTAACAAAAATCGGGGTGTAACAACCGATGGAGTAACCGACCAGCCCAAGAAGGTAAATGTTGTCAATACTCCATCACAAACAAACAACCAACGAAACAACAACTTTACCCCGACAATCAACACAGTGGATTTTAACCATCCACAACAACAACAACGGTGAAATCCCATACAAGGGCCAAGCCAAAATTCAACTAGGTATCAAGACCATAATTCAAACCAAAGACAACAAACGCAAAATTTTAATAGACAACGGTTTGATCAAAATTACGGGCCACAATACACATCAAACCAGCAAACTAGGAATTACAATCCTAACTCATATTGTGGTTTCCACAAGATTCGAGGTCATGACACTAGAATGTGTCGTGATTATAATAAATTCATACAACACTTGCCAAATGAACAAAAACAACTGTTTATGGATATGTTCTTAGCGGATCCTACGTCACCAACGTCAAATACTTTTTCAGGGGCAGTTTCCCCTCAAAACGCACCCCTAAAGATCTTTAATGATCCACTCCCAAATCATGATAACAACAAACTAAATCCAACTCGGAAAAACAAGGGTGCAATGACGGGAAACAATGATCATGAAGCCTCAACTTCACTAAACTCATCAGTTGCGCCACAATTAGGAAATCAGCCAAGACCCAAGATAGTCAGTTTGGTGGAGTTAGACACTGAATTACCCATCGAAGCTATAACAAGGACACGAGAATATTTCTCTCAGCCAAGTCCAAACCACCTGCCAGAAACGGATAACATCCAACAAATCGTAGCAAAGCCAGTGGGTGCTTATGATTTAATTAATGATCTAACGAGAACCTTCTCGCATATCTCATTTTTAGACTTACTAAAGAACTCTCCTACCCACAGGGCTGCTCTTTTAGAAGCATTGGGTTTAGGTCATTTAATTAACATCACTCCACCTCCTGAAACACAAGTAAATCATGTAGATTTTGATATCCACCCTCCGGGGCAGCCGGACAAGGATGTCGAATTCATATTCGAAATAAGTAAAATGCCTACAGATGCTGAGATCACACGCCGAGGTGATCCAGCCTTACACTTACAAGTATGGGTTTATAATAACTACGTAAAACGGGCAATGGTTGACGATGGGGCCGCAGTTAACATAGTCCCCTTCTCTTTCCTCCAAAAACTAGGATATGGGGAAACAAACTGTTCCACCACTCGAAATACATTGAGAGGCTATGATAGCCTTAAAGCCACTTCGATAGGAACCATAATACTACCGGTCACCTTAGGACCCAAAACAATCCTGACTGAGTTTTATATTATAGATCGGGAAACTAATTATAATATGATCCTCGGCCGACCATGGATACACCGAATGAAGGCAATCCCTTCTACTTTATTCCAAGAAGTAAGATTCTTGCATCTAGGAAAGGTATTTGTAGCCAAAGGCGATCCAAAACCTTTCGATATACACCTAGCCGACTTAAAGAAAAGACCAGGTGTGCACTCGGAATTTGAACTTCCAGCAAACCAACTTAATAAACCCACTGACGCAAAACCAGAGGAGAAGTTGGTACCTACAACGGATCTTGAAACTATCAGCATAACCAAAACAACCCCAACCCCCAAAGATAAGGCTAACACTATAGAAACAGTGTCATTAGGGACTACTGCAAAAATCGTTGAGTTAATAGAACAAGATTTACCAATGTTCTTACCATTTGATTCAGTAGGCATAGGATATTCCCTAGGGGTTGGTTCTCTTCCAGCAGAGGATCTCTGCATGGTGGAAGTAGAGTGCGCAAACACAACAAATACCCCAACATCTATATTCCCAGCTAAGTATTGGACTCTCCATTTTGATGGGGCTAGGTGCCGTTATGGAGTGGGGGCAGGTATAATTCTTACTTCGCCCGAGGGGAAAGTCATGCCATTTTCCTTTAAACTAAATTTTGAATGCACAAACAACGGCACTGAGTACGAAGCCCTCCTCCTTGGCCTCACCTTAGCCAAGAGAATTGGTGTTGACAACATCAGAGTCTTAGGAGACTCGTAATTAGTGGCAAACCAAGTTTCTGAGGTATATGAAACTAAAGCCGAACACTTGCAGCTTTACAAAAATGTCGTATTAGATTTAAGCAAGGCATTTAACTTCATATCCATTGAAGCAATCCCGCGAGAGAAAAATCTTCTCGCCGATTCAATAGCAACTTCAGCATCACGTTTTACTCCAAGCAATGAGTTAGAAGATACCCATTTCACGGTGTCCATTCGTGATGAACCATTGATAAAAACAATGACAAATCCCCTTGCAAGCAGAAGTGAATCTACCACCCCAGACCATGTCGATAATGATATGGCCACTTTGGAATACTTAAACACCTATGCGGCATTACATCTCTCCTATCATATGCTAGATTTGTCCTTAATTCCACATTCGTCTTCCTATTTCGGAAATCCCATGATGAGTTTTCCCTCACAAATAGAACCTAGCATATACGCAGTAGAAAATGGGGATGATTTGGATTTACCCCCAGCACCGCCTGAGTTTGAAGAGGGTAACGCCTCTTTGATCGAAGAAACAATCGATGTCAACATCGGAACGGAAGATGAACCAAGAATTTTAAAACTAGGATCCTCGTTAACCCCAGAAGAAGTAGAAATACACACTCGAATCCTCAAAGAACATCAGAAGGTGTTTGCATTTAATTATAAGGAGATGACAGGAGTCACACCCCACATTGCGGTGCACAACCTCGTCACTAAATCAGATGCAAAACCAATTAAACAAAAATTGAGACCCATGAAACCCAAGGTAGCTCTCATGGTAAAGGAGGAGGTAATAAAACTCCTCCAAGTAGGATTTATCAAACCAGTTGACTACTCCCAATGGGTATCTAACATCGTTCCCGTTCTCAAGAAGAATGGAAAGATACACATCTGCATAGATTTCTGAGACATCAACAAAGCATGTCCTAAGGACAACTTCCCATTACCATCCATAGATGTCATTGTTGATGCAACAGCTGGATTTGAACTTTTGTCTCTCATGGATGGATTCTCGGGATACAATCAAATCAGAATATCTGAGCAAGATCAAGCTAAAACTACGTTTATAACTCCTTGGGGAACCTATTGCTACATTGTTATGCCATTCGGTCTCAAAAACGTCGGTGCTACTGTACCAGCGAGCTATGACATACATATTTCATGATCTAATCCATAAAATCATGGAATCTTACGTTAGACGACTTATTGGCTAAGGCCAAGAAGCGTTGTGACCATCCGGAAGTACTCTGCATGTCATTCTTTCACGCCTAATAGAATATGGAGTCACGCTAAATCCAGAGAAATGCGTCTTTGGTGTAACGGGAGGGAAGCTCCTAGGTTATATCATATCGTCACGAGGGATAGATGTCAACCCAACCAAAATCCGGGCTGTCCTCGAAATGGTTCCACCTTCGAATGAATCTGGAGTCAGGTCATTCCTCGGAAAAGCTGGGTGCAATCTGGAGATTCATCCCAGACTTAAGCTTCGCCGTTCATCCAATCAACAATTTACTCAAGAAAGACTATAGCATTGATTGGACCAAAGACTGCAATGAAGCCTTTAATGCAGTTAAGCGTTTCTTGTTGTCACCACCTACGCTAATGCCACCTAAGCTAGATCACCCATTAATTCTATATTCACGAGCTACCAATGTCTCGCTGGCCTGTATGTTGGCCCAAGAAGACGATGACAAGAGAGAACGCGCGATTTATTTCATTAGCCGAACACTGCTCGACTATGAAACACGCTATACACAAGCAGAACAAGAATGCCTTGCCATAGTCTTTGCTACTAAACACTAAGACATTATATGCTAAACCAAGAAACAAGGGTCATGGTAAAAACTAACCATTTACGAACTTTCCTCACACAAGGGTCCTTGTCTAAAAAGGCTGGACGTTTTATAACCTTAATGGGGGAATTCGAATTAACATTTGTAAATCAGAAGTCAGTTAAAGGACAAATCATCGCAGATTGGTTAGCTGACAACCCATTAGATGGAGGTGATTTAGTAGATTTAGAATTTCCGAGATGAGTGCGTATACTACATCGAAACCCGACCCTCTATCTCTAAATGCCCCTGGTACACCGATATCATTAATTATATCATGGACCGTACATACCCAGAAGGAGTTACACCGCAGCAAAGAAGACGGTTACGCATTATCGTAGCTAAATACATCATTATAGAGCAAGTGCTCTATCGAAAAGCATTCAATGGAATGCTCCTAAGATGTGTCGACACAGAAGAATCCAAGAAGATTCTCCATGAATCCCACAGTGGAATATGTGGAGGCCACTTCGGTGGCCATGCCACCACTCGAAAAATACATCGAATGGGCTATTTCTGGCCCACTCTAGAACACAACGCAATAGAGTTTGTACGTAGGTGTCATAAGTGCCAAGAATTCTCCCATGAGATCCACATGCCGGAACAAGCTCTGTAACCAATCGCTACTCCATGGCCCTTTTCTACATGGGGCCTAGATTTGATAAGGAAATTCTCTCCCTCATCCACAGACGGCCATAGTTTTATAATCACGGCCACTGAATATTTTACCAAATGGGTAGAGGCTATGCCTCTTACTACTGTACCTGGTTCTGTGATCGCCAAGTTCATTTTGAACCAAATCATTTGTAGATACGGTATCCCGCAAATCATTATCTCCAATAATGGAACTTCTTTTAAGAATGAAGAGGTTCGCGAGCTATGCAATAAATTTAAGATAAGCCATCATACGGCTTCCTTGTATTACCCCCAAGCCAACGGACAGGCTGAAGCGACAAACAATACACTAAAAGCCATTCTCCTTAAAACGTTAAAAGAAAACAAACGAGATTGACATTTGAAGTTATATCCGGCCTTGTGGGCCCACCGAACCTCAATAAGAACACCAACGGGAGCAACTCGTTTTTCGCTAGTATTTGGGGCAGAAGCAGTTCTCCCGCTTGAGGTCGAAATACCCAGTCTCCGCATTTCACTACAAGGGATTCTGGATGAAGACGCTTATAGAGAAGCACATCTTTCCCAACTAGAAATCCTAGATGAAACTAGGTTAGATGTTGAACAGCGGCATAGAGCTTATGCTGACTGAATGTGCCAGCAGTATAACAAGAAGGTCTATGAACGCGACATATACGAAGGTGATCTAATTCTAAGACTAGACAGTCGTATCGACAAGAAGACCGGTGAAGGAAGGAAATTCCGGCCCAAATGGTTAGGCCTGTACCGAGTCATGAAGGACTATGGAAACGGTGTATACCTCTTATGTACGCTAGAAGGTGAGGAATTTGGTGAAACAGTCAATTCCCTGCACCTCAAGCGGTTCTATGCATAAGCAGCTAGCACTACTTATATAACTACTACATTGCATCTTCATATAGATTAAGATCATTTTGTCCACTTGTTTCTTACATAAATTGTGATCAAGGAATCTATCTCTCAAAGCAATTCATTACAAACTCATGATGTTGTTGGCATAAAGCTCTTTAATCATACCTCTCCATCTTCATGATATCATCAAATTATCTCAGGAATCTTTTATCAAATAAAGTCAGACATGACGAAGTCTTAATGGTAACCATACCAAGATCTGCAAGTTTATTCTCGCTTTGATTTCTTCTTAGGATAGGTGTCTTGCCTATGGTCTGTTCTAGAAGCTTCATGGTGTCACATCTATCCCATATATATCTCTTTGGAAATAAGCACATACTGACATTTTACTCAAGAAAACAAGTCAACAACGTGATTAAACAAAAAATTTTATTTTACACATTTCCTTGCCCCACCAACCTTCGGTGATGAGCTTGCGTCTCTTACTAGTGACGTAGGGTTGGGAAAGGATGGAAATGCCCTTACTCGCCTATGCCTTGCCCACGGTGATAAACCCACGCTTCTTACTAGTAGCGTGGGGCAAAGTATAGGGGGTCCTCTTGACAAATAAATGTTAAAAGGTCATACACAAACAATTCAAACTTTGAAACTTTGAGTCAAAAAGGAATGAATCAGATGTTCAAAATTCCAAGAGAGTTAAAATCCTAAAAACCCAGATTTTGTCTACTATGTGGCCATCTACGGGTCTAAGTCTAGATAAACCGCAAAGTAAGTCGCATTCTAAACTATGAAGTCACTCGGGTAGAGTAAGCTTGTAGCTTCCAATTTGGTTCCACCAAAGCTTTGTCTGTCTTTCACCACTATCATTTCAGCTGCACCTCATAACTTGTGCCCTTTCTAGCTCTCGGTGATGAGCCCTCGTATCCTACTAGTTGCGTGGAGTTAGGAGTGGGGAAAGTTAATCTGTTCATCGCACTGGTTATATTCATCACTCTGCAAAAAAAACATGAGGTATCCAAAATTGCTTACAGAAGTTAAGATTCAAAATCACATTATATCTACATATATCAGCATCATGAAATACACAAAAAGAAATACGCATTTACATCATTTGTTCTCCATTGCATACGTTCTAAAAAGCATATAAACATACATCGTAGTATACACAAAGAAACTGGAAATAGAAAAGAAACCATGAGTGCCAAGATTTGGATCCAAAACAAATGCATATATATAAATGATCAACGTTTATATACAATGCCATCATGCACTAAGCATGGTCAAAACGCTCAAAGAGCCCGTGATATACAAAGAAATCAATAATACAAAATACACAAGAGCCAAGAGGCCTCTCAATCCCTGCGCGACCCCTCCGAAGGTGCACGCCCACGCCTAGGACTCCGGATACGCCGGCGCTCTGAATGAACGGAGGGCTCAGGGTCTCAAGGAGCAGCTGTAGTCTCACCACGAGAATGGCTCCTCATAAGGTGCTCAACCATCCTATAGCCCGCTAACTCAGTGCGGAGGGTCGACACCATCCTGGCCACGTGCCAGACAGGAGAAAAAATGTCGGTATGTCTACCGACTACTGAAGGCTCCCCAGAGTCCACGGACAGCTCTGCGCGGGTCCTATCCATGGGGATCATCAGGGAATCAGTACATACCCTGCGGATCAAATCCCACCACTCGTCAACAATCTCTGTAAACAAAGGAGAAAATGAATTAGAAACTAAGCAGGAAACTAAAAGATACAAAAATAAAAACTAAGGAGAGCCTACAAATAAACATTAAAAGGGAGAAAAGGTAACTTATTCGGATCCCTAGGCATCCAAGATGGGTTGTTGGGACTGTCACCTTCCGCTGATGCCACTGCCGACTGAGGGGCTGATCTTGTGGCAGGGGCAACATGTCACCCTGCGACTGACTCATCCTCTCCGCTATGGCCCTGAGAGAGTGGCTCCTCCAAAACTAGAGTGTCCTTCTTTGCACTCTTCTCAGCCCTCTCTACCTACATAATATCCTGAGTATTATGCCACTCAGGATCACTGTCCTCGGTCTCCTCCTCTGTCCCTCCCTTTGAAAAATCCTTGGACTCAAAGTCAATATCTATGGGGTCATCGCTGTTATGAGCAGGACCCACAGCAATCTGAAGCAAAGGTGCCCGAGGCGCACCGGCTCTCCCTCTAGCGCGAACTATCCTCCTGGCTGCAATAGGAATGCCAAGAGTAATCACTGTCCAACCTTGGCCTCTAGTCCCCCCTCTGGCCTCACGAACTGATCTGTAAACTGGTGCCCATTAGGGGAAGCATACCCGCGTATGCAAGACCAAACTGCTGAGGAACCCTGCTGAAAAGGGTGTACCTCCACTCGTCCCACTCGATTGATAAGCTGCCCTGTGGTGGAGTAGGAGATCAAGGTAAGAGCCTCCTCGCCCCATATACCGGCCATAAGTCCGGTATGGTGTCACCTCCATGTCTGCGGTAGTAAGGGAGCCAACTGGCTGATGAGGTGCTCTGAGCACTGACATATTTGTCCATCTGGTTACCCTCACAGCCCCTAGGGTCTGCCACCTCCACACCCCTACTATAAGGGATAAAATGCTCATACACCTCAACTCATGACTAGAGTTGGGTGGCTCAGTGACTGTCCATTTAATTGGACCACCCTATATAGATCATGGTAGGTGGTCCCCAAAATATATGCACCCCAGGTGTATATCCGGCCATGCCCCTCTATCTGTGTAATGATGGGGCCCTAACAATATAACAGTGTGTCCCCTCCCTTGTCCCTGATCAATCTCGAGGCAAGGATCCCCATGATGGCCTGACAAAATACAGGGGATAGGAAAGGAAGGAATGGATCGAACTCTCACTCCCTTCTTCGACCCCATGGAGATGACTGCATCTCCCATATATGCTGCCTACTATGGAATCTGTGCCTGGGAGCCTGCTATCTCTAATGTAAGTTGCCTCCCTGATGATCAGGACCCCCCAGAATGTGGTAAACGTCCTCTAATGTGATGGTCCACTCACCGTGGACCCCTAGCAATCGGAAGGTGTTCCAATATGCATACCAGTAAGAGAATAAGTCACAAAGGATGTGGCTAGATGGTGCAATATGGGTCACGCGTGATATGCGCAGTATACCAACCCTCTGAAGTGTGTCCTCCTCGTCCTGCGAGAGGGCATCCAGTACCCCTGAGAGCCAATCACACACTCTCTCTCTTTCTGCTCCATCTGATGTACTCCTCTCTCGCCTGCATACACCCAAAAACACACAAAACAAAGCAAGTTAATATCTGAACAATACCGAGAGACTCATAAAAACACGTAGAAAGTGCTAACAATAAAAGTGCAATCTCAAATATATAGGTTCCTTTTGCACATTCTATGCAAAACCACCACCCTGAGCAGAGAGGTGGTTTTGTAACCACCTCCTTAAGGGCGGTGGTCATGTAACCGCCGGCCTGGCCAGGGCAGCGGTCATGTAACCGCCGCCCTGGCCAGGGCAGCAGTCATGGTCCGAAAATCCACGCGGGTTTTTAATCTAAAAATCCTAAAAACAAGCAAAAAAAGACCATTTAACCTAAAAACGGAGCCTACCTAGTAGGCGCCCCCCCTAGATGAACCTTTTAAACACTAGCATTTTAAAAAATGACCCCCCCATTACAACAAATTTAGCATTTTAAAATTAAAGGGGGGGAAGACACATAAACTGAAGAAAACCAACCTGTGATCTAGCTGAGGTCGGTGTTCCGCATGTGGAGGCATGATCGTGATCTCACTGCGAACATTTTGACTCTACTCGCGCGAGAAACCGTCACCATGGGTCCCAGAGCTCAAAATCAATCAAATCAACTCACGCAAATGAATAGGAAAATGGGCCCACTTGCATATATATAGCAGCCCTAACTCGTTTTTAAAAAAAATTTTCGTAGGTTTGGAGTACTGATGGAGGTAAGTTCCTATCCCCGCACAAATGGTACATTCTCATTCCCTATTACTTTAACATTTATTTTCCAAATTATTGTATCTATCTGCACTTGAGTTCTCTTTTCATTTTGATAGATAGCGGGAATTTTGGGATGGCGTCATTTCAACACACGGACTTGTAAGGTATAATTTCTAACTTCTCATTTCGGGACTGTCATACTCAGACCCACCGTTTTACGCCTCTTCATGGCTAAAATGCTTCTCCGAGGGGGCAATATGTACATACCCAAAATTGTAAAGGTATTGTACTGTCAGAACAACGTGTAACAAGTTCCCCAATGATGACATAAGTCTCCTCGCAAGGTGTTCAGAATCCGGAAAAGATCTCCAAGTGCGTGTCAACATCCCACATGCCTCGCTTAGCCCACCGCATGCCTTTGGTTTTCCCTTTTCCCCTATTTTCTTGGCCTTTTGCTCTTCAGTGACAAAACCGCTACGCCTGCAGGGTGGCGGTCTCGTGACCGCCGCCCTGAACAGGGTGCTGGTCTTGTAACCGCCGCCCTGATCATGAGCGGCGGTCCTTTACACATTTTTGAGAAAGTTGTTTTTACATGCGACTCATGTAAATATCAGTGATTTCACCTAGCTTTTCCTTGGTGACTGCCATGAGCTTGCATTTATGTTTTTGGTCCCCTGGAATAGTGTTTTGCCATTGTTTATATGTTTAAGAGTTCTAGTTTGGATTTTGACCTTTGGGTAAATGCAAATGCTATAAATAGATGGCTTGTGCTCAAGCAAATGGCCCCCTGATTCAGTTCTCATCTTCTCATTCTAGTATTTCAACACTTTTATTAGGATTCGTAGCTTAGCTTTCATTCATTGCAGGCCTATTTAGCAGTGTCTTACTGTTGGTAAGCCACAAATCCATCTTGTGCAAAGTGTTGTAGTTTAGTTCATTGTCTCAAGCTGTTGGTAAGCCACAAATACATCTTGTGCAAACGGTGTTATTGTTTTATCCAATCCATTAGAGTAGAATAGGTTAGGAAGCCATTAAAGTTGCAGGTTTTTCTCCTCAAACAGGATAGCTTGAAGTTCTAGGTGGTTTATGTTGTATGACTCGCAGTAAATCCTGCTAGGAAGTGCATAAGCCAAGCTCTGTACTCTTACGTTATACCTCTCATACTCGCATTATATTTAGTCTACATTTTGAGTTGTCCTTTATCCCAATATCTACTTCTGTCGATGCTAGCATTACACGCTTTTCTGGATCCATGTGAACACGAAAGAACTGAGGAGATCGCACTGAGGAGACAAGATCACATACACCACCAAATTCGCCACTGTTTTGCGGAGTCCAGGTTCTAGCTTTCAAAGTTCTAGTTAGAATCATATCAAATAAAGTAGTTAATTGCTTCATTTCAGTAAATTCTATTCTCGATATTACCAGGGAAGTTGTGGGGATTGATAGTTTCCTAAGAAACTATGATTCATTCGTCACTTCTAAGGTAGGATCGAGAAATAACTTACAAATAGATCAGAGTAAGTTATTTCAGTATTTAGAATAAATCTACAAATTACACAGACAAATAGCTACACTCATTTATTTTGTTTGTTCTAAATTGTTAGTTATTTGTTATTTCTAGATACATTTAAAATAGTTGCTTTCTTAAATTCATATAATTCGTCAGAAAATAAAAAAATAAAGAGTTCATATACGTTATAGATATATTGCAAATAGTTAACTTTCATTTTGCTATAGTTAGATTTACATCATTGCTTTTGTATGACAATCACGGGACCCAGGGAGCCCAGGGAATATGTATTTGAGCCAATCGTGCCTCAACCAAACCTCGTCATGGTAATAGTTGACATAGACCAAAACCTTAGAATACAAGTCTTCCAAACAACAACAGATTTACAACTGATCAGCTCTCAGTTGAGAGGGTTAAATATAGAAGATGACCAAGCACACACGTTTTGGTCAAATCAACCGAACTACAAATTACCCTAGGCAAAATATTCACATGACTGTAGAAGGGTTCGAAAGAGAACAAACCTTTGGTTGTGATCCTTTGGTCCCACAGCCAGGTGCAGGAGACACTCTCACAGACATAGATACTAGTTTAAGAATCCAAGTTGCACAAACACCTGTGAGATATTATGAGAAAATCACGCAATTATTAAGTCCTAAACATAGAAGCTGAGAAAGCATATGATTACTGGATACTAGGGATTAGGACTTGATTTCGTACATGACCATAGTAGGACCACAACAACCAAGAGTCTACGGTTGTGATCCACAGATCCCACAGCCTAACGAATCCACAAGTCAATCAGATATAGACACTGGCCTACGCACCTTGGTATTCAGATCTACTCCACTTCCACCCATCATCATCGAACAATTGTCCTTACTAGATATAGCGGCTAACGAAGCTAGAGAATTCTGGACTAGGCCAGAGAATCATCCGTAGAGTCAATTGTTTTCACCATCCACCATATGACCTTATCTGGAGACATACACGAAACTATCCCAGGTCATTTCCCACGTATTCCACAACCCATAGATCGAATCACGCCAGAGCTCGATATTGATTGGAGCCTTCGAGCAGTCATCCTTGCCGATCGATCTATCACACCAGTCCAAGTTAGAAGGGCCTTCTTTGCCTTAGATTCACAAATTCCATTAGTGCGTATTGAAGACATTAGATTGCCTAACTAGTTTGTCTGCATCCCATGCATATTCCATCCCCACCGGCTGTCTCGGCACGACCTCGGGAGGTCGGGTACGCGGAAGAGTTACCTGTAGATTCCCACGCTTGCTTGTCACTTTTCCAGCGTACAGGATTGCACCTAGTAAGGTAGATCCTTAAATGAGCGCTGAGCCCTCCATGTGTCCATGGATCTACCAATAAGGCTATACTAGATGCCATGCAAATAATGCCCTAATCTAAGTCCTTTCGAGGCAGCAATGAAAACCTCCACGTGATCCCGTATGGCGCAAACCAAAATGGTGAATTGTTCAGGATGAGCTACTGTTCCTCCAATGTGGACAATTTTTGGGTGTGGGAGTGAGCCTTAGATGTTTTTAAGAGTGCCCCGTCGAGCCACATCCAACCAAAAAGGGCCACATTGGTCCACTGATGCTGAGATGTAAATTTGACTGGGAACAACATAGACCCGTCAAACCTGGTAAAATGCAGGAAATAGGCACCATTATCGGAGCTACCGAAAATGAATCTTTCTTCAGGAGTACAGAGAAGGGTGTTGAGAAATGTTATAAGGTTCAAATATGATCCCCCATCATGAGCTACATCTAACCACGTTATCCATAGGTAGTCCTTGTTGACAAAAATTTGGATGAGGGAAAAAATCAGTTGGTGACTATGGAAAACAGAAGGATCGTCCTTAAGGATGAGCAACGTCAAGTTTTATGCTATAAGTTATAGTTACATCTTAGGAAGAAAGGAACATCCCCAAGGAGCATGAGGATTTTTCCCTCATGTTGGACCTTTAAGTGATCCTCGACCAAGTGTAGAGGGGACTGATCACATGGCATAAATCCAAATGGTCATCTGAGTAGAACATTCTATTGGAAGCATCCAATACAAGGATGATAGAAAACATGATAGAGGCCGCCAAGTGAGGAATTCTCAATGACAAACGGATAGGTGAGGACTAACTATTGAGCACCAACAAGTTGGAGAAATGACAGGAGTTAAAAGCCTGTGACCTAACATCCCTGTCTGAAAATGAGATGATTATCTTGGACATATTGAGTAATCTTCCATCCTAATTTTTTTACATGGCATAATACTGAAGGATGCTTCAATCATCCAAGTCATGAAGAGTCGCCGATTCTAAAGGATCATTTATCTTGACTGTAATGAAGCATATGAAGCTCTAATAGAGTCTTGAAGGTGAAATGTCCATGAGTTTCCAATCTCATTGAATAGGATGTATATGGAATAGGAGTAGGATATTTTTTAATTACACAAACCTATCCTAACACTTGGCTGAATTGTCCTTGTTATCTAGAACGACAGAATATTCCTACGTGAAGAATTCAAGTCAAGAAGAATATAAATGATTTGGACAAACTTGTAGATGTAATCTACAAAGGATGTAAAATTTTGACTGGTTTTTGATCAAGTTGCTTAACTATACCTTGGGGAATAGTTTTATAAGTTGCTTCAATAGGATACCTATAAGTTTCATGAAAACTGAAGAAAGGCCAGTACTCTGTAACTAACACCATGTAGATGGCGATGAAGGTCTTAGCTGTTGATTCAGAGTTTAGATGAGGTCTCACGTAGAACCGTTATTCGAGTGGTTACCCTGAACTGCAGTAAAGAATATAAGGAGGACCTGTGCAATATGGGTAATCTCCTAAGAGGTGTAAGAGTAGGTGTTGGATTATCATGTGATAAGGAAGTAACTAATTTGGTACATAGGGAAACTAGTCCCTCTTCTTTGGAAGACTGCGAATGAGAGTAGTATGAGGAGTGCTCTAGAAAACTCAGGTGAGGTCAATCCGATGGGTACAGTGAAAGAGTTTTCATATCTTTGGACTTTGAACCAGTAAAGGCTTCTGTAGATTTGAGAAAATAGGCCTTGATATGATGAAGTGTGATTGTAGAGAATTGCAATATGATGTTGGATCATTTGTGTGATATGGGGGAAAAAGCTATATGTGTGACTAGAAGATTTCTTGTGAAGACATTTTGGGTATTTATAGTAGTACTTGAGTGTATTGATGCTTTAACAATAAGTGAATACTGAGGGGTGTTTTAGGAAACAAATGAAAATATAGGATTGAGAAATAAGAGATCACAATGCTTGTTGGTTCAAGAAACTAGATGAATTTGGATAAAAAAAAATTGTAAAGTGTAAGTGGAAGTGTTTAGTATAGTTTGGGATGTAAAGATGCTTCCTCATGTAGGAGTTATAATGATCTGTAAAAACAGGGGAGTCATATGGTGCTTCCATGGTCAAGTTCAGGTGCTTGAAACAACATTGTTGGAAGTTGAAACTTCATAGTAGTGTGGGTGCTTAAGGGGATTAAAATCCTTGTACATCTGTTATGGTAACAGTTATCCAGGTATATTACAAGGTATTTTAGTGGGTTTTGATCATTCCTCAAATGATAAGGGTTGGGATACGACATTAGAACATTGTCTCCATATGTGACCACATTAGTTATTGTGGGTATCAGAGTTTGAGGAAGAGCTGGTATTTGTTCCATCAATGGTATAACGGTTGATCAATATTGGAATTGATTTCTGAGTTTTGAGAGGTGTTTTCAAAGCCTATTGGAATGGATGAGGTAGATGATTCACCCCTGGACCTCTGGAATGTTGACGAAGGATCTAATGTCGGATGTGGTATTAGGCTGAAATAGTTGCTTCATGAAGTAAATCTCTGATAGTTTGGATGGATGATATATTTGCAATTAAAATCATGGTTAAATTAGTCTGTAAGCTATGGGAGTAAACACTGAACTTTAGAGATGTGGGTATCACATTTCGTAACTCATGGATATAAAAGAGAAACTCAAGTATATGGTCAATGATGAAGCATGGTGTAAGCCTGCAAAGATTCCTGGAATCATCAGTAGTTGAAGATTGTTTCAAAATAACTTAAGTGAAAAATAAGATTGGGTTGTCCTCAGATACATGAAGAAGAATTGAGCTTGTCCTTGAAAGATTAATGGAAAAGGTTGTAAAAAACAGGTCGTAAGGTTGATTATGTGAAGCATTTTGATTGACAAGCTCTAAAGGTCACCCTGATTGATGGAATCTTTAGACCACATCCTTAGAACAGTCAAGTGACAAGATATGTCTAGGTTGTGGCAAATGAGAGAATATGGATGGTAGTTGTGAATAAAATTATTTACTTTTACGTTATACCAGTTTTATGTTGCGACCTAGACTCAGTAAAAATGGTCAGATAAGAGGAAGTCTCACAAGGCTCACTGCCAGTAGTTTGTCTGCATATCTATCATTCATATAAAAGTCCCTGAGATGAGTTTAGATTAGGCACTAGTTGAGTGACCCACTGTTGTAGTCCATATGCTAGATGTCAGATGCGGGAGATGATCTTGACAACTACAACATTTGAGGTCATTGCCTTAAAGTTGTCGTTTGGTGAACATGGTCCTTAGTATAGTCATGTTTCAGGTCTATTCTCAATTCAATTTTATCTAACTCTAGTTCAAGTGGGTGCATGATATCCAGTTATAGTGGGCCATGGTAAGAATAGAGTCATGTTAAAGAGTTCTGAACGATTAAAAGGTATTTCATGAAAGTCAAACTAGGTATATTTGAGTCTTCACATTGAGTATCCTATCTATGAGAAAAGCTTCACGTGATTAACATTGTTTGATTGTGTGAATGGATAATTGAAGATGATAATGAGTCACCGTAGTGTGATTGATAGTTCGAGAAGAAAGTGTCAAGTTGCATGCTAAACAAATGGCGAACAAGATCATAGATGCTCTAACTTTTGCGCGATGTTAATCGAATTATAAGGTGTCTAGAAATAATTATAGTCAATCAATGAAGGAGGAAGTAGAATTATTCTAGGGGATCAATGAACAAGGTTGAGTCTTCTCAACAAGTTTCATATGATGGGATCAAATTCCATAGGGTCTTATGAAGAAAGTGTAAAGTACCACAGTCCTGATCTCTGCATGATTAGATTACAGGAATCTTTAAATGCACGACAAGTGAGTGGTTGTTGTAAGATATTCTTTGATGCAAAAATGAAGGATAATGAGGTCATGAATTCACAGTATAAAGGATATGGTCCTTAATTGGTATAGATGGGTGAATTATGATACATTGCAGATGTTCATCATGATGATAGCGAGACCTTGTGTTATCTAATGTATCATATCAATTCATGAAGAAGTTAAGTTAATCTACTCAATATAAGGCATGAATGGAAACATTGGTAATAATGTCTGTTGGGAGATAAGAGGTGATGGCTGCAATTTAGTAAGAAGTGGTCACATGTTGTATACCTATGCTGAATCTTGCGGATGTGTCATGGTCAGGTCTTGAACTCAACTTATCATGTCCAGTTTGGTTGTCAAACCCATAAGCTATGACCTCAGTAAAAATGGTTCATTGAAGCCATAATCTAAAGGTTTGTATGAGATTTTGGGAATATGATAGGATTATTGGGATTGGGTAGGATAACGCAGAAAGTGCTGAGTAGGGATGTGGGTATGAACAGGTTGAAATTATTGTTGAAAAGGGTTAGATACTGCATAATGTAAAGTTCCCGTAAAAGGGGGTTGGGAAGTATTGACTGACATGCTAGATGTGAGAAGATATTACTGTCTAGCTAAGTTGATATGATGTTTGGGCGTATTGACTAGGGAAACTAGTGGGGATAGCGACTAAAAAGGTGAGGGGAAGAGTAGTGTTGATTATTTTGTTGATTAACGGGAGGTTGTGAGGAATAGGTGTGATTATCTAGGTAGTCTGATTAGTCAAGAGATTGGTGGAAGAGGAAGCAAGTTTGGCTATAGAAATCTCATTAGCTATAAGTTGGGTATCTTGGGGATTGGTTTGATAAGGATAAAGTTATTGGAACGGTGGTCCATCTAGGGGAATTTGGGTTTATCTCCTAAGGAGATAATCTTAGAGTGCAACTGGATTGGCATCCGGAAGCTCTTGGAATATGGTATCACTGAGAGGGACTCCGGGAGGTCCAGAAGGAATTGATGTAACAGATGGTGGGGTGGCTGGTCTAGACGAGATGGATTGATCGTATAAGAATGGATTGGTCTCACCTAAGGCCGTAGTGCGAACTAGGGGTTCTGAGTGAGAGATATCGATAAGAGGTTGAGTGCTCATAAAAGAGGTAATCAAAGGGACATATGAGGTAACTATTATACAGAACATTTGCTGAGATAAGGAATCATTTAAAGTAAAGTTTTGCTCCATTATTTTGGCTTCTAAACGAGTGACTATGGGTATGAAAATAATTTTTCTCAAGCAAGTCAAGTAGACAGTTATTTTTATGCTCTTGTTTTTATTTAAGAAATTATGCAAAGAAAATGGGATGGATAACCGGATGCATAGGAGAAGGAAAACTATGTCTTGTTTTAGGTTTGTTATGGCTATGGAATTTCTGAGGCGGTTTATTGTTGGGTGATGAAATCCCAATCAGAAAACCATGTAAGGGGATGTTTTGATATGTTAATTTGATTTGTGAGGTTTAAGGCTGTGTGTGATAAAGTGTGGAATATAGAAGATTAAACCCCTATTTAAGCTATGTGGGCAAGCATGATGTAAAAAGAATATTCTTTTTAAGTCTGAAAGAAAGTATGATATTCAATGAGGACACAAACATGAATGGGAAATTATTATGCAAAAAGGAAAAAAAAGGGAAAAAAGAGGAATCCTTGGATAACACTTTTCCTATTTATCTGCACTTCTTGAATGATGAGCGATCCAAGCCACAAACCCAACACGAGAAAGAAATAAAGTAAAGCCTCACGCTGCAGTGTTAGTGGAAGACAGAAAAAGCAAAAATATAGATAGAAAAGAAAGAGATCACCAAAAAGGTGGTCCCACGAGGTGTGCCTAGAATGCTGTCTAAATTTCTCATTCCTAATGAGGTTAATGCTCTAGCTACTAAAGAAATTAACAACTTAGAAATATTGGAGGGTTTATGTTAGCTCGGGTGTGATGATACAAGTGCACGATAGATGATGGATCCTTGCTGCTACAAATTAGATGAAATATGCAAGTAAGACTGAAAATGATTTTGGTTAGATGATTTGGGCGGGGGTCTTCCGACAAGGTGGACTCGAGAAGCTTTGACTTCCTCATTGGATGTCAACCCCAGTTGCTAAACAAAAGTGATGTAAACAAGGAAATGTATACTGATAATAAGCAAAGGGACAAGGAGTCTAGTAATTATGCACACATGTGCTAAGATGGTTGTGTGGACACAAGAAAGGGCATGTATGCTCAGTTGGGTATGCATACGCCAGTAGGGTCACACAAATGTCTTTAGGTGTGTGCAAGCATCAAAGGAGGGATATTTTTTTAGACTTAGAAGAATTTTGGAAAAAAATTAGAAGAATTTATGGGTTAATAGGGTTATGTTAGATGATGTTAGATAGAAGAAAGGATAAAAAGTGTGTTGTTTGTTCTTGCAGAAGTAGTTGTCTACCCTACAGACACGGGAGTGGCATGAGAGATTAGCTGCATTCGAGGTGACCTTCTCATGATGTGAGTAGATATTTTTGGAGACCACTTTGGATGTGATGGGGCTCTCCTACATGGTGCAGATGCCACATATTACATTAGATCATAGTCTCCTTACAACCTAAGATTAAGTGTTTCCAGCTTCCTATTGGTGAGATGACTGTCACTTTGGAGGACGTATGATAGATACTTAGATTACTCATAAATGGCTCACAGATAGAGTACATTAGGGGGTAGGCCCAAATTATTGACTGTTTTGATCAAGCTGTTTTGAGTGGATGAGATACCTTGAGAGGGTATGTCAGTTAGATTTCATCCCTGATTTAGAGATCCAAGATTATCATAGTTTGTAGTATATTTTATGGATCTTGTCAGCTACATCTTGATGCCTAACAAGGCTGGAGCTTCATTCTCCTTGGGCTTGATAGGAGTGATTCGTGACCTACTGAGAGGTGAGATATATTGTTGGGGTCAGTGCCTCCTTACACACCTATACTGGGATCTTCATTTGATTACTTTCTGTGGTCAAAAGACCATGGGAATAAAATTTCTATAGATTTGGGCCTGGGACCACATAGCCATTGGTGGTCCTGCAGGTGCACTACAAGACCGCACTCCTGATGAGCCCTTAGTAATAGGATGGGCTCCTGTAGCTGAGGATGTATGGGGGCATATGGGTGATACCTACTTATATCACTGCGCCTTCAACAATATATAGTTACATATGATAGTCTGGAGGCATTATAGACATTATCAGTAACCAAAGGATGTGTTAGAGCTTGGTGTGGCCATGGTTGACCATTTCATTCTTAGTAACCACATTTTCATCATAGAGTAATATAGTATTAATCATGTGCAACAACAGTTTGGGGAAGATTAGGATGTTCCAGGGCTTGAGATGTGGTACACACTCCGTGTGAGAGAGAATTTTGATATAGGCCCACATATCAGGACACAATGGGCCAGGGTGAAATTTGAGTAGATGCTTCCATTTCCCCGGGTACCATTATAGAAGATTAGGGATCCTAGGACTATAACTGCGTATCATGTCTGGTATGTGACAGTTCTTCCCAGATGTTTGATTATACCATGGGCTGCATGGGATCTAGGAGTATGACCACCTCTAGAATACTAGCCTCCTAGAGGGAAAGGGGGACAAAGATTCCAATAGGGTAGCGATGCAGATGATGATTCTGATGGACAGGGCCATGGAGGGGATGGACAGGGTCACATAGCACATAGAAAGGTTCCTGTGCAGCCACAAGTTCATGCATAGATGTAGATGTCCTAGGCGGTCTTACAGGTGGGTGTAGATATCCCTTTACAATAGGTACCACTACATATTCCATTACAATAGATGCCACAACAGGGTCTAATAGTGAGCCTGCCACACAGTCCAGTAGGAGGCAGAGGTGGTGGAGATGGATGGAAGTAAGATTCTTAGAGTACAAGGCAGATAGCTACGTTATAACAGGTCATAAATCTTCAAATCCAGGTCACTGCAAAGAGGGAGTGTGTGATTATATAGAGAGATCATGCAGTTTCTGAGAGGGCCCAACTCCAGGGCAAGAGAGACCAGCTAGCTGCCCAACATGTACAATGGCCTACAAAGAGAGCTTAGTTGATAGCGCATCAAGCATAGTTGTAGGTTGTTATATTAGAGTCAGATCAACTCCGGGTTGAATGGACACTAGCACAGGCTGAGGTGGCTAGAGTATCAGTAGAGGTGGTGTCTTTGCGCCAAACTTCCAGAGAAGTCCGTTACTCCTCGGGTAGACATGGATTTATCCATAACTTCTAGACAAGTGGCATACTATAGATAATTGTATTATGATCCCATTCTAGAGGGTTAGAGAGCGCTTGATTTTATTCAACATGCTATAAGCAGGAGCAAATTACATTCACACTAGCCATTTGCCTTAACTAGATAAGTAGATCAGCAATGAGCCCCTCATGTAGGTTCATCATAGTAAATGCCCCCGCCAAGTGGTAGACTTGGAAATCCTCATGTGGGAGAGAGTCGATCATGACTCAATGTTATTTTGATGTATCACATATGGATGTATTTCTGATGTATGCCTTGATATGAAGGAATTTTTTTGATAATGTATATGTACTATTTTTGGCTATGCCTCACTTGTGAAGGAATATTTTTAATTTATGCCCATGATGGCATACTTTGTATCCATATGATTATGTACAGAGACAAATTTTATATGGACATTTGATTTTGACAGATATATATGTATATGCTGATGATTATGGACTTTATACATGATGTTTGATGATTGTAGCACATATATTTGTTTTATGAGATAACATTAGATGATATCACATTTGTTTGATGATAAATGTCATGTTTCTACTTATCAAATGTTTGTATGAGATAGAAATAGATGGCATCATGTTTTTTTTTCATGTGGTACTAAATATTGTCCATGTTTTAATTTATGACATTGGGTTGGGGGGGATAGATTTTTATATTTGTGACCCCCCTTGCCCCCATTGATGATACTATGTGATGGTAACTTTAACATACATGCATGATGTAGACTATAACATTTATTGAAATATATATGATGTATGTGATGTCTAGATGTGATGATCGATGATATGATGACAACTATACAAATAAACAAGCAAAAATCAATCAAATCTAACTAAAGCAACACAAATATCCACAAGCATGCAAGATAAAATGAACTCATTTATAATGTACAACAGACTAAATAAATATTAATCTAAGTAAGCAACAATGAATTATTTTTTAAAGCACAAGAAAACGATGAAGTAATGTACTCAAAACTCTACAAACAAATAACTAAAAGTAAGTAAACTATTACTCTTTTTTTTACGAGACAGTCTTGACAACAATTATGACAACACATAAATAAAAGACTAAAGAAGTAAACACTTGTTTTTGTAAGACAATTTTCAAGGCCACTATTCACATTGTTTTCAAGTTTTCTATAAGACAATGTTATATTATTTTGTATTTTCATCCATAAAAGGGCTTTTCAAATGTTTAGACTTTTTCTAACATATATGAATTTTTTTGTGATTTTTTGAAAAAGCTTTCCGATGCTATGTATCGAAACAAAGCAGTGTGGATTCTCCCAGCGTTAGGTGGGAACCCACTCATCCAAATGCCATGTGGTATGTACAAGAGCGTGAAATGTGAAGCTACACCTAGCGTGAGAGGGGAATGTACAAAAGGTGATTTCTTAACATATATAGACAAGAGTAGAAAAAATAGATCAAGGCCACAAAAGGATAGATTGAAAAGGATCTCAAACTTAGAAAAAATAGCCCTAGATCAAAGCAAGTGTACTCCTTTTAGATATGAGATATGCTTGTGAATAATGAATCCTACCAAGGCCTTAGAAATTAGTTTTCACCCAAGGAATTTCCCAAAGTGCCACAATTGTGTGGTTTTCACACTTGGACAACCTGTTTTCTCATTTTATTTTTCCATTTTTATACTTTTTGTTGTTTTTTTGATATTTTAAGGAACACCACGCTCAAGCATAGAACCACTTGAGATGCATTACATTCATGGGTTCCTTGAGTTCTTCACCATCTAAATAAGTGAGTTTATATTCCCCTGATCCATATTAGTGACCACCCCATATGGTCCTAACCAGTTGGTCGCAAACTTGCCTTTCTTTTCTCAATCCCTAGTGGTGTTAAATTGATTTTACTTGAGTACTAGATCTCCTACCTCAAACTAGTGAGGTAACATCAATTTTTTATCCTCATGACACTCTCTTCTAATATAAATTTAGGTGATTTAGTGCCCACATATGTTTCTCATCTAGTAGCTCCAACTCTGCTAGTCACCAGATACTCTGTAATACCTCATCTTTGTCCAGATAATCTCTAAGAGATATTATCAGGGAAGGAAGCTCAATATCTAATGGTAGGATGCCATCAATTCCAAATACTAGGGAGAAGGATGTAGCATTACTAGGATTACAGATGGAGGTTTGATAAGCCTAGAGGGTGGGATGGATCTACAAGTGCCAATTATGGCATGTTTTACTGACCATATTTTCCATGATATGAACAAGTGTTTTATTAATGGTCTCTACTTGTCCATTACCTTGAGGGTAATAGGGGGTGGACCATTTAAAAAAATTTGGAAGCATTTGTCATAACACTTTATTTTTCTTGTTCTTAAAGTACTTACCAATATATTCTACAATGGTGGAGAGGATGTTGTAATGACATATGAGGTGGTTCATAATGAATTTTGAGATTTGTGCACTCGTAACATATGTAAGAAGCACAACCCCTAACCATTTTGTAAAGAAATAGATGGCAGTTATGATATGTGTATGGACATCTGAGGATTTTGGAATGAGCTTCCTTATGAGATCTAACCCCCATATGATAATGTCCATGGTATTGTAATTGGCTGCAAAGCTTGTGCTAGTGCATGGATCAAATTTCCATACTTTTGATAGAGTTCACACTTCTTGACACAGCTGCAACAATTTACTTCCATGGTAGGCCAATAATATCCCACTCTAATAAGTTTCTTGGCGAGCACCATTCCAATTGTGTGTGATCCAAAAAATACTTCATGGACCTCTTTGATTAGTTGAATTTACTCAACCAAATTAAGATAGTGTAACAGATTCCCATCATAAACATGAAGATAGAGGGTTCCTCTTAGGAGGGTCTAATGAGCTATACAGTGGATAAGAGATATTTTATCAGTTTGGGAAATATCTAGGGGAAAGGTCCCATCTTGTAAGTAGTTATATATGGGCTCATACTAGGGGGATAATGGGCCAACAACTTCACATACCAGATATGATCCCAATATGTCATATGCGGGCTCTCGCAAGTGTTCAACAAAGAAAGGTGCTTTCCTTTGTGTTAGGTGGAGTGTAAAGTAGAGCTCTAGTTGTAGTCACGACATTTACTAATTTATTCTGACATCTATTCAAAAATAATCCTTAAAAAATAGTATTTCATAGTTTCTACCATCTTCTTGTATGGGATGAGTTTTTCATCTTTAACTATATACTCATCATTGAACTTCTTGATGATCAATTATGAATCAACCATGCCCTTCAATTTACAGATATTCCATCTGATGGAAATCTTCATCTCGACAATGAGCACTTCATATTCAGCTATATTATTAGTACATGAGAATTTTGGCCGAAAAGCATGTGGGATGAAGTCTCCTGTCAGTGTGATAAGTACCACTCAGGCTCCTGAACTGTGATATTTGAACGATCCATCAAAGTGCATCTTCCATACGACTGATTATTCAATGCACATTATAGAAGCGTCTGACAGATCCAAACACAATGGATCTGTGCTTGGTATAGTATCTTTAGCTAGTTGATCTACAAGTACTTGTCCTTTGAGGGATTTCTGATTTACAAATTCACTATCAAACTCTCTTAGGAGGATGATCCAATTAGCCATTCATCCAGTAAACATTGGTTTAGAGAATAGGTATTTCAAAGGGCCAACTTTGGATATGAGCTTGGTTTTATTATTGAGGAGATAGTGGAAAAGAGTTTGAAAAGCAAATACCACAGCTAAGCACACTTTTTCAATCTAAATGTAATTTAGCTCATATGCAATCAAAGTGCGGCTTAGGTAGTAAAACACTATCTCTTTCTAGTTAATATCATATTGGGAAAGTAGTGCACCAACAACGTATTGAGTAGATGATATGTAGAATAACAAGGGCTTATTTGGGGTAGGTAGCATAAGAACAGGAGGTCTAGTCAGATATTACTTTAGTAGCTCAAATGCCTACTAACATTCAGGACCCCAATTGAAGGCTACATGTTTCTTAAGTAGATGAGTGAAAGGATGACACTTATCCACAAGTTGTAATATGAATAGGTGGATTTCCTAAATTTTACCTTGTAAGATACGTAGCTGCTTAAGTATATTTGGTGGAGGCATCTCAATAATAGTGGCCACTTTAGTAGGATCTACCTCAATCCCTCTTCTAGAGATAATGAAACCTAAGATATTTCCTGATTGTATGCCAAAGATTCACTTCTTAGGATTCAATATTACTTTATAGTCCTTAAGGCATATAAAGATACACCTTAGCATCGCTGGGTTCTCTTCTCTGGTCCTAGATTTCCCAAGATTTCATCCACATAATCCTCCATGATGTCATTCATCATATCATGGAAAATGACTATCATGGTCCTTTGATAGGTGGCTCTGGCATTCTTAAGTCCAAAAGGAATCACTTTGTAACAAAAATTCCCCTAAGGGGTAGTGAATGCAATTTTATATTGATATTCCTCTGTAATCTTTATCTGATTATAGCCTGAACAACTGTTTATGAGGGATAAAAACCTTGCAGTAGAATTGACAATCATGTCGATGTTGGGGATAAGAAAATCATCTTTAGGACATGCATTATTAATGTCTCTGAAGTATGAACATATCCTGATACCTATTGGTTTCTTTTGAACTGGCACTATGTTTTATATCCACTCTGATTATTCGATAGGTCTGATGAAACCTACCGCTAGTAACTTTTATAATTCTTCCTTGACCATAAATGCAACATGAGGGTGCATCTTCCTTAGCTTTTTCTTGATAGGTTTAGTGTTTGGGTGCACAATAAGGTTATGTATGACTAGATATGGGTCCAAACCTAAAATTTCCACATAATACCATGCAAATATTTCTGCAAACTCTCTTAGTAAGCCCATAAATGCTTTCTGCTCATGTACTGAGAGTGAAGCTCCTATTTTTACTATCTTGGGGTCCTCTTCTGATCCGATGTTAACGCTGATGGTTTCTTTGATCAACATTTTTGATGTATCCTCCATCCATGTAAGATTAGGGGTATGATGGAAAAGTAACAAGCGAGCATAGAATAAGGTCTTCTTCCAAGTGTGTCTTAATGATATTTTCACCCTTGGTGTGATCACTTTTTATGTCCTTTACTTTTTCTATTTATTTCTCCACAAGTTCCTTAAAGAGGTTTTCACTGTGTGTCTTCAACAAGGATAACTATTCAATGATGATAGGTGGAAGTGAAGTAGATCTGAATACTAGTGTACGTAGGCCAGCATCTATGTCTGATTCACCTATGGGCTCGTTGGGCTGTGGGATTTGTCGGATTGTAGATTCATTTTTTTGTGGTCCTGCTATGGTCATGTGTAGAATTGTTAATCCCTAGTATCTAGTACATATGCCTTCTTCAATTTAGAATTAATAGCTTTTTTCTCTAACCGCACATCTCATCCTCCTCCCCAAAGGATGCACATGCATCTAGGTTAATGGAGAAACCTTTCTTATGGTCACTGATTGGAATAAAATCTTGAATACAGTTATTGCTATGATGAGATTGGTTTTTGAATTATTCTATGGGAACCCTAGGTCCCGTGATGTCATACAAAAGTAAAATGTAAAATGAACTGTAGCAAAATAAAATGTAACTACATTGAACATATCGTTTTTTGTCAAGATGAATTTTAAAATGAATGAAAAGTGAATTTTTTGGTCCCAATTTAAAACAAACATAAGGTAGCTAATGTAGTTGAATCTATAAAAGGGTGAAGTGAGGAATCAATCATAGGAAACTATCAATCCCCACAGACTTCCCTGGCAATAGAGAGTAAGGGTAAAGTAATTAACTACTATATTTGATATGATTTCTAATTAGAAATTTGAAAGCTAGAACCTGGAGTAGAACAGTGGCAAATCCGATGGTGTGTGTGATCATTTCCCCTCAGTGTGATCTCCTCATTCCTTCATGTTCCAGAGAAAAGCATGTAATGCTAGCATTAACAGAAGTAGATATTGGGACCTCATGAATACAATGTGAGTAGGAGAGAGATGCGCAAGAGTACATAGCTTGGCTTATGTAATTCCTAGTGGGATTTATTGCGAGTCATGCAACATGTTAGAGTGAAAACCTACACTTTAATGGCTTCCCCCTATTGAAAACAAACTATTCCATTGGATTGGATGAAATCCTCACATGGATATGGAACGGACAAAACAACACTAACTAAACAGCAATGAAAGAAACTAAGATCGCAATGAGAAATCAGAGGCAAATTCCGATTTGTGGAGCACAAGCCATCTATATAGATATTTGCATTTACCCAAGGTCAAGACCAAATATGAACTCTTAAACTATAAATAATGGAAAAACACTATTCCAAGGAACCAAAATCATGGGGCGGTGAAAAAAAGCTGGTATGTTGAAATTTACATGAGTCATGTTAAAAGAGCTTTCTGGAGATAGGATCTTGTCTTCCTTGTGCATTTATTTTGCTACCCTTACAAATCCTAATGAGATTTTCAGCCCATGGTGTACCGTTATCTATTTGTATCTCTGTGCCTTTGGTTTTCACTGTGCATCTTGGAAATTTTACTCTGAGGCTTTTTGTTATTGGTCACATGGAAAACCTTTCTTGTGATCACTTCAAATACCCATGAACTCTACGATGGCCTCATCTAAAGAAATTGATTTTTTATTGGTCCCAATTAATAAGGTCAAGATATATAAGTTTGATTTGTGGAAATTGGAATGGAAAAGGGTAAAAATGGTAGAATCCATGTTAGTAGAGGCAAGGTCCTCATTTTTCAGAATTTGTGACTGTTAGAATGAACAAGAAGAGGGTCATCGATTTACTGAACCCTAAATTTTATGCCAAGGCCATGTTTATTTAATTCCCATGAGGGGGGATTGGGACTTCCTTGTGCACTTGTGATGCACCCAAATTCCTCAGGTAGACATACCTATGTGTTTTGGCATACTAGGGCTTGGTCACATCTTTTGTTCAAGGTATCTATTTTGTAACCCTCATTTTCTCATTGTGACGAGGGAACAAACTCCTCAAAGGGACTAGGATAACTAGCCCGGAAATTGGGGAAATCAGGTCTACCTCACATGTTTTAGGTGAAAACAAGAGATCATAAGACCAAGAGGGCATATTGAAGATTGAAATCTTCTACCGGGCCATACCACCCTACTTTCATCTGCCATGAGGCAAAGGGAGAGAGTGATAAGGAAGGGTATTTACTACTAGCCTATAACGTATCAAGGATCAACCCGAGCTTTCAGAGATTCCATTTGTAAGGGTATAGAAATGTCCACTGAAGGAAATTCATACACTATTTGTGAAAACCTATTTAGTGATCTATAATGCACAAATGGTTCAGGATATCCATGGATGGTAACTACCTACCCTTGGTTCCACATATGGAAAGTGGATGGTATAGCCTATATGGCATGGATCCATGGGTGGCCTAAGAGCATATTATAAGGAAGATCTAGATAAATGTCATGGAACTTCATGTTGTGATTCGTGGGCCTTACTTCCATAGGTAACACAATGGTACCTACTGATTCCTGCTCTGTATTATTGTAAGATGTAATGGTAATTATATGAGAATCTAAATCTTCTTCTATGTGCCCTAGATTCTTGACTAGATTCAAGGTAAAAATAGTCAAACTTGACACACTAACCAAAAGTACTCTCTTAATCTTATGACGAGTAACAAATACCTCGATGTATAATGGCAAGTTGAGTGTGTGATTATTGAGGAGAATCTCATTTTGGTCAAATGAAATGCAATCATCCTAAAAAAGGTTTGTGACCATAGCTTAGAGGCATGAAGGATTGACATTTGCTGACACTCTTAACCCCTGAAGTGTTTTGTATAGAATATCCTTATGAGTTCCCGATATCTTGAGTAGGTCTAATATTGAAATCTTAGATGTGGTCTTCTCAAGTTGATCCAAAAAATTATATTGAACTTGTTGAGGGGTAAGTAAAGGAGTTTTTGAGATCACTAGATGAGTGCATCATGTTGCCACACAAAATCATTGATAATGATTATAATGGTGTTGAATTGCTCATTAGATGAATGAACACAATGTATTATTGAATCAAATGGATTATCAACTGATGTATATACATAATTAGTAGCTATATAACCATTGGATGATTGACCTAGATCTAACTTCTTTCCTTTCCTATCATTCTTAGGAAAGGGCTGTTTGAATATCCTAATTTTATTATTAGGGCCTTGTCCTAACTTAGGTGAATCTACCTCAATCTTTCCTTCCTCAATGAGGTCCTAAATAGAGTGTCTCAACTTCAAAAATTTATCTATTTTGTGCCCTTTGACACGATGAAAGTCACAATAGTCCTGATCTCTATACCATCCTAGTTTGTGTGCATCATCTGCGTATGTCACTATAGTCAGTTATTGAACCATGTTTACTACCTCTAATTGTCTCAAAATCATAGATAGTGAGTTTGTAAGAGGAGTGAACACTCATCATTTGACAATGTTTAGGCTAGGTTCTTCGGTGAGATTTACACGAGGACCACTTTGAATTGTTTGAACTCTTTTGGAGTTAGTGATGCCATCTCCTACAACATGCTTGTTCTTGTTAAATAACTTAGGCTTATCTATAGGTTTTGACTCTTGTTGGTATTTGGAGAAGGGTTTTATCATTCCTTTCACTATTAAAGCCTTGTCTATTTGGCTTCCTTTCTCAATAACTTCTTCAAAGTTAGTGATACAATGAATTTGTAAATTAAATGCAATGTCTGCGTTTAAATTAGAGAACAAATATATTAACTAACTTCTTCTCGGGAACTATACAAGGGAAACGACTATTTAGACCTTGTCATCATTGTAAGAAGCCAACGAAGGTTTCATTTGGTTTTTGTTTAGTGCTAAATAGATCTAACATGGTTGTACACTATTCTCCATATTGAATGAGAAATGACACAATTTTTTTTTGCTAATGTGAGCCATGTGAGTATATTCCCTTTTGGTATGTGGAGGAACCATTCTAATGCCTTTCCTCTTAAGTTGTGAGGGAAAAACCGTATTTAGTAATTATCACTATAAGCTACTTCCTGGAAATCCATGTAGAAGTATTTGATGTGATCACTAGGATCACCCTTGCCTTTATACTTATCGAATTTAGGACAATCAAAATTCTTTAGGGAATGATGTTAGTAACATGTCTCACTTGAAAGACTAGGGACATAGTTCTTCGTATTGATACTTTTTACTATGCCTTACATTGCTGTCCTGAAGGGTTATGAGAATGCTCTTAATTGATTGTAACTCTTACGTAAAGATTTTCTATTTGGTAGGAGAAGATGGTCTAGGTATTTGAATTTTTTTTAAGACTCCATCTTCTCAAGTTTTGGAGTAAATTTCATTAACTTTAACTCTAGGTCTCTCTTAATGTATACCCTTGCTTTTATCTTTACTTACAGAAGAAGCTAAGTTTGTTAGTTATTGGATAAGGCTCTGTATTTGGCTTTGTATAGTAGCTTCCTTATTTTGAGGGTCTTCTTCATCATCATTTTGAGGAGGAGGTACCTCATGTTGTTCATGTTCTACCTTAGTTCTGTGACACATTTTAAGGGGTGGTAGTCGAGAGCCACCTTTTTGCATTGACATTTCTCCCTCAACATTGGTACCCGGAGGTAGAAGCATTCCTTCCCTCAATGTTGTCGTCCATGTTAAGGGGATGTATTTGTGTGTCTTCTTCATCTTTACTAATGTCTTGGATAGGGGTTTCTTGATCTCATGGTATTGTTGCACCTAGCTCTAATACTAATTTGATTACACAATCTCTATTTCAGAATAGGAGGTCATCAAATTAAGTGATATCAAAGTTGTCTATGTCTTAAAATGTATCACTCTCATCTCCACTGTGACCAATTAATACATCTATGTCTTTTACTTGGGATAAGTGAGGACATAAATTATGACCCGGAAAAGGATTGAGCTTCTCTTCTCCTTAATTCTATACTTGTGATAGGGGCATTATGAGTTGTGTTGACACAAGGTTTTGTTTAATGTTATCAAGGGTATAACAAAACCTAAATGTAACTTGTGACAATCTATTTTACATTTTCAAAAAGTTTAATCAATAATGACCTAAAGGACAATGAATCAATCTATGAATTTGGTAACACACAATGGACAATCATGCAAGTTTTGGTAAACCAATCAATCAATATGAAACACTACACCCTAGGCTAATGTCTTCAAAAGATAGGAATAATTTAACACTAAATAACAACACAATATCACCACCTAGGCCGAGTTTAAAATAAACAAGACCTATGTGCTAAGATGAGTGTTAACGTGATCTCCCTACAAGGTATACTTATAACTAGTTTTAGATACAAACAAGTCCCACAGTTTTTGAATAATGGAGAGTTATAAATGTAAGTTATGCGTAGCAACTACTATCTATGACACGTTAACCAAGATTTGAAAAATTGAGATATTAGTATCAAGATGATAGTTATTACGATACAAACAATGTAATATACAACACCCTCAAAATCCTAAGGTGATGTTTGGATAGGATAACTAATGTCTAAGTATGCTCAAGAAGTTATTACACGTGCGAGTAGTGTAACAATACAATATGGAGACTTAGATCTAGTTTCACAAGTGAAAAAAATATTTAAGTATCATAATTGTATGGCTATGCAATGTGGGAAGTGTAACAACTTCAAAGGAGGAGTCAATGATGAGATGAAACCTAACTATGAATGATAATGAGTATTAATATGGGTTTGAGACAAAGGGCCTACTAGAATGTGATGATGTACCATTCACACTTACAACGTTTCATTCTGGTATTGCAACTTGGTCATGCAAGTAAAATAAAAAAGTTGGTGGACATGATTATCTCTAGTGATACCCACGTGTGTTGTTCTCTTTTTTCCCAATAAGGGACAACAAGATAGCAAAGGTGCAGATCAAATGAGGTTGAAATAAACTTGGTGTCACTTGGGTAGAGTTTCACCTCATCCTAGGATGAGTGAAAAACTAAGCTAAAGTAAGGATTTATAGATTTCATGATGAATTTCAATTATTTCAAACTTGGACGGACTCTTTCCTTGTTTGAATAACAAGGTTTTGACTTGAAGCAAGTCTTTACTTTATGAGATATCTATAGACCATGTTTGGCTTATATACGACAAAGTGTGCTCCATGAAAAAATAACTTCATTTTGGTTCTCTTAGCTAGGTGTCACAAACTACCTCTATGCGAGCTTGATTTTCCAAGGAAGTATCAATTACTAAACCTTGGATTATCTCGGCTTTACTTTATCTCCTTCGATACAATGAGCATCCAAAATGGGTTCAGTTGTATTTTCACTATGGTCGCAATGGACGTAACTTTGACTCTAAACTCATAATGGAAAATACTAATCAAGCGGGTAAGTGGAGCACTTCATCATTTCATCCACAAGGTTCCCTCTTGCGTGGAATAATTTGGGGTTCCTAGGAGCATCCCATCTTATTGTAGCTTAAGGCCTATGTCAAAGGGAAGTTTATCCTAGTTAATTAGACGGGTTTACCCTTATCCAAACTTGACAAATCAAGTTTTTTGAATAAAATAGTGGTGTGTTTCCTTATCTTATAGATTAGTGAGGTTTTGTACATCTGTTGGAAACCTACAAAAAATATGTGTTAGTTTTGTCTATACTCTCCATTCTTTCACGAGCGATGTGGTCCTTCACACAAGGATATCAGTAATTCTCTAAAAGACATCATATAAAGAGGATCAAACATCATTTCTGATTCCTAAGATCGTCCTAAGACGTGCAAAGGAAGAGCATACCTGAACGAGAAACCCCTACTAGTTAGTGAATAATGAAGAAAATCTTATAAATTCAAACACTCATAATTCATTCCTCTTATCCAACTTTGAAGGTTCATTCCTCTTAGAAGTGTAAATGAAGTGTTTTAAAAGCATGAAAGAGGTATTGGAGATCGTTTCTGATTCCCAAGATCACCTAGAAGGTGCGAGGGAAGAGCATACATGATCCAAACCTTACAAATGAAAATCTAATTATGAAAAATACTACCGTAACTTGATAAAAACCCTACTGCAGAAAAATCAAATAAACAAACTTTCATAGTGGTCAAAATTATACAACAATTCCTGCATTTAGGAGTAT
The DNA here is from genome assembly GCA_019776745.2 of Taxus chinensis. Classification (NCBI taxonomy): domain Eukaryota; kingdom Viridiplantae; phylum Streptophyta; class Pinopsida; order Cupressales; family Taxaceae; genus Taxus; species Taxus chinensis. Next base: position 649,026,143 of record CM034148.1, on the reverse strand, counting down.
GCACACCCATAAAATATACCGCACTAGTGACATATAGTCCCTATTAGTAAGTATAAAACTGTAAGAGACACCTGCATGCCCTTATTGGCATATGTGTCAATTTGTAGACATATGCACACTTCTATCAAAAATTTAAGGAAACTGTTCAATTTTATACTTTGATGCCTGCGAGCGTAAAAAAATTTATCAGGACATGTGTGTGCCCTTTGATGCATATGTGTGTGAATGAAGACAAGTGTGTGGGACTGTGGAAAACACAGTCAACATTTACATATGTGTAGGCTGAGAAGGATGTGCGTGTGCTTTTTGAACATAAGCATATGCCTGGCATACGTATGCCCTAGCCTGTCAAACAGATAAAATGACATGGAGTGATGTAAACGTATGTGCATCCCAAGAGATGTATGCACATGCTTACAAGCTGTGCACGCGGCTCAACAAAAATGCAAGGGTTTGGTTATTTTATTTGTCAAAGGGTAGGAAAATTGTAGGTAAACATGTGTGTCGGTAGAGACGCATATTTCCACCACCCTAGGGATGTATACATGTGCGCTATGTCTTATAACTGCGCGTGGATGTGTGCCAATGTGTGCATGCACACCTTTATAATGCACTTGCACATGTGCCTGGAAAAATGCACATAAACAAGAAGACAAAGTAATTTTTTGAATCTACTCAAAATGTCAAAACTTTGATTTTTAAACCAGTTTCTAACAAAAACAATTACTAACTTGTATGCAAAAGGAAGTTTTTGAGACACTTAGGGTTAGGAAAATGTTTGGCACACATATTTTTAACCTTAAAAAATGCATGATAATGGATAGAAAAATGAAGTTTAAAGCTACAAATCTTGAACTCAACTTCTATGGACTATGGAGTAAACTCCCACCGGGCATGCCAAATGTATGTATTAAAAGATTAGCTATGTTTAAAACAATGAAACTAACACCTAGTAGTCCCACTATGTAGTTAAGCCTACCATAAACATCATGATGAGAGTGTAATGAAATAAAATCCTTTAACAATGCAATGAAACTTAACAAGAATCAAACTAACACCATTAAACTTATTTCTACTTCTCTAGATTAGCTTAATACAAAACGAACCTAGCTATATTATAAGAAATCAAATTTAGTATTGTTTTCTCCAAACAAATAGTGAAGAGATCTCTCCAAGTTGTCTACAAGGACAAGCTTGGATCTTCCCTTACTAACTATATTTTGAGTTAATAGATGCAAGATGGAGGAGCTTCAACAATGGAGGATAGCCAAGATCAAATGTCGTATAGTTTAAAGCTACCACAAATGAGATCTAATGCCTTTCCAAAGTGTTATGATATTTTGTTATGTAAACAAGGTGTAAAGTTGAAAGGGAGAGGTAAACCTTATATTTATAGATTTCCGTTTGGGAAGATCTAAAATTCTGGTGCATGTGGGACAAAATGTAAGTTCAAAAACCACTTTTCACAAGTCAAATTTGCTATCTTATATTAGTATTAGAAGCTAATTAATCTTTTAGGATTAATTAAGGGTTCAAGCAAGCTTAGGAAGCTTTCTGGGAGCATATGAAGACAATTTGAATATATTTTGAATGTTATGGAAGTAGGATTTAGCCAATAAGAAGGTTTATTGGTTAAATACCAATATAGAAGGCTTAAGTAATGTGTACTCATCAATAAAGAGTATTACAGTTAATAAAGTGTCACAAACTAGCATCTTGAGTGAGATAGAAGTATCAGTTAGATAACGAAATATCATTATTTTGAATAGATGAGGAGGTAAGAAGATGGTTAGTGCAATTTAAGTAATAAATTTCTTTGATCAAATTATAGGTGTTTATAAAAATCATATAGGAAAAAATAAACAAGGACTTAGCGATGAGCTGGTTGCATACATAGGACACCACTCAAGATGTCACAAGAAAATATGAGCCATCAAGGCTTGTACACAACAAGGCAATCAAGAAAACATAGGGCATAACCCAAAAACAATGAAAAAAATGGTACAAATAAATCAAATAACCACGATTGGAAGGGATCCTACAAGGAAAATGCTACACATAAAGCACCCATTAGCATGCTATGAAAGATAAATAATATGTGAAAATGTGATATCTGAATATAGGAATGGAAATGTGATATATTGCAACAAGAACACCTAATAGGAAGTAGTAAAAAGGTAGATGCCCCTAGGAGCCTCAGTGGGACTGGTAATGGACAACACCAAACATCATACATCGGGTAATAATTTTTAAGCAACTTGCATTCACCTCAAGATACCATGTGAACATGTATGTGTGTATAAAAAATGATAAAGCATACTATGAACTGTAGTAACATGATAAACAAAAACATGGAGTAGTATAAACAAGGAAAAAAGAATCTAATCAAGATCTAAGCTAATGTCTCTAGATTTTTGAATACATATATGTGAAAGAAAACTATCTAAGAGGGAGGAATAAGGATGCTCCTTGGTGTAGTGTGTACAGAGTGTGGTCCATAAGAAGAAACCCTCAACAATCAAGTATGAACCAAGAATAAGAGTGCATCATCTGAGTGGTGTGGGGGAATTAGGATGCCCCAAGTGTGAATTCCAAAATTATCTATGCAATGAGAGTACTAAGAAAGGCCCCCATAATCAGATGATGTAAAAGAAGTACACGTGTGAACATGGTCTAGGATATGATGGTCACGAGAGAGTGTATGAGGCCAAGTATATATGATAGGTCTAGATTGAGCATGTGGATAAATAAAGTGCAAAATATTTCTAGATGGAGCATGTAAAACATGTGGCCTATGCGAATATTTTCCCCAATGAGGTGGGCTATGGGATCGATAGATGTGATGAGGCCTATGAGTATTAGCCATGTGTGAAGGAAACTAAGATGAATGCATAAAAGTTGTTGCAAGAGGAGTAAGGGATTTAGATACCATAGGAGGTGTCAAGGCTAAAGATATATCATGAATATGAGAAGATGCACTAGGAGTAACTGAATATGGGATGGCCAAGAGGAGCCAAGGAAAAAGGTTTCCATGGTGGAATTCCTAAAATAGTGATAAGATGTCTCTCATGGATAAAATTAAGGTGCAAGGTGAACAATAAAAGTCACAAATTTGGCGTCTCGGATCCAAGTCTCCTAAGAGCATGTCAAAATGTATAACAATAGATATAACAGTAAATGACATATAAATAGTAAGAGGCCCAACAATGATGGGTACAATAATATGACCATGAAAGTGGGAGATGTGTGTGTTACCTAAGATAGAGGGAAACCAATGGAATATGAGAAAGATAATGACCATGCATTGTATTTGAATGTAGGATGTACCCTACCATTGTTGACAACATGGAGCCCAACATAAACATCAATATGTAATCTATGGGAGGATAATGAGGCATAAAAATCAACATAAGTGAAAGTTATAACAGGTGATGGGAAATCAGTATCACCAACAAGGAATCCAAGGGGGATGATTCGAAGAAGCATGAGGAGGCAATGCGTGGTAAGTATGATTAGAAGAGGACTTAGGGTCTAACTTGTCATGCTTAGGTAATGGGTCATTGAATATTTTTAAATTTTCATTGTCATTAGTATATTTAGGAGTAGTGGATTTAGGAAATTTTATATCATTATTGTCATTGAGACCTTGAATTAAAAGATGAAGCTTGAAACACTTGTCATTAGAATGACCATAACATCTATGGTAATCACAAGGTGCATGATCATCAAAATTTCTACCATGGGGGCCTATTAAGATCATATTCAAGAGGAGGTGGAAGAGAAATAAAATTGATTTCAAGGAGTTGGGAAAACAACATACTTGGAGGATAAGTCAATCGAGTAAACACATTCTGAGTGTGTTGGAGCTTAAGCTTAGGATGTTGAGAAACAACATTGAAAGTAGGATTAACATCATTAGACTTGGGTTGAAAGGGAGATTTTATTGGAAATTTAGAAGAGTAATTATCAAAATATTGGAACCATATTTGAGTCTGCCTAAAGAAAGGAGCTTAGTCTTACGAGTTTTCATAGGTATGCCATAGATTGTCAAATGAATAATAGGAATAAAAAAGCACACATTCTTACAAAGGAGGAAAAACATTTTGAATAAATATATCTTGTAATTAAAATTCAGAAAATACATTATTAATTTTAGAAAGATTATTCTTGTAACGTAATACATAATCACTAATATGTTCATTAGATCCTTTTTTACTTTAAGCCATTTGTGCATAAGATATTTTTGATCCAATATTCATATAAAAATGAGCAAGAAACAAATCAACAAGAGTAATAAATGATTGGAATCAAGATCTTGGTACATTAGTTGAGTTACAAGTAGTTTATAATCATCAACCCGAGTTCCATTCCAATTGATTCCATTAGAAGCTTTCAATAAGTAGCCATAGAGAAACCTTGAGGTAGAGATCAAAATTCTCCATGTGAACCAAATGGAACACAACGGGGCACTCTCGAATTCAGATCATCAGTAGAAGTTAAGGACCCAAGCCCACCTCTATGTCCCACTTAGAGAATGTGCTCCTCCACCACTCCAGTTCATATCTTTGGTATAATAAAAGCATTTAACATCCAAATTTTTAAGGTTTTCCGTGTCTTTTTGTTGTTTTTGGTTGGTTGAGTAGCCATTGTAGGGATACTATTTAACTATTCTTATGCTCCTTTTTGGAAGTTTTATTCTCTTCCTATGTTCCTCTTTTTTTTATCTAGTAGTTAGGCCTTTTTGTTGGGGTGTGGCCCCCACCTATAAAAAAACTACGTTGTAACTCATGCTTATCTCACCTTTGGAATTTTTGTACTATGAGGATGGTCCCTCCCAAATCCATTTACCACTATTAAAATACAAAGTAATAAATGATTTGATAGAATGCAAGGGCAAGTCATAGAACCATCATAAATCATAATCTTATAAGCTCCTAGGAAACAACTTGGTTAAGAGGGTGTCATCACATGCATAATCTAGGAAAGTAACATGAAAATATTTGAGGTGCTCTTAAGGATCTCTATGGCCATCAAATAGGGGAAAATTTTCTTGAAACAAAATTTAGAGGGATTGGATAAGAAGAAATTTCGGGTGTAAGAGTGATATGAAGAAAATGTGAAGAATCAAGGGATGAAGATGAAGAAGAAGTAACTTATTGTAATTGATGGATTTGTGATTGTAAATCATGAAAAAAAGATGGAGAATAAATATTAGGATTCACTGTGGATGTAGGGATATGAGTGGTAGAAGCTCCCGTATTGGTAGGGGAGGAGGAAAGAGGAATAAAAGATGTGGTAGTATTAGAAATAATGATACCAATAAGAGTAGTGGAAAAAATCCTTTGGGATTCCTCATAGGAAGACAAATGAATAAATCAAAGTTTTTAGGATGTTCCACAAGATAATAATTGAGTTTATTAAGATCCTTAGTGGAAAATGTGTAAGAGGTATTAGCCATGAGGGAAAGGGATTTGAAAAAGTAAGCGTGAAATGGATCCGGTTCACTAAATGATTTAATGAAAGTAAATATAAGATAAAGACACTGTTGATTAAATGGATATAATAGTATTCAAACAAGATCAAACAAAGGAAATAAAAGTAAGAGTGATAGATAGGGTTTATAGAATGACTTAGTTTGTATTTGGAGGTATAGATTGATTCTAGGTTGGGGAATAGGCTCGGAAGGAAAATTTTGGAATGTAAAAGCTCTTATTCAGGAACTTGACTACAAAAATCTCAGGGAAATGAGCACTTAAAGTGGGAAAGGTCCACCTGGGAATTTGTGTTTGTTCTAGGTGCTAGTGTCTACCTGAGAACTTGGAATATGGTTCTTTTTGTATCACTCCTTATTTGTTATATGTCACATTAGATTCACTATGTCACACCTGTAACCTGTAAGATAAACCCTAGATACATGCATAGTACTCAAGCACACATTAGATGAATAGAATAATGTAAATTATTGAGTCAGACTAACCTTGACAGTCACCCGAATGTGAATGTCACTGAGCGCTGCACTACATTTTAGACTCTATGTTGTTCATTGGTGTGTGTGTGTGTGTGTGTGTGTGTGTGTGTGTGTGTGTGTGTGTGTGTGTGTGTGTGTGTGATTAGAATATTTTACCTTGAGCTAGGATGACCTAGTGCTAGTTACATAAAGAGATAATGGGATACAACTATTTTTTCCCAAATGAAAATTTGTGGTATAGAATTCAAAATAAACCCTCATATGCAGTGAAGTATGCAGCCCAAAATACAGTCCTTGAAGTAGTAGATAGAAAATATTAAATCCTTGTAATGGTATGTGCCTCTTGAATTATTCCCCCTAATGAGGTTGAATAAGACATGTATATATATGATTCTCTTCCTTAAGTTTCATCATTAACAAGAAAAATAATGACTAAAAGTGATTAAAGAAAATAAGGAAGAAGTAACATTCAAAATACCAAAACAAGAGGTAAAGAAGACACATGTGCCTAGAGGGGATAATAGCGCATGAACACTCGTATCCCTAGTGGATGGTCCGATACAGGGTGTCAAAAAGATAAAAATTGAAATTAGAGCTAAGTAAGATGTTGGCTAGTGTGTAAAAATGTAATTTATCAATAAGAAATAACAAGCAATAGAGATAAAAAAGAAAATCAATGTCAAAGTAAAGTATAGAGTTATTAATGGGTAGTTCTCTTGCTTAGGAATCATGCATATAAATGAAGTATTTAGGGGCTATATGTACATAGTAAGTGCATGATTTAATGACTAAACTCTACATATTTCTTAGTCATTCATCTACTTAGTTGAATTTATCCAAAGCACCATATCAATCCTAGACATCTCACCCAAAAAATTTCTCAGCCATCATAAACTACTTATCCAAAATTGTATGGATTCATACTAGGTCGTAATACAGTCTAGGCCAACCCATAACATCTGTATCCCACTTTCAATGTATCATTTTTCTAATTTTATATATTTTTTGGGGTCATCTCTTATCATTGTAGAAAAAAAAATCACTCACTTGGGTACATTTCTAGGTCTTAAAAGCATGTTAGCATTTACATGATTCCTAAGCAAGAAAACTAGTGATTGACAACTACCTTTGGTCATCTTTTCTTTGTCTCTTGCTTTATATTTTGTCTTACACACCCTACTAGCCCAGTCAAAATTCTATTTGTTTATCTTTCTTGGCTTTAGACATCAGTGCCTAGCCATGAGAAAAACAACCTAGGCACTCATGTCCCTCATGTGAGCCCTTGATCCTTTCTGACCTTACTCACTCTTTTTTGGGTCTCTTTTATCCTTTGGGAATATTTTTAACTTATGGTTCGACCTTCTAGTTGTCAATTAAAAAATTTAAACAAGGGAATTATATAAATAGATAGGTTATGTTTTCAAAATGAGGGACCAAACACTAAATATTACTATCATCACCTAAGATTGCATTCTAAAGGAACTTAAAGAACTTCAAAAGCATTTATCTAGCATCCACTCAAGGGAAAAGGGATAGCATACTTCTACATACATAACATAGGAAGGGGAAGTATATTTTATTCCATCCACACATGTTGTACATTTATACATCCTAGATCTATCCCACTATCATTTTTACGACTTACACATGGACATCTTAGGGCTTCATTTCTACAAACACACACACCAGAAATATACATGGAGTTTTATATGTAGTGCAACGCTTAGGCAGTAAGTTCACTATTTCAGGTGATTGGTGGGGTCAGTCCAACTCCCCTTTCTAGCATCATTCCTTTATTAGGTTTTTATGTGGTTTATAGGAAATGTGCAGGTGAGCATTATCTTTTTGTAGGTTACATGTACCTTCAGCAATCAAGGAAACCTATACAAAAAAAGACGGAAGCCAAAAACAAAGAATGTTGCAGTGAAGACATTCTGACCTAACAAAGTAGTTTAGAATCTGAGAATTTGTACTGGTCACCAGTGCCTAAATCTGGATCACCAGAGACCCAGGCTCATCATGTCCCTACTACTGGATGTACCCTTGTTCAACTTGGTTCCTGAGTTCTGCAATTTACAATGAGAAATGACAACCCTTTACTATAGTATGTTTCAAGCCTATTCCAGTGGATCACTCAGTTTAGATCACTTCCAATTCACTCAAAAATTATATAAGTCTTATTGTCTCCCTCGTATTTTCTTAGGTTTTTTCACATTACATTGCATAGCTTGTTACTTGTGTCATTACTATATTTTAGAATTTGTCATTTCAATTATTACATTAGTTACTCTGCAATATATATTTAATACAAATTATATTAAATCATTTTGGTGAACCACACTCGTGATCAAACACTTGGATCCTCATTTGTCCTATTTCATGGCTCCTAAAAATCCTCTAGTCTCCTTGTATTAATTACTTCAAACTACGCCCACCTTGTACAAGAGATTTTCTCCAAAAATCCCTAAACACTATGTACCTCCCTCATGATACGCCAACTTCAAAACTCAGTGCCATTTTAATATCATATATCTGATGACCCTATGTATCATGATACCTAATAATCCATATCAATCGACCCATCTTCAACATCATTTTAAGATTTACACCATGATTATTTCAAGAAAAAATTCAAGCTATGGAAACCACGATTGCATCCCTCAAAGCTAAAATCCAATGTCTCAATGATGCTTCTCAGGCACGTGCTAGTTCTTCTTCTACACCTCATCCCAATCTTATTTCTTATACATGTGCTCATATCAGAGGACCCCAAGTCTTACCACTATCAAACACTTCTCAAGTTTGATCTAAATTACTAAGACAACATGATATTCTTCCTTAGCTCCTCAATAAAAAATTGATCAACTTGCCAATTACTCATTACTACCCTCTTTATTGGACTTGCCAAATATATAGGTCTCCCATTTTTTAATTATCACATAATTAATGGACATCATGAAAATGATTTTCTATGCTTTAAAAGGAATAATTAAGCACCTTGAGCATCAAGGTTTCATTTCATTTACTTGCAAAACATTCCTACTACATGTTCATCTCCAATTGACTAAATTCCAATGGGATCCCAAATTTGATCCTTCCATGTCTATGCCTGCCAAAGTGAGGCAAGCATTCATTGTTTTCGATGAGTAGATTACTACAGTGTTCATTGAGGACATTAGATTTCCTTGATCACTTATTGACCACTTTCACCCATTTTTGTATATTCTACCTACCCACCTTATTTGGTCATAATTACTAATGTTCCTTCTTTTTTCAGTCAAGAACCACCTATCTAACCCATTATAACTAAGCAGACCACCTCTTAAAGATTTTTCCTCCATCCCATCCTAATAGCAATTCTTCTACAACATTACCAATTCCAACAACGCAACCACCTCTCAAAATATGTCCTCCATTTTCTCCTCATAGCAAGTATTCTACGACGTTACCCATTCCAACTAAGCAACCTATTTTAAAAATCCATCCTTCTGTCAACCCAAAACCCAACTGTGGCATCCTCCTATCAACCCAAAACCCAACTGTGGCCCTATTCTTTCTTTTACCTCTAATTTTGATGATAATATTATTTCTCATGATGCATTTCAAACTATGTCCCCGTCATAATGTCTCTTTGTCATCATCACATAGCTCTCCATCATCAACACACTTGGGGGGGGGGAATACACTTTCCCCATTTCTAACACTATCAACTGTCTCTAACACCTACTATCACACTTTATGCTATGCGCTTCATGATTAATCTTTCTTATGACTCCTACTCCTTCGGTACACACATTGTACCATCATTACCCTATGAGGTGCTCTAATTCCATGGTTCATACTCAACTGCTGAGGGTATGATTATGAAATGAACCTAACATCCATTATAATTCATGCTCTGTGATTCACAACATATCTTTCTAACATCTACTCTCACATGACAAACACATTACCCAATGACACACTCTTTTTCTATGGTTCATTCTTGAATATTGAGGGTTCCCAAAAATGAACCTCATCTCCTACACATTTGCTAGGGGGCACACTACCCCTATCATCTTCAAACTTAGAATACCATTCCATCACACTCATACACTACATTTGAATTTTTTGGTTGCATCTATTCTTGCTAGCTTCTTCTATTTACATGTTACACTTTGTTTTCCATGCTAGATAAATTTTTAGTATGTCATTATCATTCTATACATACACATGCACATCCACTTGGTCTTTTACAGTGAATGAAAATCTCTTCTTAGGTTATTACATGCTGCAATGATGCTTAGCACTGTACCTTTTACCAGTCCCAGTGAGGCTCCTGGGGGCATCTACTTTCTCTACTATCACATACTACACAAGTTCTATTACTACATTTTTCACTACTTCTCATTACAATTACTTTACCTTTCACTTATTTACACACGCCTTGACATACTATTTATCTTGCTAAACATGCTAATGGGTGCTTTATGTGTAGTATTTTATTTGAAGGACTATATATAACCATGGCTATCTATCACATTTTTCTTGACATTGTTTTCTACTGTATGCGATTATTTGCGAGCTATGTCATATGCCTTGTTTGATCATTGTATGATTTTTGATGCTTTGGCCCTGATTGTCTTATGACATTGTGAGTGATGTACCATGTTTGAAACCCACTTTTCAAGGTCCTTCTTACTTGAACACTTCCTTGTTACATTGTTTTCTATTACATGATTTAATTTCACTAATACATATTTCTATGCCACTTTTTTTGCATGTGCCTTGGTTTCTACGATGAACATCCCCTACTCTCAGCATATATCCATTTTAGATCAACATCAGGTTCTCTCTTTTGGGCTGCGTTCTCCTACTATCATCACATGCACCCCAAACAAGGGGGGCATACATTGGGTGAACAAATCACCCCCACAGAGATTAGAGTTATAATACAGATCTACACAGTATAGAAACAACATAGGAACACAGTCACATAATGGCCCAAAATATGACTTGGGTCCAAAACACAAAGTAGACACCAGTACCCAAAACCAAAAAATAGCACCTGGGCACTCTTGACCTCCCGAGAGCACTAATTTTCTATGGGAATACAAAGTCATGTTCTCAGTATAACACCGTCTACGTCAGTTTACAAAGTAGTTTTATAGTTACAGACATAGACCTTCAATTATAAAATATATTCTATCTCCTTCAATTAAAACAACCAATACAATAAAAAAAATTAGAACTAAATCAGGACATACCATATGCAGTGGTGCTTATGAGGCTAGAGTCATGGAAGGAGAGTAAAAGTAGGCCTCTCTCCCCAACACCTGCTCTTGGCACTAGATCACCTAAAAACTCACACTTTGCATGAGATCACTCAAAAAACTTGCAATTTTTGTGAGATATCCCAAAAATTCATTCTTCATAGCATTTCAAGACACCTTTCCATCATTTACATTCTTTTACATCAGGTGCACACTTTCCTTTACTAATACTTGTACACACTTGTACATATTTTGCATACTTTTCTCAAATTTATCATATATAGGATTTTGACTACTCTTTTTCTCTTCTTTTATAGGCCCATCCTTAATACACAACAAGCAGTAACCTACAACAACAAATACAAGCACACCAATAATTACATGTAACACATATGCTCCACCCCTAGGGTTAACTTCCTTTCCTAGTCTCCACGCTTCAGTTTGTAGTCATTCCACCCTTCACTTGGCTACTCGACACACTATTTTCCACAATATCTACAGGATCATAAGGTACACATCTTCTATCTAATTTATGTTATTGAGTATTCACTCAGCAACATAAAGTGGGGGCAAATGTAGACACAAAATCATGCACTTGGGTACATTTCTAGGTCCTAAAAGCATGCTAGCATTTACATGATTCCTAAGTAATAAAATTAGTGATTGAAAAATACCTTTGGTATGTTGACTTTCTATTTGGTCTTACACACCCTACATTCCAGTTAGAACTTTACTTGTTTATATTTCATGGATTTATACATTGGCGCATAACCAAGATAGCAGTGCCCAGGTGCTCTTGTCCCTCCTGGGTGCCCATGAACCTTTCTTACGTTACTCTTTTTTGGTCTCTTTTATCTTTTAGGAATATTTTTCACTTATGGGTCGGCCTTTCAGTTTTCAATTACAAAATTCAAACAAGGGAAATTATCTCTTTCTTAAATACATAATAACGAATGTGGAAGTCACTTTAGGGACAAGGCTATGTCTCAAAAACTACTTTATTGAGGCTACTATTGGCCTACCATGGAACAATAATAACATCAATATGAAAAATTATGTGATCAATTCCAAAAGTATAGTAATCTAAATCATGATTTTTACCATACATTATAGCCTATTGTTTCCTCATGGCCATTCTCATTATGGGTCTATAAACCTGTTAGTAAGAAAAATCTAGAATACACTTAAGGACATAAATTCATTATTACCACCATATATAATAATTCACTTAATGGGTTCAGGTAATATCCTTATAGTCAAATAAGGTTAAGGGATATTTTCAATTTCCTACTCAAAAATATTATCACATGTTTTGTAGTGCCATTAGAAAATTTCACCAATAATTCCTTTAAAAATAGAACGGTTAAAAAGTTTTGTGCCAAGTTCAAAATCAAGCATACATTTTCCAATCCTTATTACCAACATGGAAATGGTCAAATTGAGGCTACTAATAAAGCCATTATCAATATTCTATGCAATATAATTATGAAGCATGTCACCAATTAGCATTATCAGATCATATATTCCCTCTGGGATTATTGTACTAGTGTTTGTACATTGAAAGATGCTACCACTTTTTATTTAGTCTGTGGGGAAGAAACTGTTCTCCCACTTGAACTCTAAATTACCTTATTATGAGTCTCACATAAATATATTCTTAAGGAAAATGATTATCAGAAAAGTGATTACATGAAATCAAACTACTTGATTCTAGATGGGTAAAAGCTATTGAACATTTATGCATGTACAAAGAGTGCATATAGTAATAAATATTATGCTTAGGAGTTTCAAATTGATTATATTGTCCTCAAATAAAATTAGAAAAATGCAAATACAAAGACATATATCAAAGGTAAGTTTGAACCTAAGTGGCTTAGTCCTTATGTGGTTAGTGACAAAATAATCTTTGGTGTTTATCACTTGAGCTATCTTGAAGGAAAACCTATTAAAAACACCATGAATATCATGCACTTGTCAAAACATTACACTTGAACCCATTTATTGTACATAAAATATTTATTATAAAAAATTAAAATCATTTAAATAATTAGATAATATGAAAACATGAAAATACATGCATGATTATGGTTTGATCGTGTAGCTTGTTACTTTATTTATGTACTTTTTCATGTTTGTTTGATAGATTTCATATATACTCTTTACACACATGCATTCACAAGGTATATTGATCTTGATGTAGGCCATACATAGGTCGATACATGAATGAAAGGTATCAGATTGGTTCCTTACACTAATATCTAGGGGCATCCCCCACATTATAAAGTTGTTTTTGTTTCATTATATGTTAATTTACACATCCACCATCATGCTAGATTATATACATAGTACTTATTTCTATCTTTTGAGCTAACAAGACTAACGCGTGTCTTATGCAACGCTAACCTATCTCGTTATCTCTATTTTTTACTATTAATATTTTCTATGCTTGCTTCACATACTATTAGTACTAGTTTCTTATATATATTTCTTCCTTTATTATTTACTGTATGGTTTTTTTTGGAAGCATAGTGACTAGGGGGGATGAATCAGTCATACATTTTTTTTAGCATCATTTACTAAACCATACATTCAACATTTAAGTTTTCCATTCATAATACATAACCATGTGAGCTTATTAAGATGTGAAAAATTCAATAATAAGTGTATGAAACAAGATACATAGCACATGAACACCATATATAAGTGAGAAACCCTCAAAGGGAATAAAACCCATTGAAACAAAACTTTATTTAGTTATGTTTCAAATTTAATGAGGCAAAAACCCCACAAGGAGCATAAAAACCTAGTTTAGTAGAGAAAAAACCATATGAGGAGCATCAACCCATGATTTAATGACACACCGACCTCATAAGGAGCACCAACCCCTATTTTAGTAGAGCACCAACCCTATAAGGAGCACTAACCCCTAATTTAGTGAAGCAAACACTCCAAAATGAGGCTAAAACATCCTAATATGATCAATAACCAACTGAACCACCTTTACAAGAATATATATGATATTATTTTTCTACCACAATTGATGGAGATCAATTATTCAGTTCACACACCTTCAAACTCTCTTCAAACCCTCATTCTTCTAACTCGCTCAATCTTGATATTTCATGGCCTAAATTGGCTTCAAAGCATTTCAAAAATGATCTATAACCTTCCTCATACTTTTTCACAAATTCTTCATCTCTTTCTTGATTCCCATAACTCACTTTCACTCTCTCACCTAGGTCACATTTTCCCTCCATGTACAACTAGTCCAAATTTGAACCAACCATTCACTTTTATACCCTTTTCAAGGAAAAAACATAAAAAATTTTAAAGTTCTATACCAATATATTAATAGACATAACTCAAAATAATAACAAGAAACTCATATACATTCATAAAATGGACCCATATAGGTTGGCCACTTTCAAACACACCAAGCAAGCCCAAAAATAGCTCAAAACCCCATCACCTATTTCACCAAATACCTCTAACATCATCATGATGATTAGTAGATATTACCAATGACTCAAAAATGTTATATATGAAATAAAAACATCATTCATGGTCATAAATTATCTTGAACCAATCAAATTCTTCATAAATATGTCAAGAAGGCTCATATCCTTCTCAAAACAGTTGATTCCAATAACTAGTCTTCACCTCTTAACCGCTAGATCACACCATAGCACCTCAAATATGGAATGTAACAGCTCATTATAAAGCCACTGAAATTTATATCACATAAATTATTTCTATATCTCTTGAAACATCCATCTATGTAAACCAAACTTACTTTCCTATTCACCAAACTGACCTGCACAGAAAGTAATTTTAGAAACTAGACTGGTTTGCACCCTTTCTTTCATTTTCATGACTTCCAAATTCCTTAAATAGGGATAAAATTCATTCCTATTAACTTTCCAAATGATGTCAACATAAAACAATTCAAAACATGAGACTTCTACCTCCATCTTTCAGCTAGACAAATCTTACCCTGAAAATAAACAACCTTGGTCTTAAAAAACTAAGCTAGTTGACCTATCAAATAAAAACATCATGAAAAAAATACAAACCATTGGAAATACATCTAAATCTAATTTCCATAACATCTTACATTTCATTCCAAATTGAAGTGGAGGGCCTTCAATCAGGTCCATATTTGCAACTGCTTATTTAGGCTTCTAGGGTTCAAGAATAAGTCTTGAGACCAATTTGCTCCATCACCTAAAAAATCACTTTCAAGCTTAAAATTTTTTTTAACACCATTACAAATGTTTTCTAAGCACTCAGAAACCTTAAAAAAACATGAAGAAACACAAAATAGTCTCCAACCTCATGAAGCTACCCATGACCATGCTTAACCAAACATCTTCCAAAATTGACCTTCAAAGATAAGATCATAACTTTCCCATCCCTTAGATTTTTTTTTTTTGATATGTCATTGGAAATATATTAGAATCAAGATAAAAAACTTTAACCAAGTCTTAACTCCACCTGTAACTCCTGAAAATCCACTTTTATCATAAACTACTCCAAACTGCCCCAAAAACCAATCTTCATAAATAGGGAACATTTTGCACTTTAAAACCTAAACAATTATTTGAAACTATCATGCAAATCTATTAAAAATCCTAGGCTAAAAACAATGTCAATTTATTTCATACCTTCTTTTGAGAACTTTTCCACAAACTGAACATCTTTAGAAACATACGTTTTTAAGTGGGGCCCATATATTTTCACAAGCTCTATTATACCTTTTTAGAAATATGGAGGATTCCTCTATAACTTATAATCATTAAATTTACAAAAGTAATTAAAAAATACTCAATACACTCATTTTTCTCCAAGTTGTTTTGAGCTAGGGTTTAACTAGGGCTTCAAAGCAACTTATCTTCTTAACGATCGTTCATAAAAATGTGACGATAAAACCACCACATTATATTTGAAAAATATTAAAATATTTCCTAAAAATATATTCCAAAGATATCAGGTCCCCATGCAAAGCATACAATTCACAAAAAACATCATAAGGTCAACTTTTAGCACCAAAACACACTCTAGAAAACCTAGGTTTTCCAAAACTGGTGAATCTTACAAAATATTCTTCACTTTGACTTGAAATTGTGATGAAGCATAATTAAAACATCCTATAACTCTCCATACTAACCATATATCTTAAATATTCCTTTAAATATCTAACCAAAATGATTTACTTGTGCTTACTTAACCTCTCTTCATCTTCTTGTTTCCCAAGGACTATGGAAAAACTATAAAACCTCTGAAAAATAGCCTGAAAATAATCATAAACCTCATGTATACCATAACCATTCTGATACCATTCTTAAAAAATAATGATCAGCTCCAAAACTCATGCCTCCATACCATTCTGCATGCTCTAGGACTAGGAATAGGCCTAAATGACTAATTCACACCTTGAAAAACCATGAACTGATCAATTAGTCTTCATAGAGACACATGGACACTCTTGACACATCATTACAACCATGATGGAACTCATACCAACCTTTTTGAATCATATTATGACCATCCATGCTTGCACCATGTCTGAAACCATGCCTAGACACTATAGAACTTCACCAAACATGACACTACTAATCAACCATCATGTTTGACATTTGAATAACACCTTACGGAGAATGACATGACACCATGACACATTTTTCCATCAATATATTTGACTTCAATGATAACACTAAGACATAATGGCCAACAATATCCCCCTTTGTCATTGATGGCAACCATCTTCAGAAACATTGATCAAGACCAAACACACCTACTAGACATATTTTCCATATTTCTAATGCTTCTCTCCCCATTTGAAATCTATGAAAAAGGATACAATGATGACACTACATGTAACATGAAAACACAAGACAAGACACAATGGAAACAATGCACAGAACAACTTACTTACTCGACTTGACTCCCCCTTAGTATGTACTTTCTCTTCCTTGTCTTCATTAGTAGAAAAACTAATCCATGGACCTGATCTGATCATCCAAAAATCTCGCTATGAGCTAATATCCTCCAATTTTGTCTTCATTTGTGTCATTCATCACTATCTAGACATGAACCATGCTTGAAGCCACTAAATTTGCTTCCAAATTCAACATGATTGACTTTAGGACTAATGTCCCTAAACAACATCTTCAGTCCATTTTAGTCAACTTCCATTATCCCATAAAAGTATTCACAACTCATGAGACATCAATTTTTGATTCCCCTTGAAAAGATCTAATTGAAAATGTAAAAACTAGAGATCATACCTCAACCACATGTCATGAAGATGAGCCTAATCAGAGACCTCTTCCCTGAGTCACTTCTTTTTGTGATTACTGCCTTCTTTATGTAGTGTAACACTTGCTATAGTCTTGAAAAGTTATTCCTTCTCCAATATGCTTGTAACCATCTATATCTCTTCCTAATAGAAACCTCTAGGTACTTTGGATCATGGAGTAAATATCTTGATACTACCAAATTATACACAACTCAAAGCACAAGAACCTTCATTTACAATTCATTCAATATCAAATCTATCAATTGTCATGAATTCTTACCAAGGAAAACTTCTTAAATCCTATCATTGAACTTCATAAAGTTTTGAACCTACTTATCTAGCCTCTTTGGCATCTTTCATTCTTGATTGATGATCAAGAAGGGACCCCCATTCCTTGATATCATTTCTCAAACTGATTAAGATAAATATGTAAATAAAAGCGTAATCGGAATGTTATTGTAGTAATACATAAATGAAAAATTAAGTACAAAAATGATACACAAGAAAACTAAGCAGTAAATTATGAAACCCTAGTTGTAAGGAGGAGAGGAAGGTACTTAGATGATTCACAATTAATTTGGAATTGTACCAAAGTTATGATCAGGTGAATAGAATGATAGGAGCAATCGCACAAAGACCTAGAAAAATTCAAATCTGGATGAGTAGGCTTGACTGGGGTGCCTGGAGAGGGATAAGGGCACCTGTGGGCACCCTAGGCTTGGTTCTAGGTGACTAGGTCTGCGGAAAAGATCAGAAAACCTTCTTATGAGGTGTCATAAGGTGTTTTCCTTTATTGTCCTTTGGTTGCTTTGAGATCACACCAAGATCACCGAGGTTGCTGCAAACTTGCAATGAAATATGAACATGTAAAACCCTTAAATAGACATCAAATCCCAAAAAATAAAGATGCAGAATGAGGAGTCAGAATGTCCTCAGCTGTCACATTGGTGAAATTATGATTAAGCATTGCACCACATCTTAGACCCAATGTAGTTATCTCTCTCTCTATGTGTGTGTGTGTTGACAGAATTGTGCCCTAGGTTGCTCTTGTGAGTATCACACCTAGATAAAAAGCAAGTAGCTAGATGTAAAATGTAGTAAATGTGTTCATGGAATAGAATGAACTTCCATCCTATGAAGTGTGATGCAGAAAAATAGCCCTTGTGTCCCTTGTGATGGTGCTATATGGATGTAATCGAGATCTTAGATGTCTTGATGGATGTAACCTTAGGTAGTGATAGATAGTGCTTAGTGTTTGGTCCCTTATTATAATCACATAACTTTATATTTATATGATTCCTTTCCTTCAATTTTGTAATTAACCTCGAAAAGGCTGAATACCAAAAAAAATAAGATCCTCAAATGGTTAGAAATGACCCAAAAAGTGTGAGTAAGGTACAAAGAGGACTGAGGGCACCTGACGCTGGCGTCTTGGCTGAGCATTGGTGTCTAAGATGAAAGGTGTCGAAGAGTAAAAAGGTAGATTGAGAAAGTAACAGTGCAAGACTGAAAATAACAACATAAATAAAAGAAAAGTGGCCAAAGACATGGGTTAGTTAATAATTTTATTACTTAGGAATCATATGAATAATAGTATCTAATCAGGACTAGATGATTACCTAAAGTGCATTATTTTGTGTCTATATTTTCCTCCAACTTTATGTTGGTGAGTGGAAAGATTGGTAACATAAAGTAGATAGAGATGCGTACCTGATAACCACGTAGATTGATGTAGAAAGCAGTGCTGAGGGACTAGACAAAGAGTGGAGTGGTAAAAATGTGAAGCATGGATGATAAAAAGGAAAAAGTGTATAAAGTGATGATAAAAATAAACCTAGGGTATAAGTGCATGTGTATATGTTTTTATGTACCTATGGTATTGATGTTGATGTCATTTTTGGTGTTGATTATTGATTCTCTTATGGGCAGGACTTGTAAAAGAGAAGAAAAAAAAATAGTCAAATACGCATGTATAAAGATCACAATATGTAAAAAGTGTGTAAGGAAAGTATATAAAAAATGATAAAAGTGTGAAAAAGGAACATGTGCACCTGATTTGTGACAAGGAAAGAGTGTAGAAAAGGATCATGTAGATGTTATCGATGCACAAGTTTTTTGGCTGATCTCACGCCAATGAAATGGAACAAGTGTAGGGAGAATAGTATAGTGTCATCCTCCAATATTTAACTGCTTCCCGCAATGTAGAAAACTACTAAAGATGGTGTGTATAAACACATGTGATAAGGATTGTATGCCTTATAAAATCCATTGTGTATGAAGTTCTCTAGATTGTGTTGAACTATGAGTCGCTGTGTAATTTCCCCTTAGTTTTAGGCTTTTAGGAAAGGCCGTTGTGCTAAGGACCCAAGTATGATTCTGAGCCTTGTCTGAAACTGAAAACTATGATATGCAGGTACCATGTTGTGTTGTGTATAACACTATATTGGGTGATTGATTCACCCAAATGATGCCCCCCTTATCTGGGATGCCACTAAAGGAGAATGTGGCCTAAAGGAGGATCAACCACTGTTTTGAAACAAGGTGGCTAGGAAATAAGTGTTAGTATAAGAAAAGACAAAAACTCATATTAAATGTAAGCTAGCAGACAATGTATAAGCTAAGATGTAATTGGAAAAAAAATGTAGACTATAAAAAGTGGGTTGCAAACATGAGAAATCAATCAAACTATTGCAATAAAATCAAGGCCATAGTGGCCTCAATCAATCAGAGAACAAACAAGACATACGGAAAATCCCACAAACAATGATAAGAAAAAGAAAACAGTATCAGAAAATCATGAAAGAAAGTAGCCTTGGATAAAAAAATGTTGCACATGAAGCACACATTAGCATGTTATAAATATAACAAGTATGTCAAAGCATGCAGATAATCTGATAAAGCAATGTGCTATGAAACAAAATTAAACAATAACACATGTAGTGTACGAAATTGGATGCTCCTAGGAGCCTCTATGGGATTGGTAATAGGTATTACACCAAGAATCCATGCTACATGTAATGGATATGTAAAAATATTCAATCACAAATAGAAAGCAAGTGAATGTGCATGTGTGTATGGGAAGATAATGACATACAATATATCTATCTAGCATGCATAACAAGATGAACATGTAACATGTAAATGCAAGAAAGAGTAAATGCAACCAAGGTATGCAGTAAGTTATGAATGAGGTGGAATGGAATGTAAATTAAATGGTAGGAGCAATGCACTCCCAAGTGGATGTGTATGTATGTAATGATGTTCATTTGTTTATGCCCCCTCAATAGTCAAGAATGAATAGTAAATGAGAGCGTGTCATCAAGAAAATGTTTGAGTGATGTGTTATATGTAGAAAGTGTTGATGAATAGAGAGTAGTGTGTTGATTATAAAGTGATGATGGATAGATGATATTGAGTGCAACATAAGTATGAGTGTTGTAGAATGAGGTGATAGAATATGTGATGATTTATCCTAAATCATATATCACTAGGTGGGTGAGTAAGATTCTAGCAAGTGTGATGATGTAGCACAAGGTGTATACCATAAAATATATAAACGTGATGATGTAGCATAAAGTGTATATCATGAAATGTTTGAATGGAATGATAGAAAAATGTGATGATGTAGCACAAAGTGTATATCACAAAATGAATGAGTAGGAAAGATAGAAATGGATGATGATTTAACATAAAGTGTATATCATGATATGTTTGAAAAAGAAACTAGCTAGCGATGGAGGAACAATTAGTGTTGTTTCTACTGTACTGGCTGCAGAATGTCTACTTTTTCACTCAAATCTGACTTGGGAAGGGGCTGGACACTGACTTGAATTAGACAGTTGAAAATCCACAAACATAGTCCGCTTCTGTGCTGGGATCCACACCTTTAGCTTGGAAAAATATTCTTCTACAGACAAAACCCTCTGATCAAGAATGTGGGTCCGCAATCTCTAGCTAAGGTGCAGTTCACGTGGGAGAAGGATAAAGAAGGTGTGACCTGCCTTAAGGCACCAGATGGTTGTCTACATTGGGCTTTGGACAAAGTGAATCTTTCCCTTGTTGGTAAGTTTCTCATATCTAGACCTAATATTGATGTCATTAGAAAATGGTCCTGTAGAAAGTGGCAACCAAAAGGGGATCTGAGCATCACCACTATGTCTAGGGATTTTTTTTCTGGCCAAATTTAATCAGCAGGCTGATTTGGAATCTGGTGCTTCTAGGAGGCCCATGGTGGTTGGGCAATATGGGTCTTTTTCTAAAATGGTGGTATCCTGGGTTTGATCCTAATACTAAGAATATACACACCATTCCAATCTGGTGTAGGCTCCTAGGACTACCCCTACAATTTTGGGATGATGAGATTCTATTAAATGTTGCTAAATCTCTCGGATCTCTGATTGGGCTGGATGGACCTATGAGGAACAAATCCAGACTAGCTTTTGCTAGATTTTGTATTTCTTTTGAAATGGAGCAGGAGTTACCGAATCTTATCATTCTACATTCTAAGTATGACATTTGGCATCAAAAGATTGAATATGAAACCTTTCACCTGAGATGTAAAAAATGTCATAAAATAGGACATTTTACCAGTAGATGTCCTAACAAAGAGATCTCTCAAGAGGAAAAAAAGGAAAAATTGATAAGCCTTTTGAAGAATTTGATAAGATACAGGAAGTTAGGTTGGAAAACAAGGATGCAGGAAAAAATAAAGATCAAGGGTAGAGGGAAGGGATACCCCTTCACCAACCAGAGCTGAAGTACAAGAAATGTAAAAAGGGTTTTAGAACTCCAATTAGGAAACCACTGATTTGTAGGAAGATCTGGCATCCTAAAACCCCAACGACGGGTGAATCTGAAGTTCATCCAACCTCCATAGAATATTTAGATACACAGACTCCAGTAAAGGTGATTTTGGAGGTTGATGAGAAAACTGAGACAGTTATAGTGAATCTCCTTTCTAAGGAGGTTGATCAGAATGGACTTTGGGATAAGAATAAGGACACTAAAGCTGTGCCAGGGCCAATAAACTGAAAAGGATAATCCTGATCCATTATGCACCATTGAGGAAGACCTAAATGAGGAAAAATAAATGATAGAATCTAAAACCTCACTAAAGAAAGTCTCTTCGTTGTTTAAGAGTTGTTATCCTAAAAGTTGGAACTCCCTATCTAATACTAACTCAGCATCTTTACAACCCTTTGACAGTAAGAAGGGAGAGAAAGAGGAGAGGGAAGTTACGCCACTCAAAGAAAATATGATGTTTGATGGAGATCCAGATTCCAATGGTTTTTTAGAGGTTAAATAAAAAAAAGAAAAGATTGAAGGGATTTGAGAAGATCCTAGATTCACTTTATAATGAGAAAAAAAAGAAAATTGACAACTGGGGAGCTTCAACATCTAGAACTACAAGATCATCTGATAAAAGAATAGTGGATTTTGGAAGCAGCTCTAAAAGAGGTAGACCTTCAAAGAAGACACTTAGAACCAAAAGAAACAGAGGAAGATATTACAGATGGTACTCAAAGCCAATTGAGCCATTAGGAAATTGCATCACCTATATCATTTAGATGAAGATCATCTCCTGGAATATTTCAGGTCTGAATGGAAACTCTAAACAAAGAATAATCAAAGAGTTAAGAGTTTCTAGTAGGCCTAACATTCTACTTCTGTAGGAAACCAAGATGAATTCTAAGGTACTTGTAAATTGTAAAAACAATTTTTGGGAAAATTTGGACATGGCTGCGGTGGATTCTTAGGGAGCTTCAGGTGGCATGGCTACTTTTTGGGATAAGAAGCATTATACTGGTATGATTCTTTCTGAAACTAGTAACCATCTTGCTGTTAAATTCCATGCTATTGAAAATAATTGTACTTGGATCCTTTCTAATATCTATGCACCCAATACGGTTAGTGGAAGAAGGAAACTCTGGAATGATCTAAATATTTTCAGAATTCAACATAGTTATGACAACTGGCTTATTATGGGTGACTTCAACTCCCCTTTAAATCTAGGGGAAAAACAAGGGGGAAACACTTGTTTCTCCACTGGTATGGATGAATTTGCTGATTTTGTTGCTGATCTAAATCTCATGGATGTGGACCTTCATGGAAATTAATTTACCTGGACAAACAAGAAGGTTGGGTAGGGATATGATTCAAGTCAGAATGGATAGAGCTCTTATCTCTGCAAGTTGGATTCTTCACCAAGACTTTCATCTCACCTCTCTGCCCAGAATCAGTTCTGATCACAATCTGATAGCTTTAAATTTTGTTAATTGGGCTAAGCCCACCAGGAGCTCCTTCAAATTTGAAAATATGTGGATGGAACATGATGAAATCTTTGATAGGATCAAGGAATGGTGGAATTGGGTGGGTGAAGGAACTACTCAATTTAGGCTTATTCAAAAGCTTTAAAATGTCAAAAAATAGGTTAAAATTTGGAATAAAGAAGTCTTTGGGAATGTTTTTGTGAGAAAAAAGGAATTAAAACAGAAACTCCAAGATTTGGAAAATAAAATAAATACATAGGGGAGGTCTTTGGAGGATCATTTAGTGGAAAAAAATATCCTTTCAGAGTTACACACGGTTTGTAGCAGGGAAGAATCCCTATGGAGACTTAAATCTAGGGCTATATGGCTGAAAGAGGGTGACAGAAATATGAAGTTCTTCCATATGACCACTTTGAAGCATAGATCCTGTAATAGGATTACGAAAGTTTCTAAAGGTAATGACATCATCATAAAAGATCTGCGGATCATCAAGGAAGAAGCTCTCAGATTCTATGAAAAATTTCTCAATGAGAAGAGTGCTATTAATGATATGGCTGACTCTTTTATGTTAGAATCTATCCCACAAGATAAAATTGAGGAGAAGAGATTTAAAGATATTACAAAGTTTTTACTTTGGAGGAGCTTCAGAAAGTTGTTTTTACTCTTGAAGGAGATAAGGCTCCAGGGACCAGACAACTTCTCTGTCAATTTTTTTCAGAAATTTTGGGAAATTTTCTCTGGATGATCTCCTTAGGGATGTAAATGAATTCTTTAGAACTGGAGATTTACTGAAAGAGCTTAATAATACTCACATCGTGCTGGCTCCCAAAAAAATGGATGCTAAATATTTCAAATATTTCTGACCCATTAGCTTGGTTAATGTTGTCTACAGAATTTTTACTAAGATTATTGCCACCAGACTGCAGTTCATTTTGAATGATTTAATCTCAAAACAACAAAGTGGGTTCATCAGAGGAAGGATAATTCAAGATGGTGTGATCATGGTGCATGAGATTATTCATTCTATGGATAATAATAAAAAAGCAAGCATGGTCCTTAAACTTGACATGAATAAAGCCTTTGATAAAGTCTCCTGGTCTTTTCTTGACAAGGTTCTGGCCAAATTTGGTTTTCTCAACAAATTTAGAAGAATTATCAAGGCTTGCATTTCTACTGCTAGATTCTCTGTGGTGGTTAATGGTGAACTAGTGGGGTACTTTACCAGTAGTAGGGGATTAAGATAGGGGGATCCTATATCCCCTTTGCTCTTCATTATTATGGTGGATAGCCTCAGCAGAACTATTACCAAAGATGTTAAAGATGGTCTTCTAAAAGGCACTAAACCTACCTCTACAAATCAAATGGCTTCTCATCAGCAATTTATGGATGACACTATCCTGCTTTTAGTGGCATCTATCCTAGAAGCTAAGGCGATCAAGTCCATTCTAAAATTTTATGAGGCTACTTCTGGGAAAGAGATCAACTTTGATAAAAGTTCAATTTTCTTTTTCAACACTCCTTTGGAAAGGCAAAATAGAATTGCTAAAATATTGGGGTGTAAAATCAATTTACTTCCCACTACTTATTTGGGGCTCCCCCTTGGTACTAAAAAATTCTCAATCAAAGTCTGGAATGATTTACTAGAAATATTCCAAAAGAAAATGGCCGGATGGAAAGGGGCCATTCTTTCCAGTGCTGGTAAATGTCTGCTTATCAAAAGAACTCTTCAAAATCTGCCTATCTACATTATGTCTCTCTATAACATTCCTTCTTCCTTCAGAGAAAAAATTGAAAGGATTTAGAAACACTTTTTATGGCAGGGAATGGAGGAAAAATTCAAATATCACCTGGTTTCCTGGGATCAAGTGTGCACTCCTAAAAGGATTGGGGGATTGGGCATAAAAGATATAAGAAAAATGAATATGGCCTTAATTGCAAAAATGGGTTGGAGAATGCTCTCAGAGGAACAACCATGGATTGATCTCATTAAGGCTAAATATCTTGAACAACAAACAAATTTCTCTTTCCTTCATGATGAACAACTTCCCCATGGTTCCATTTTCTGGAACAACTTGATTCTAGTCAGGAATTTTATCAAGCAAGGTTGTAGATGGAAAGTGGGAAATGGCAGAGACATCAATTTTTGGGGAGATAATTGGTCTAATTTCAGCCTTAATGATAGATTTGGTGCAGCAAAGGATAGTCTTGAACATAAATATGGTACTAAGGTCATTGATTACATGGAAATTGATGGAAATAAGAAGAGATGGAAACAACTCTCAGTGGATAGAATTGAATTGAACTCCATGTTGTCCTCTCTTCAGGAGCAACTGGACCTCATCCCCTTGAATCAGTTGGAAGTCAAGGATGAAATTGTCTGGCACAAATCTAGAGATGGGGATTATATGGTTAAATCTAGATATAATTCTTACTTTGAGAATATCCATAGTGAGTTTAATTGGAGCAAGATTTGGATGACTGAGCTAACCCCTAAAATTAACTTTTTCTTTTGGCTTGTGCTCAGAGGTAGAATTCTTACTAATGATAACCTGATGAAGAAAGGATTCATTATGCCTAATAGGTGTCACCTTTGTAAAAAATAATCTAAAGATATTAAGCACCTTTTTGTCCACTGTGAGTATGCTTCAATGATCTGGAGTTATGCCTTTTCCAAGTTCAATGTTTTCTGGACTGTGCCTAAGGATTTCATTCAGTTTTGGATCCAATGGAATCCTCCTTTTAAGCATTGTGTTGTGAGAAGACTTTGGAAACTGGTCATGCCCCATATTATTTGGAGGATTTGGAAAGATAGGAATGATATCATTTTCAGAAACAATAAACAACATTGCAAGCTTAGTTTTGTTAAGATTGGTCATGCTATTAAAGATAATATTGGGAGATTCAAACCTCCCAAAAATAAGAAATATCCTGAGAATGAAGAATATATTACTTTCCAACTAGAAGATAGGAGCTGTGAATTTGTAGATTAGGAATACCTCAAACATTGATAGGTCTCAGATTCATTGGATCCCTCCTGAGATTAACTGGCATAAACTAAACTTTGATGGTGCCTCCAAGGGTAATCCTAGTTTTGCTGTTGGGGGAGGTGTAATTCGGGATCATAAAGGTTGTTTAGTTGCTGCTTATGCTGGTAAAATGGGGATTCAGACAAATCATTATGTAGAAGCCCTAGCTGCTCTATGGGGGCTAAGGGTTGCCAAAGATTATAATATACAGAACTTAATTTTGGAAGGAGATTCACTAAACATCATCAATCACCTAAATCAAATTTCTCCTCCTAGCTGGACTATCAAGGACTTTATTATGGAATCCATAAGTATTTGTCAAAATTTCAAGAATATCATCATTAGGCATACTTATAGGGAGGGGAATAAGGTTGCGGATACCTTGGCCAATGTTGGCATCAATAATAATCTAACCATATGGGATAATGAAAATTACATCCCTAAGGAGGTACATAATAACATTAATGTGGATAAATATGGGCATTCAAACGTGGAGTAGAAATAATAATGGTATGGAGTGGGCTTTAGCAGAGGTGAAAGATCACACATGTGAGAATTATCATCCTAATTACAGCCACATTAACACCATTGAACCTCGCACAGGTGGATGGGTTCTTAAAAATCGGGACAGACATAAGGAAGAAAAAGATTCAAATGAGGGTTTTGAGTAGAAAATTTGTAGGAATAGTAGGGAGAAGAAGAAAATGGGAGGTGCTTCGTGCCAATTGGAGCCCTGTAGTGATCCATCCTGGAAGAACAATGAGGAGCTATGGAACCTCTTACACAAGGGCGGCATTTCCAATTTTATAGAACACATTTAGGGCCATGATCAGAATATTTCAGTTCATTTCACAATGGACTGGAAGGATAGAAAGGTAAAATATGGTGGCCACCATGTTACTATTAATGAAGAGTTGATTGTTGAGGCTATAGGCCTCGAGTTGGAGGGTTATTGTTTTTTCAGCAAAAGGATTGACAGGGTCATTGAGGCTAAGAAATTCTCTGATGAGGGAGAGGAGCTCAAATTTGTTTCTGCGGGTATTAGGGTAAGTTCTATCTCCCAAGCCATTTGATGAAGTAACAAATATGATGGTTAGGTATATTTCTCTGGAAGGGAGATACAAAACTATCCCTGTTAAACACCTGGTCTTTCTAAATCATTTTAGAAGGAAATTTGTGGTCTGCTTCCTGCACTACCTGCTAAATTCCCTTCAGCGCTCCATTTTGGACTTTCAGAAGCACTCCCATGCTATCCCTCTCCACCAGGGCCTCATCTTCCTGCTCCATAAGCTTTGTGTCTCCAAATTCCCTGGCTTCCCGACCACTCCCAGTGATCCGCACATCACTACCTCCACTGCTCCCACTCCCATACTAGACACCCCTTCCAAACCCAAGACCAAGAACCCTAAGCTTCCAAAAACTGACACCCCTCACTCTGCCCAAGTTCTCAGAAGCACCAAAGAGCTAGAAGTTGCACAAAATTTGCTGCATATTAGCAATGCTGGTCTGGATATGGCCCTGCATCAGGAGGGGAATAAAGTGCCTCATAGATTGGAGTCTCTGGAGAAAGAGATGAAGCAACTTAAGAAGGACCTGCAGTGCATGGACAAGCAGAAAGGAAAAAGAAAAATTGATGATGATAATGACATTGGGAAGGATCAGATTGCTGACATTTATAAGAAGTTGAACTCTCTAGACAGTAGATTGGGGAGAGCTAAAGACAGACATGATCACAACATGGATATCTTCAATGCCATTAGTGACTTCTTAGAGCAGCATGTTCGAAGCATTACCATGCTTAGCGGGATCCCTGACACTATTTGGGGGAATGAAAAAGAGAGGAGCTAGACCATCTCGCAGCTGAATGCTTTTGACCCAACGCACATCACCACATTGGCATTGTTCACCTCGCTGCAAACTATCCAGTCTAAAATTGACAGAGCATCCAAGAAGTAAACTCACTCGGGCTGACGGGCATCGTTTTTGTCGCTGCTCTTTTTTGGTCTTTTTGTTGTTTCTTTGCTACTTTTGTGTTGTATTGTTGCAGTTTATGTTCTATTTTGTTTCTTGTCTTGTAACTATCTTTTGGTTACTATTGGACATAGTGTTTTATCTGGATTTTGATCCTCTTTTTTTGTTCCTTTATAGTTATATTTGGTTGTTGAGCCCTTTTTGTAACAGGGTATAGTCCCTTTAAAACTATTTACCAATAATAAAAAAGACACTAGCTAGGAATGTCGCATGATATGAGGAAAAATATTGATTGATTGGTTGTGAAAATCAAAGTTTAAAATGATGTAAGTTTGATGAGGTGAGATTCAATTTTGATTTGGACCCTCGGCATTCAAGTATGAACCATGGGACTAGAGTGCGTCACCGGGTAGTGAGTCCAGTGCATAAAAGTAGATGAGTAAAATGTGTAATATGTGTAGTAGATGTGGTAATGAGAAAAATATCATACGTTCTGTGATGTGTAGAGTGTATAATGTGTAATGTGGAATGTTAGTAAGTGCATGGAAATGGGGGGCCAAAAGGGGGTAAAAAAGGGACACCTTTTTCCTGAAATCAGTGAAACCTGAACTTCATTGAATAATTTGGCATGCCTATGCTCAAAAGTTGAAAAAGTTATAAGAATAAGTACCATAGATCTCAGAATCTAGTTTCTAAACTACTACTTTTTTTTAAAAATGGTTGAGATTAAGAGGGTCAAATGTGGTGCACACACAAAGTATGTCTATTTTTGTGTTAAAAAGATAAGAACCTATTGTGTGTGCGCCCCCTCATTTTTTGAGTTCTATAAAAAAAAAATTCAAATACCTTTTGTAGAAAGTTAGCTAAGACCATGTATGAGGTCCCATTATTTTTTCATAATTTTTGGATGAATGCACAATTTTTTATTAATTTTCAAAGTACACATATCCTGAAAAATGAAATATTTGTGTGTGCACCCCCATAACTTTGAGAAAAAATCATTTTTTAGTTTTTTTTTTCTGAGTGCGTGTAGAATGGAGTTTAGAAAAAAAAAAACACTTTTTTTTAATTTGGATGAAAAAATCCTAAATTGTGCACCAAAATGTATGCATAGGTTTTTGCAAGAAAACAAGGCACTAGTAAAAGAAAATATGGATGAAAGCCTTAAACTAATCGGATTTTAGAAAGAATTATATCGTCATCAAGGTAAAACCAAGCTTGACATCATAGTATAATTTATTTTTTAATATTATGTTTTAATGCACAAGATATTGGGGTGCACACATGAAATTTTGATGTTTTTTTGTCAAACATGGTTTTAATCACGCAAAACACACTCCAAACCTTTGGTTTGGTAATCCAAGGCAAATCCAAGCCTATGGATTGGGAATATCAAACCCAAAAAAGGTGAAACATGAGTGCACTATAACACACTCACATTATAACACACTCATAATTTCAATGTGTTATGTGGTATATGTGTTTGTGGCATGCTTCTTATGTACAAAAATATATGTTTTCTTTTGTTTATTATTATTTATATTTTATTATTTCTTATACTTTAAATTTATTTTAGTAAATATAAGATGTTAGGGTCACTCTGAACCTTATGGAACTAGTCTCACAGCTCCATCTGTCATGGTTTAGAAGATAGTTTTTCAGATTCTAATATAGTTAGTACATAGGTATTATTCAAGATTTCAGCATTCAACATTCAAGGTTTTAGGGTTTAGATTATACAATCGATATTTGTTTTGTGAAAGAATATAGTCATTTTTTAGGTTTTAGGGCCTTTTGTATTTGTTATTGAAATTTTTAGGAGTGTTTAGGAAGATTTAGGAAAGGTTTACTCATTCAAGGGAAATCTTCTCAACAACGGGTTTTCTAGGTGCAAGGAAAAAACACTCTAATGGTGAAATTTGACTTCTTCAGATGATTTTGGGAGCTCCGTAAGGAGTTAGGAGGAAAATAAATAGGAAATGGAAAGATATGTGAATCTTATACATGTTGGTAGCATTAATTTTTATCTAAGAATTGAATGTTTCATGAAGAATTTCAAGATAGTGTAGCTACCCCTTTCAGTTCCAGACAAAAATGGCCCTAAATTTGTAATCACTAAAGATATGATCACCACATGGTGATAGGTTAATATTTTTAAATGTTGATAAGTACCTTTAGGAATGGTACTATCATAAATAGACTATTGTTTACCATGGGTAAGGACCTCATGAGGATGGGGCCAGTTTTTGTGAGTTGAAAACACCTTCCTAACACCCCAGATTGTGTTTTTGAGTGACGAAACTTCTAACATAAAACCTTAAACCCTAAACCCTAAACCCTAAGTCCTAAACTATAAACCATAAAATTAAACTGTAAACCTAAAAATCCTGAACCCTGAGACCTAAATCCTAAACACTAAATCATCAACCCTTAACCTTGAGCCCTAAACCCTAAACCCTAAACCCTAAACCGTGAACCATAAACCATGGGCCCTAAACCCTAAACCCTAAACCCTAAAAAATAAACACTAAACCCTTAACTGTTAACCCTAAACCCTAAACCTTAAACATTTAACCCATAGCTCTAATCCCTAAGCTATAAACCCTGAACCATGAGCCCTAAATGCTAAACTCTAATCCCTAACTTAAACTCTCAATAGTGAATCCTAAACCATAAACCCTAAATCCTAAACACTAAACCCTAAATCAAATGCCTAATCCCTAAACCCTAATCCTTTAATATTTTTGAGCTAACTAAACACCCTTTAAGATAGCTCAAGAAATATATTAAGCATCTGAAGGTGATGTCAGAGAATCTTGGAAGTGTTGGAGGTAATTTAGGAAGATTTAGGAATATTTTTTTAAGGATTAGGGATTAGGGTTTAGGGTTTAAGGTTTAGGGATCATGGTTTAGGGTTTAGGGTTTAGGGCTCAGTGTTTAGGGTTTATGGGTTTATGGTTTAGGGTTCATGGTGGTAAAAATAAGGTATACGGTTTAGGATTTAGGTTTTAGTGTTTAGGGTTTAGTGTGGTAATAGTAGGGTTTAGGGTTTAGGATTTAGGGCTCAGGGCTCAGGGTTTATGGATCATGGTTTAGAGTTAAGGGTTTAGGGTTTAGGATTTAAGGTTATAACCATTTAGGGTTTAGGGCTCAGGGTTTAGGGTTTCGGCCTCTAGGTTTAAGGTTTAAGGTTTAGGGCATAAAATTTAGGGTTTAAGGCTAAGGGTTTAGGATTTAGGGTTTAGGGGTTATGGTTTAGGGCTCAATAAGACTCATGGTTTAGGGCTTAGTGTTTAGGATTGATGGCTTAGGGTTTATGGTTTATGGTTTTGGATTTAGGATTTAGGGTTTAGGATTTATGTTTTAGGGTTTAGGGTTTATGGCTTATGGTTTAGGGTTTAGGGTTTAGGGTTTAGGGTTTAGGGTTTAGGGTTTAGGGTTTAGGGTTTAGGGTTTAGGGGGTTTAGGGTTCAAGGTTGTAAAAATAGGGTTTAGGATTTAGGGTTTAGGTTTTGGGGTTCAAGGTTTATGATTTTCAGTTTAGGGATTACGGTTTAGGGCTTAGGTGTAGGATCAGATGATACCTTTCCAAGTGTAACTCCCCTCTTAAGGATCATATTCATATTCAATGTATCACCGTCAAAGAGGGAAGTTCCCTTGTCAAATTGGTTATTCAGTATGATGTGGAATATGAGTAAAGAAAATGAAAGCTTGAAAATTAGATTTCATTGGTAATTAGTGCTAAGTATTAACAAGACTAATATGACTTCCGACTACTCGACTAGGAGGGCATGAAAATATTAGGACCATATTTCCTAGTCTCATGCCTAGAACCATAATTGAGTCTGATTATACAAAATAAACATAGAGATAGGGGTATGGATAAGAACACAAAGGAGTTATCAATCTCCTAGTAAATATTTATTGGTTATTTTGAATGGGATTCAGTTGACCTATAGCTTAGAAACCTTCCCTTAATTGATAATTCCTTCTATGATAAACCTATGGATGCTTTCAAAAGTGCCTTAAAAAATATAGGGGTACTCATCAAGCCTAATGAAGGCTGTGATGTAATGTGTCAAAACTATATGTTCACAAGAACCTCTTCTTCCTTGAAAGTCCCTGATTTGTATTAGTAATGATGTCTCCTTGTATTGCCAAGGATCAAGGACTACTGAGGTCTGGGGCATGATTGGACATTCAAGAATCATCGAGTGTCTGAATCACTAAAACACTAAATCCCAAACCCTAAACACTAAAACCTAAACCCTAATTACCAAAATTTGAGCCCTAAACCCTAAACCCTGAACCCTGAACCCCAAACCTTGAGACCTATACCCTAAACACTCAACCTTAAGACCTAAGCCCTAAACCTTGAACCCTAAACCTAAGCCCAAAACCCTAAAACCTAAGCCCTAAACTGTTAAACCCTAAACCCTAAACCCTAAATTTTAAACCTTGAACACTAAAAATATTTGTTGGAAAGACTTTTAATAAAAGATACTAATGAGAATGATTGAAATTGGTAAAAAAAAATTGAAGGAGGGAAATTTCAGATATCCAAGAAAAATTTGGTATAACCCCTTTCTAAGAAACCCCTTCCCAATGGGAAGCTTGCACAAAGAAATGTTACCCAATAGAGCTATCTTCTTTTTCCCATCGCATGGGAACTATTTCACTCACTGTAATGTTTTGTGTCTTACCCATTATTATTATTATTATTGACATAGAGTATTCAACTGAAAAGGGTTCATCTGCTTCGTAGGCATAACATTCAAAGAGAGTTATC
Organism: Taxus chinensis; assembly: GCA_019776745.2. Lineage (NCBI taxonomy): Eukaryota > Viridiplantae > Streptophyta > Pinopsida > Cupressales > Taxaceae > Taxus > Taxus chinensis. Next base: position 648,992,570 of record CM034148.1, on the reverse strand, counting down.
ACAATTTGATGCCTTTCATCTGCTGATATTTTGAAGGAGGGAAATACCAGATATCAAAGATTAATTTGGTATAAAGAAATGTTACCCAATATAAATATCTCCTTTTTTCTATAGCTTGTGAAATAGTTGGAGCTCCAAGAGTGTTATAAATAGTGCAAATATATACAGAAGATCAAGAAACATTCAATAGTGTAATTATATGTTGGGAGAAACATGTTTGGCATAGATGTGTAATATATAAGGTTTGTTGATCCTTATAGTGCAGAAGATCAAGAGAAAATTTCACTTTGTAATCACTACTATAGACTGAAGATCAAGTATAAAAGATCAATACCATTAGAGTGTTTGTTCCCTAAACACTGAACCCTAAATCCTAAACTCTAACCCCTGAGCCCTAAACCCTAAATCATGGACCCTAAACCTTGAACCCTAAAACCTAAATTTTAAACCCTAAACCATAAATCCTAAACCCTAAACATTAATACCTTAACCCTTAACCCTAAACCTAAACCTTAAACCCTAACTATTGAGACCTTAACCCTAAACCATGAAAACTAAACCCTAAACCATAAACTGTAAACCCTAAATACTAAAACCTAAATCCTAAACCATGAATCGTAAACCCTGAAAATAGAACCCTAAGTTCCCTAAACCATAAACCTTAATCCCTAAACCCTAAACCCTCAACCCTAAACACTAACCCTTAACTGTAACATTACCAACAAAGGAGTTCATACTGGTATTATAGTTAGATGAGGGTTGACTCTCAAGGATCATATTCATATTCAGTGTATTGGCATCAAAGAGGGTAGCTCCCATATCAAATTGGTTATTCAGTATGATGTGGAAGATGAGAAAAGCAAATGAAATATGGAGAATTATATTTCATGGGTAATTAGTACTAAGCATCAACAAGACTAATATGGCTTATGACTACTCGATTAGGAGGGCATGAAAATGTTAGGACCATATTTCCTAGTCTCGTGCCTAGAACCATCATTAAGTTTGCTTGTACAAAATAAGCATAACAAAATGGGAATGGCTAATAAAACATGTGGGTTATCAATTCCCTAGTAAATATTTCTTGTTTATTTCTAAAAGGGAGTCAGTTGGCCTATGAATTAGTGAACTTCTATTCATTGATAATTCCTTCTATGATAAACCCATGGATGCTTTCAAAAGCACCTTAAGAAAGATAGGGGTAGTCATAAATCCTAGTAAAGGGAGTGACGTGATTTCCAAACAAATTGAAATGCATATAGATTTAGAGGTCATAACACGAATTTACAAATATCTCTATGGTTATTAATGGAAGCCAAATAACAGTGTCTCCTTGTACCCAAAGATTGAGGACTACTGGGGTCTATGGTAGGATTGGACATTCAGGAATCATCGAGTGTCTGAATCAGAATGTCATTGCATCTGGAGATATATTCTTAAACATTGGATTAATGCATCTTGGAAAATAAAACTGAACCTCAAAAATCCTCTCAAATTTCTAGTCTAGGTCGTGTTTATGGTCCTATTTCTGTTTCAAGTTCTAGTTCTTGTTGTGGTCATCAAATATGGAAGTTTCAGGAAAGGAATCCAAACTTGAATAATTATTCCCATTTAGATTGTTGGAAATGCCAATGGCAGTGGAAGTGCCTGTGGAATTTGGTTGTTGGAAGGTGGGGTTGTGCCCTTGTTGGTTTTTTCTCATGGCATCATTGGTAGACTTTCTAGTATTATTAGAGAGAACTCCCCATGCTTGTGTGATAAGTTTAAAATCTCCCTCGACTCCTAAAAACTTGTTTTTATTAGGATGCAATAACAAGGCTAGTTTTAGTGGGTATTAACAAAAAAAGAAAACAATTTTGATTGGAATTACTTATGAAATGCATTCCTTTGCTTCGAGCTTATCTTTATAAATGCAATTCAGATTTTGAAGTTCTCCATATTTTCCAAATTTGGGTCGAATTGACATCCCAGAGCTCTAAAAGCATGAATAAAATGATGAGTTCATTTTCCCCAACCTTTCTTGAAGCGAATTTAAATGAAATGAAATTTGGAATTTAGAGGTGGCACGTGGTAGACATTGATTGTCCTACCATAGATTTACTTATTGATGATTAATTGTTATTAGTTGTATTTATTTTCCATTATTATGATAGGTGCATTTTTTAGATTGCCAAATCACTGTCATGTTTATTCATGAGAATACAATTATTTTTGTGGCACGGTTGATGCAACTCCTTAAATCCTCCCATAATTATGAATACCTCTCCTACGGAACCCCATACAAGTGGAAATATGCTAACCAAACTTTTCATACCTCCTTGAGATTGAGAAGGGTGTTTAGGGATGCTTTTAGCTTGCTTGAAGAGTTTGCAATGTAGACAAACCAAGAAGTGACTAGTGAACCTTGCTCTTGTACAATGTAAGGGGAATTTTGGTAAAGGCAAGTGAGAGGAGTATTTGGATGAATTTTGAGCAACTAGATGAGTGAAACAGGTGGTTTAGTTGTCTGAGAACATGATGGAATCCTAAAACTCCTACAAATATCAATAACCAATCAATAACACATCTAAAACTCCTAAAATTATCAATAACGAATCCAAAAGGCCTGAAACCCTAAAAAAATCCTATATTATTTCAAAAAACAGATATTGATTGTATAATTTAAAACCTAAAAGCTTGAAGGATGAATGCTGAAATCCTAAAAAATACCTATGTACTGACCATATTAGAATCTGAAAAACTATCTTCTAAACTGTGACAGATGGAGTTGTGAGACTAGTTCCATAAGGTGCAGAGTGACCCTAACATATATTTACTAAAATAAATTTAAACATTACTAACATCTTATACTTAAACATTTATTTTTATACATAGAAGCATACCTTAACCATATATACCGCATAGCACACAGGAACGCGAACGCGCTATAACGCGCTCACATTTTAGGCTTGATAATAACCAAACCTATTAATTCAGAATGCACTCGTGATTTAACCGAACACGCTCATTTTTTTCTTAAAATTAGATTTGTGTCCACTTTTTTCCCCCCCATCTTTGTGCATAGGCCCATGTGTAGTGTGTAATGCAAGATGTGTAAATTGTAAAAATGTATAATAATGTAGTGTGTAGACTGTGTACAATGTATGGATGTACAAAGTGTTAGGTTGTGGAGCCTATTTTCATGCGTGAAAGTGTTGAAGACTGTACACTTTCCATAGTTGTCTCGCTGGGGTTCAGGGGTGTAACCCCCGGGAATTTCTTTTGGCCTCGAAAAAATGTGCCTAATATACCGGGAAACGTGATTTTCTCACATGGGCGGGATTTTGACCCATAGGTTTATGGGAAGATTTTGGCCCATGGCTTTGATACCCACGATTTTATAAAACTAATTAATTAGTTGTTTACTTATGTGGTTTTGTGCATATGGTAGGTATTATGTAACATTGCAGATGTGTCTGAATTTGGATGTGAATTCTATAGAGTTTGTTAAGTATAGCTCCAAACAGATCTAGGTATTGTATTGAGAGAGTGGTGTCTTGTAATAAAATATTAGGAAGTGATTCTTGGTGGACGTAGCCCAAATTAGGTGAACCACGTTAAATATTGTCTCGTTATGAAGTGTTATTTTATCTTGCACTTTTATTTGAGATTTGTAATATTTTCTGCATATTAGTTTCTACTGTTGCGATTCTGTGAGGGATTGTTCCACATATTTTATCCCTTATTTCCTAACACAAAGCACAAAGTGAAGATAATGTATAGTAGGTGGAAGAAAGTAGAAAAGTGTATGATGTGTAAAGATGTGATGTGTATTGTTGACGGTGTAGTGTGTGAGGTTCATGTGTATAATATGCCCTCAACAATCAAGTGTGAACCAAAGCACGAGAGTGCATCATAGGGGTAGTGATTGTTGTTTCACGTGTAGTATTTATTAAGATGCATGATGTTGAGTGGGCTTTTAAGTGGCTTTTCCAAAAGTGTAGCAAGGCGATAAAATCCACCAACAAGTTTTTCAGTGATCACGTAAGGAACAAGCAAAAGGCTTAAATTTTCCTTTAAGAGGATCTTCAGTGTTTGTGTTTTTTTGATTCTCTTTTAGGATGAGATAGCATATGTTGAACTCATGAGGATACATTTTGTGGTTGTATGCATGTGCTATGTGAGACTGATATACACAAAGATGTTTGAGTGCTTGGACATGACGTGATTCTAAAATTTTTAACTCATGTAGATAACTTTCATGATATTCAGTGTCTTTGAGTATGCCTTTGATTGAAACATGTAATGAAGGTATCTCAAGTTCAAGTTGGATGATAGCCTCAGTGCCGTAGACTAAGGAAAAGGGAGTTACATTAGTAGGTGTATGCACACTAGTACGATAAGCCCAAATAGTGTAAAATAGTTGATTATGCTAGTAATCACCATTGGAAACAATTTTCCTTTGTAAAATTTTGACAATAGTTTTGTTGGTGGATTTATCTTGGCCATTACCTTGTGGGTATTAAGGAGTAGAGAATGATTGTTTGTTTTTGAACTTGGCACAATTTTTTTTAACTTCCTTATTTGTGAAAGAAGTTCCATAATAAAAAATAATGGAAGATGGCACACCAAAGCGTGTAATGATATGGGTAGTGAGAAAACTATGAATGTCAGTACTAGTTGTAGTTCGCAGTAGGGATACTTCAACCCATTTAGTAAAATATTCCATACCATTAATAATGAATTTTTCCCATCATCAAGTTTAGGATTTATCATGCCAATGAGGCCAAATCCCCAAAGATAAAATGGTTAAGTCCATGCAATCAGATGGAGTACATATGCAGGTGCATGACAAAGGTTTCCATGCTTTTGGAAATTTTTGAAGTGGGTAGCGTATTCGAGGTAGGCTTGCTCCATGGTAGGCTGATAATGACCCTAACTTAAAAGATTTTGAGACATAGCTTTTTCAGATAAATGACTGCATGTATTTATGAAATAGTAGTGGGAATATCGGTAAGCCCTAAGTAGCGTAAGATTCGACCATAAAGGGATTGTTTAAATAATTCTATACTAACGATGACATAATGGGTAGCCTCATGTCACAACTAACGAGATTCATGAGGTTGAAGATTATAAGGAATGGTTTGTTTATACAAGAAATTGTAAATGGGAGTAAACCACTCGATATTTTCCTAACTACGTGTGATGGTGCAAGCCGAAAGAGGTAAAGTAGAAATGGAAGGATGTCGTAAGTGCGTAATGATAATTGTGGATTTCTCATCGGTGATGTATTGTGGGATAAGTGATGCCACACTAGCCATGATATCCACATGATAATTATCATTATGAGGAATGGTAGTGATAGAATAAGAATCAAATGTATCCAAGAGATGTTTGAAAAATGTGTTGTATGGGATTAAGTGTTCCTCTTTTGTGTTATATGAATTATTTACATGATTTATGACGAGTTAAGAATCACCATGTATCCATAGGTTATGAATGAGTAGTTTTCAAGTGGCGAGAAAGTTGAGGATGAGGGCTTCATATTCAATGATGTTATTTGTACAGGAAAATCCTAATCAATATGTAAAGGGGAGTGGATCACCTTGTGGGGTTATGAAGACTATCTTGACCCTAGAGCTAGAAGGACAATGAGACCCATCATAGTACATTGTCCATTTGTCATTATCAATATTATAGGTAGTAAAATCTTTGTGAAAGGAGTCAAATATAGGATACACATCAAGAAGGGATGATGTAGCTAATTGATCTGCGATGACTTGGCATTTAATTTATTTCTATGGTATGAAATTGAAATCAAATTTGGTGAGAAGAGGAAACTAATGTGCTAGATGTCCCAAAATATGTGTATGGGAAAAGAGGTATCATAAAATATCCACATTGGTGATGATATGTACCTCATTGTTAAGAATATAGTGATGTAGTTTGTCTTCAATAAAGACAAGACCAAGACACAATTTTTCAATGTAGCTATAGTTGCATTCGTAAGAGAGTAATGTTTGATTGATTTAATAGATTGTTATTTCAAATTGAGAATTGTTGTGTTGTGCCAATAGAGATGATAAGGGATGAAACATGGCAGAAATGTATAATAAGAAAGGTCAGTCAGCTAGTGGAGGGACAAAGACAGGTGGGTGTTAAAATATGCTTTTAGGTCATCAAATTCTTGTTGGCATTGCTAATCCCATACGAATTTAGTATCATTATTCACAAGCTGTGTAAATGGTTGAGTCTTATCAAAGAGTTGTGTGATGAATCTATGAATAGATTGAATTTTTCCCTGTAAGGATCGCATTTTATGTAAAGTTTTAGGTGGAGGCATATCAAAAATGGCTTTAATATTGTTAGGATCAATTTCAATGCCACATTGCGAGATGATGTATCCAAGGATTTTACCAGTTGTGACCCCAAAAACACATTTTTTGTGGTTTAGGAATATGTGATATTGACATAAGAGTTCAAATAGCGTTAGTAGATATTTGGCATGTGTGGAATGGTGTCTGGATTTATCTAAGATATCATCAATATAAACTTCGACAATCTTGTGGATATAACATGAAATATGTGTGTCATCGCTCGTTGATAAGTGGCCCCGATGTTTTTGAGGCCAAAAGGCATGACAATGTAACAAAATGTTCCCCATGGTGTGGTGAAAGAGGTATTCTCTTAATCAACGGTGTTTATTTTAATTTTATTGTAACCCGCAAAGCCATCCATGAAAGATAAAATATCATATCTAGTTGTAGAATCAACAATGGTGTCAATATAGAGAAAGGGGAAACTATCCTTGGGACAAGCTATATTTAAATTATGACATTTGGTGCAACAACAGACCCGACCATCTGGCTTCAAAAAATGTATAATATTAGATACCCATTAAGGATAGTCAACAGTATGAATAAAACTAGCGTTGAGTAATTTCTAGATCTCTTCTTTGACTAGGAGTACTACTGCGGGGTGCATTTTGTGAATTAATCTGTTGGAAGGGTTTTGCACTAGGGTTAAGGAAAATGTTGTGCATTACAACATATGGATCAATGTCTGACATGTCACTATAGTCCCATGTGAAAATTTTAGAGAAATCATGAAGGACTTGTTTGATATCTTTCTGCTCGTTAGGAGTGAGAGAGGCAACTAGCAAAACTATACATGGATTTTTAGATGTACCAAAGTTATATTAAATTATCTCTTCATTGAGAAGAGCTGATTGATCCTCGATATATGGATTAATCGGAATAGTATTAGGAGGATCGATGCTATCAGGAGGTGTATCAAACTCACAAAAGTAAGCAGTAGTATGGATGGATGATGGAGAACACATCTTGTGGTGAAAATAAGGGAATTGATCATAAATTCTCATGTGTTCTAGAAGAGCATCTACAATAGAAAAAGTGTTTAAATTATCTCAAGTGGTAGAGGCAACATCAATGATGAGTTCTAGATGTATAAGAGGAAGTGAAGAACTATGCAAGGCGGTATATAATTACGAATTTGGGGAGAGATGGAAGATGATATCCCAATCCAAATTTGTGAGATTTTGTGGGAAGATCCCAAAGTGCTGTTACTTTATGTTCTTTCTAACCAAATCTTATTAGAGAAGCCATAGTGGCGTAAATATTCATATCCTAGTCCATATTTAGAAAAGTCTTGAGTAGGAGTAGAGGACCAAGGATTATCATTGGATTGACTTATAAAATAGCAATATGAAAAAGAAGATGGATTAGCTAGGACATCGTACAAAATACCCTGATAACTGAATTTAATCTATGTATACATGGGGACCACATAAATGGCATAGATCCATGGCCACCCAAGAAGGATATTATAATTAAGGTTATTTGGCATGACATGACATGGAATAGTGATTGTACATGGACCAAGAGTGACAGGGAGAGTATTGGTACCTAAACCATGCTTGGGAATATTATCGAATCCATGGATGGAAACTGATGAAAGAGCTAAAGAATTTTTAGAGAGGCCTAAATGATGAAGAAATGATATATTAAAAATGTTGAGGCTAGATCCATTGTCTACTAAGGTGTGACTGACCCCAACATTGTTGATAAAAACCAAAATATATAGGGGGTCATGCTCTAGCATTGCTTGAGATGGTAGCTCATTAGAGGTGAAGTTATTTTATCCTCATTAAGAGATAGAGCGGAAGTAAAATCATGATATACATAGTCAGGTGAGGTGAGAGGAAGAATATAAGTAGTTAAATATTTTTTGAGTTTATTGATACAATCAAGATGATTTTACGGATAAACATAGATGAATATGTTCATGATCACAAGAACCTAGAAAGATGAGCAATAAAGGTCCTAGGAGCATGTAGACTAGGTCTGGGTTCACCAAAATGATTAAGTAAAATATGTAAATAAGAGCCAAATCTGAATGCTATTGTAGTAGTAAATAAATGAAAAATTAAGTATTTCAATGATACACAAGCAAACTAAGCAATAAATTATGAAACCCTAGTTGTAAGGAGGAGATGAAGGTACTTAACTGATTCACAATTAATTTGAAACTGTACTAGATTCATGACCAGGTGAACAGAATAGCAGAAGAGTCATATAAATACCTAGAAAAATGCAAATTTGGAGGAACATGCTAGATTAGGGAACTTGGAGAGGGACAAGGGCACCCGTGGGCACCCTAGGCATATTTCTAGGCGTCTGGGTCTTTGGAAAAGCTCAAAAAACCTCCTCTGAGGTGTCGTAAGGTGTTTTCCTTTAGTCTCCTTTGGTCATTGTAAAATTGCAATGAAATATGAACCTGTAAAACCCTCAAATAGACATCAAATCCCAAAAAAGAAAGACGCAAAATGAGGGGTGGGCTTGTCCTCAGCTATCACAATGGTGAACTTACGACTAAGCACTACACTACATCTCAGACCCAATGTAGTTTTGTGTGTGTGTTAGTGTGTGTGTGTGTTTGGAATTTTGCTTTAGGTTTTTGTAGTCTTTTATTTCACCAAATAGCCCAAGGCACGCTGACACATCACCTAGATAGATCTGAGCGCTCAACCAAAGTGTGCAAGGGTACCAGGTCCCTATTTTATGGTATCTTTGTCAAGGAGTTAGCATGATGACATAATTACTCCAAATCCATAATAACCATTCAAGAGTAAATCATAACATGAACTAGATCTAGATCAAAACCATACGCAAGAATGACTAAACAAGAATCAAGATCATTTTTACCATACAATATCCAGTTACAAATATGTTAACCACCAATATCTAACCATAAATATGCATTGTATTAATCCATCAAAAAATAATAGCTGAATACATTCACAAGAGTTTCATCAAAGGTCATACACATTCATAACCTGTAGCATAACCTTACAATCATCCACAGACTCCTAAAACCATGCTAATCATTACATATTTATAGGGATGGGGAATTTCCCTTCACCACCTATGTATCCTCCAAAAATATCCCCCATGCTAGAAATAACCATGCGTGTGTTACAAGCCAACTACAATTGCTTCCTCATCCACCATTCTGGCATCCACATATGACTCACAATTTATGCATCAGTTGAAGCCCACATCTTCATGTGTTCCCACTTCCTTGATTTGGGTGAGAAAGTCCTCCAACTCAGTTATCTGGGCATCAACTGCTATCTTATTATTTTTTTCTTACTAAACAAAATTCCTACCAAGTCCTCAAGGTATTCCATCTCATCACCATAGTCTGTACATGCTTGGCTAACTAAGGAAGGAAATTACACCAAGACCTGATTGACTAGTGCACTAGCCCTCTCATATGCTTCCTTTATTCTGGCCTGTTCTCCCTTTATCCCATTGCGAAATCTATATATTTCCTTTTCCTTTTCCTTCTTGTCTGCCAAAAGTGTACAAACAGTTGCGCTAGAATCCAGATGTCTTCTCACCACTTCTGGGGCCATCTTGTTTAGGGAGTTACATGCCTGATCATCATTCAAGTGATTGGGTTCTATGGCCTTATACTTATATCCTGGATTCTTCTATAAGATCATCGTTTCAATCACATGCTCACTGAACTCAAATTCTGACTCCTTTGAATACGAATGTAGATTCCAACTTAGCATATTCTTTGTCCTGGACACCCCACCCTCTTGGTCCAATATCTCCTAAGCATGTAATTTCTCTATAGGCACTATGCTCTGGAAGTGCGCTCGCAATAATTTCGTTGGATCATCTAAAAAATCTGTGTGGTGACCTTGGGGTCCACCACTTCCTCTGTGCCTTGGTTGTAGAAAAGTGGAGTCTGTGACCTACACTTTGAATCCTCCTTGAGTATTGGGATGCAACTGAATGAATACTCTATTAATATGCCCCTTGATCATCACATTTATCTATGGGTGTATATCCAAAAATTCTAGCTCCAATAACTCCATGTACACGGGCCTGGAGTTATATTTATATGTGGCACGTAAAGTATGGAGGTTAGAATCTACCTTTTCCACATCATATGTCAATTTTTGTGCATCCTTCAATCTATTAATGGAGAACTTCAAATAATTCACTGTGAATGCAAATGGAAGTTTGCACCATGGCCCCATCTCTCCATTCATCATCCTAAACCTCGCGAGACTGAAATTTTGCATTACTACAAACTTTACTTGGTCTCTAACCACTGTGGGAAGCCCACACGGTATGTGCCACTCATTCTCAAAGGCTTCACGTAGCCTGTCATACCACTTTTTGATTCTCACATTATAAGTATTCGAAATACTGCCATCACAAGTAAATCCTACAAATTACACTGCGGGGGATGGATCTATTGGTGGGTAAACCCACTCATTCCCATCAGGCCATTTGGAACACCTATCTCCGAGAAAAATATCAAGAGGAGGATGGAACCCCATGTGATTTTTTCTCCTTCCTCATTCTGGAGCCTTTCCTCTATAATATCGTCTGCCACATACTGAGCCAAATTATAATGTGACTTATTCGCAATCCTGTAGGGCACATATGGGAATCTCTTGTTTGTGTCATTCTAGCACCCTGACGTTCCTAATTTATAGCTCACGAGTCGAGAAGCAAACCTAAGTGCTAGATCATCCAAATACACAAAATTTTGTGCCCTACCTCCCTTATCGTAACATAATTTCTTTTCTAGCTCCTCAATCTTGGATATAAAATGTAGATCTAGAGACACATCCTCCCTTGTGCTCCTTAACCCCACGAATTATTCAATCAACTGGCCCATGAGATGCATGTTTCTTTCCACGTAATATAAGATGTCTTAATGCATGTACGCCATCAACCACTAAAATAGATGTGTAGGTTTTGTGAAGAACAAAAGCTCCCATAACTGCAAGACACCAGTTTTTGTTAGTTCCCTTTATACTGAGTCATCAACTCAAGGGTTTCCAGCCTCGTCTTTCCCTAGGAGAAACTTCACCAATTATGCCCTCATATTCTTCTTAGTGTCCTCCGTGTGGTGGTTAAACTCAATAATTTTTCAGCGAGTGAGTTTTGAATTCCATAATTCCACCCACAAAACACCAGGAGGGTATTACATTTTAGAATATATTTCTTCTAATAACTTCCTGGGTGCCATTCTACTTTTCTCCATGTGCCCTAGGTGTTCTATACTTCAATTATTTTCTACCCAAGCCCCACAACTTTCAACCACTTTGATTTCCCATAACCCTTCACTACCGTACCGCTATGTCCAACTCATGTCACAACAAGGATCTTCGTATAGCTCTCAAGCACCATTGGTTTGCAATCACTTTGGGTCACTTCCTATATGTTTTTTTACACTTGAACCCACTCGGTAACACTTTGATTTATTCAAAAGTAAGGTAGCCAAATGACTACACTAACCCCCTTATTTATAATTTTATTTTTCTTTTATGACCCCTCAATGGTCCAATTTGTACTTCAAACTGACACTTTTAAGTTTATTTTTCCATAAAGTCCCTTTTCCGTTTTTGACAACTTTCACGACTTCACCTCGTGCACTATAGTCGTAACCTTCTAGCGTGCTAATACTACTTCTATGCCTCATACCTCCTCCACGTGCCTCATTGCACCAAAGTACAAAACCTTTGCGCTATCTCCTAAGGAGTTTCCCAAGCTGTTACCTACCTTTCATTACACTACGATATCGCTTTCCCTACGTGGTCTTCAATCATTTCAACCTTTCTCAGAAAACCCTTAGATAACACATATAACATCATTTCTGTTCCAATATCTCAGAAGAAACCTTCAACCAAACTGACTTGTAATAAGAGGTTGACAAAATGATCATCTCTACCCTTCAAGCCACCCCATACTAAAAGTATGCATGGTCCTCTGCACATGAAATCAATTAGATAATAATAATCTTCAGGCGTGTAAGCATGCTTATTACAATAAAACACTGAACTAAATTGACAAAGCATAACAATGATGAAAGGAAACACATATAAAGAAAAATGCATTAAAGGGAAATCTAAGCTAATTGGAAATAATGCCTTATTACAAACAATAAGAATACTTATTTATAGAAGGGCTTTAGCCTACTCCCATTGAAGTAACTGGGAAAACGTGTCCCATCCAATGCCTTTAACTGGTAAGCTCTTTAATCAAGTATGTAAGTCACAACATATGGTCCCAACCAATGAAAATTCAATTTCCCAGGATGGTGAAAAAACTTTGAATCATACAAAAGAACCATTTGTCCAACTTCAATATTTTATCCTTAATATGCCTATCATGTCATGCCTTCTTCCTAGCCTTTTTTGTCTTCTAAGTCCATAGAACAATTGAACGTTGTTCATCTAACTACATCAATTTATCTATATGCTCTTTAATTCCTTACTCATCAGCCAATCCTCTTGCACATGCAATACGCAAGGAGGTTAACATGAATTCTATAGGAAAAATAGCCTCTGCACCAAACACCAATTAAAAGGGTGTGGATTTGTTCAATCTTTTATAAGTTGTTCTGTATGCCTAAATTACAACAAAGAATATGTTATCCCAATCCTTCCTTCCAACATCACAAATATTTATCAATGTATGTCCCAATATCTTGCTGAAAGCCACAACAGTCCCATTGGCCTATGGGTGATAGGGTGTTATTTTGTGATGTGCCACCATAAACTCAGCTAATGATTTCATGATAGTCTCAGTCAAAAAGTGTGTGCCCCTATCACTTTTTTAGACTCAACAGACATCCATATCTATTGATAATTTTCTCCCACAAGAACCTTGTTGATGTAGCTACCGTGTAATCCTTTATAGGCTCTTCTTCCACCCACCTTATAAGATAGTTTATACAAGTTATAATGTAGTGTGATCCAGTCATGCACGTGGGTGGGGAAATAGGACCCAAAAATTTAATTTCCCATTTTTCAAAAGGTTCTACACTCACAATAGGTCTCAAAGGCATCTCATCTATATGCCCTAACTTCCCAAGGCGTTGGAAATGATCACATGCCTTGGCATATTCTTTACAGTCCTTGTATATTTTTTCCCACCATAGGCAAACCAATAAAATATTGTGCATGGTAGCGTCTCCTGTATAATGTCCACCTAAAATATGCCCATGAGCTTCCTCCATAATAGCTTCATGATCATGCTCAAGTACACACCAACATAAAACCTCATTCCATTCTAGATTTTATAAATCTACACTGATCAACATATAAGGCGTGGTGCAGATAGGCACCTATTTATTTTCTAAACTCTTCATTCTTTCAGGTGCCACACAAGCACGCAAAAACACAAAAATATCTTCTAAGTTAGAGGGAACATGGTTAGATCTAAATAACATCCAACATTGTATCCTTAATGATTTGCATGTCCTTGCCTAATTTAATCCTTGATAAATGATCTAGTCCATAATTTCTCTTTCCCAGATTTATCACTACTGTAAACTCAAATTCTTGAAACAACAGAATCCAATGACATATGTGCCCCTATAGAACATGCTTATTGACCAAATAATTCAATGCTATGTGATCTGTATAAAATATGAAAGGAGTTTCCAACAAGTATTGCTTAAACTTATGCAATGCATAGATCATAGACAAAGCTTCACGCTCTATAGTTATGTAATTCTGTTCAGATGGAGTCAACTTCCTGCTTGCAAAAAAATAGGATGATCAAAAATACCAACACCAGGTTGGGATAACATTGCTCCAATGGCCATACTAGAAGCATCCACATGTACAATGGGAACAAAATTATGTCTTTCCTTCAATGTATCAAATGCTCTCTAGTGGGCCTCATTCCAATGAAACTTCCCTTTAACTTTTTAACAAATCCTCCAAGGGCATAATGATCCGAGCATATCCCTTAATGATTTTTTTGTAATAACCTGTATGTCATAAGAATCCACGTACCTCTCTCTAATTGGTAGGCTCCTCTAAGTATAGAATAACTGCAATCTTAGTAGGATCTACCAATAAACCTTCATTACAAATAATATTTCCCAAAAAAGTCCCAAAAGGTGTAGCAAATATACACTTATTGATATTTAATGAGATGCTTAACTACCTACATTTCTCAAACATGAGCCTTAAGTTGCCACAATGATCTTTTACTAGTCCATATACGGTCCAATCATCCAGATAAACCTGTAAAAATGTGTGTATAAAGTATTCAAAATCCTATACAATAATGCGTGAAAAGACTACAGGCACATTCTTGAACCAAATGGGCATAACTGTATATGCATAAATTCCCCATTAAGTGGTGAAATTTGTCTTTTCTTGGTCTTATTTTGCTATGCGCACTTGATGATAACCCAAGAATCCATTAGTAAAGGAGTAGATATTGTGCCTTGCAATGCCTTCAAAGATCTCCTCAGTAAAAGGTGTGGGAAAAGGATCTATCACAAAAACAAAATTCAACTCTATGTAATCCACAAAAATTATTATCCTAACATATTTCTTTATGTTGAAAACCATAGGACTTACCCACTATGATTCTTAAATGGGTTCAATGGTTCCATATTTCAACATCGTATCAATATCTTTCTTTACCTTGACGCACATATTAGGATTCATCCTATAAGGCCTCTTCCTAACCGGGCACGCACCTTTCTTCAACTTGATCCTCATCTCACCCAAAGAGGGATGCACTCTCTTCAACTACTGGTTTCCATGTGGAAATAAATCCTAGAAGTCACATATCAGGTCAATAATCTTAGAAACCTCATGTTCAGACCAATAATCACCAATAATGACCTCCTTAGGTTTTGTATCTGTCCCAATGTTGAACTTCTTTATTTTCATAGGCTCATGGTAAGCACGTGCCTTTTCATTAGCACTATCCAAGACTTCTCACGTACCTACAGTGTGATCAAAATCCAGATTCTCTACTTCTTCACCATCAATCATATAGACCAACTTACCCTTTTATTTTTTCTACCAAGGTGCGCTCCAATTGCTCCTCATCTGTATTTGGTTTGTTAAAGTGCACTTCCAAATCTGACTCTCCAAACATATCTAGCAGGAGTTCCTCAACTTTTGCATTATCCCCCATTATGAGACGCTTGATAATCTGCAATGCTTAATTGTCTAGACGGTTTAGTAGAAAAATAATCAAAAGTATGGATCATACCTGAGGTCATCTCCTTCCAATAAAATGTGACTCTTGTTATCTCTGCATGGATATACCATGCAAATGCGTAGTCACTTAGAGTGGCGTAGAAATTATGTACCCAAAGTGATGGAAGCAAGGCCTCCTGCCCCTTCATCATGAGTCTCTCACACATCTGAACGTGGTGCGAAACAAAATCCTTCCCATGAAATTCACATATCTTAGAGGGTGCATTGATCCTAAGAAACCTAATAGAGAGAGCGATTCTCACTTCTCACCACTCCAAAAGGTTATCTCTATGTGTAGTCCACCATCGTGATGTTGTACCACACAGGGTACAAATTAGCATATTTCTCCTTTCCACTGAGCTTCCATGGCATGTAGAAATACATCTATATTTCCTTCACTAGTATACCGAGGTATTTGGTTAATGCCCAGGTGCTTAACCATGCATGACATGATGATGCAAGTGATTGTATTCTTGATCTCACGCCCTACCATTTCATACATTCCATGCACCCGGTTGTCACATGAAACACTTGTAGTATCACTCATAGACTGAGAATCATCCCATTGAACAACACATTCCTTAGATGGATCAAACAATTCAGGATCTCTAGTTGTGCACGTGTATATCCTGTTCAAATCCTCTCCACTCAAAGTATCTACATAGGGTGTAGATTTCCCATTTGTCAAAGGAATAATCACACACTCTTCCTTTCTCTAAAAAATGATATATCCTTTATTGAAGTGTAGATCAACATTATTTGCATAACACCAAGGCGCCCAAGTAATGCTAGAAAACTATTTTCCTCTGTAAGTGCCAAGACCTTAAAGTCCCCAGTAAACTTGGCCCCATGTATAGTAATAGTAGAATCCTTTAAGAATCCAATGGGCATGGATTTAGTCCTATTTTCCATAAACATCACATTTGAAGATGGATGTAATGGTGGTCTCCCCATCTGATTCCAAGCATCTAGAGTGAGTACATTTACTTTCCCACTTGTATCAATTAGTATATTACACAACAACCATCCATCAATAGATACATTCAACGTGACCTCTTTATCATACTCAAGACTACGAGGAGGAAAGTTTACATGCAATATCTATCTCTTGTACTCAACTCCATTGTGCAACACCTTCTCTCCTGTAACCATTCCCCTAATAAAGGAATGATATTTTCCTGGCGAAACATCTTACAAACCTCCTTCAAGTCATCAACATCCTTTTGAGGAAGTTCAACTACCTTTGACTATTCCAGCTTCCGTGACTACTTCTTCAAGCATTGTATGTCACCCTACAAGTTCCTAGTAACATTAGTAGTCTCCTGATAAACTTCCTTCTAATGAGTAGGATCTAGATAGTTTACATTCAATACCTCCTATTTTGTAATAACAAGTTTTTGCTCCAGAGTCTCACGAGTGCATGAAGTCTCAGCATGTGTAGTCACTGATATAGGTATTAGATTAGGGTCAGGTGCAAACTTCGGCATCCATTATTCTTCTGTGACACATTATACCTTTATCATACATGCACCTTTATCTTTCTTGTGATGCTTACTCATATACTCATACAAATATGGGAACTCTTAAGACTTGTGATTATTTATGAACCAAGAGAAAGTAATGTTCTAAGGGAAATCATGCCTATAATGATAAGGGGATCCACATGTATAATAGGTCCCATGAGGGAAGTCACCTCTTCCTCCATCATGACCTCAACCTTTTTATCCTACACAATAACCTATACGACTACCACCTCCATCAGAGCACCCTTCATTATGACTATGATTCTCACCTTGGTCCTTAGAATTGTTTGCAACACTATTCTGATACACACTAGTATCAATAACATCATGAATTTTATTAATAAATTGATAGTTATCTATATCATGGGTGTGGGATATGCAAATCTTATAGTAACAAGACACATTCGTTCGAATCACATGCTATAGAAAAGGGCATCTGCTTAAATCATGATCCAAGTGATAGATCTCACAATCTAGTAATATGGCATGCACCAATTTACGAGGGAATATATCCTTCATATGTCCTTCTACCTTGTGATCTGTACACCCAATACCACTGCATGTCTCATGAGATTAATTAGATGATAGTTTCTCTAACTATTTCACCATGGTTTTAATTTGGGTTTCCAAAATGGGCTTACTCTAGTTTTTATGCTTCCAACTACCTTAGCATGCAAAGCTTCTTCCAAAGCCTTGCAAGGATCTATACATATCTTATGAGAAATTTTCCTTGTAAAAGGTGTGATCAATCTACCAAAAAACCACTATGCATGCTGGCTAGGGTGAATATCATAAGACAACTTAAATAACATAGTTTAAAAGTACGCATCATACTCCCTTATGCTCTCAGCCATGCCTTGCTTAATGTCCTTCAATGTGCTGATGCTCTTCTATTTAAACTCAGGTATATGGAACTCAACTAAGAAAGCATCATGAAGTGTGTTGTATTCTACACAAGTCTGGTTCGGATCATACTTCATATACCAGCTATGCGTGCGCCCTTACAAATTTGTAACAAATTGAATTTCCTTATGCTTTGGATATGTGATTCCCTTAGCATGTCATAATATCTCACACTTGTGTACATGTTCCACGACAACCTCAATACCTTTGTATTCTGGTAAGTGAAGAGATATCTCATAATAAATTTGCTGGGGTTGGTGTGGACCATGCCCACCAGATCTAGAACCTGTATTACCTCCAGTATTCCCTCCACCTCGAGATCCACCAAATCCACTAGATCCCGAACCTCCTGATCCTCTTAATCCTCCCCCCATAGCAGGCACTGGACCGGAGGATGATCTACTATGTTTTCCAACTATCATACTTAATTTAACTCCCATATTATGTAAAGTTATACCACTTCCATATGTGTGTCCTCGATTCTGCACACCCACACTTTGTCCTAATGACGTGCTAGAAAGTATGCCTCCAATTAGTCCTCCAAAAATGAAATATGCTACCACTTGTGATGCCATAGATGGGCATGTTTCTTACTGTACTCCTGTATTCAAAAGAAAATGATATCTACCTACTGCTTATATATCACCGCTGTTAACTTGAGGTGGGATCAACGCACCTACCCTTACTCTTTGTTCTTCTGATGTGCTCTCATCAGAAGCTGAAGGGTATTATCTTCCACACTTACCTAAATGGGGGAGTACCAACTGCTTAGGTTCCACATCCTACGTGTGAACCTGAAATCCTTAATGCATCACCTATCTCCACAACTCCATATGCTCATCAACTTCTCACTTCTTCACTAATTCCCTCTCATGAAATTCATTATACTCAAGCCATCTTTCTTCTCTTTCTTGATCTACCGTAGGATCCACCATATTTCACCACACCTACTCCTACCCCCATGTGTGGTGGAGGTTTAGCTAGCCATGGGTTGTTCTTCCAAATCCAAAGTTACCATCAATATATTAATAGCTAAAGGGATAACGTGCAAGAAATATCCTTTGGGTTTACGCAAGAACTGAAACTCAACAACCTCTAGATAGGAATAATTCGAAAAATTGTACTCCAACGTGCAATTATGCAAAACACCACTCCACCAATGATCTACAACACATGTCTAAGATAAATCAGCATTACAGAGCTTGATAATCTTCTGTGTCCACATATTTTTTTTTATACCTCCAATTTTTCTTTGATTCATATGCTACCAGCCACTCTTACAACTCTATAGGGAAATAACAAAAGAACATCTCATAGAGCTCATGATACAATTTTTCTTCAACCCATGCACACACATCAAACTCAGGTCCAATATTGTATCTATGAGTAAATTCTTCCTTTAAATTCTCTACCCAACTTTCAATGCTGGCCAAAGTCAACTGATACGTCTTCATCATGCAACATCCTTACAAAAAATTGAAAAGAGGTCCTGACAACAGAACCAAAATGTTTTTTCTTTAATTTCACCAAACAACCCATACTCACCATATATCTCAAATATGCCTAGAACTCAATAACCAGAGTGACTTACACATGCTTTCTTAGCCCATCTTCATCTTCTTGCTTCCCAAGGACCATGAAAAACTATCAAAACTATGAAAAATGACCTAAAAATCATCATTTACCTCATGTATACCATCACCATGCTGCTATTATGATTCAAAAAAATTGATCAACTACAAAATTCATGCCTCCATACCATTCTACATGCTCTAGGACTAGGAATAAGCCAAGAATGACTGCTTCACAACATGATAAACCATGAACTGAACAAGTTGACCTCATAGAGACACATGGATAATTTTAAAACATCATTCCAGCCATGATGGACATCATACCAACCTTCAAGGCTCATCTTATGACCATACATGCTTGCACCATGCTTGAAACCATGCCTAGACACTATAGATTTTCACCAAACATGACACTACCAATCAACCTTTATGTTTGAACTTTGAATAACACCTCATGGAGATTGATTTGACACCATGACACCCTTTTCCATCAATGTTTAGACATAAATGACAACACTAGGACACAATGTCCAACATGTTTGAGTCAATTGTATTGTTTTATTGCAATGCTATGATTGTTTTATTTATATGGCTTGAGTGCCTTGATTTTCATATGACACTGTGGATATCCCATGTTTTTGGATCTTTACCTATCTTGTGTATGAATTTGTTTCTATGAATTTGACACATCATTCATTCTATTGTGATTGTCTTTTGATATTATGGGCAATCCATGTTTACATCTTTATGCCTAAATATGACTATGCTTATATATACTACTACTTAGTTATCTCTAAATTATTGTTTCTATTACTATAATATTACTACTCTAGTTTATGACACATTTGATAACTACTATGATGTTTTAATACTATTAATACTTGGATTTATGACACACTTGATTGTTACTTTGATGGTTTTATACTACTACTACTCTAGATTAGGACATGCTCTAGTATTTTTAATATTATACATATGTATTCTTGTTTGTTGCATGTTTCTTTCTCTACGCTCCATTATTTCCACTTTTTGTAAACAATTTTTTAGGTTTAGGATCCCAACGGTGACCACCATTCCAACCTTCTATGTGATCCTACATAGATTATCAAACTTATTACACATGGGTATGTACATCTATAATTTTGAGTTGCATGATCAAATTATTTATCACATGCAAGTCAAAAGAGGGGGGATTTAATAGGATACATTTTATATCTATAGATAGATTTAAGATATATGAGCATATTTTTACATGAACCACATCCTCAAAAATAGGCACATATCTGAAATGTAGTATAATACAAAGTAGGTTAAAAACATACAATATAGTTAGGACTATCATACGATCTTAACCATGATGGACATTCCCAAATAAGGAGCACATTCTCAAAAAATTATATTTTTCTCAGATTGTATCTTCTATTTACAAGTGTTTTTTATAGTTTAGATATAGATGAATCAGTTTAGAACATGATACAAGGGGATTGATTACTTCATTACTTCTCCACTACACCATTCAAATTCATTTACAAGACTATGGTTCAGGGGCATGGGAATCCTTTTCCCCTAAAATATCTCATAATATATATATATTTAATTTCAATAGTAAAACAAATTATGGGGGCATGGTAATTCCCATCCCTTTTTTTTGAAATCTTACTCATAAGTTCCAACAATACAAAATTAGACCTTGATTTGTATATAATAGTGTGGTTTTTGGATTTGTGGAAGGTGTCAAAGTGGATAAGTTCTTTGTAGGTTTTCTTTCCTCTTCTCTCACAAAATTCTCAAATGTGGAAGGTATCAAAGTAGATATGTTCTTAGTATGCTGACCTTCCTCTTTACAAATTTTCAAAAAGGGGAACTTTAGTTCCTCTTCTCTCTCTCTGGCATTGGGTTGCACTCAACACTCTAATATATCTTCTGGCACAAAATGGTGACTGATCACCCCCAATACTTCAACATCTCAAAAATAATTCAAAGTATCCAAGGTATGAAAAAAACCAAGTTATTCCCTCCATAAAATGGAAAGGTTTATTCCTTCCATGTTTTACATCTCATTTTCTTATTTTTTGAAAGTTTAAGGTTATAAACATTATATATATCGTAAGTTACTATTCAATTTCTATCATAGACATTGACTACACTCTATGATGTGGGTTTCATCATAGAGCATGCCAACACCAACACATCAGAGAACTATTGTTGAGGGAAGAATTGTTTTTATACACACTTGTGTTTTTTATTTAAGCATACATTTTTAATTACACACTTAAATGATGGAAAAATGTAGACACTATAGTTTGGTAATTTTTCCTTTCGCAATGCCAAGTCTGATAATGCTCCCTTGATAAGATAAATTCACATACTTGGAATCCACATAGTTCATCTCTATAGCTCTTATACGACTTGTTTATCTTTACACTCTATTATATCATCAATTTAAATAATATTATCAAGTAAACGTATTGAACAACCTACGTGCTTCATATCATAACTCCCTATTTTACTTTTCATCTTTCTTGTATAAGACCGTACAAATGAGTTAAATGTGGGGTATGATCTTGAATGACATGTATGGTCTTTCCCCTTTGATTTCTCCAAAAAAATTCAATTTGAATATATTCATTAGGTCATTTTCCCTTTATAGTTTTGGATTTATTAGAATATTTCACCTACATAAAGAAATATAAACAAATAAATGTCATTTATAGCTCACCTCACACTCTTATAAGCTCCTTTTGCAAATATCATTCCAAAAGCACCCAAAGGTTAAATCAGATACACATCAATTATAAAATCCCTTCCTATATGTTTGAACCACTAAAATAGGTAAAAGAATATAGATTCCTCCATTTCTAAGCATGCAAAGGTCATAAATCCATGTCTTAGCAAGAGTAAAGTCACTCCAAGCATTTTCCAAGGGTTTCAAGGAATAAATGGTTAGGTAACATAACTAAGGCACACCACATCACACTACTAATATGTTGGGTACATTATATACTATAAACTAAGCATATTATATTGGTTTCAAAAGACACGAGGGAACCCCTAGGGTTTGGCTAATTTTCACTCATAATTATTCAAGCACCTAGGAGAATAACATGAGGCTTGATACCACCATGAGGGCATGTAGTGCAACACTTGGATTGGTTCAACTATGTTGCTAGTATGACTACCAAGGGTAGTCCAACCTCACCATACATATATTTTATAGTTTTGTTTTGCTAATGATCTAATGAAGGGTTTTCCATGTTTTTAGGTTTTTCACTTTGTTATAGGTGATTATAGGTCATCCATTATTTGTGAGAGCAATACTGACATATAGTGAAAGGTCATTTGTAGCAAAGGAAAGCACATACAGAATTTATAGTCCTATATTACATAAAATTCCAAGACCATATAGATCTAGGTCATGACCATATGGTTCTAGTTTGGATAGTACAATAGTTTTACGGTCCTGCATATGCTCACTTTCTAGTTCTAGAATTTACACTAAATAATTTCCAATCTTTAAAATTCCTATTTCATTATTCTGCACATTCAAATCCTCTATGTTATACCATGTAAAGCTAATTTTTCTTCTCCTCTTATGCATTTAAGATATTAATTATTATTTATCAATAATTGTAATTTTTAATGCATTATTCTAGTTGTGATTTGTTAGTTTTGGAAGTTAACTATTCAAAATAATCCCCTATACAAACTCTTACATCCTCCTTATTTTTATACACTCCTATAAAATTATAATTTAATTATCACGTAAACAACCACATGATGAAAAATGGATTGTCGAAACATATTTTTTAACAAAAAAATGAAATAAGTACACCAACAAGTGTGAAATCAATTACAAAAAAGAATTTGCAATACAATAATGCATATATGAGAAATAAAGAGAGGTTGGATATCATATTGGAGAAATTATCTTGGAAAAATTATTAAAGGAAATGTTTTCTAAAGGAACATATAATAAGCTTAATTGAAGAAGATAAGGCCATGTAAAATCATTATAAGGTTTGCACAAAATGATTATGAGGTTGAGTTTCCAAAAGGCATTAATATATCAAATATTTTTAATGTAACCAAATTTTATCCATACCATGCAATATATAGAGATGATGGTACTAAATAAAAAGAGGGTAGAGTAGACTAGGGAAAAATATTTCAAAAAATATCATGATGAATTGGAAGGAGTGATATACACTAGGATTAAAGAGACACATAAAAAGAAGTAAACAAAATATTTGGTCAAGTTGAAATCCAAAACTACTGAAGATGCAACTTGGATAAGTAATGCAAATACCACATAATATGGTATTATAATTCTTTAAGAAGAAGAAGTTTTCAAAATTACAGGAGATTTATGATGCAAGAGCATCCATGTTTATAGGAAAGCTTGTACCAACCAAAAAATAGTTGAATAATTTGATCTAGTTGTGTTTACATTTTTGGATTATTTTTTGATTTCACATTAAAGAATTGTACGGTTTGTGAGCCATATAATACAATATTACATTCTATTAAGAGTGCAAGTACATTGCATAATTTTTGTGGAGTGCATAACTAATTTGTTCAATGTATAATCTATTACACAATTATCCAATGCACATCATTGTCCACATAATTTTGTTCAGGAATTTTTTTTGAAATAATTGAATGTTTAAAGGCACAAGTTTTAAAAGAGGTTGAATAATTGTGTTTGGGTCTCTTATTGAGTCCTTTAATCATCGCATTTGGGTTCCATAAGTTTAGGAGTCTTAGAAGGTGGTATGAATGACTATATAAGTAGATAAAATTTCCTTAGGGAAGTAATTCAAGTTTTGTGGAAATCAAAATGCCTAAGAGAAGAGTGTAGATGTGAGATAATGTTCTCAAAATCATGATAGTGAATGAATATCCATAGTAAAATTTTAAGAAAAAAATTGAGAGTGTTTTAATGATTTGAGGTATGACACCAATTTTTAGTTACAGTACTTGGAGGATTTTCCTTGTCCAAATTTCATGTAAAAGGTTGAATTGTTGGCGATTAGTTTGATGGTCCCATTTATCTAAATAATATAACCCAAAGATTTATTTTGTTCAAAATATGTGTTTATTTTATATTTATTTCAATATATGTTTCTTTATGTTGAGTTGTTCATCCCACATATTCTTGAGGTTGCAAGGTTTAAAATGTCTCTTCTCTAAGCACCCTCACTTATTTGTGCCAATGTATAACACTATTGTCTCCCTTATATGTGATCTTGGCATTCTATATGACTAATTATGTGAAATTTATCATTGTACTTATATGCTCGTATACTTGTATGCTTGTTTTCCACGCTATATATTTGTGTTATGGTTTCTACCATTCACTATCTTGTAGGACAAATTTCTATATGGTGGCCAATTACAAATAGCTTCTATGTTCTCCAATGAATGACTATATTCCACATCTGACATGGAAACACTCTTCTACTCTTTTGATTTGAGCGATCAATTGAAAATTTAACTTATCTAAAAAGAGGGGGCATTCAATGGAGTTATCACATGAATATCAATGCAAATCATACATACACACAATTACATAATACATAATAAATATGAATGAAGTACATGAGAGAATGAACATGAATAGGTAGAAATTATTGACATAATCTCAACACGGAAAAATCATCCAACAAAGACAGACTTAATAAATTTTACTCTCCAAGTCTTAGGAATTTTGGCATCCAAATTAGAATTATCTAAAACATGAAGGATTTTATTAGGTTTTTTATATAGGTTTAGGGATATATTACATAATTCGCAGTATATTTTATTTCATTTAAGTATATAATGTTTATGGGAATGATTAATTTACTCCATTTTGATATTATGCATATCAAAAATATTATCACCTCTAACAATGCAAGGGATGGGGGAAAAAGCTAGATTCTTTCTGAAAAAATTCTCTAGTACATTGGGGCACTCATTTCCTTTCATGGCTTTGAATGATTCTTAAAATTAGGGACCGATCACCCTGAATCTAGTTAGAAAAACATTTCATATCCATCTATTCAAGTGATTCAAATAAGGGATCTCCTCCTTTAGTAATTAAAATAGAGGTATTCTTTCCATGATTTTTATATTTCAATCTTTGTATGTTCAAATACAATTTCAATATAGTGTTTAATTTAAATTATTTCTATATGGACATTGACTACACTTTATTTTGTAGGTTTCATATTCGGGATCTTGGAACTATCTCAAATATCTAAGCAATCAAGAAAACAATCGAGTGAATACAAATTGTGTTTACATATGTGGGTATTAATTTTTATTTAAGAAAAAAAAAATCATTTCCTAGCTTAAGGGGGGTGTAAATGTAGACACCTAAATTTGGCAATTAATTACTTTATAATGTCAATATTGGCTTAATCCACATCATGAATTGAACACCTATTTTGAGCCTAATTGTTATATCCCTAGACCTATTAAAAGACTTGATCTCCCCACTACACTGCTTTGTGAATCAAAAAATAACTCACATTAGTCCTAAGAAGTTTATAAGTCACAATTTGTATGCACATAAATTTCTAGCACTACACACCCTTCCTGGACTAAACCGCCAAATAGGAACCAAACCGATTTTGTCCCATCCTCTCCAAATGTATTTTTTAAACTTGAAATATTTTATGGGTTATTACTTTCCTCATGTTTGGTCAGCCTTAATACAAGATTATACCTATAGAACCCTTTATATGAGTTAAATGAACTCATTTACTCACTTAACTTAAATCACTCAAGAAAATATCTCCCTTAAGGTATTCAAAGCTCTTCTTAAATTTACCTAAAGCAACAACACACATTAGTAGAAGTCCCTACATAGTTTGAAGCACTCCAAAATAGGTTCTAAATTCAAACTTCATAAGCCAAATACCATCTAAGCCTTAATTACCCATCATTGAAACATTACTGTTGTTCAAGCTGATGAAATGCTGCACCATGTATGAATCACAAGTTACTTTTTAAAAGCCAAATATTTGGTAATTTCCAAAGCCCCATATACCTTCTACAATTATGGGGGTAGGTGGACAGAAACCTTTAGTCCTAAATTTTGTTAAACCTAACCTAAAGCATGCACAAGAGAAAAAATATATTGCAAAACACATGGATGATGAATATTGAGCTTTGTAACACTTATTTATTCAGGCGTCACACATTATATCCAAACACATACCAAATATGTACCTACAATAATCCTAGCACATAAGGAAATTTCTAAACGCGAGCATCTATAACATGTAAATGTTATTCTAAACCACATTTAAGAGAATAAATAAACCTATTTGGTGCCAATAACCATTATATCGTCTATACAAGGACACATATTCCACAATTTCAAAGCTACATATTTTTTTGAAGTTATTACGTGTAGTCTAGCTTTACTCTCAAGTCCATATGGAATGATGTAGAACCATTTAATTAGACAATAATTAATAACATGAAAATGAATGGGAAGGGGGGTGCATTGGTTTTCCATGGCCTAAAAGACCATTTTTGGTCAAGCACTGAGTTGGGCCAATCTATTTTGAACTTGTTTTTTATAAGTAAATGATTTTTACCAGAGCTACGAACTTGGGGGGTTATTAGGGCCCCCTCCCTTACATTAGCATATTCAAATATTTACCAAAAAATAGGGAAATTGAAGTAAAATATAGATAAAATTTACTCCTTGGATATAAATATCACCAAAAACCAAACTAGCCAACAAGAGAAACCTATTATAGAGACTTATTCAGATAGCTCAATAACCTCTTCCTTAACATAAACTTTGGGGTTAGTCACAACCTCTTGCTTCCCTCTTTCACTTGTTGAAATTACACCCCACTTCCCCTATTTTTGATACCTTAAGAAGAAAGGCATATGAGGGTTTTCCTTTCACCATGAGCTGAGAAATATCTGTAGGAACAAGGACCGATTGGTGCAACCAGAGAGTCAAGGTCTAGAGATAGAATGAGAGTGGGTCCCAAGTCCTTAATTTGAAATTTCTTATGAACAGCCACTATACGAAATTATAGAGAACAGTGTTCCTTCTTTCCAATTCAACCACACATTCTTGAGCTATCGTCTTGGTCTCCACTGCCTTTGTCACTTGGAGAAAGGCCAAAGGGATACAAAAATTTTCCACTTCATCCTCCAAACCCATGACATGCCTTGGAAAAATGACATGATGAGTGAAATCAATATGGCCTCTTCCTTATTCTTTCCAATAAGTAACAAATGGGATACAAACATAGAAGCAATTTCCACATTTACCCTAGCCTCGACCACTTCCTTGAATCATATTTTTCCCCCCAAAATATGCACTCCATCTGCATTGCATACAGAGCCAAAGCCTATATGGAATAACCTTCCTCAACCGAGACTAGGTGATTTTATCTGTAAAAAGCCATTTCACATGGGATTCCCCCCTCAAGAATAGACAAGGATACAACAGTGAAAGGCATGAAAGCTTCAACAGACCTCCAACCTATATCACTCAAGAAATGAAGGAAAGAAAGTGCATGAATGAAAAGGGAGAGTTGAGACACAAATTTAAGGATAGGTTCCCACGAGCCAAGTCCCATGGAGCTTAAGTGGTCATAAATGAAGTAATCTCCCACAATAATGACAATTAAGATGGGATACTTAGCCATATCATTAGATATGATTTCCTCCTCCACTTGCACCACACCATGATTAGCCAAATAATCAACCATTGAGTTGGCTTCCCTTAACACGTGTCCTATGCTCCATGAGACCAACTTGCCAAGCCAAAAAAAAATGTTTGAGATGTAGAAATCAAGTTCCCAGTGTAGGGATTTACCATTTTTAACTACCTGGATAATAATTTGTGAGTCTCCTTCTATATAGAGATGAGAAATACCGCATTCCACTTCCCTTTTTACCCCAAAAAGGAGAGCCCAAGAGCTTCTGCTTGATTGCATGTCTCATCTTGCAAATGAAATGAGCTAGCACTAATCAACTCACCTTGTTCATTACAAAGAATGCACCATGCCCCTAAAATTTTGGGGTTCCCCTTGGAAGCCCCATCAAAATTAACTTTGTGAAACCCAGGGGGTGGAAACCATTTGACCTCCCTCCTTGCAAATGTTTCTCCCATTTGGATTTAATTTGATTGAAGATGACACCTAGGGCTGGAAGCTTGATAAGAGGCCAAGCTTTCCTCAAGGCAGTATCTATGCTGGAAAAGTTTGCTAAATTTTTACAACTGGAATTAACATTTTCAGAGATGGAAATTTCAAATTTTTGAGTAACCGCTTGAACATCAGAGGAGACTTCTATATGAAGATGTAAAGATTCCTTTCCCACTAGATGTGCCAAATGAGAAGCATGAGACTACATATCTAGATTGAACTGAGGGAATGACCTTTCCCTAAGATCGACCATGATTTTAGAACTCCCTTTATTATTTCCCTTGACACCCAAGCTAGATCAAGTTTTTGACAGAGCCATGACAAACATTGTGAGGAAAATGGACAATGCAAATAGTAGGTGATCTATATCTTCTTCTTCCCTTTCACATAATAGGCATCGAGAGGGCCCTTGGTATCCCCATTTCCTTCTCTGAATCTGGGTGAGAATTTTACCTTTGAAAACAATCCAGCTGAAAGTGCCTACTTTGGGAAGGTAATTGGCATCCCAACACCCGTGCCATGATTTAAGACCTCTTTCCCTCCACTGGATAAGGTACTCATAGCCAACTTTCACCATATACTGACCTGATTTGGTTCCCAACCAAAGAAGTTGGTCTTATTTGGCAGAAAAAATGACCCTACATTTACTGAGGATGTTTTTGAAGAGAGTCTTAGATGCCTGTGGGATGTCTAAAGCATCCACCTCCTTCTAAGAAAAAGAGGGGGATCCGTCTTCATTCTGGTTCCCGTAGTTCTCAACCAAATCCCCCCAAGCTGCTTTGGAGGCCAACTTGACCTGTTCTAGACCTGAGAGTATCTTGAAGGGTAGGGAAGCCATTCCACGAATCTTCCTAGAACTTAGTTGAGGCTCCATTGCCAATTTTCCAGGAAATAAGGGAAGAAGAAAACATGTCTGCAAGAGCAAATGAAGTTCCACATATGGGAGCCTCTTGGTAGATCTTGATTGGTTATGATGCTCTCCAGTTTACCATTATGTAAATATTTATGAATAAGATTTCTGTTGAGCAGACTAGAGAGGTATTGGAAAGAAGGTTCCAAATATGTTTTTCTCCTAAAGCAATATTTTGGAGACCCAGATCTAGGATCCCTGCACCCCCCGACTCCTTAGGTAGCTTAACATCCTCCCATTTGATTAGATGGAGTTTCCTTTCATCTTGGGAACCTTTCCATAGGAAATATCTTATAATTTTCTCTATTTTATGGAGGATCATTTTGGGATGCTTTCATGATCGAGAACATGTAGATAGGGAGTACACAGGAGAACAATTCTTATTAGCTGAATTCTCCCATCGAAAAGTAAGCCACTCACCTTTCCAAGCTGACAACCTTTTTTCAAAAGATGATAAGAGATCTTGCCATAAGAAGGATTTCCTAACTCCAGTGAAAAGAGGTATGCCTAAATAATTTTGAGGAAGAGAGCCCATGGAAAAGCCCAAAATAAACTTTATACACCTTTGAAGTCTGGGGGAGGAATTGAAAAAGAAGATCAAGGACTTAGAGGAACTGATGACCTAACTTGCAACTTCAGAGTAGGAATCAAGGATAATCCTTGCTTCTCTTGCCTCAGCCACTGAAGCTTCCCCAAATAAGAAAGTATCGTCAGTGAAATGCTGATGAGAGATTGGATCGACCCCTGTAGCGATGGAGAGACCTTTTAAGACCCTTCTAATTATGCAACAAATAGGGCCCTACTCAACTGAATCAACTACCAAGATAAAAAGGAAGGAGGAGAGGGGGTCCCCCTATCAGATCCCCCTATTACTTGAGAAGAGGCCTTCAATTGAACCATTCACAAGAACTGAGAAGCTAGGGGTAGAAATGCAATTGAAAATATAATTGCATAAGGCCAGACTGAAACCCATTTTTAGCATAAGTTTGATGAGGAAACACCAATTTAATCTATCATAGGCCTTGCTAAAATCAAGCTTGAGGAAGCATACCCAAATGATGGTTCAAGGTAAGGGAATGCATTAATTTGTGAGACAATAAAATATCATCAAAGATTAAATGACCAGGCAGGAAACCACTTTTCTCTTTTGAAATTATGGAATCCAGAAGGGGTATTAATAAGGAGAGCAATGGCTTTGAAAATGATTTTGTAAGATGTGTTGCATAAAGAAATAGGGTGAAAATCATCCAGGGCTTCAGCCGAGGATTTCTTAGGAAACATGCATATGAAAGTGTGATTGAGAGCCCCCATAATTTTACCTGTGGATCTAGATTCCTCCACCACTACCCACACATCTGAGCCAACTATTTCCCAGAAGTCTTGAAAAAAGGCCATTGGGAAACCATCATGGGCTGGGGAATTTGTCTGATTCCATGGAGAAGACAACTTCTTTGATTTCATCCTTTGAAAAAGGGAGCAAGGAGGCAATCGTTCTAGGCAAGCATCCACCAATTCTAGGATGAGTGTTAACAGAGCGTTTTGAGACGCAAGGTGGGAGTAGGAATCATCTATTTCAAGTCAGAAAAGAATGCTACCAAAGCTTATTTGATGCCCTTTTGGTTCATGATCCAGTCCCCATTTCGAGATTTTATTTTTGAAACTTAAATTGGAACTTCACCTGGCTTTTACAGAAGAATGAAGAAACTTAGTATTTATGTCCCCTTCCTTTAGCCATGTTTCCCTTGATTTTTGTTTCTAGTAAATTTCCTCTTGTAAGAGAAGCTCTCCAAGATCTGTTAATAGTGATTTTTATTTCATGTACTCATCTTGACCCATCCCAGACCTAAAAAATTTCTTCATTAAGAGCCTTGATATCTGTTTCCACTCTTTTGTTTTTAAGAAAAAATATTATTGAAATGACTTTTATTCCAGCTTAAAAGCTTACCTTTTAGCTTGGAAATTTTTCTGGCAAAGGATGAACATCTTAGTACCTATAATGGAGAAGGAAGAACACCACTCTTTGACCAGGCCGTATAGGGATGTATCTCTTAACCACATGAGCTCAAATTTGAAAGGAGACCTCTTGGTATCCGAGTCAAAAGTTAAAAGAAGAGAAATGGGAAAATGATCAGAGCACCTGTGATGGGAAGAACGTCAATTTCTAGAATAATGTTGCATTGTAGCCATTCTTTGTTGGATATGAATCTGTCCAATCTTTCCACAATCCTGGTGAAACTCGAGCCTTCTTTTGGTCCAGGTGAACCAACTGTGTTTGGGTTTGAAGTCATACCAATGTTGTATTGTGAGTGAAAGAGTAGAAGTCCTTTTGAGACTGAGTGTTTCTTGAGATGCCACCATTCTTATCTCTTTCTGGAGGAGATCACACTGAAATCACTTACTACAAGAATTAACTCATCTCTGAATCCCTCCAAGTCTCTAGAAAGAGATCCCCAAAGGCCTCTTTTGGCAATCAGATTAAAAGGTTTATAGATGTTACATATTAAGAAATTGACTTTAGAATGTAGCACTTGAACCCAACACCATTGGAAATTATTAATCTCTTTGATGAGAGAAAATATAGCTTTATGTTCTCTCCAAATAATCCTGTTGTCGTGTAAATGTGCAACAACAAAATTGACAATTTCCAAGCACGATAACTATACCCTTGTGCCAAAATTTTCATGTTATGTCATTCTCAGGCACACCAAGTCCACTAGGCCAATCTAGGCCCCCCAATACAAAGTTATATCATCCCCCTAGGTGATTTAGGAAATTTTAATCTCAGTCCCCCTAGGTGATTTTAGGAAGTTCTGAAAAGATGTTATCTTATGGCAGTATTGGGAAGGGTTGTCGTTGGCCTTCCTAGGACTGGATCAACCCCCCTGGAGTGTAACAGAAGAGTAAAAATTCAACATGGAGGTGAATTTAAGACCTTAAAACATAATGGAAATAATTTTGGAAGGTTTAGGGTAAGTTTTGAAAGCCTTGGAACATTCTGAATGAAAAGCAGGGTTCACAAGCCTAGGCAATTACACAGGTCTAAAATAGTTGTTAGGCTTCAGAAGAAGATATTCGGGAGCTCTGGATGGAGTTAGATGTAAAATGAAAACATCTTTGATAAATAGGATTCCAAGACCTAAATGATGGTAAAATCAGACTTTTCACAACACCTTGGTGCATCAAGGTTTACATGCAGTTTTTCTCAGGCACAAGTGGAGTACCTAAATAGAAAACTACAATTTTTTAGGGATCAAATGGATGAATAAAGACATGATACCCCAACCATTGGATTCTAAATTCCATTTCCAGTTAGTATCATATAAAATTTCACCAATAAATTCCACTGGGAGCTCAAGATATCATCGTTCCAAGTTACCCTCTTGAAGGCAGTTCAGGAGTTAGTCAATTTTTGGGAGGACACGTGTCAGCACTAGGAGCCTAGTGGGATTTCATGTCCCTAACGTCACTAAGGTCAGGTACACCAACCTTGGAAAAATTCTCCCAGCCCCCATGTGACCTCTAGGACCCTCATGTGACCTTCAGCACTTGACAGTTCAGCCCCCAGGTGCATTTTTGGAGCTCAAATCCCCTGTCATCGATCGAGGACACGTGTCAGCTCCAGGACCACCGTGGAATTTGATGTCCCTCACGTCCCTGAGGTTAGGGATAGTAGACATGGAAAAATGTTCCCATCCCCTATGGGGAGTCTTTTGGTCATCCATGTGACCGACTTTCAGCCCCCAGTGCTTTAAAGCAAGCTTTTCTCACCTCCATTCCTTGTCGTCGGATCAAGGACACGTGTCATCCTCTTGACCACATGTGGAATTTTATGTCCCTCACATCCCTAAGGTCAAGGACATCAAGACATGAAAAATTTTCCCAGCCTTATCCCTCCATGATTTCAAAAATTTAAAAATCTAATTGTCGCTTCACCTGCTTCTAGTGCTTATAGCTATTTCCACTCCCATGCACAAACATTTCCATTCTTCCTATGTAACTTCTCATCCATCATTCCACCATTGTTTAACCTTGAACCAGACCTGACCATAGAGGTACTTCCCTTCCACTCCATAAAATCACGTAGGTCCAAGAAGGAAATTTGATCAAACACAGAAGGAGAGACACAAAACGAAGAAGGAGAAAACAGAGAAAACTCCATGGCCATGAAATGAGAAGTTGAAGAAATATCTCAAATTGGATGTGTGAAACAACAAGCATGTATTTTGCTGTTAATTCATCTACCCAAGGTCATCAAGAAGACACCTTCAAACTCTCCTCTCGTGCAATAGAGCATCTGTAGAAACAAATCCCACTTCTAGCTCAACGAAGAAAAAATCCAATTTCTCGTCAAACCATTGGGTGAAACGAAGTAGAATTACACGTGAAGCATCATAAGAAGAAAAAACCCACATCAAAAATATAAGTTTTTTTCAAAAATGGAGGAGAAAACCATACCTGTACGATTTTGAGGTTCATAAATGGCTGCTACATCCAAAAACACTGTCAAGACCAAAATTTGAAACTTTAAAATCTCTTGGACTATTAAGCGGGCGGGCCTGAAATTTCAGAGGGGTGATATTGAGAAAAAAACATATTAAAAAACTTTGTTCCACATTAATCAGACCTCCAGAAGCCCACTTTCTAAAAATAGTAGGTCTACTACATAGGGACTGCTATTTCAAGAAAGTCATCAACAGAAGAACCTGCGAAGGAGACAGTGACATTGAAGATGCAATGTAGCTAGAACTCACAAGAACGAACATTTTTGACACTTACTAAAAATAGTAAGTGGTCCCACAGACACCTACTAAAAATAGAAAGTTGATCCAGAAGGAACGAGGAACACAGGGAGAAAGAGGAAAACAGAGCCGCAACATCCAGTTGAAGATCGGGGACTTGATTTTTCACACTTACTTGAAAATAGTAAGTTGTTCTTTCTGTGCTAAACATGAAGTCGAAGTGGACGGGTCAGAAGCCGACACATAGCCCTTTGCCTGTGAGTATGATGTGGAAGACAATGATGTCTTGTACATGGACATGAACGAACTTAAGACTCGCATGGCCTCTCAAGGAATGAAAGAGGATTGAAGACCGGATATTCACAAGTGGCTTGTTTGCCACTGCAGGACACCCAGTGTCTGTGCAGAGTCTCGAGTTAGTCCTAGCCTGCTCTTTCCACTACGAGCCCTGAGACATGAACCATCTGAGCTAACAATGAGTACAACGATGGTGGTCATCAACCCTATGACCATTTCACTCTCTCTGCAGATACTGACATCCCCCAACATGGTCGTCATCTCAAAGGATAGAGCCTCACACGATTGGGAAATAATGGATTCATATGTCCAAGGAGTAGCGCTCGGCTCATGGTTGAAAACAGGAAGAAATCCTTCTAGGATGCCCAAGAATCTTCCAAGGTGTGAGTTCCAAGAAGGGTATTTTGATGTCATCACTCTCCTCAGTAGAGTTATGGGACAAAGCAAGCACGAGAGACTTCTAGGACTGGATGGGCCTTTTCATCCTGACATTGACAGAAGGAAAGTAGAGGATTGACTGGGGGTAGATCATCAGTGACAATCTCCATCTACAACTACTCCAAGTGCCCATGACAAGGAAGTTCCACATGACTTCTTACCTAGTTTATCTCCTTGCAAGCTCGAGATCATTCAAAGGATTGGCTCTCATGCAGAACATTGTTGCCAAGGTGCCTACATTTGAGAAACTTCCACAGTTGGTAATGGAGGAGAGCAACATGAATTTCACTCGCGTGAATGGATGCATTCACCATGTATGTGGTCTGAAGCTTATAAGGGGATCTTGAAGCTAGGATGTCACCACAAGCGGCATCCCTGATCAAGGAATATGGCTCGTACTTCATACAATTCTCAACCTTCTCCTACATCTGATTCGCTGGCTTCGACCAAGCTCCATTGAGACTACCTAAGTACCTCAGTGACTAGATTGTATTCTTTGAGCTCTGCAGTCAGATCACTCAAGTGAATAACAAGCTCAGAAGCAGGAGAAAGAACTTGATTTCATTCCCTATATCTCTAGGGGTGTTCACATGCAAAATCTCAAATGACGCATCTCACCTGGAGGCCACTTTCACACATCTGATTTTGCATTCCTACGTCGTTAGGCCCAACTTTGACATCCGAGAAGATCCTAACTCGTTCTATGTCCTAGAATTGCAACATGAGCCACAAATCGAGGACTATTAGGCCAACTGTATTGACGAGTTTGAAGTACATGAAAAAGGACCACATGAGGATGACAATCAGCGAGATGAAGAAATTCAAGTTCTCTTGGTATGAAGACATATTTCATGATGATGGGACAAAAATGTATGATCTTGAGTACATAGTAGTCAAGATGTCCCCAATACCCCAAATCAACTGGCATGTTCGTGAATCAGGAGATATATTGGAGCAGACTGAAAAGGTGGTGAGGAGAATGAGGAATTGGTTTAAGAAGAAGAGGACTATGGTCATCCAGTCATGAGGAATTTCTCCAAGCCAGAAGAAAGCTTCACATCATTCATCTTCAAAAGTGGTGGAGGTGACTTCCAGCTCTAAACACTCTAGAGTGAGTTCAAAAAGGAAGGCCATGGAATTGGAAACTTCTTCCCGTGAGAAGACACCTAAGAAAGCCAGGGTAGAAGAAGGCTCATTGGCGTCACTGCAGGAGGAAAACTTGATCTCAGTAATGCAAACAGAAAATCTAGTAGTAGAAGCATAGGCGAACGAGGAGTACATGGTTCATGATTCAGTCTTCAAGCTACCACAAGAGGTCTCGCCTCTTGTTGACACCAACGCCCCTCTCATTTAGGACTTTCCTCCTATTCAGAACAAATAATTGTTGGTGCACCCATCATTGAGCCTAAATCCAGCGAAATGTTTCTATGGATGTGGGAAATGGTCATCCCTGACACTCGCACTGTGCAACAAGTAACAGCCCCTGATCTATCTAGCGATTATCTCATTGGCTAAAGAAAAAAGGTCAAGAAATATTACACATACATCCTCATGATTCTATAGTGGGGAGACATGTAATCAGTACATCAAATATAGCTCGGCCAAAGGTAATCAAGCCAATGGATGAGATGACACCAGCTGACTACGAGATGAGCATGATCCAATTGGGACCAGCTACTCATGAGGGAGATTTACACATATATCAACAATCTTCTTCTCGTATGGTGGCAAGGAATAAAGAATATAAAGAGAAGATTGAGGTACTAGAGGAACAAGTACGAACTCTTTCATCTTATGTGCAACACCAGGTGGAACCAAGCACTACAACACTTCCTATTGAGAAAGTGGTGCCCATCAGTAGCTTCGATCCAGAATCCATCAGAAGAACGCATGAGCTCATGATGCAGGAGTGAGAAAACAATGAATGGATCGACTCAATCTCTAAAAAAGGGAAGCCAACACTCCAAGAGGAATTCAAGATCTTTGCGTACATGTGCGCAATAGCCAACATAATGTGAGCACTCAAAGAGGATGTGGAGAAAGAAAGAGAGTACTAGGAACCTATGGGACCAGTAGTGAGTGAGATGAGCAATACCCATCGTCAGGAGTTGATCGAAAAGAAGGTTTTTGAAAATCCTGCAGAAGACTTGACATGTGTATGGGTGCAAGGGCCTTGGAAATCAGGTTTGAGGAAATCAATCAGGCTTTCATAGAGCTAGAGGAGAAATAAGAACAAACATACAAGCTGCAGGATAGTATAAATCAGAAAGTTTGGAAACTTGGAGTACTTGTAATGAGCGAACACACAACTTGCTGATGAGTTGATCGAGCCCTTTCGAAGAATATGTCAAGAAATGGGTGGGAAACCCATTGTCCTTCACTAAGGATACTCTCAACTTCCTCTTAGAGA
Source organism: Taxus chinensis (assembly GCA_019776745.2). Lineage (NCBI taxonomy): Eukaryota > Viridiplantae > Streptophyta > Pinopsida > Cupressales > Taxaceae > Taxus > Taxus chinensis. The sequence continues at coordinate 648,955,071 of CM034148.1, read as the reverse complement.
TTTGAGCCTCCATTGCACTTATCATGCAGAAAAGCACTCATCATGGTTCGGGAAGTACAAGGACATCAACAATGTGATCAATGGATGGACCGAAAACCTTGAGCTGCATTCACATCACTCATGCTGACAAAGTAGAACCTACAATGACTCATTTCAACAAGGAGCTTGGAAAGATAGAAGTCTTCTCAGGAATGCGAAGTGGAGAGCAGTCAGATAATGGAGCCAAGTCCACCACAACAGCTCATTCTTCCGCATAATTCTTCTTCTTTCTTCTTCTTCTTCTCTTCTCACTCAACACTCTCTCTCATCAATGTTATATTTTTGTGTTGAGGTTTGCACTTTTTAATATTACTTTAATTGACTTTAGAAACATAATGTAAACTTTAAGTTGCCTTGATTTTATAAAAGGGACTTAAATATTTAAGTGGAATATGAATAATCTAAAGTCAAATTAAAGTATTTGAAAAGTCACTAGGAAGATGAAGAGTTGCATCCTCTTCTATAAATTGTAACTAGCTCCTCATTTGATGGTCTTCTTAGACAACTTCTAAAATCTTCTTAAAATTCTTAGATATTGGAGTTGTTTTTTGTGAATTCATGAGAGAGATATCCTTGTGAAGAGAGAAAAGAGATAGCAAATTTCTTCTATTTTTCCCTACTCAAAATGTCTTCCATTTCTATGATATGTACAATTTCTACTTGAGCTTCAATAAAGGAAGAAGGTGAATTTTATCCTTTTTTGACTGAGGGAGGGTTTAGTGGTAATTTGTGTTCATCAAACTCTATTTGGTCTTGTTGTTGTTACACAGATTTCTTTTCTTCTAAATTCAAGTGCATGTAATGAAGTTTTTGACTGGTGTATGCAAGTCTCTGATTTTCTACTTACAACATTAGTTTATATTTTCTAATTTTCTCACTCCCTTTCCCACTCTCCTAGAAAATTCTTCCCTTGCAGATATCTACAAGATTTTTCCATAGGGTCAGTGGAGTGTCCCTGTTGGATCCCCGGCCGTAAGGTCACCAAGAGAAAACTCATTTTTACTTGTGCATGCACATACGGACAACTGCACTAGTTAAGTAGAGGGACTTAGACTCCCAGAGTGTTGGCAAGATAACCTCAAATTTGCCCCTAAAAATTTTTCTCACCAACATTTTTTGGCACCCACTGTGGGGTAGATTTAATAGCATCTACACCTGAATACGACCAGAAAAATACAATTTTTTAAGAAAATTCAAAATTTAAAAAAAAGAAAATTTCTGGAATTTGAATAGCTATATGAGCCACATGTCTATAAACCATGGCTATTCTAGGAAATCCTCCTATTGAGAGACCTAAATTGCTCTTCCACATCCAAGAGGATATTGCTTCAGATTTGAGAGAAGTTATCTGACACAACATGCAAAGTGTCAATCACTACTTCATTGCCACAAGAATTATTGACCTTGAAGAAGAACACACTATGGAATTAGAGAGGCAAAGAAAAATTCCAGCACCATAAAGAAGAGCATAAATTTCCATGCTAGCAGATAGAAGATACACCCAACAACAGAGACAAGGAGGACAAACCGACCCTATTTTTGAAGAGCTTCAAAGAAGATAAGAGCTGCTCAAAATTCCAAGGTCTCCTTTTCATCAAGCAACTGGTCACGTGTTGGCAGCCTGCGTGTTGTCAATCCTTTGGATAGTGAATTCACATACATCAACGAGAACCTTGAAGATTTAACTGATGTAGATACCGAAGAGGAATCCAGAGAAAGAGAAGAAAGAGTGGAAGAGGAAATAAGATCTCAACTTGAAGAAATTGAAAGACTTGAAGCTGAGGTAGATGAAAGAGAAGTAGCAAAAGCCGCAACCTTAGAGAGGTTAGAAGATAGAAATAGAAACATAATGGGGGACCGTGATCATGAGGTTTGTAGGCCTAATGTACCATGTGGGAGAAGCATTGGCCTACTCACCCTTGGTCAACCACTCCACGAGCTACCAAGAGGCTCAAGAAAAAACTTTCCAAAATTCACATGAGATGGTTCTCAACTCCCCGAAGAACATGTAGTAGCATTTATCACCACTTGCGGTGTATTGGGCATTGAGGATAAAGATGTGTCAGTTAGGCTCTTTGTGGAGTCACTCCAAGAAAAATATGTTGAATGGCTCTACATGCTACCCCCAAGGTCTATCACCCATTGGGAAGATATAAGAAGTGAATTCGAACACAGGTTTAAGACCATGGAAGATTGTCAAGATCTCTTAGTCCAATTGGTACAAATGAAGAAAGAAACCTCCAAATCAATGAGAGACTTCATAGCAAGATATAATAGAGTGATAAGAAGAATCCTCAAAGATGTGGTGCCTCCTGAAAATAATTTGAAGAGATTCTTCATCAATGCCTTGCCATTAGAAGTAGGCTTCTTCCTTAGAAGAACCCAACCAAGAACATTGAGGTAAGCTCAAGACCATGTGATAGAAACCGATGATGATCTAATCCTATCTAGAAAAGTGAAAGGCCCAAATGGAAATGAAAAGGGCCAGAGTTTAGGATCAGTCACCATAGACCCAATGTTTCAAAAAATGGTGAATGACTTGGTTTACATGAAGAATCAACTATCCCAGATCACAATGTGGAATGCTCCAAGTGTAACACCCTTGACAATTGTTATATTCCTCCTTTGCATTTCAAGCGTTGACATATGATTTTCTTAATAAAGGTGTGTTATTTTGAATGCTGAAGATCATGCTTGATATGGATAAATAATTTTGTTCTTAAAATAATTAGACTAAAATAGTATGGCTTTCAAGAATTCAGTTTCACTTTGGAAAGGTAAGCTGCAATCTCGATTTAAGAGATGCAGACTTATTCCTATTTTTGACTCATCCTTGGATCAATTTCAGTGATCCAAGGAATGTTTTAAATATTCTTCATAGACTAAATGGTAAATTGAAATTCAGTAGTTTGAGGGACATAGCGGACTGAACTTTGTATTTTACAAATTATTTGGTCTTATGTGAACGTGTTTTCATTCAATCGTATGTTTATGCTCAGGTCTTTGGGGATTGATCATGACAGGACATAACGGACGTAAACAAAATTAAATTTATTTGATGACAAAGGAGGAATTCGGAATCCAAAAACCAAAATATTATCCTAATAGTATCCTAAGCTAGGTAAGAACACCTGAGTTCTAGCTACGTCTACTTATTTGGATTTCATTCTAATCTAAGCCTCTTATTCTATTTTGTTGGGTTGGTGTCCTAACCTAAGCTTTGTGATAAATGAACATGGGAGAGATTACTAAAGTAATGCTAGGTTATTTTAACTAATACCTAATACTAAATGGTTATGAATTTAATCTAACCTAAGGTGGGAATTACTATTGGCAATGTTTTAAGACCTAAGGTGGTTATTGCTAGACTAACCTAAGTTTTATGGGATCCATCCTAAACTATTAAAAGGGAACCTAAGGGTCGCATATCTCTAAGACGACAGTTCCAATGGAATTAAAGTGAGTTGATAGGGTTTAATGGATGGTGGTACTGCCAGTTTTGGTAGGGGCTAGTTGACTTTAGTGGAGGCATACATGGAAGCTCCACTAAAGATGAAATTGCATGTTTGGATGGAATTGGCATTCGCTAGTTTTAGGAGGCGGTGGCAAGGAAAGATAAGCAAGAAATTTGGAATTAATGGCATTGATGGACCTCAGTTTTTGTGTGCAAACCATCTTAGAAACTTGGAGGGCGGGTTTTTGGGAGGTTGTTTGGTTTTGCATGCATTGTGGATTTTTCTCTATATGGAGCTATCTGGTTCTTCGAACCAGCAATTCGACCTTCACTTAAAAGCTGTTTTTTGTTTCTATGGTCTATTTTTGATCGAAGGAAAGTATATGAGGCATAGGAAGAAAAGATGTTTGATTGTTGATCTTTCGCGGAGGAGAAAAAGAGTTAGAAGCTCGGCTGGAAGTATCCTTCAATTTGACAGAAGCATTATCAGGCATGATAGGCTCTACCCATTAAGATTTCATGCCTTCTTCTAAATGATTCATTAGAATAACTCTGATCTTATGCTTATTAATATTTACGTGATTTATCTAGTTTATTACTTGCATACTTTTAGTAATCTCTGTGATTTTTGGATATGAGTCCATGACTTAAATAATGTTGTTTTGGAAACTCTCTTTCTCTATGTAAGTTCAGTGATGTCATGCAGGTGAAGCTTGTATGCGAAACTTGTTTTTTTTGTAGCTTTGTTTTTCATTCTAGAACTTTCATTCGAGGTTGTTGTGTTTTGAACAGGCCTTATTTGCAATATAGGGTTTTGAAATTTATGGGAACCTTGAGTTCCATTTGATCTTGTATTAGGGCTTCGTGTTTTGATATAAAATTGTGTTGGAGCTTTGTGTTGTTCCGAACCGGTGTTTGGAAACTTGCGTAACTCTGAATTGTTGCTTGAAGTTCGTATTTGACACTGTACTTGTATTTTATTGCTTATGTAGTTCTAAAATTTTGTGACAAGCTCGTGTTAAACACTTTACTCATATTTGGCACTTGAGTGTTATGAGATTTTAATTAGATCGATGAATTCAATTATGTTCTGGTATTTCTATGTTGGGTTATACTTGTATTAAAAGTTTAAAGCTTATCATTCTTTTATTGAGTAACCTAATCACAAGAAAACTAGGTGCTAGTTTGAATGAGTTGTTTAGTAATCCCTTCGAGATATTGAACTGGGAACGTCTTGTTTAAATGTATGTGATATTTTTATTTTTAAGACTGTATCGTCTTCTCTGAGATGGCAATGGCATAAAATTTGGGGGTATTATTTTCACCTATATTTGAGGAAACATGCATTCTGAGTTGACTATTTTAATTGAAACTAAGTCTCCTCTGTCGCAATTTTGAGGTTGTGAAAGTCTTGTTTCGGATTTTTGTTTTAGTTACATTGGAGGTAAGAATGGGACATCTTCTGACTTAAAAATCTTTGGGTTTATTGCTCTCTCTTTAGATCCTTTAAAATAAGTTTTGGGTCTCATTGGAAGGTTGATTTATTACCCTTATACAATGAATTTATAAGGGAAGGATTACTTTCTCCGTTCAGTTGTTTTATGCATAGTTTTTTTTGAATCACAAACTACTTACTCTTAGTACTAAGTTGTTGAAGAATTTTAAAGAGACTTCAGTCCTTGAGTTCGTGGATACTTCTAAACTTGTTAGCTTACTATTTCAGGATTCTATTCTTGTTGGATACAGTGAATGAGTTCTTGGGTATTTTAAAGAGAGAGGAAATATATTCTCTTGGGATCAGTATGTTATTTTTGGGACTGTAATGTGTTTTTTGTTCTAAATTGAATTGATCAGGAATTCATTTGTTAAGTAATGTAATGAATAATTATATGGAACTTTCATAATAGAGGTCCCCTTTCTCTTTCATTTGGATAAGTTCATTTATTGAAATCCTCTGCACTCGATTCTCTTATGAGATGGTGATTTATTTATGCTTTGTTGGTCTACTTTGTTCGAATCATTTGTTGTAATGATGTAGAAAGATATTAGGTAAGTTGGTTCTGATGATAAGTGAATGCATACTTGTTTGATCGACTGTTGTTGACTAAGCCTTGCTTTATTTGGATGGATAGGAGTAGGTTTTGTCTCTTGTACTCTATCTTTTTGGTGAACTCGAGTAGAGATTAACTTCTGTATGGGACTACTTTGATTTTTGAACGTTGGTTTGAGATCTTTGAATGATAACTTATAACATGCAGAAGTAGAATTAAATTTGCAGTTAGACTGTTTGATTCTCTATACCTTCTTGGATTGATATGGAATTTTTCTTAGATGTATATCTTTTGAATTTATAAGATTGTTATCCCTGAAAGGAAACAATTAATTCATGTTCTGAACCTAATCCATTTTTTGGATGTTTTGAGTTTGGGTATGGTACATAATGGTTCTTCTTATTCTTTGCTTAAGATTTAGATGAATCATCCTAAAATGAACCTTGCTGTAAACATTTCTTTTGTCTTATAGAAAAGATAAATGTTGTATTCTATTAGGATAGAATTATGATATAATGGGATGGTAAAATCTATTGTTTGTTTAAAGGTAATTGATATGATCAATTAAAATTTAATTTTTAATACAGATGTTGTGGATTATATTCTGCTCTTCTCTTAAAAGTGGATCTAGATTTATTATTGTACTTCTTTTCTGGTTGGTATCACTTATGCTTATTGTATGATATATTAATTTTCTCATTAAAGCAAAGTAGTTTTAATGAAACAATTAGTGGAATGCAATTCATTTTAATGCTTAGTGCTTATCATGTTCAGTTCATTGAATTGACCCATGCTAGCAATTTTTGCAGATGGACATCGTAAGTGATAAAAGAAGGCAAAAAATTATATGATGCATTGGATGATATAAGTATGATTCTTTGTAAAGAATTCTGATTCATTCTTTAGTTGTATTGAAAAAGAAAAGTTGTATACTTTTTAAAATGAAGCCTGTTGTTATGCAGTATGCCTAAATTTCATAGTCTTGTAAATATATAAGTTTATAATGAGGAATTGCGAGTTGAGATTTACTTGCATTGGTTGTGTAAATTATCTCATACTTTTATAAAGGAGATGGAAGTTCTTATATTCTTCGTATTATTTATATGTTTATCTGGTTATCCTTTGATAAAATGGATAAAGAGAGTTAGTTCAATTTCCCCTATAAGATGCAGCTTGTAAAGTTACATAAGATGATGTTTATTATCTAAACAATTTAACATAGTAATGTGATGTGTAATGAACATGTAGTATGAACTGTACAAATGTGAAGGATAAACCTTGACAATTAATCATTTAGAGGAAGACTCTTCCTCTCTTAAATGAATGTAAACCAATAAGGATTGGAGATATGATTGTAAATCATAGGACTTCATTTTGTATGAAGTCTACTTTAGTTGGACCTATGTGGTTGCTACACTTTCTTGAATGGTTAAGTTACATTTAATAGAACTTATGATGTTGCTGACCTGTCCTTTGGATATCTGTTCGTTAAGCCAAGTAAAACGAACATTAAAATGAATCATGAGTTAAGGAAGCTCTTTAATGACTAAATGAATCAAATTTAGAAAAGAACTTATGGAGTGTTGGATTAGGGTTTAACAGGTTTGCTATAATCGGTGTAATAATCCAAATTAATAATTTATTCATAACCTCCTTGGGGTATGTACATCTTGATGAGGAAGTTTTTGTAGGATGTTTGCACATGCCAACTGTAGGAATGTACCTTCGAGAAGAAAAGGGTCTTTTCGAGGATACCACGTTACAGTTGGCATGTGGTAACACCCTTCTACATTGATTATCTAGATCTACACACAAATAAGGACCTGGACTTAGTTTATTTCTAGGTCAAGTTAGTGGTATGTTTAGGATATGTGGTAGCTTTCAATGGCTCAAGGTACCTAGGCACATCCAGTTGACTTAGGTCAACTGAGTATGCCCATATACCCTAAGACATTGTGAGCGTCTTCCTATAATAAATTATATTTCTAACCAGAGCTAGGGTTAAACCTTGGACAAGTGGACTGACAGTAGTCAGTAAATACCATTCTAGATAATAGAGGAGTGAGGTGAATGATGTATTTTGGAATGATGAGTATGTCGTCTAGGAATAGTAACATGAATAGTATGTTGAAAATATTTGGCCAAAGTATCATAAGCTGCTAGTTGTGTTGTCTTATGTCACCTAGTTTAAAGCAATGTGATGTCAAATGAATATTGGTAACAAATATTCAGATAGGTTCTTTAAATAGATCACTCAGTACCCGGTTTTGGGTAGGAAAACCAAGTATATGAAGTATATGATAAGCATTCAATACTTAAAGTTAACATAAATAGATCGGTATATCACTGACTTATGAAATGAATAGATCGATGGATCACCGAGTCATTTAAAACTACATATGGTTATCAGTTATGAGATTGATTGGCATGGAATGTGTGTTCTTAATGATGTTTTATTTAGAATAGAGAACATTATGTAAAATTTTTTTTCCCTTGTTTCTAAAGTCTTAAAATGGGAATTTTACACCAAGGAATCCAAATCCTCCTAATAGACCAAGTATTTCCACACCTCCTCGTTGGCTCGCTCTTGAAGCACCACCAATTAATGCCACTTGTGATACCGAAAAACTAGAGGAGGAAGTGGAAATTGAAGAACCTGAAGAAGAAAATGCGGAGGAAATTGAAAAATATCTTAAGGTCAAGGAAGTTGATGGTGATAGGCACAATGACCTAATCGAGTATGTTGATGATGAAGAAGCTCAAATTTTCTCATGCACAGTTTTCACTCACGCATAGTCCAATAAAGGTGCTCCATCCTCGGCAACTGTAGTGAAGGAAAAGAAGAAGAAAGAAGATTATCCTATGGAGGTCCCACAAAATAAAATCATTTGTATAGGATCACCATTACCACCTTCTATGGATTCAGATAAAGAAAAATAGACCCATTGGTTAGCAAGGATCATGCTGTCATACCAAGTAAGTCATCTAATCCTTCTTTCAGCTCAAAGGTTACTAAGAATAATTCTCCTTAAAATGTTGTTCCCGTAAAAACATCTAAGGTTTCATCAAAACCTATATCCCCATCTCCTTCCAAGCCAGTTAATGCACCCGTGAAGGAAAATTCAACACCCAAAATAGTAAAGCCTTCACCATGTAAATATTATGTCATTATCATAACCTCTTCCTCTCCCACCATAACCCCATTTGACTTTGTGGAACACGTAAGCAAAAATGGTCTTATAAGAAATAGATCAAATGAATTCTATATTCTATCCTAAATAATATATTGGTTTTTAAAAATACATTTAAATCCACTTTGAGATTAGAGAAAATAGTGTTGTTTTGTGAATTAAATGAGACCCATTTTGGTCTCATCACGTGCTTGGCAAAACCGCAATTATCGCCAAAAAACAACACCCTCTGATTTTTCATGAAATCGATGTTTTTGGGAAACATGGGATTGTCTTCAAGTGTGGGACCTTGCTATTAGAAAAACCTCTAGAGAAGGTTGGTTCCTCTACCTGTTCCTAATTCTAAACTACTCATAAGGAAATGCATCTATCTAATCCTAATCTAACAATCCAAGGGGCCAGGGAAAGAGAAAGATGCATGAAAGTGGGAAATCCTAAGCTAACAGAGGTGATAACACCAAGAAGAGGGGAAAGCATCTCTCAAATGAGAGAAAATGGGATGAAAATGAAAGAGGAGAGGGCATACATGAGTGCAGCGGTCCAAAACAACATTTAAAATTTCATTTCCATGGAGCACAATAGAAACAAAACTTGCAAAAGAGAATAAAACATTCACAATACACCACAAATGCAATAGAGAGATAAGATACTGAAATAAACACAGGATAGGGCATATAATAACCACAAAACACAGATTTTATTGCTTCAAATAAATGCACAATCGATTACAATGAAGGATAAAGGAAAAGATCACCTTGGAAAGGTCCATATCTGAGGCCTACAACTCAAAATACATATGCAACACTTGAAGAAGAATACACTAGTAGCATTACAATATATAGAAGATGGGAAAGAGAGAAGGGGAAAAGAAAAGGAAACTCGATTTTCCACTTACAACCACTAACAAAAAGCATTGAATTCTTAACAATTGGCATGTGTACCCTTCTAAGGTCATTTCCCCATGACATTTTGATTGTAGGAGAAGGAATGGGAACCCTACCTCCTCAAATGTGGTTGTTGATCTACCTGAAATTGTATATTTTAATATTGGATTGTAGTTCTTATTTTTCACCCACCACACCTTAATAAATTTAAGAAATATATTTCTATGGTGTAGTACATGATGATACATTTCCAACGGTACCAAGTTTGTGAAATTTAGACTTATAGGGCGACAGTTGTGGCCATTTGAAGTTCACAGGCTCGAGAAGGTCGTGACAGGGTTTATGTGGGTCTCCAAAAATCTAATTTAATATATTTTTTCTTTGTGTAGATGGATTGGCCAGTCAGGGAATTGAGGGAACATGATAAAAGTTCCATTTTTTTCCTCCAGGCCCGTCATATCCGCATTGTCCACTGGTTTTTGTTTTTGGTAGAGAATCATCCTTTGGGTAGAACTATGGAACAACTCCACCCATTCCATCAGTGCCTGCATTACCCACTTCACCTACAATATTATAGCCCAAATATGTTCCCTTGTTCCATTATTTAGTTGTGTTATCCTATTGGAAAACCAATGACCCAAGGGAAATTTTTCTGTCTATTCCACCGTTCCCTGTTTCATTCACAATACTGTAAGTCTATCCCAATCGGCCTCTATACATCTGGATTAGTAAAACAGGGAACAAGAGGAACATAGGAACTGTTTTGTCAATTCCATAAAATCCCAATTTATCCATAAAAATGAACCAAATCCCTTTCTGTGGTTGGTGCGATTATACGGGGAACAGAATGAACGAAGGAATTTTTCCTCTTGTTCCTCTAAGACCCGATTTAGCTGATTTGCTTGTTGTTTGCCCATTTTTTCTGATTTTTTTGCTAAGGAAATGAGGGGTTTGGAAATGAGGAAAGGAACATATCCAAAATTGATTTCTTCCACTTTTGATTAATTTACACCTGTCCACATCCAAGTGAAAGTGTAATAAAAATATCCCTAGGAGGGGGTTTTTCGATAACAACCACACCATAAATGGGAAGATATTTTATAATTTAAATTTACATGACCAATACAATGTCATTGTCTTCCATTATAATGAATGATCATTATCAAGGATAGTTCCTTTATGATTTTAGAGAGGTTATCATTTAGGATAGGAGTTTCCACTAAAGGGTCCCACGCTCCTCCTTCCACCTTGAAACAAAACTTTTATTTTCTTTCCTGACTTGTTCTCCTCTTCAAACCCCTATAAATTCAATGCCTCATCTCCCCCTACGATTCAATTGGCTTCATGTTAGCATCGAATATTGTACTTTCATTGAGGTTGAATTAATCCCTCAAATTCAACCTATATTGGATTTACACTTGGTTTCTAGATCAACATGCATCAATATTTACATTGAGGGTCCTTCGAGATTGACACTGTATTACATCATGGATTCCATATCGAGTATTGTGATTTAATCTTGTCCACATTTGATAGGTCCTCACACCACTTACAGGAAGCCTAAGTTTGTGTCTTGCCTCATGGGTTCAACCCAAAGGCTTTTAACAATCTGATCAATGGACCATGTGATGAGAAATGAGCAAGGTTCTCTTCTTTGCATACATTAATTTGAAATAAACATGCAAAATAAGCAAATGAAGTTAATCTCTATTATTTTAAATCTTGAAATAATGAACCTAAGAAGATCTAAGCATTCAATTTATGTGTTAATAGAAAGAGATCTCCCCATTAATGGCTTCAAGGCCAATGGATCTTCCTTTTTACTCCATGTTAATGCTATGAAATACAAGATTAAATGCTTTTAGCTCAAACAGAAGAAGATGAAATACAAACTACAGCCTAAACAAATTGCTATAATCTATGCTAGGAAGGAGAGATAATTCTTAGGAAATGAGGGAGGGGGTATAGCCCTATTTATAGTTTTTGGTTTGGAAGAAAAAGGAGAATTGGGTGCATGTGTGACAAAGGCTAAAGTATAAAAATCACTTTTAGCAAGTCAAAGTGTTATTTGACTATGTTTAGGGTAATTAACCTAGGTTAGATTAATTAATCTCTCTTAGAGAGTAATTAGGGTTCTAGAAGGGTTCTGAAGGGCTTAATCAATCCAACGAAGTGGATTGATCTTCCGAGGAGCTAATAGAAGCAAGCTAGAAGAGAATAAGAAACTAATGTAGTTAGAACGAGGCTATAATGACCTATTTAAATGGTTTATAAGAGGAAGAACGACCAAAAAGGGTGTCGTAAGAAGGAAGTTAGATAGGTATAATCGGTGGTGTGCCGTCAATTTGCAAAGGAAAGGAGCGTTAGTGCACCATTAGAAATAATAGTGTATTGATCAAACTATAGGTGTCTACATTTTCCCTTCTTTGAGGTGACGTAAGCGACGTCACTTCAAAGAAAGTAGACAAAAACAAGCAAGTAGAAAAAAAAATTGAAGGGGTAGAAGAAAAATTAATAGGGTGAAGGATGACGAATTCCCCCTCGAGTGTCGATGGGGTGATGAAGAAACTCGATCAATGATCGAAAAAGAAGAAAAATAGAGAGAAAAGTGCTCAGAGAAGATGAGAAACTTGAAGAAAAAGGGATATTGAGCTATCTACAAATCAATTGCTAACAATATTTAATCATCATAATGCTTAGAATCCTCCTCATGGGTCCTTATTAAAATATGAGCATGCGACGAAAGCGTAAAATGACATGAAAATCCAAGATACAAACAACCATCTTGTGCCAAAAATGACCAACTCCATGCAACATACACGGATGTAATGCAATACGAGAAATAAACAGAATCACTTGAAAGGGAAATAAGTACAATCACACACGCTTAAACCAACGTTCAAGATAGTTGCACAAATATTTTGTTATCGAGATGAAGTCCCAAATGTTCTTATAAACAACTAGGGTGAAGAATGATGCCCCAAACAAGGTGTATTATGCAAGGGGGAAGATGGAGGACACTTCCATCCTATGAAAAAGCAATGTGCATGATGAAAATAGTACTAGGCAATTGTTAGTGCCCTAGAGTACAAATGAAGTAAGCAACATAGCTTGTGTAGGTGATTGAAGATTTTGGTGATGCGCGAGTCATTATTTCAAAACATTTGAAAATGTCAGCAAGATCTAGGATGAGTGCCATGCAACAGACACAAATTTCAGCTGTAGATGATTGGTTTAACCAATTTTGATCCATTTTTGATATTTTCAACATTTTTTTTGTTTTTAAATGTTTTTGTGATTTTTTTCTTTTTTTAGGTTTTTGATCGGTCAGAAGAATTTCAAAGGATCAAATATCTTCTAAAAATATGCACGAGGGTGATAGTGGGAAGGCAAAGCTTTGTCAAAAAGCTTAGAATATACGCCCACAAGGAGAAATATGGGTCAATAATAATTTACATAAAATAAATTAGTAAATAATTATCATGATGGGGGAAATAGATGAAAAATAGAGGAAAGGGCAGGAAAATGCACCTGGAAGTTTTGTAAATTATCTCAGTGCGACGAAGAAGTGACTGCTGGACGGCATGAAGTGCCCCAGTGTGTGAAAATTAGTAAAAATAATTATTTTAATACAAAAATAATTATCACAGCGGGTAGAAGAAGATTTGAATGATCACGATGGAGAAAATATGCCCCAAGAGCATCGCGACAAGTTAATATACTCACCGGGGGTCGATAAAACAATCACGACCAATTCATTTCTACTAGAGCCTTTGGAAATTTTTACCGTGAGCAAAAACGAGAGCCCTGGAGTGAGATGGCAAGGATACCGAGGAGGATGAGGCACATGGATCACATCTGAGAGTACATGCAGGACCCAGCGGATGGACCATTCGTGAGTGGCCTAACCCCCTATTAATTACACATTTAATGCCATTTTTAGGGTTTTCTAGGGTAGGTAAGAGATATTTTGACGCATGTGCATGGGTGTATGCATTGGATTGATGGCTATGCGCATGCGCATGTGTTAAAATAGACATGGATGTGTACACGCATGCATTCGTGGGAGACAGGGGCGCGTACGTGTACCTGTTTGGTAGAAACGGGTACGCACACTCGTATTCGTTGGGAAAGGTGGATACACACATGTGTACTAGTAGAAAAATATTGGGGGGCGTGCATGGGTCAGTTAGGTTTTGAATAGAAACGCGCACACGTGTGCATCGAAGCGGGTGCGTAGGTCTCATAATAGGTGCGTATGTGTCCTGTATGACCTGCGTAAAAAAGGAGAAGAAAGGTTTGCGTGCGTATGCGTTTGAAAGGGTGTGTACACATTGATTAGGGTGTACAGGTGCCAAAGGAGATGCATATACACTAGAATGAAGTAAGAAAAGACATTTGGCTGGAAAATAGCCAAGTACAGAAGAATATAGGTGAGATTTTTTCAGAATAAAATAATAGTTAGTAAATTAGATGTATTAAAAGCATTATTTTTCCTTAGAAAATTATATAGAAATGTTAGATGCCTAACACTTGCATTGATTTTGTAGCATATGTTACCCATTCTTTAGACTCGTGAGTGCTACGGTCGATTAGCGGTGATAGAGGCGTAGTTTGATGAGGATGATAGAGCAACCCTGGTGAGCCTTTTACACGTGACGAGACTGGCTCATGTGGCTGAGATAACACAAATCACTTTAGATCATGGCCTTTTGATAGCCATAGCAGAGCGATGACACAGTGAGAGCCAGTGCTTTCATCTCCTAACTAGGGAGATCACCATTACCTTGGAGGATGTATGGCGTATCATGCAGGTCCCAATTTAGGGACAACTTATCGAGACTATGAGCCGTTAGACTGAAATTCAGCATCATATCACACATTTGTTTGGAATTCCTACTATACCATGGCACAGGATGTCCATCAAACTATCCTGATGTATAGATGATCCAGAGTTAGACCACGTAGTGGTCTATATGATGGCTCTTGTCAGTGGAGTTCTAATCCCTGACAAGACTGGTGCTTCATTTCTGCTTGGAATCCTGGGAGTGATTCTTTGTTTAGTGGAGGGACAGACCTACGGCTGGGGCCAGTGCATTCTAGCACACATATACTGGGACCTTCATTTAATCACATACTATCGTCAGAAGATGGTAGGACCTACTCGCTTGCTACAGATTTGAGCGTGGTACCACATTTCCATTGTTCGCCCCTTAGGTGTTCTGAGAGTTTGGGGTCCCGACGAGCCTTCTATGATGGGCTGGGTCCTGACAAGGGACGATGTGTGACCCTTCATGGGAGTTTCATACCACTACAGGCGTGAGCTGGATGAGCTTCGGTAGGCTTTCGTGTTATGGAGGCCTTATAAACATTTTCAGTGGCCAGAGGATGGTCTAAAGCCTAGCGCTGCTACCGTTGAGCACATCATCTTGGGCAGCCGCAACTATATGTGGGAGTTATAAAGAGTAGATCGCTGCCAGAGGAAGCTTGGCCTTATCTAGAATTTTCCTGGGCCAAATAGATGGTATGCTCGTAGAGCTAGAGAGCATTTTGATATGGGTTTGTAGATTGCTTATGATAGAGCAATGGCTAGTTTTCGACAAGTGGCACGTACTATTTGGGTGCCACTGAGATAAATTAGAGATCCGAGCACTACATTGGAGTATGAGCCATGGTACCATGGTGTGCTCTCGCATCGTTTGAGCATTCCCAAAGTGACATATGACATCAGTGTGAGACCTCCTCCAGTGGGTCCTCCTAGCGGTGGTGAGGGCGGAGATGATAGTGATGATGATGATGATGAGGGTGGGCCCGATGCATACTAGCATGTTAAAGGTAGAGGATAGGGTCCCATACCATAGTAGCCACCGGGACAAGGCCCTAGGCCCAGAGCAAGACAAATATACAGGGCCATGGACATAGAGTTTCCCCCAGTGGGAATTCTAGCGGGGATTTATACCCTTCTTCAGTAGGTATTACTAGAGTAGGTCCCACCATGGGATATTCCAGAGAACAGTAGTGTTGGTGGGCAGCGAGCTGCTCTTAAGCATCAGTTACAGGCAGCCATAGCTGTACAGTTACATGTGGCTAGTAAGAGAAACACAATGAGGACCCAGGTTCAGGCCCTCATAGTAGAGTGAGGTTAGGCTCTCGACCCAGGTGTAGATGTTGACAGTAGAGAGGGATCAGGCCAGGGAAGAGATTTCCCAAGCCAGTGAAAGTGTTGCATGACAGAGTCAGATACGAGAGTTGGTTGCGCAGGGTGCTCAGATATTGAGCCTCCTACACCATTCCCAGACTCAGGTGCAGATAGTTGTTTCCCAGCGGGACCATGCACAGACACCGTCACAGGGCTACCTTACACAGAGAGATCATGCATGAGCCCAGGTGCAGGTTATCACTACAGAGAGAGAGATTGAGAGGCCGTTGCTGCTTTGAGATAGGCCCAGGCTGACGGTGGTAGTTTGACAGGCCAAGGAGATGCCACGCTACATGAAGCTCTAACTTCTGGAGATGCAGACTTGATATCGAGGACGTCATGAGATCCGGGTGGTGAGGCTATGTGTTATAAGACTGCCTACTTTAGGGTAGTTTTGGCAGGTCAGCAAGTAGTCTCATTTCAGTAGTCAGAGGCTAGCGTGACAGGGTCCAGGTCATGGAAGATCAGGTCACTCAGTGAGGTTGGTTAGGTAGCCTATGCCTGAGGAGCCGACTGGATAGGGGCCATCTAGACAGTTTGGTGGCACTCCCGGTGCAGGGTCCATCACAACCACCATTATTCTACTCGACTAGGTGACAAACCTGGGAGCCCTGGACGAGGGTGAGAACTGTGGTTGAGTTCTACATTATTTTTTTTCTATAGATATTTTGTATACATGCCTCTTATGAAGGCTGATTTTGATGTATAGCTATGTATACCATTATTTTGATGACGCCTCGTGATGAAGGATCGATTCTTTTTGATGCATGCCTTTTTTTGATGGCACATTGTATCGATGATGTATTATTTTGAGTACTGACCTAGACAGTTATACATGTATAATTTGATGTATCATTTGTATGATGGATTTATGATGCACATTTTTCCTTTCCTTCATGTATGTGGCATATCTTAGATTTAGAAATGTATGTATTTCCTGCTGGCATATTTGATGATGTATCTGTAGATGACACCACATGTTTTTAGATTCATGAGTTATTTCTGAGTTTTTATGCTAGCACTTGGGATGATACTAGATGATATTAGTGTGTGGGGGATAGATTTGTGTTTATGCGCAACCCCTCTTTCCCCCATTGATGATACGATATTTAATGATTAGATTATCAT
Source organism: Taxus chinensis (assembly GCA_019776745.2). Taxonomy (NCBI): domain Eukaryota; kingdom Viridiplantae; phylum Streptophyta; class Pinopsida; order Cupressales; family Taxaceae; genus Taxus; species Taxus chinensis. The sequence goes on along the minus strand of CM034148.1, from coordinate 648,938,125 downwards.
ACATGCATGATGTAATACTTAGCATTTTTTTGGTGTATATATGATGTAGTGAATGATGTTAGAAATGTGATGAAATGATATATGATAGATGTGATAACAAACTATTGTGCAAAAACACACAAGAAAAATTTAACAAAACTAAACAAATATACACATACTACTACTAAACAAATGTTATGTTTGTGGAAGCTATTTGCATGTTAGAATGTGGTACACCTTCTATGTGTTACACTTGGGTATTTTTACGGCGGTCCCGCTCGCCGGTGAGTGGGTCAGGGGGGTTCAGGGGTGAAGCCCCCGAAGTAAATTTTCATGGGTGGTTTATTAACCCATGGGTAATGGGTAACTGTTATGGGTTGTTTTGGGGCCCATGGTTTTTTCGGTCTTTTGCCCATTGTTTTGATACCCACAGTTTTTGCCCTTGGTTTTGATACCCATGGTTTTGTATCAAACTGCTTAAGCAGTTGTCTATTTATACGGTCTTATGCATATGATAGATGAACAAGTAAATGTATTGCACATGTGTTTTGAATTCGGGTGTGAAGTCTATAGAGTTTGTTGAGCATAGCTCCAAACGGATCTGGGTATTGTATTAAGAGAGTGGAGGCTTGTACTAAAATTTGAGCAAGTGATCCTTGGTGGACGTAGCCCAAATTGGGTGAACCACGTTAAATATTGTCTCTGTGTTGTGTTATTTATTCTACACTTTTATTTGAGATCTATAATATTTTTTGCATATTAGTTTCTACTGTTGCGATTCTGTAAGGGATTATTCCACATATTTTATCTCTTATTTTCCTAACAATTGGTATCAGAGCCTGGTTTGGTTTGCTGAAGTGTTGAATTGCAGGGAAAGTTTTAGCTTGAGTGGGAGCTATGGTAGATGAAGGAAGATCTAGGCTTGATAAATTCAACGGGTAGAATTTCAGTCTTTGGAAGATGTAGATGGAAGATTACCTTTATCAAAAGGATCTTTATACTCCATTGTCTGAGAAGGTGAAAAAACCCTTGAATATGACAAATGCGGAATGGGATTTGCTAGATAGGAAGGCACTTAGGACAATCCAGTTGTGTCTTGCATCTTCGGTATTATTTAATGTTTCAAAGGAAAAGACTACAAAAGATCTAATGGATGCATTAGGGAAGTTGTATGAAAAACCCTCTACCTCTAACAAGATATTTTTAATGAAAAATTTGTTTAATATGAAGATGTCTGAGAATAGTTCAGAAGCAGATCATTTAAATGATTTCAATACGGTTGTGAATATGCTAGCTTTGGTTACAATAGAATTTGATGAAGAAGTTAGGGATTTATTAATTATGTGCTCTTTACCTGAGAGTTAGAATAGCCTGGTAATGGCGGTAAGTAACTCAGTTCCAGCTAACTCAAAGTTGAAGTTTGAGGATGTTGTAGGGGTGATTCTAAGTGAGGAAATGTGAAGAAAAAAATCTAGGGAATCTTCTACTTCAGGGAATGCTTTGACAGTGGAAACTAGAGGGAGACAGAAGAATAGAGGAAACCCTGGAAAATCAAAAGATCGGGCAAGGTCAAAATCCAAGAACAAGATTGTATGCTGGAATTGTGGAAAGCCTGGGCATGCAAAGAAGGACTGTTGGGAGCTTCGGGATAAGAAGAAACAACAGGAAGAAAACAAGGAGGCAAATGTGGCATCGGGTAATGTATGTCAGGATGCTTTGATTCTTTCTTTGCATAATATTACTGAATCTTGGGTTTTAGATTCAGGGGCTTCTTTTCATGCTACTCCACATAGGCATTATTTTGTTGATTATGTTCAAGGGGATTTTGGGCATGTTTTTCTTGGTGATGATGAGCCTTGCAGTATAGTTGGAAAAGGTTTTTTTCAGGTTAAGATGCAGAATGGGAATACATGGCTATTGAAGGATGTCAGACATGTGCCTACATTAAGGATAAATTTGATATCGACGGGGCAATTGGGAAGTGATGGTTGTACTATGATATTTACAGCTAACTCTTGAAAGGTTACTAAGGGTGCTCTTGTGGTGGCAAGAGGTAAGAAGGTTGGAACCTTGTATTTAACCACTGATATTACTAATGATTGTAATCTTGTGGCTTCAAATGCAGATACAACATTATGGCACTATAGGCTCGGTCATATGAGCCATAAGGGCATGGACATCATAAAGAAGAATTTTCCTGGATATACAGAAATAGGTTTGGAGTTATGTGAGGACTGCATATATGGGAAACAGAAGCGAGTAAGGTTTCTCAAGATTGGACCAACAAAGAAAGAGAGTAAGTTAGAGCTGGTGCATTCTGATGTATGGGGGCCAGCTCAGGTATCATATCTTGGGGGTTCAAGTTATTATGTTACTTTTATTGATGATGCAACAAGGAAAGTTTAGGTTTATTATATTAGAAACAAATCTGATGTATTTGACACTTTTGCTAAATGGAAAGCCTTGGTAGAGAATGAAACAGGTCTTAAGCTAAAATGTCTCAGGTTAGATAATGGAGGGGAGTATTGCAGCAATGAATTTAATGATTATTGTTCTAAGAATGGAATCCATAGGCAAAAGATGGTTCCAGGAAATCTGTAGCAGAATGGGGTATCAGAAAGGATGAACAGAACAATAATGGAATGTGCTAGGAGCATGAGGTTACATGCAGGACTGCCTCTTTCTTTTTGGGTAGAAGTGGTGAGCACAGCGGTGTACTTGATAAACAGAGGACCCTCAAGTGCCTTGGATGGAGGCATACCTGAGGAGGCTTGGTATGGTAAGAAAGTTGATTATTCATTTCTTAGAGTCTTTGGATGTGAGGTGTTTGTTCATATAGACAAGGATGATAGGACCAAGCTAGAGGATAAATCAGAAAAATGTACTTTCATTAGTTATGGTGGTGATGGCTTTGGATATAAATGTTGGAGTATTAAGGAAAATAAAATCATTCGATCTAGGGATGTGGTCTTTAATGAGAAAGTCATGTATAAGCAACAGTTGCAGGAAAATAGGGAAGAATCCAAGAAATAATATGTAGCGGTAGAGGATCTTCCGGATGGGAAAGTGACACATGAATCAATTCAGGAACCCCCTCAACAGGAACCCCAAACTCCTATATTGAGGAGGTCTTCTAGGGTAAGAAGAGAACCTGCACGTTTTTCTCCTTCTCTTTATTATTTATTACTCATTGATAGTGGAGAGCCAGAGAGATTTGATGAAGCAATGCAGGTAGATGTCAGGAAGAAGTGGGAGCAAGCCATGGATGAGGAGCATTAGGATCTGATGGAGAACCAGACATGGGATTTGGTGAAGCTACCCGAAGGCAAAAGAGCATTACAGAACAAATGGGTGTTTAGAGTCAAAGACGAAGAAGGAGGAAAGAAAAGATATAAGGCCCGGTTGGTGGTCAAGGGGTTTGCACAGAAACAAGGTATAGATTTTGATGAGATTTTTTCTCCTGTAGTAAAAATGACTTCTATTATAACTATTCTAGGAATAGTTGCAGCAGAAGAATTTCACTTAGAACAGCTTCATGTAAAGACTACATTTCTCCGTGGTGATTTGGAGGAGGAACTATATATGCAAAAACCAGAGGGTTATGAGGTCAAAGGTAAAGAGGAGATGGTTTGAAAACTGAAGAAAAGCTTGTATGGCCTAAAACAAGCTCCACGTCAATGGTATAAGAAGTTTGATAGCTTCATGATGGATCAAGGTTATATTAGATGCCATTTTGACCATTGTGTGTATACAAAGAAATTTGAGGATGGAAGTTATATTATCCTGTGTTTGTATGTTGATGACATGCTGGTTGCAGGTAAAAATATGTAGGAAATAAAAGTACTCAAGAAGCAGCTAAGTGAATCCTTTGCTATGAAGGATTTGGGTACAACCAAACAAATCCTTGGTATGAGGATATCTCAAGATAGGAAGGAACGGAAGCTGACTTTATCTCAGGAAGAGTACATTAAGAAGGTCTTGGAGAGGTTTAATATGCAGGATACTAAACCGGTTGGGACTCCTTTGGTAGGCCACTTCAAGTTATCAAAGGAGCAGTGTCCCAAGACAGAGCAGGAAAGAAACCAGATGTCAAAGGTACCTTACTCATTAGTAGTTGGTATTTTGATGTATGTTATGGTGTGGACTAGGCCTGATATTGCCCATGTAGTGGGATATGTGAGTAGATTTATGAGTGATCCAGGTAAAGAGCATTGACAAGCAGTAAAGTGGATCCTTCGGTATTTGAGAGGGGCCATGGGGACAATTTTGTGCTACAGTGGATCAGACACCACTTTACGTGGTTATGTAGATTTAGACATGGCTAGAGATGTAGACAACATGAGGAGCACAACATGTTATATTTACACTGTAGGCGGGACAGCAGTGAGCTGGATTTCACGACTACAAAAGCTGGTGGCTTTGTCAACCACGGAGGCTGAGTATGTTGCTGCCACAAAGGCAAGCAAAGAGATGATTTGGCTACAACAATTGCTTGAGGATTTGGGGCATAAGCAGGAGGAATGTAAGCTATATAGTGATAGTCAGAGTGCTATACACCTAGCTAAGAACTCTGCTTTCCACTCCAGGATGAAGCATATACAGTTGAGATATCACTTCATTATGACAGCTTTGGAGGAAGATAAGTTGAAGTTGGAGAAGATTCATACCAGTCAGAATCCTGTAGACATGATGACCAAGGTGGTCACAAGGGATAAACTAAAGCTATGTTCACTTTGGTTGGCCTTTGCAGATGACAGTGAAGGGTTGAGAAGCTTTCTCAGTGTAAATCCGTCTCCAAGTGGGAGATTGTTATGTTTGTGGAGCCTATTTGCATGTTAGAATGTGGTACACCTTCTATGTGTTACACTTGGGTATTTTTACGGCGGTCCTGCTCGCCGGTGAGTAGGTCAAGGGGGTTCGGGGGTGAAGCCCCCGAAGTAAATTTTCATGGGTGGTTTATTAACCCATGGGTAATGGGTAACCGTTATGGGTTGTTTTGGGGCCCATGATTTTTTCAGTCTTTTGCCCATTGTTTTGATACCCAGGGTTTTTGCCCTTTATTTTGATACCCATGGTTTTGTATCAAACTGCTTTAGCAGTTGTCTGTTTATATGGTCTTATGCATATGATAGATGAACAAGTAAATGTATTGTAGATGTGTTTTGAATTCGGGTGTGAATTCTGTAGAGTTTGTTGAGCATAGCTCCAAACGGATCTGGGTATTGTATTGAGAGAGTGGAGGCTTGTAATAAAATTTGAGCAAGTGATCCTTGGTGGACGTAGCCCAAATTGGGTGAACCACATTAAATCTTGTCTCTCTATGTTGTGTTATTTATTCTGCACTTTTATTTGAGATCTGTAATATTTTATACATATTAGTTTCTACTATTACGATTCTGTAAGGGATTATTCCACATATTTTATCTCTTATTTTCCTAACAACAAACACATGCAAAAAATTAACAAGAGATAAAAATGAGATCTAATCTAAGCAAGTAAAAATGAACCCTAAAAGGATGCAGATAACAAACAAAGAAGCCTACAACAATTTTTTACAAGCATGAGAGCCCTCAAATGTATGTAATGCGATACATAATTTAAATCAAACAAGATTCAAAACTAGATAAGCAAACGATCCATTTAAAGAACTAACAATTCAACAGACTAAGTACATCAAAACTATACAAACCAACAACTAAAAGTAACTAAAGCACTACTTTATTTTTGCGGGACAACATTGACATATTTTCTAATGTTTTTGGGTTTATCTAAAAAGATAAGTTTTCGCAGCTACGTGTTTCCATTGTTGTCTAGGTTTCCCAAAGATAATGTTCTGAGACAAATGTAGTGTTATCCCTAAAAAGGGAAATTTTCCAGATGTTTAGATTTTTTCAGATCATTTTCTGAATGTTTTTGTATTTTCCAAGTTCATGTTTTGAAAGCAATGTATAAGAACAAAGAAGCGTGGATAACCCCAACGTGATGTGGGAATACACAAAGGGCAGAATTCCATGCACGTATGTGTAGGAAGATGATAATGGTTCTTTCATGCTCATCATTAGATGGGAGTATGCTAAAGTGATTTCCTCCATGCAAATATAAGAGCAAACAAACCAGATCATGATAAGGCAAAGGAGGTCCTAGTAGGGTTCCTAGACCTAACAGAAAAGGTCGTATTTAAAAAGTGGTAACGATCACTCGTCCTTCCGTAAGAGTAACTTGTGTCTGATGAATCTTCCTTGAGCACTAAAAACTGGTTTTCACTAAGGACCTACTCCCTGCACCACAATTGCATGGTTTTCACATGAGGACGACCTATTTTTTCTTTATTATTTTCTCATTTTTCCATTTTTTGCTTGATTTTTTCTTTGTTTTCCAATTTTTAAATTTTTATTTGATATTCCTGTCATGCTTAAGTGTAGAACCACTTTAAGTGCATGGAATTCATAGGTTTTGGAAGCTCTTCACCGTTTGAATATGCAAGTTTGTAGGCCCTTGATCCATATTTTGCAATTATAACATAAGGACCTAACCAATTAGCCTTGAACTTTCCTTTCTTTTCTATCTTTGATGGTGTTCTTATGATTTTCTTTAAGAACTAGATCTCCTACATCAAATTCCCAATGAATGATGCATTTATTATATCCTCTGGACACTCTGTTATGATAGAATTTTAGGTGATTGAGTGCTCTGATACGCCTTTCATCTAATAGTTCTAAATCTACTAGGTGAGCAACTCTGTAGTCTTCATCTTTATCAAGATAGCCTCTAAGAGATATTCTCAGAGAGGGAAGCTCCACTTCCAAAGGTATGATGGCTTCATTGCTATAGACAAGTGAATAAGGGGTCACACCAGTAGGAGTGCGGATGGAAGTACAATAGGCCCAAAGGGCAGGATGTATCTGCAGATGCTAATTATAGCCAGTTTTACTGGCCATTTTCTCCATAATCCGTACAAGGGTCTTATTGGTGGCTTCTACATGTCCATTACCTTGAGGGTAATAAGGGGTAGACCACTTAAGTTGGATATGGAAGCGTTGGCACAATGTTTTAACCATTTCATTTTTGAAGGATTTACCATTATCAGTGACAATGGCCGAGGGGATCCTGTAACGACATATGAGATGGTTCATGATGAATTTTGAAATTTGTGCACTGGTGACATAGGTGAGAGGGATAGCCTCTACCCATTTGGTAAAGTATTCGGTGGTAGTGATGATGTGAGTATGACCATCTGATGAAGAAGGATGGAGCGTCCCTATGAGATCCAAGCCCCATTTAGAGAATGGCCAAGGCATTGCAATAGGCTGTAAGGATTATGTTGGTGCATGTATAAAATTCCCATATTTCTGGCATAGCTCACACTTGTTGATGAAGTTGCAACAATCAGATTCCATGGTAGGCCAATAATAGCCTACTATCAATAGCTTTTTACCTAAGACCATGCCACTAGTATGTGATCCACAAATACCACTATGTACTTCCTTAATTGCGTGGATAGAATCAGTAACATCCAAATAGCGAAGCAGACTCTCGGCATAGCCATGATGATAAAGGGTACCTCCTATGAGGGTATAATGGGCTATGTGGAAAATAAGGGCTTTCTTTTCAGAATGGGTGATGTCAAGGGGAAATAGTGCCATATTGTAGGTATTAGAAGATAGGTTTGTACCTAGGGGGATAAAGGACCAACAACTTCACATGCTAAACATGACTCTGCCATATCATATATAGGTACCCATAAATGTTCCACAAAGAAAGGAATCTTGCTTTCTTTAGGTGCTATGTGTAAGAGAGACCCAATAGTAGCTTTAGCATCCACAAATCTATTATGCGACCTTGGTTTTTGTTCAAATTTGACTAGTGTGAAATATTCCTTCAAAGTTTCAACCATTTACTTATACAGAATAAGCTTTTCATCTTTAACCTTGTACTCATCATTAACCTATTTTATGATAAGTTGAGAGTCTCTAATGACTCGCAGTTGTCTGATGTTCCATGTAATAGCTAGCTTGAGGACTAGGAATGACTGCTTCGTACTGTACAATGTTGTTTGTACATGGGAATCCTAACCAGAATGCTTGTGGTATGACATCACCTAGTTGTAGTGATGAGCACCACTCTTGCTCCAGTATCCATGGAAGGTGAAAGATCCATCAAAATGAACCTGCCATTCTACGGATTCTTTAATATACATCATATATGCATCTAGTAAATCTAAGCATAAAGGTTCCATTCCTGGGAGAGGAGCTTCTGCTAGCTGATCAGCCAGTACTCTATCCTTTTAAAGACTTCTTGATTCACAAATTCAATATCAAATTCACTCAGGAGAATGATCCAATTAGCCATTTTTCCTGTGAGGGAAACTTTGGATAAAAATTACTTGAGAGGGTCAACTTTAGATATGAGCTTTAGTTTTATTATTCAGGAGGTAATGGCGAAGATTTTGAAATGTGAAGACAACCACCAAGCAGGCCTTTTCTATTTGGGGATAATTCAGCTCGTATGCAATCAAGGTGCGGCTAAGATAGTAAACTACTCTCTCTTTATGGGCTAAGTCATATTGGGTAAGAAATGCACCAATGGAAAACTAGGGTAGTTGAAATGTATGAGAGGAGAGGTTCACTGGGGGTAGGTGGCATTAGTATAGGTGGGCTGGATAAGTATTGTTTGAGTAGCGCAAAGGCTTTCTGACAGTCAGGTCCCTAATTGAATGTGACATCTTTCTTGAGAAAATGAGTAAAGGGGTGGCACTTATCTACAAGTTGTGAGATAAAGTGATGGATTTCCTGAATCTTTCCTTATAGGACTCCTTAGCTACTTGAGAGTGGTAGGCGGTGGCAATTTATGTGATAGTTGTAACCTTTGCAGGATCCACTTCAATCCCTCTTCATGAGACAATGAACCCTAGGAGTTTTCTAGATAAAACATGCCAAAGACACATTTCTTAGGGGTTCAAATGAACCTTATAATCTCTTAGGTGCTGAAGGATACTGCCTCAACACTTTAGGGTGTTATTTTCTACTTTTAGATTTTACTAGGATATCATCAACATAATCCTCTATGATATCACTTATCATATCATGAAAAATAACTAATCATGGCCCGCTGATAAGAAGCCCCAACATTTTTAAGCCCGAAGGGCATGACTTTGTAGCAGAATGTTCCCCAATGGGTGATGAATGTTGTTTTATGTTGGTCTTCCTCTGCATAATTCATATCTAGTTATAACCTGAAAAAGCATCCATTAAGGACAACATTTCATAGCCAACGTGTTTGAATCGACTATCATGTCGATGTTAGGTAGGGGAAAATCATCTTTTGGACATGCTTTGTTGATGTCACGGAAATCCGTGTAGATCCTTATTCCAACAAGTTTTTTCTATACTGGGACTATGTTAGAGATCCATTCTGAATAGTCAATAGGTTTAATGAAATCAAATAGCTAACAGCTTTTCTAATTCTTCTTTGACCAAGAGTGCTACCTTAGGATGCATCTTTCTCAACTTTTGTTTGATTGGTTTGGCATCTGGGTGCACAACAAGGTTGTGCACAACTAGCTCAGGGTCCAAACCAGGACATATCTACATATTATCCATGCAAATATGTCCACGTATTATTTTAAGAGCTCTACAAAGGTCTTTTGTTCCTGAGCTGAGAGTGAAGCTCCCAACTTGACTATTCTAGGTTGCTCCTCTGAGCTGTATGTTGATGCTGATCGTTTCCTCAATAAGCATTTTAGAAGCATCTTCCATCCTCATGTAGGATCAGGGGGAAGAGTAAGATCGACCTCCTATGGTAGTTCATGATCATCTTTGAATGGATAAATCACTTCATCTTTAGAATTCTTCATTATGTTTGTCTATGAGCTTATCAAAGAGTCTGTCACTATGGGATTTCTGTTGAGCCTTCTTGCTTGGTTTCTCAAAAGTAGGTATACTTTTAGTTACAACCATTTTTATTCAACCATCCACACATCTCTGCTTCTTCCCCAAAATAGGCACAGGCGTCTAGTTGAATCTTAAATCCTTTCTTGTGGTCTCCAGCTGGAATAAAGTCCCTGAGTCCCATGAACTCTGCGAATGCCTCATCATTTTCAAAGAAATCCAATGTGGCACGTGAAGTTTTTGATCCTAATCTATAAGTTTAGGATATACAAGGGCTACTAGACATTTATCTAGGGGGATGGATTCGGATAAGGTAAGGACCGATGTATCTGAGGAATAGGTTCATAGAGGCAAGATCCTCGTAAAGGCTACATTGGGAATCTGTGTCACTATCAGAATGAGATGAAACATCCTCACATTCAGAAGAGGTGGCGTCATTCTCTAGAAGGTAGAGCATCATGGGGCCTTATTCCAAGGCCATGTTTATTAGTTTTAAAATGAGGGATAGGGATAGGCTCCAACCAGCCTTATGCATTAACGCCACATCCAAACCCGCTATAGCCCATGACAAACATCATGTGAGGACCTTTGATGTATTGAGGTGCTTGATTTCATGAAGCCATGGTGCCTTCTGGCACTCTGCTAGTTGGGTCCTCTAACATTTTCTCCTTAGATAGGAGGCCACTATGGACAAATTTTTCCAATGGTTTAGGACATTGTTCGCGGGTGCTCTTGAACTAAAAATAAGGCTTACCCCTTGTCCTGGGGGGATACTGATAAGTCTGATATCAACAGAGCCTTGCTCAAGAGTGAATGGCCTACTTGGGCCATATTTTGCTGATGTTTCTTCCCATGAAGCAAATGGATTGACCAATGAGGGAAAATCTTGATTGAAAAGCCATGAGAGACTCTGAATCTATTCGGTTTTTTATGGCCTCCATTTTTAGAGGGGACAACAACATCCACAGAAGGACATTCATAAGCTGGCACGAGAAAAACTGTGTAAAGCCCTAAAATGTGTGAAAGGTTCCGGGTCACCCAAAATGGTAACCACCTACCCTTCATGACATAACTTGATGCACTAATGAAAATTTGATGGAATAGCTTGCATGGCATGGATCCATGGGCATCCCAAGAGCATGTTGTATGGAAGGTCCAAGTCAAGGACATGAAACATTGTGTCATGACATGTTGGTCCTACCTCCATGGGAACCACTATAGTCCCTGCTGACTCTCTTTCTTCATCGTCATATGTTGTGATTGTGATAGTCTTAGCACCCAGCTCTGTTTCTAAATGGCCTAGCTGCTTTACTAGCTTCAAGGTGTAAATATTTAGACCAGATCCCCCATCTACAAGTACTACCTTTTGATTTTGTGATGGGTAACCACCACTTCGAGATACAATGGAAAGTTATGCTCTGGGTTTGTTATGTGGAATTGCAGTATGATCAAAAGTAATATGATCGTTGGTGTCTAAGCGTGCAATCATGGCTTGAAGGTTCATGTGGGTCTATTTCTATGTGAAACCCCTAAATTTTTCAAAGTTTTTGTACAGTATGTTCTTATGGGCATTAGATATCTTGAGGAGATCAAGGATAGATATCTTAGCAAACATTTTTTCTAATTGCTCTATCAAGTTATACTGACTTTCCTTGAGGGGTAGGCATAGGATCTGGTATGATTAAGCGGGCACGTCTTGTCCCGACTACGCAACTCTTTTCTAAAATATGAATGGCATTAATATTTTCATTAGATGAGTTAATACATCCAATGAGGGAATCATAAGGACTATCATTTGTAGGGTACACATAGGCACCAGTCCTATAGTCATTGGAAGTTTTCCCTTGATATGGTTTTCTTTTTCTTTTTATCTGCATGGTCAGGAAAAGGTTCCTTCTAAATACCCATTTTTTCATTTGAACTTTTACCAGTCTCGGAAGGGGGGGACTCTACAGCAATCTTCCTTCCTCTATGAGGTCTTGGATATAATGGCGTAATCTCAAACATCTATCCGTTTTGTGTCCTTTAACACGCTGGAAGTCGCAATATTCATTGTCTTTGAACCAAACCGGTTTTTGGAGCATCTTCCGGATATGGTATTGTTACAGTTGGATATTCTACCATCTTTGCACCATCTAATTATTTTAGGATGGTAGATAAGGATTCTGTCAAAGATGTGAATGTACATTTTGTAGGTGCTTTGGGATGAGGCCCTTGTGAAATCTTTAAGAGTGGGCCCTTGTCTGTACGGCTTGGACTCTCTTGGAGTCTGTAATGCCATCACCAACAACATGTTTATTCTTATTGAAGAATTTAGGTTTGTCTGTGGATTTGGCTTCATGTTTGTTTTTAGTAACGGGTTTAAAGCATTCCTTTGGTGCAATGAGTCACTTTCTCAATTTGACTACCTTTCTCTATGACTTCTTCAAAGTTTGAGCCACAATGCATTTGTCAAGTGAAAGGCTATTTATGGGTTCAAGTTAGGAACAAATATGCTCACTAACTATTTTTTCTGGTAAGGCACAAGGAAAGCGACTAGCTAACCCACACCATCATTGTAAAAATCCTACAAATGTCTCATTGGGTTTTTGTTTTGTGTTGCATAGATCATTCATCATGATTTCACTCTCCATATTATAGTAGTAATGCCTTACAAATTTCTCTACTAGCACAATGCCATGTTGTAATGGAGCCCTTAGGTATGCTATAAAACCATTCCAATCCCACAACTCCTAGGCTGTGAGGAAAAATTCATATTAGGAAATTATCGCTATACGTGACCTCTTGGCAAGCCATGTAAAAGTATTTTATATGATCACGAGGATCAATTTTGCACTTATACTTATCAAACTTGGGAATAGTAAAGTGTTTTGGGAAAGGTTGTTGTAGCATGTCCTTATCAAAGGGGTAAGGACATAGTTCTTCATATGAATATTTTCTGTTTTGGCCTACATTTCCCTGTTGTAATGTCAGTGAGCGTATCTTTCATAGATTTCAATTCATCCTGAATGAGTTGCTCTTTAGTAGGAAATATTGACCTTTGAGCCTGAGTTTCCTTAAGGTATAGTCTGTATGCTAATCAAATTGAAACTCGTTAAGTTTGTTTTTTGTCTTTGTCTTTGCATATGTTTCTTTTCAAAGAGCCTAGGTTCGCTAATTTTTGACTCAACTTCAAGATCTATTTTTGGAGGATCTCCTCCTCAACCAGGGGATCCTCTTCTTCATCGAATTTCGGAGGAGGGGAGGCCTTCCGCTTAGTTTTCACTTTACGCAAAGCCTTAAAGTGAGGTTTACATGATGGTTCACCTTCGACAACAACCTTATGTTGGCCAGAAGTGGAAGCGTACCCCACATCAAAAGGATTATCCGTGTCTAAGATGAATCTTCACTCTCCTAAGTTAGGGTTAACAACCTTTGTTTCTTCTTCACGCTCATGTGGAAGTTTAGCTCCTAATGCCAAGACTCTTGCGAGTACTTGATCTTTTTTGTAATATAGGATTTCATCAAATCTACTTAGGTCTAACCTTTTTTGTTCTCCCAAAAAGTCTGACTCTTCTCCACTATGATCGATTAACATCTCTGTATCTTTGACTTGAGAGAAAGTGGTCGTAAATTGTGACCACTAAATGGGAAGGTGTCGAAGGGTTTTCTCCCATATCCTACTCATTTGATTTGGCTGCCATTTTTATGATTTTAGGCATCACTAGCGGATGTATGTATGTAGCTAGCATAACCCCCCAAGTGTATGGTTTAGCTGCAAGCCATTCAAGGTGATGTTGGAATTATACTACAATGTATCCTAGATGTAGTTTTATGCAATTGTATTTATCAAGAAACACTCATATGCACACCTAATGTTTTGGATGATCCACTGAATTTTGTTATTGCCAAGCCTATACCCTAAGATAGTGATGGGAATGATTTATCAATATGCCTCTTGGAGTCAAGTTAGAACCCCAACAAGGTCTAAACACTAGACCTGATGCTGTCGCAGTCCCTCAACAAGGTATACTTAAAACTAGTTTGAATGCTAAGATGAAATGCCAAACCTTCTAAAAATGGAAGCCATGAAATATTGATATAGTGTAATAATGTTACCGTGATACACTAACCGAGCAAGCAAGGTGCTAGTATCATGACAACTTTATTATGAAGAAATGTAAGGTGTTATCAACACTTTTCAAGAAGACTCAGATGACGTCAAAACTGAAACCAAGTAATAAGTATAACAAGGAGTTTTTTAATCGTGTGAGAAGCATAACCAAACAATAAGGGGACTTATACGATCTCCTCACAAAATGAGAATATGATGTAAGTACCAAGATTGTACATCTAGGATGTGAACAAAACTATCAACTGTATCAAGAAGAGACAAAAGATGAACATGAATACACAACGGTGAAGATGATCTTGAAATCAATATGGAAGGACCTTTATCAAAGATATGAAAAGCATACCCGCACACTTTAGATGTTTAACAACCCAGCCGAAAACATGGATGGGCGTAAACGGACAAAAAAGTGACTAGTACTATCTTGGATAAAAATGCGCTGAAAGTATGCACCTTTCTCACCCTGAATAATAGGCGATGAGAACACAAGGGTACTGATCAAAAGATGGAAACAAGCTAAGAAACACTTAGGCAGAGCTTAACCTCGTCCGAAGACAAGAATAAAACTAAGCAAAAGTGGGACGTAGCTTTGTTCTGTGATGAAAAAGACACTTAGTTCAAACTCACAAGGGTTCTTTTCCTTGTTCAACAAATAAGGTTTAGATTCCAGATGAGATTATCACTTTTTGATGGCTTGACACAACAAGGACTAGTAAAGTGGGCTCCTTGAAAAAATGGCTTCCCTAACAAGTTCTCTCAACTAGGTGTTACAAGGTTTTCTAAGAGCGAGGTGCAATTTGCCCAAAAAGTTGCACCTGACTAGTTTGGGAGTATCTCGGCTTTGTCCCCCTTCAATTATAGTGGGAAATGAATGCATCCATCATGTACTCTTACTAGGGTCGCGATACAGACAATTTTTAACTCTAACTCACAAGGCATACTAGTCAAGTGGGTAAGCGGAGCACTTCCTATTTCATCCACGAGGTTACACAGCGATGGACTACTTTAGGGTTCCTGGTACCACCCCCATTGTTATAGCTTAAAGCGCTTATGCCAAAGGGGTTATGTTCCAGTTGAGCAGATAGGGATGTACCCTTTTCCAAAACCTGCAATACAATGTTTTGAATGTGGTGTGTTTTTTATCTTGCTTAACTTAATGTGGTTTTTAAGTAGCACACCATTTTGGAAACCTGCAAGAGCACATGTATTAGAAGGTTTGTGTTTTTTGTTTTTGACACCTTTCTTCAACAAGCGATAGGTCTTGTAAACAACAAGTGTTTAGTAATTTATTAGTTCATAGGTTGATGTCAAGAAAGAGAGTTTCCCACTTTGCTTTTGATTCCTAAGATTACCAAAATGTGTGAAGGAAGAGCATACGCAATCGTGAAAAACTCTACTGAAAATGAAAGTTTTACTTCAATATTTATAAAGACAAGTGTTTTTTGAACAAGTTATGTGAGTTTTGTGTTGGTGTTTTTGATCTCCAAGATCACCTTGGAAGATGTGAGGAGAGAGCATACACACTTATACAAAGCTACTTCTAAGTCAAATTTTTTTTTCTATGCAAACTTGTTTAAGAAAGAATCCCTGCTTTTCAAATTGTTAGTCCTAAAACCTACAGTAATGGATCAGAAAAATTTTTTTTACAAACTGTAAAATTTTTTTAATTTTAACATAGACACCTACGTGCCCTATACCGATACCAGCGCTTCCTAACCAACGGATATGCACACTCCACTTAACAAGTATGACTGTAGTAAAAAATTAAAAAAACCCAATGCTGCAAAAACACAGAACACTCACAATATGACAGAAGACACGCCTATATTGACATGGATGCTTAGGTTACGACTTGTACACACCTAAGCCTAAAATAGAGAAGTGTAAAATTTTTTTTACACAGTAGAAATATTTACACCTGTGCGGCTAGAGAGGTGGATACGCACCCCAGATGATCGGAGACACATGCGCATCCTTGTATGGGGGTTTTCAGAATTGAAGACACAGTCAATCAGTTGACGCATTCATTGTTTATAGCGGTGTATATGAAAGCTAGATGGGGAAAAGTAGCATATCCTTGTAGAGGTTTAAAATTTAGATAAATGATGAGGGTGTATCCAAATAGGATATGCACCTGATACTGATAGGTACGTTGTGGGTTTTAACGTGTATACAGCCTGTTGTTAGACACCTATGCACACCTTGTGAAAATCTTACAAAAAACATGTGATTTTCAAATTTTCAAGAGAAAACAGGTTAGTTGTTAATCATCTCAGTGTCCTTAGATTTCTATATCAAACCCATAAAATGTATAGGCAAATGAAGGTAATTTATCTAGGGTTAGAAATAAAGATGAGGAAATAACAAGTGATTTGAGCAAAAAACTTGAAAATGAACGATTTCTTAAAAAGTTCCTAAAAGATCTCCATTAATGGAGGGTGGACATTTAGTGTCCCACTGGGCATGCCAAATAGTGTTCAATGAAAAGTTACAAAAGCCATGGCATTTGGGGTAAGAATCTCATAAAAGAAACCCCAAAGGATTTTAACAATCTGATCAATGGACCATGTGACTAAGATAATGAGCAAGGTTCTCTTCTTTGCATACATTAATTCATGAAATAAACATGCAAACTAAGCAAAATGAAGTTAATCCTCTATTCACTTTGAAAGCTTGAAATAATTGAACCTAAAAGGCGACCTAAGAATTTAGTTTATGTGTCTAATAGAAGAGATATCTGGGGGGATTAATGGATTGAAGGCCAATGGATTTTCCCTTTTTACTCCATGTTAATTCTATGAAATACAAGATTAAATGCTTTTAGACTCAAATGGAGAAGAAGATGAAATACAAACTAAAGCCTAAATAAATTTCTATAAATCTATGCTAGGAAGAAGAAGAGAATTATTAGGAAATGAGGGAGGAGGGTATAGCCCTATTTATAGTTTTTGATTTGGAAGAAAAGGGAGATTTGGGTGCATGTGGGATAAAGGATAAATTCCAAAAAGCACTTTTAGGCAAGTCAAAGTGTGATATTTGACTATGTTTACGAGGCTATTTAACCTAGGTTAGATTGATTAATCTTATCTTAGAGAGTAATTAGGGTTCTAGAAGGGTTTTTGAGGAGCTTAATCAATCCAACGAAGTGGATTTGATCTTCCAAGGAGCTAATAGAAGCAAGCAAGAAGAGAATAAGAAACTAATGTAGTTTAGAATGAGGCTATAATGACCGGTTTTAAATGGTTTATAAGAGGGAACAATGACCAAAAAGGTGTTGTGAGAGGAGGAAGTTAGATAGGTCACAATTGGTGGTGTGCCATCATTTTGCAAAGGGAAGAAGTGTTAGTGCACCATTATCAAATAATAGTGTATTAATCAAACTACAGGTGTCTATCAGCTTAAGTGCACTCAATCTTATGTGTTTTTGAGTTTATCATCTCGTTGTGTACATTAGTTACGAGTATTACATGTGTTACTATCTAATATTGAATATGTTAATTTATGGTCCACGTTAATTAGTCAGAATAACCACAATGTTGTCTCCCGAAAACTGCTTTTCATTTTCCATAGTTAAATTCAAAATTTTTGAGCTCATCGCCCTCCGTAAAATATTCAAGCCAAGTTTGAAAGTTCGATGAAGTTAGCAAAATCCGTGCCCTAGTGCTATTTAAATCTCTGTTTTGCTCGTTTTGAGAAATTCTCCATCTCCTGGTCTGTGCATGTAATATCCTCTTTACAATCTCCTTTTTTTTATCGAAATTGTTCGCTTGTTCTATGGCATGGGTTGTCAAATCATTTTTTTGCCTTTATGCCTCTGGCTCGCGAAGGAAATTAAAAAATTGGACTCAAAATGAAGAAGTTTCTTTTCCTCTGTGTATTTTTCCCACAGTCAGGAATGATGGGCGTTTTCTTCCCTGTCAAATTTTGGCCTCATCATCCACAGGTATGTGAACATACCTAATTGGAAGCGGGTCGGCGGAGAAATTTGTGTTTTTGAGCCTCTTTGTAAAAAAGGTGAAAAGTTAAAAAGTGACCCGCAACCACGATCATACTATAAAGGTAAAAGTCAAATTTTGAGCCCGTATGAAAAAAGTCAAAGTTGAAGCCCGCAGGGAAAAAGTCAAAGGTGAAGCCCATCGTTGAAAAGTCAAAGCAGGATGAGCGGGCCATTGGGGCACTTTTAGAAATTTAACCAAATTCCCAAAAGTGAAGTAAAAGTTCTAGAATGCTTTGCGGCTCCACCAAGGTCTCGGGCCCACCATTGAAAAGTCAAGGCAGAGAGAGCGGAATGACATGAAGAACTTTGAGTTTTTGAGCCTTTTTCCAAAAAGGTGAAAATGTTGAGAAAAGGGCCACGACCCCCATCTCCAATCAGAGGGTGTCATGTGTCAAGAGTTTAATCGGAGCAGTGGGTCGGTAGAGAAATTTGTGTTTTTGAGCCTTTTTCCAAAAAAGGTTAAAATGTTGAGAAAAGGGCCGCGACCCCCCATTTCCAATGAAAACGTGCCATGTGCCTAAGTTTAAAAATAGAACCGGGGGTGCAGGCCAATTTGTTCCAAATTGCCAAATCTCTAAAAAATCACAAAATACAAAGGGATTTCCCCCATACTCGGCTCCAATCTCTTCCTACCACATGGATGACTTGATTTCAAAGTTATAAGAGAAAATCAAACAGTCTGTATTCAAACTGGCAAATCAAATGTAACGTTCACATTGCAAGATCTAGTTTTTAACCCGCCATGATTGCATTTTCTTTGCAATGGAGGAATTTGAAGAGATGCATAAATGATTTGTAAAGTTGTAACCGTTCTGGACATGAGATATAATGGCTTCATCAAAGCCATTCCAGGGGATGGCGATTGATTTCAAAAAAAAGACCATAGTGCTCTATACCTAGAAAAGACAAAAAAAGCCATACTTCTTCTATTTTCCCTTCTCCTTAGAATTTCCTCTATTCTCAAAGCTCTGTACAAACTCTGCTTTAGACTTCAATAATAAAAGAAGGAATTTTTGCCTTTTTGATTGAGGGATTGATTGGTGCCTTGCGACCAATGAATTTTATTCAGTCTTGTAGCTTCTATTACAGGATTTGTTTTTCTTCTAACTATAAATGCATGTAAATGAAATTTCTAATTAATGTTTGTGGGCATCTGATATTCTACTCACAACATTAGTTTTCTTCCTACCTCCATTTCCACTCCCCTTCCCCTTTCCAAGATAAAGTTTCTTCTCTAGTGAGACATTACCAGCTTTGTCCACAGGGTCAGTGGAGTGCCCCTATTGGATCGTCTGGTCAAAAGGCCACCAATGAAATCCACCTTTAATGCATGCACCTACGGAAGCTACACCTTTCAAGTAGAGGGACTTAGACTCCCATAGCGTTGGCTTGCAACCCACCAATTTGTCCACAAGACAAATTTTCTTTCCAAAAGTTTTTGGCGCCCACCGTGGGGCATATTTTGCAGCATCTGCACCTAAAAACAACCTCAGGGTCATAAAATACAAAAAAAAAGATTCTAGAATAAAAGTTTCTGGAGATTGAATAATCACACAAACTACATGGATGTAAATCATGGCTATTCTGGGAAATCCTCTTGTTGAGAGACCTGATTTACTCTTTCACATCCAAGAAGACATTGCTTCTGATATGAGAGAAGCTATTTGGCATAATAGATGAAGTGTCAATCATTACTTCATTTCCATAAGGATTCTGGAGCTGGAAGAGGAATGTGTTGTCGAATTGGAAAGGCAGAGACAAATTCCAACACCCCAGAGAAGAGCATAAAATTTTAAGTTGGATGATAGAAGATACACCCAGAAATTAAGGCAAGAAGGATAAATTGATCCCACATTTGAAGAGCTTGAAAGAGAGGCAAGAGCTGAAGAGGAAATAAGGGCTCAACTTGAAGAAATAGAAAGACTCCAAATTGAAGCAGAAGAAAGAGTAGCAACAGAAGCAACCTTAGCAAGACTGGAGGATAGAAACAAGAATAGAATGGGTGATCATGAGCATGAAGTACGTAGGCCTAACGTACCATGGGGATGAAATAATAGTCCACTTGCTCTTCCACAACCACTTCATGAGCTCGCAAGAGGCTCAAGAAAGAACTTCCCAAAATTCAAAGGGGATGGTTCTTAGGTCATAGAAGAACATGTAGCAGCATTCATCATTGCTTGTGGAGTGTTGGGAGTTGAAGATGAAGATGTTTTAGTTAGGATATTTGTGGATTCACTCCAAGAAAAAGATGCTAAATGGTTCTACATATTGCCCCCTAGATCTGTCACATGCTGGGAAGATATAAGAAGTGCATTTGAACATAGGTTCAAGAGTACATAATATTGTTAGGATCTACTGGTCCAATTGGTTCAGATGAAGAAGGAGACCTCTGAATCAATGCGAGATTTTGTAGCAAGGTATGATAGGTTGACAAGAAGGATCCTAGAAGATGTGGTACCCTCTAAAAACAACTTAAAAGGGTTATTCATCAGTGCTATGCCATCAGAAGTTGGTTTCTTTCCTCAGAAGAGCCCAACCAAGAACATTGAGGTAAGCTAAAGACTTTGCAATTGAGACTGATGATGATCTAATTATTTCTGGCAAAGTGAAAGGACCAAATGGGAAGCAAAAAGGTCAGAGTTCAAATTCAGTCACCACTGATCCAATGTTCCAAAAAATCACAAATAACTTAGTTCTTTTGAAGAAAAAACTGTTATAAATCACAATGAGGAATGCTCCAAGGAGACTAAATGTTCCTGATAGACCAAGAATTGCTCCACCTCCTCGTAGGCTTGCTCTTGAAGCACCACTAGTTAATGCCATATGTGACAATGGGGAATCAGAAGTAGCAGACATTGAGGAAACTGAACAAGAAATCATGGATGACTATGAAAACTATCTTGAAATTGAAGAGGTTGGCATGCACAATGGCTTGATTGAATATGTTGCTAATGAGAAGGAAAGTGATGAAGAAGCTCTAAGTTTTTCATGTGCTGTTTTCACTCGTGCACAATCCAAGAATGGTGTTTCAGCCTCAGCAGTTGCAACTAAGAGTAGGAAGAACAAAAAATATATCTCTCCAAAACCTCCACTAAACAAGATTATCAGTAGGGGATCACCATTACCCACCTTCCATGGAATCAGTTAGAGAGAAATCAGATTCACCAGTTGTCAGGGATCACACTGCTATGCCAAGTAAGTTATCTGATTCTTCTCCCAACTCAAAAGTTCTTAAGATCAATTCTATTCTAAATACTGGTTTTGCAAGAACATCTAAATTCCAATCAAAGGGTACAACCCCATTTCCTTCCAAGCCAATTGCTACATTTGAAAAGGAGAACCCAACACCAAAATTAATGATGCATCTGCCATTTAAGTCCTCATCCACTGTTGGAACCTCTTCCTCATATACCATAACTTCATTTGACTTTGTAGAGCATGCTATAAAAACCAAAGTCTAGCTCTCTGAAATTGAATACCTTCAAACACATCCTACCCAATTTAACAGATTCATCAAGGAAGTCTGGGGTGGTAACTCTACATCCCCAATCTCTAATTCTAAAGGATTACTTCCCACACCATCCACACCATCTTCTCAAAACATGCTATCCCTTAGTGCCTCTACCACTAACAGAGTTGAGCCTTTTTACCTGTCACTTCTCATCAAAGGTTTCCAGCTGAACAATTGCATTATAGATTCTAGAGCCTTAGATAATGTGATGCCAGCAAAAGTTGCAAATTTTCTTGGCCTTGCTTTGACCCGGGTAAATGGCACATGCTACTCAATGGAATCCAAACAAGCTCCATTAGTAGGAAGGATTAAGGATGCTCAGGTTGCACTAGCTAATTACCATGACAAGAAGATATCCCTGACCATTTTGGTGGTAGACATCCTAACATCTTTTGGTATGTTGTTGAGTATAAGTTTTTACAAAGATCTAGATGGAGGAATAAAAATGGATTGGTCATCTGTAACTATCCTAGTGAAAGGAGAAATGAAGAAGCTACTGCCAGTTAGAAATATGAAGTTAATAGTAAGGAAGTATGATGATCCAAGATCTGATATCCTTTTTCAAGATTGTGGGCTTGGAAATTACCTCCTTACATCAAAGAAGGAAGAGGACTTTCCACTTCTCATGGAGGAAGAAGAAGACTGAATATGGAAAATGGAGTTTGATGGTATCCATTCTAGAGCAGGTTTAGGAGCTAGTTTAGTATTATACTCTCCCTCCAATGAGGTATATCCTTTTCCCTAGAAGCTGCAATTTGACAATACAAATAATACAACCCCATACTCAGGCACTATAGAAATAGAGTGTGGGACTGCATTGAATCCTTTGATGCATTCTCCATTAAAGCTATCCATAGGGAGTAGAATGAAAAGGCTGATTCTCTAGCAATGTCAGCTTCCTTAGTGACCCCTCATCCTTCTTTTGGCAAGGATAAAGTGACCATTGAGATGGTGTTCAGACCTAATGTACTAGACAATGCAAATCACTGGCAAGTCTTTAATGATGACAATCAGATCCTAGCCTTCTTAGAACAAAGGGATAACTTTAATAATATTTTCTTTGAAGGAAGTGAAAAATCACACCATGAATTAGTCCCTAAAGAAGAGAAGGAATTGAGGGAATTGATGAAGAGGGAGTAATCAAACTGAAAGGAAACAAAATCCCCAAAGGCCTAGTTTCTTTGGAAGACCTCTTTGACAAGCATGACAGGTTAATCCAAGAGAAAGAAAAATAGTATTCTCGGTTTCCATCTGATTTTGATTAAGAAAACATTGGCACTTCAGAGAATCCAAGGATGGTTAACATTAGTAAATGTTGCTCACTAGAAGAGAAGAGAAAGTTTGTTTCTCTGCTAAAAAAGTACTCAGATGTCCTAGCCTATTCCTATGATGAACTCAAATATTTTCAGCCAAAGGAAATGCATCACTCCATTACTTTGAAGCAAGGAGCTAAGATCTTCAGGAAAAAACAAAGGCCCTACAATCCAAAGATTGCCAATGTTATCAAAGAAGAGGTGAAAAAGATGTTCAATGCTAGAATCATCTTCCCCATCCACCATTCAACATGGGTGGCTAACATTGTGCCAGTAAGGAAGAAGAGTGGGGAAATAAGGATTTGTGTAGACTTCTGAAATTTGAATCAAGCATCTCTCAAGGACAACTACCCTCTTTTAATCATGGATCATATTTTGCAAGTAGTCATTGGATCTGAAATGATCTGTTTTCTTGATGGATTATTAGGGTACAACCAAATCAAGGTGGCAGAAGAGGACTGCAACAAAACAACCTTCAAAACACCTTAGGGCACTTTTGCCTACAGTAGAATGCCTTTTGGCTTGATTAATGTTGGAGCCACTTTCTAGAGAGAAATGGACTTGGCCTTCAAAGATTTGAAATATTGCATTGTCGTTTACCTTGATGACCTCACGATTTTTTCAAAGAGGAGGTAAGATCATATCTGTCATTTGGAGCAAGTCCTTGCAAGGTGTAAGAAACATGGCATTTCTCTAAATCCAAAGAAGTGCATTTTTGGATTCACAGAAGGTAAGTTGCTGGGACACATTATGGACAAACATGAAGCACACATTGATCCTCAGAGGATCAAAGCTATCCAATCACTAGCCTAAGTAACCAGCAAGAAGGGAGTTCATTCTTTCTTTGGAAAGGTAAACTTCCTTCGTCATTTTGTGCCTGAGTTTTCTAAACTGACTAAGCATATAACTTCCATGATGAATCCTTAAGCAAGTTTCAAGTGGAATAAGGAAGGAAAAACAACATTTGAGGAGATCAAGAAAGTCATTGCTAAAGCTCCAACTCTTGTATATCTAGATTTCAATACAGAGTTCATCATGTATTGCTATGCATTAGAACATACCCTCTCTGCTATCCTTGTTCAAAAAAATGATGAAGGTTTGGAAGCATCCATTGCTTTCATGAGTTGTCCTTTGAAAAATCATGAGCTAAAGTACAACCAATTAGAGAAACATTCCTATGTAGTGGTCAAAGCTGTTAAAAGTTTCAAATTCTACATTCTCAATTCCCATACAGTGGTAATGGTCCCTGAAAGTGTAATCAAGTCCATTTTGACTCAACAAGATCCTGGGGCTAAGAGAGGAAGTTGGATTGCAAAGACCCAAGCGTATGACTTGGAGATTAGACCCTCTAATTTTGTAAGAGGAAATGGTTTGTGCCAGCTGATTTCTAAAGATGAAGCTCTTAGGGCTTAATAGGGAGAAAAGGATGGTGTTTTCTCAACATGTTCAGAAGACAGTCCACAAGTTCTCTTTCTCACCACTACTGCTGAGTGGTATGCTGATATTTCTTACTACCTCACTTATGGAGAATGCCCTCCTCATCTTGATTACAAAAAAAGAAGAACCCTCAAGCTAAAAGCAACCAAGTTTTTGATTTGGAATCATGCACTTTACAAGATAGGTTTGGATGGCTGTTCCTTAGGTGTGTGGATAAGGGGTAATAACAAAAGTTGCTCAGGGCATATCATGATCAAGCTTGTGGTGGACATTTATGAGCAATGGTCACTGTGCATAAAATTCTCAAGGGGAGATATTATTGGCCCTCCATATTTGCAGACACTCAAGATTGGGTTTCCAAATGTAAAGCATGACAACAATTTATTGGAAAACCACAACTAGTTTCTTTACCACTCAGGCCTGTAGTGATTAAGGAACCATTTCAGCAATGGGGGCTGGATTTCATTGGTGTTTTGAATCCTCATTAAAGTGCAGGGCATACTTATGTACTCACTACAAATGATTAATTCACTAAATTGGTGGAAGCCATTCCAACCAAGAAATCCATCTCTAAAACATTCTGTAACTTCATCAAGGAGAATATCATTGTCTGTTTTGGAGTACCACAGAAGATTGTTCTAGAAAATTCCACCTATTTCTATTCAAAGGAGCTCACAGAGTTTTGTTATGGTTTTTGGAATCTCCTTATCTCACTCTTCTTACTACTATCCATAGGGAAATGGGAAAGTTGAGTCAAACAACAAGAACATCGTGACCATTGTTCGTAAGTTGGTAGATGAGAATCAAAGGAACTGACACAAGAAGTTATATGATGCATTGTGGGCTGATAGGATCACTCCTAGGAAGGAAATAGGTATGCCACCTTTCCAAATTTTGTATGGAGTTGAGGCAAATATTCCTCTCACAATTGAGGTGTCAACTCTTAAGTTGCTACAAGAAATAGAAGATGGTCAATACAAAGACTCCATTGACAAGAGGATCCTCTTCCTAACTAGAGGAAAGAAGATGCGAAGTGGTGGATAGAATTAAAGAACACCAATTGAAAGTGAATAAGATATTTGAAAAGAGGGAAAAGGAAAGAGAATTCAAGGTTAGAGACTTTGTCCTGCTATGGGACAAGAGAAGAGAACCAAAGGGAAGTCATGGAAAGTTTGATTCATTATGGATCGACCCATTCCAAATTCATGGATCTTATGGTGAAAATGTTTTTCTCCTCTCATACTTTGATGAAATGCCATTGGAATTGTCTCGAAGCGGGAAATACTTGAAACTGTATCATTAGTGAAAGTAGGTTGTCCCCCGCCTTATACCATAGGTGATTTCCTGGTGTGTTTCCCTTTCCGTTGTGTGGTTTTGTTTCCCCTTTTATTACGTGCTATGTGTTTCCTTCCTTTTGTGAGTTTGTGTGTTTCCTTATTATAATATTTATTTATCAGAATTGTAAATGAATCTGTAAGGCCCAATTGATAAGGCACCGGTCAATGTAATATGTTTTGAAACTTGATATTCTAGATCCTCATGTTGTGCCCTAGCCATGCCCAATTCATGTCATGTCCCCAAGCTAGAGCCAGTTGTTGCCTCCAGAAAACTACTTTGCGTTTTCATAGCCAAATTCAATTTTTTTGAGCTCATGCCCTTCGTTGGTGTTTAAGCCAAGTTGGCGATTCAAGAAATTAGCAAAAGTTGTGCCCTCAAGCTATTTAAACCTCTATTTTGCTCGTTTTCAGAAATTCTCCATCTCCCGGTCTATGCACGTAATATCCTCTTTACAATCTCCCTTTTTAATCAAAATTGTTCGCTTGTTCTATGGCTTGGATGGTCAAATCATTTTTTTTCCTCCATATCTCCAGCTTGCGAAGGAAATTCAAAAATTGGACTCAAAATGATGTTCTCTTCCTCTGTGTATTTTTCTCACAATCGAGAACGATGGGTGTTTTCTTCCCCATCAAATTTTGGCCCCATCATCCACGGGTACATGGACATACCTATTTGGAAGTGGGTCGGCAGAGAAATTTGTATTTTTGAGCCTCTTTGTAAAAAGGTGAAAAGTTAAAAAGTGACCCGTAGCCCCGGTCAGGCTATAAAGGTAAAAGTCAAATTTTGAGCCCGTAGGTAAAAGTCAAAGCAGATGAGCAGGCCATTGGGGAACTTTTGGAAATTTAACCAAATTCCCAAAATTTAAGTAAAAGTTCTAGAATGCTCCACGGCTCCACCAAGGTCTCGAGCCCGCTGTTGAAAAGTCAAAGCGGGGAGAGTGGAACCAGCGGAGAACTTGGAGTTTTTGAGCCTTTTTCCAAAAAGGTTAAAATGTTGAGAAAAGGGCTATGACCCCATTTCCAATCAGAGGGTGCCACATGTCAAGAGTTCAATCAGAGCAGCGGGTCAGCGGAGGAATTTACGTTTTTGAGCCTTTTTCCAAAAAAAGGTTAAAATGTTGAGAAAAGGGCCTCAACCCCATTTCCAATGAAAATGTGCCATGTGCCTAAGTTAAAAAGTAGAAGTGAGGGTGCGAGCCAATTTGTCCCAAATTTCCAAATCTCTAAAAAATCGTCAAATGCAAAGTGCTTTCCCCCATACCCGCTCCAATCTCTTTCTACCACGTGGATGGCCCAATTTCAAAGTTATAAGAGAAAATAAAATGGTCTGTATTCAAAATGGAAAATCAAATGTAACGTTCGCATTGCAAGATCTGGTTTTTAACCTGCCATGAGCGTTTTCTTCGCAATGGAGGAATTTGAAGAGACGTAAATGATTTGTAAAGTTGTAGCTATTTTGGCAAAGGATATAATGGCTCCTCAGAGTCATTCCAAAGGTTGGTGATTGATTTCAAAAATGACCAGAGTGCTTTGTACCTGAAAACTACTGAAAATGCCACACTTATTCTATTTTCCCTTCTCCTTAGATTTTCCACTATTCTCAAAGCTCTGTAAAAATTATGCCATAGCTTCAATAATAAAAGAAGGAATTTTTGCCTCTTTGATTGAGGGATTGATTGGTACCTTGCGAACAATGAATTTCATTTGGTGTTGTAGCTTCTCCTGAGGATTTGTTTTTCTTCTAACTATAAATGCATATAAACAAAATTTCTAATTAATGTGTGTGGGAATCTGATATTCTACTCACAACATTAGTTTTTTCCTACCTCCATTTCCACTCCCCTTTCCCTTTCCAAGACAAAGTTTCTTCTCTAGTGAGACATTGCTAGCTTTGTCACAAGGTCAGTGGAGTGCCCCTGTTGGATCTCTGGTCGAAAGGCCACCATTGAAATCCACATTTTATGCATGCACCTATGGAAGCTGCACCATTCAAGTAGAGAGAATTAGATTCCCATAGTGTTGGCTTGAAACCTAACAATTTGTCCATAAGAAATTTTTTCTCTCCAACACACAATAAACAATTGGGCATATCTTCCACTTGTCCTGAACTGACATCCATACCGAAAGAAGAGGTTTACATTATTTCCTTTGAGAATTTTCCCCACCCCTAGGCTTCTCCCCTAGTAAGTCCCATCTTCATCACCCCTCTTCATCCTTTAACATTACACTCCCTCAATTTTAACTTCCTTAGCACATCCCCTTCAACGTTTCCATTGCATTTTTTGTTGTTGGTAGTTGATTAATGTGTGTTGACAAAATGTGGAAAATTAACTGTTTGAAGTGATGATGTCTCACTAAATATGTATTTTTTCTTAGTTAGGTGTGAAAATCTTGGAAAGGGGGTAAATGATAAGAATATTAAAGTCTTTAACCATAGATAATTTGATTTAGATAATTTCTGGATATATATATATATATATATATACAACTTCAAAAAGTTTTATGACATTATTATTAAGAACAATTTTGTGAAAATGAAAGGAAAGGAAAGGAAAGGTCATTTTAAAGGCCATGGTGTTGGGTGGCTTGGATTTAGATATGCAAGTAGCTTTTATAGCATGTGGCACTACCTTATACTCACCCTATGCAAAAGAAACCTAATTTTGCTTCACATAAAATACCCCCTTAGGTTTCATTTTAAAACTTTTGACCTCTCTTTCAAGAGCACAAGACATAATGGAGGATTTAGGAGTCCCTGATAATTTATAAATAGGTGAGTGTGTTTTCTTTATCTTTACATTTATTTTTTTCTCATTTATTTATTCAAATTAAATTAGTTTTTATTACACAAAAAAACTAAAAATTGGATTTAAATTTGTGTTAGGTAAAACATAGTTTACCTAGGTTAATTTATCATAGGAAATTTAATTATTACTATGGTAAGTTGTTATAATTTGGCTATAAACCATATTTATTTTGTATTTGGGAAAAATATTCACGTATCATGCTTTTGTTCTTATTTGTTTAATAGTGGGTTGTATTATTTCCTGTATGGTTTTTGGTTGTACGTATGCAACTTCTTATTTTTTTTTACTCAACTGTGTAATATCTATAAATATTGCAGCCATCACTCTAATAAGTTAATGATTGAACATTAATATAATTGTGAGGCTTCCGTCCCTCTTTCTAATTTGGTACCAAAGCATGTTAGAGGAGCCTGTTTCAGTGGTGAAGGTGTGTAGAGAGAGTGCAAAAGAGATAGATGAGGTTGGAGAAGAATTTGTAGCATTTGGAGAGCCCGTATAGCCTCCTACAACTTCCCAGCCCCATCCTTGCATCCCCACAACCTCCTGTCCACTTCTAGGTGTTGGGAAAGAATTTTTTTGTCACACTAGCACCTCCTGCACAAAGAAAATTTACTTGTTGGAAGTAAATATGATTTAAAAAAATAAGATCAGAGATAACAAACCAAAAAAATCATTTTTCCCCATTAGGGGGTTTCCCTCTAATCTAGAGTTGTATGTGGTTATAGATACATTTAGCATCCTTGCCATATTATGGGGTTTCTATTATATTTGAAGGTATTTTATAAAACCTGAGTTTGCTACACTTTACAACCGATATGTGTCTCTATGGCAAGTTGGTTGAGCTCACATCGAGTCATCGTGTAAAGGAAAAACCATACCGGCCGAGCTAGGCATTGAACAAGTTCATTATTGCACTTGCATTGGATTTATGTGAGCTCTTCACCTTTGTTAGGAAAAATATATTCCAACCAATATCTCACACTCCATTACGTCCCTTTCATTCTTATATCTGGTCCAAATCAACCTCCCTCTCCTCAAACAACCAAGCCAAACTTTTCCACACAACCAAAAAGGCAAAGAAAATCGACGAGATGAGGTATTGTTTATTGGACGTTATAGGGAAATTCAACGTCTTAAATAGTCACACCCTTGACTGGAGAGTCAAGTAGATCCATACCTTGCTCAAACACATAGATGTCAAAACACTCCAAAGAGGCATTGATCCATCAAAACTCAACAATTTCATGCTCCTGCAAACTCAAAAATAGACCAACAAGAAAACATTGGTGTCCAAAATGTTGGAGAGGTGTCAAAGTGACCTACAAAACATAACATAGTTGGGGATAATCATTCAAAAGAAGGACTAAACACTACAAAAGTGGTGTTCAAATCAACTTGGGTCAATAAATCTAAACCAATGCCCACCCACGTAGTGCCACATGGCCACTCCAAGAAACAATCATGTCACTTTTTAAAAGGTTAGTCCTTTTTTAATCAATAGTTTAAATATTAAATCCTCCACATCAAAACATGTGTGCATTGTGTGCCTAATTGGATAGAAAAGGTGTTTTAGGGGATGTATGTTAGGATTTCGACCCCCTCCACATGAAATTCCTTTTTTAATGTATTGAAACTTTTAGAGGAATTATAGTGGGTTTCACCAAATTTAGCCATCAAAAAGGCTTGCTAACCCACTAGGTGCAGCCAAAACCCCCACCAAATTTAGTGGAGAAAACACTATTGAAGGGGGAAAAATTACATATTTGGATGTAATCATATATTTTAAGTGAATATTTTAGTGGATTGTACTAATTTTTAGGTTTTCATATTCAACTGTAAATATTGTAATTGGAAAACTAAAATAGTGAAATTTGGTTTTGTAATACTCACGAGATTTTTGGATCTCTTTCACAACATTCGGTATATATAATGCTTATGGGAAGCAATACAGGTAAATCCGTCATGAATACTACTACACTAAACACATAATATAGCTACAACAATGCCATCTGGGCATCCTCCCTTTGAATCTATAGGGATAATAAGGACACAATGCACACACTTTGAGCCCTCCCATCCGTTTGTGAATGATTGCACGACATAAATCCAGAGACTGAATCTATTTGATTATATAGTGTAGTTATGCATGCATATGAGGATATTTCTTTGAACCAGTGTCAATAATTGCACAGATCCCTTTAATTATTGTCTTAGTACCATGTGTCGAATTCTTTCACATATGTTAATTCCACTTTCTTGTACCATCAGGTATATCAAAAGGGCGAGCTTCTTCCCCATACCGATGGGTATATTGGAAGAGTACATATATATAAAGGTTAATTATATCCGTCTGATGGTATATATATTTACCTAGAGTGATAAGAGCCTTACCCTTTATGATTTGATTCAGAAAATGGGCACCAATGTCCCTAAGTTCTTTCTTCCAGACTTATAACTCCTAAGACGATATAAGTATGTTGCATGGAAAAATAAGATCAAAACAACACTTGAGTTTGAAGAGATTTATCCTGTTGTGAATGGTTCCATAACCATATCCCAAGATGATGGAGCCCAACAGGTACAATTTGATAAGGCCAATCAGAAGGATAAATTCATAATCTTGAGTAGACACCTAAATTCCGTTTTTTCAATCTTATTGCTAAAAGCACACAAATCACTCTCATTCTTACCATTTCTATTATAATTAGTGATTTCCACTAGTTAACTAATTTTTCTTACCATTTTGGTTAATTAACAATGTTTTGTTGATTATCAATCCTCTTTTGCATTTAAGATGCCAATTTACGACACATCGTAAGTCAAAATCCTCTTCCAAACACACAATTAGTGATTATTAGCTACTTAAGCCTATTTTACCCTTGTTATGGTCAATATACCCTATTATTAACATAAAACCCTCTTCCAACCATTCAAAATCACCCCAATTCCCTCCACAACGTCTCAGAAGGCTTCAAAAGCTTATCCTAGCATCCTAATTGACCCTCAGTGGTTGATTAAGGCTCCTCTCATCCTAATCACTTGTTAATTCACTAATCATGATTATCAAGCCTTAATCTGGATTAGAAATTCTGAATCTACTTTGTGCTTTTAGTCCCACATGCACCAAGGTGCAATTTTTCATCAAAGGAAAAACTATAAAAAGGACTAACCACATACCTTTAAACTTTACACCATGCTTTGAATTGCATATCATATAAGAAATATGATTAATAGCCAAGATCAATCCTTGCCTCAAGTATTCAATGGGGTTAGTAGATGGGTATCCAATATGACCTTGTAGTCATTGTTGAAGAGACCATCTCACCTTCTTGGAGTAGCAAAAAACCCCCAATTTGATTGCTCCTAAATCTATTTAGTTATACGTTAGTTAGCAATTGAATACTAAGTAGGCATGTTTTAACTAAGATAGATCAATACATCATGTTAGTTATTTCAAGCATTGCATTAACCTTTAATCATTGATGGAACTATTTTCAGTTTCAATAAGCATTTGTTAATTAGACTTTGTGGTGTCAGTTTTGTTAGTTTAACTTTTCTTCGAACTTTTAGTTGTCTTCATTTAGCACACACATTGGGACAATACCCCATTGCATTCATTCTTAATATTTTTAACTTAGTTTCAAAGTTTTTAAATTTCAAGATTTCTAGATTAGCTTCAAGTTTTCAAAATTAGTTTCAAGTTTTCTTGATTAATTTCAAGTTTCCTATATTAGTTTCAAGTTTTCTAGATTAGTTTCAAGATTTCTGGATTACTTTCAATCTTTTTAGAGTAACTTTCAAACAATTTTGATAGTTCTTTAAACTAGATTAGTAGTATATGTTACATTTTGATGTTCTTTGCAAAATATAAGGAGGTGAAGTGCTATCAAAATTCCCTCAAGAAACTAAAGATTTCATCTTTTTCATATTTTCTTGTCAGAATTCATGTTTTGATCACCTACATGAAGGTGTGTGCCCACGCTCAAAGGGGTGTTCCCACGATCCAAAGGTTGTTCTTGTGATCTACTA
This sequence comes from Taxus chinensis, assembly GCA_019776745.2. Lineage (NCBI taxonomy): Eukaryota > Viridiplantae > Streptophyta > Pinopsida > Cupressales > Taxaceae > Taxus > Taxus chinensis. Next base: position 648,905,717 of record CM034148.1, on the reverse strand, counting down.
TACATGCCTAAGCTTCTTTAGATGTGCATGTGCCTTGCTATTTATGCCTGTGCATCATTGATTTTTTGATCCTCTATGTGTAATTTGCGCTTTTGCTTCAAAGTGTTTGTTGGTGCCTCACTAGCCGTGCCTGTGTAATATTAACTGCGGGATTTTGACAGAGGCGTGTCTGTGCATAACTGTATACATTTCTACTTTAAGGGACGTTCTCATTGCTATGCACATAGGGAAAGGATGTTATGATGTATATGTATTGATGGAGATGCCGACATGTGGCACACATCCCCTTATCTTATTATATCATTCATTTATGATTTATTATGCTTAGGAGGTCGGCCTCAATATTGGCCATAGGTTAGATTGGTATATATAGGGGTTAGAAGGTTGTAGTTAATGATCATATTGAGTATTGGAGTGTTATTGTATGGTTTGGAAGTTACCCCCTCGAAGTGGTATTGGAGGTTGCCCCCTCGAAGTGGCAAAGCTATTATATGAGCATATTGTCATCATTTATCTATATTTTGGTGTTCTCTCATGTTATTCTGTTGTATATGTTCTGATTTATACAAATAATATCCTTACAAGTGGTAATATCCATTGGATCTTTTTTACGGATGTTATTGGTGTTTTAGGTTTTTTAATAAATTTTCTTTTCAGGAAGCAAATTGTGGTATTTTTTAGCAAAATTTATATTTTCGGAAATCTTTGATACCACTTGTAAGGATATTACTTGTATAAATTTGAACATATACAACAGAATAACATGAGAGAACACCAAAATATAGATAAATGATGACAATATGATCATATAATAGCTTTGGCACTTCGAGGGGGCAACCTCCAATACCACTTTGAGGGGGTAACCTCGAAACCATACAATAACACTCCAATACTCAATATGATCATTAACTACAACCTTCTAACCCCTATATATACCATTCTAACCTATGGCCAATACTGAGGCTGACCTCTTAAGCATAATAAATCATAAATGAATGATATAATAAGATAAGGGGATGTGTGCCACATGTCGGCATCTCCATCAATACATATACATCATAACATTCTTTCCCTAGGTGCATAGCACTCATGCTCTATAGGAAAAACTATTACACTAGGAGGCACGTTGGTGGACTCAGGTAAAAGTTGGCTCAAATTTCAAAATTTCAACTTCTTGTTTTTAGTGTTTTTGTCATTTTAAGAGGTTTTTAGCTATTGTTGCTGTCAATTTTCTCATTTAGAGTAGGTTTTCTAAAAAATTAGCTTAGGGTTTGATGAGTGATTTTTGTTAAAATTGGCTTAGGGTTTGATGGGTGATTTTGTTTTCATGCTTTGTAGGAGTTTGGAATAGGTTTGTGTATGCTCTTCTCTCACACTTTGTGTGATCTTGAGAATCAAAAGCACCTCTAAACCTTCTTTTTCTAATATAGAGTAAGTAAGAAAAAGCATCATTCATTGTTAGGCTTAAGGAAATAAAATTTCATTTTGGCATGTATATGATCTTTTAGTCTAATAGATTTTTCATTTGATAAAATAACTAAGGCTAAGGCTTGTGTATGCTCTTCTCTTGCACCTAGTGTGATCTTAAAAACCAAAAACAACCTTAGTTTTTCACTAAAAAAGAACTTGGATTAATTGGGAATGAACCTTGATTTAAAAATCTTGATGGTAGTTATTTGATTTACAAGATTTTCATTGCTATTTAGTTGGGTTACTTGTTGTGTATGCTCGTTTCTCGCATCCTTGGATGATCTTGAGAACCAAAAACAACATTTAATCCTCTTTATATGATATTGTAGATATTTTTGAATACTAACCATTTGTGTGAAGGACCTAACGCTAGCCAAAGAAAAGAGAGCTCTCTTCAAACCAAATTCTAACATTCATGTGTGTTGTAGGTTGCCATCGGTGGTCTAAACCAAATTGCTTAATCCAAAAGATAAGAAAATACACCACTTTGAAAAACATTGTATTTACAAGTTTGGTTAAGAGCTAAAGCTTGCCCACTTAACTAGGAAAAAATTCCTTTGGCATAAGCCTTAGGATAATAAGAGGAATGCTCCTAGGAAACCCAAAGTAGTTCACGCAAGAGGGAACCTTATGAATGAAACGGGAAAGTGCTCCAAACTACCCAATTGATTAGTATGCCTTGAGAGATGAGAGTCAAAGTTACCTCCATTGCAACCCCAGTGAAAATATAACTGAATGCAATTCATTTCTCATTATATTGAAGGGGGTAAAGTAAAGACGAGATACTCAAAGACTAGTCAATGTGAATTTCTTGGTAAATCGAGCTTAAAAATGTAGTTTGTGACAACCTAGGTGAGAGAACTAATAAGAAGCTTGCCAGCTTGGAGCCAATTTTATCTTAGCTATTATACTTGAGATCTCTCACAAAGTGACAAATTTTTTAGATTCAAACTCTTTTTTTTCTAACAAGGAAAAAAATATATTAAATTTGAAATCACATGACATTTCATCATGAAATATATTTAGTGTTACTTTGTCCTAGTTTTTCACTTATCATAAGACAAGACGAAACTCTGCCAAAGTTATACCAAGTATTTTTCATCACCACTTGGTCTAATCCTTTGTTTTTCTTGTTTCTCATTTTGATACAAAAGAAGAAAAAACATATACGAATATCGCTAGAAATAATCATGTCCACCACTTTTGTATTTTGTTTAGGTAACAATTCAGGAATGCAAGTGTTGAGAATGTGAATGGTGTGTCATCAAGTTCTAGTAGGACCTTTGTCTCAAACCCATATTGAGACTTATTATCATTGCAGTTAGGTTATCTTATCACTAACTTCTTTTGATTTGCTATGCTTCCCACATTATAGCCATATAATTGTGATATCTATGTCTTGTTTCCATTGTGAAACTTGGCCCGAATCTCTATATTGTATTGTTACGATGCTCACACGCATAGTAATTCCTTGATACACTTAGGCATAGTTGTTACATCCTAGCTTTTTCTTGATTTTTGTGAGTGTTGAGGTTACTTTTTTAGCATCGCTATAGCGCCATTTTAATACTAAAATATTTATTTACTACAAATCTTGATTAACATGTCCAAATAGCATTGCTATGCTACTCACATTTGTATCTTACATTTAACAATACTTAAACTTTGTTAGTGTCTTAAAACTAGTTTTTAGTATACCTTGTTAGAAGATCGCGTCAACATTCTCTTAGCATTTAGGTCTTGTTTGTTTCAAAATTGGCCTAAATAGTGATATTGTGTTCTCACTATTTGTTTCAAACCTATCTCAAAAAATCATAGGGAGTAAAATTTTGTTGTGACTAGATTTGAGTCTTATAGGTCATTATATTGTCCTAGAAATCTCACTTCATATATTATTCTTTATCCTAGGGTTCACATTGACTTATTAGATTCGTGGCTATTTAATAGTCACCATTATTTGTGACGACTTAGAGTCGTTACGCTGTAAATTTTTTCCTAGGATCCATTTTTAAACCTTAGTGGAAACCTTTCACATTGTACCCATTATTTAAAGTATGCCTACTATGAGAAAGGGGTCCCGAAAGTTAGAAGCCGATATCTTTGGAGGTGATAACCCTCTTTTAGAGGATAATTTAATGATTGACCATAGTGGCAGAGAGGAGGATTCTCCTCGTGTGGATATGGAGCTTCAACTCACCCATTTTTAGGATTACTTGTTTCACAACAAGAGTGAGGTTATTATGCGTGTTTTGAAACTAGGAGCTAAGTTACCTTCCACAGTTGACCCCTCTCTTATCGTCGGCATGGTTCGGGGAGAAGAAGAAGTGGAACATCCTCATCATAATATTAATGATATTTTAAACCGAGGAAATGCCTCTACTTCTGGATGACAAAATAATGAGGAGGTACCTTTTGAAAATAATGGAGACTATCGTATAGCTACGGTTAGAGTTCACTGTGAAGATCATGAAGACCATGCTCATCATGAACAACCTCCTCCTCATGAAAATCATAACAAAGTACCCACTTGGGAGTTAACCTTATAGGATCATGTACAAGATCTCACTCCCCAATTGGAAATTTTAGCCTGGCACGTAAACAAGGAATAAATAAAACCGTTAAAACAAGCCATACCAAAATCCAAACCTAAGGTTTCATATCATGACTTCTAGAAAAATACTCCTCATCGAGAAACATGAAAACACCCCTATGAGGAAATTTTTATAGAGAATAGAGGTGGGGATAAACCTATATTTATCCCTTCATATAGACCTACACCACCCACACAAGACCAACTCTTTAATCAAGAGTGGTTCGCTATGAAGAATGCCCTTCTAATAGTACAAGAAGGTAAAAGGTGTAATAATAGCAAGAAATACCAGTTCGATGAATTACGCCCTTATCCATTTGACAGATCCATGTTACAAGTACCTTTCCCATGACATTTTCATTGCCTTAAGTTTGATAAATACAAGGGAAAGGGTGATCCCTGATATCATATCAAATATTTTTATATGGCATGTCAAGAGGTTGCGTATAGTGACAACTATCTTATTCGCCTCTTCCCACGAAGTTTAGGAGAACATGAATTAGAGTGGTTTTTACACATCCCCAAGGGATCCATATCTATATGGCTGGAACTAGTGGAACATTTTATCATCGCTTTTATTTTAATATAGAGAATGATGTCACCATGCTAGATCTATGTAATGCGAAGAAACAAAACAATGAAAACTTCACCGCTTTCCTACAACGGTGGAGAGGATTAGCTAGTCGTTTCCCTTGCTCCATAACCAAAAAATAGTTGATAAGTATAATTTTTCCCAACCTCCACCCTAAAATTATGTTCCACTTACAAATGCATTGTGGTTACATGTTCGAAGAGGTAATCGAAAAAGGGAGTCAAATTGAAAAGGCGTTTTTATCCAGAGGGATCCTTAAGCCCCTTTCACGTGATCACAATGATTCCAAAACCAATGATAAGACAAATTTAATCCATAATATGAAAAAAAATGTTGTTGGTGATGGAATAATGGACCCTAAACGAGTGCAATCTGTTCAAAACCACACTCCTTTGATGCTTGCAAAGGGTTCTCCACCTACAAAGTATAAATGTCATGTTTTCACTCCTCTATATAACTCACTATTATCAATACTAAAGCAATTAGAGGCCTTTAATATGGTTTGGTACCTTGAATCAAAACCCTATGGGGATAACGCACATAAGCCATCATGGTTTAGGGAAAATGAATTCTATGGATTTCACCATATTAAGGGTCACAAAACCGATAAGTGATTAAAACTAAAACATTACATTTAAGAATTTATCAACAATGGTGACATTTAAATAGATTCTTCTGCCCCTACCAAATCTCTAAACACAAACATGGGAATTTTTAAAGAACCTCTCCCTAAAAACAAAGGAAAATAAAAGAAGGATCAAGGATATTCATATCAAAATAAGAGTACCAATTATGTTTCAAAAATAGACCATTTCGATGCCTTAATAGGTTGTGTTGATTCGCCTATTGAGCATATCAACATGATCAAAATCAGAATAAGAGAGTGTTTGATGGTAATGTGAAAAGCTCACCTTGTTATCTCAAAACCTCCCCCCTCCTCCTCAAGAGATTCATTATGATGTATTAGATCAATAAGAGTAGACAACAACTAATATTTCAATCTTAGACCTTCTAAAGATTTCTAACATCCATAAGGACATCATTTCTAAAACCTTACAGAGATCAGGAGTATCCATTGATATTGACCCAACACACTTACATGCCATGGTAGTGAAAATAACTCCTTTAGAACACATAACCTTCAGTTTGATGGAAGTCTTAGAAAAAAATTCCTCCCATAACCTACCCTTACACATTGAAGTAATAATCAAGTGTAAGAAGGTCAAAAGAGTGTTTGTGGATGACAGATTAGGTCTAAATATTTTTACTCTTAAACTAGTTTGACAACTAGGATGGACAGAAGCTGATTTGGAGATAAAGGTCATCACCATAAAGGCGTATGAAAATGAATAACGATAATCAACTGGTATGACCGATTTCTCATTGGAAGTTGATCCTATAAATCATGATAAGAAGTTCCATGTCTTGGAATTGGAGCTCCCTTATAACATATTTCTTGGTTACCCATGGATTCATGTCATGCAAGCCATACCTTGAATGTATCATCAATGTTTAAAGTTAGCACCATGAAGGACAAATGCTTACTATACAAGGATATCCCCAACCATTGTCTCATTGTAGAGCATTGTCGGGCTATTTTCCTACCATCTACGAGTGTCCTTCTATGGATAGCATTGTTCATGTTCAGTCAAAGGCCTTCACTTCATGAGTGGACCCAGATACCTTGTCACCCAATGAAAATGGTGCTTCCACCTCATAAATTCCTTTCACTACATGGAAAATGAAGGTTATACCAAGCAGTTGAGGAGAATATGATCTACAACAAGCACTTATGGTTCAAAATTTTCCCATATATTCCAAAGCACATGATAGGCCTCGTTACAAGTTCCAAAGATCAAGGGAGAACTGTCCATTTGACAATTTCACTACAGGTGGCTTACTAGAAGATGAAAGGATACTCAAAGATATATTTTTTCATCCTGAAGATGATGAAATGGATTTATGTTACCAATCACCCAAGTACATTATTCCTAACTAGATAATACTTATTGTGGGATATAAAGGATGTGGTTGCAGTCATCAAGAACAAGGTCCATTGGAAGCTCTTCTAATACCTTGTCGTATACTGGGTAAATCAGGTATTGGCATCCATTTGTATGAATCTCACCTCTTCGATGATTAAGAGGCCCTTTCTGAATGTGAAGAAAGGTCCTCCAAAAATGAAAGCAGAACAAATTCCAGGTGTAGTCTTTACGAATACCTTGCCTCCATGAACCTATTCTCTAACATGGATATCCTAACCATAACACTCATTGTATCCCCTATAACTCAGACACTAAAAATAATCTACCTATCACTCATGAATTGGGACCTATAGTAACACGTACCCATCAACATATTTTAGAAAAATGAGGCTATTTGTGAGTTCCTTAGGGTCCGTGACAATGTTCCTATAAATGACCAGCAAGAAAGGCTTCTCCATTCAGCTCAATGACATGCATACTTTGGAGAGGAGACAGAAGTTATGTGGTCAATTGAGTAAAAAAATGCGCAAGGGAAAAAATTCCTCTAAAAAATCCTTGCAGAAATAAAAATTCCAAGTCCTATAGTGAAAACCTCTTTGAGGCGTTTGTGGACAAAAAAACAGAGAAACCTATGGACAAGATAGTGTACCCACCTAAATATGAGGATTTCCCTAAACCACCTTTGGTAGAGGAGGATCTCAATACTCCCTCCTAATCCTACATGAATGGAAGTTGAATCCAAGTTACCGGTAGAGGAGACAATAGATGTTAACATCGGCACGAAGGAGCCGCCTAGAATGGTTAAGTTGGGAGCTTAACTCTCAACTCAAGAACATAAAATATTTTACAATGAATTTTGAGAAAATTTGTAGATATATTCACTTGGTCTTACATAGACATGTTAGGAATTGATCCTGCATTAGTGGTGCACAATCATCTTCGTACACTTAGAATGGTAAGCCCATAAAACAAAATCTTCATGGAAGATGCATCCTAGCATCACCTTGTTGGTTAAGGAAAAGCTAGAAAGGTTATTAGAATTAGGATTCATCAGGACTATTGACTACTTAGATTGGATTTTTAATGTGGTCCCAGTTCATAAAAATCCTATTGGTATCAGAGTGTGTACCAATTTCTGAGATATTAATAAATCTTGTCCTTAGGATGACTTTCCTCTTCCCATCATCAACATGATTGTTCGATTCGACATCTGGTTATGAGATGCTATCACTCATGGATGAATTCTCAGAGATATAACCAAATAAATATTTTTGAGGAATACCAACACAAGATAAATTTTACTACCCCATGGGGGAACATTATGTTATCAATTCATGCCCTTCGGCCTCAAGAATGTAGGCACTATGTACAAATGGGAAATGATGGTTATTTTTCATGATATGATTAGTGAGATCATGAAAGATTAGGTAGATGACATATTGGTAAAGTCCATAGGACTCAAGAAGAGCATCTTGAGAGTTTCTACGATGTATTTTTTAGTGTCTAAGGGACTACAAGGTCTGACTACATCTCAAAGAAGTGTGTCTTTGGCATGTTATTTGACAAATTACTAGGATTCATTATTTCAAGGAGAGGAATAGAATTAGATCCGGAAAAGGTTACCACGCTATAATAAAAATGCCTCCCTCCTACCAATATCAGACAACTACAAATTTTACAAGGAAATATTCAAGCCATCATAAGGTTCATCTCTCAACTTGCATACAAGTGTCATATGTTCATGCATCTTCTCAAGAAAGATGGTAGTTTTCACTAGGGACCAGAGAAGACAACAAGCATTTGCTTTGCTCAAAAGGTATTTGGATAAACCACCTATTCTAAGGCAACCCATGGAATGTGAACCTTTGTTACTCTACATCTATGCCACACACTTTGACAATTAGGAGCACTGTTGGCCCAGTATGACAAGGAGCATAGAGAGAAAAAATTGTGTACTACTTAAGAAGAACGTTGATAGCTTACAAGCTCAACTATCCATAGATCAAAAAGGCTTGCTTGGCCATAGTTTTTACCTTTCAGAAACTACATCACTATTTTATCAACAATAAGGTCAAGCTTATTTCAAAGGTGGATCCATTAAAATAATTATTGTCAAAACCTGCACTCATAGGAAAGATGGCTAATTGGATCATATTACGCAGATGAGTTCGACATTGAGTATGTACATCAAAATTTAGTGAAAGGAGAGGTTCTAGCAAATCAAATAGCTGAAGCTCCACTAATCAGGTATCAAAACCTTTAAGTCTGGAGCTCCCAGATGCATCTATAATGTACCTCAAGGAATCAATTGTATGGAAACTATAATTTTGATGGCTCCTTTACCTTTCATGGTTTAGGTTTCGGAGTTGTGTTGATCACTTCTACATAGAAGACTTGATCACCCAGGCATTTTAGACTTGGATTCCCATGCATAAATAATATAACAGAGTATGAGGCCCTTATGATCAGGGATGAAGCTATATATTAAGTGGGATATCAGATGAGTAAATGTAATCAGTGATTCCATGATGATTATAAAAATAGGTGACAAATGAATATAAAGTAAAAGATGAGAAACTTCTTCCATACAAGGATTAATGGTTGATTATTTAAAGGAGTTCTTTAAGAAGATAATATTCAAGAAAATACTAAGATACCCAAACAAAGCAACAAAATGCTATGTCTATAATAGGATCCATGTTAAGTATTCTACATACTGAACAATGATTTGGTCCATTTTTTGTGGAGTACATCTACGAATGCCAGCATATGAAACATGACATGTCAGAGTCCTATGTTTGGTGTGTGAATTTGTTAGTCCCTTTTCCCCATGGTACTCGTGACATATTTAATTACCTTCATGATGGAACCTTTCCTAATTTTTTTTCTTGAACTGATAAATGAACCCTCATCTAATGTATAACCCATTATACCCTACTTGCGGGAACCATCTTCCGTCAAGGCTATGATGAGAATATGTTGTACGATGTTTAAATTCAGAAAAAATCATATCCTAACAATAAAAGAGGTGCACAAAGGAATATGTGGAGCTCATAATAATGGGATCGTATTAGCGAATAAAATACTTAGAGTAAGATACTATTTTCCTACCATGGAAAATGACTATAACAAACTTATGAAGAAATGCTTGGATTGTTAGAAGTATGAAGATTTGATACATGCACCGGCGTAATCCTTGCAGCCTATCATGACACCTTGGTCATTCTCAAAGTGGGGTCTCGATCTAATAGGAAAACTTAACCCTGTATCCTCAGATGGCCATAAGTTCATTATCAATACTACTGAATACTTTACAAAATGGGTAGAGGTTGTTCCTCTTACCTATGTTGAAAGTGCCCAAATATCTAAATTTATAATGAACCATATCATATGTCGATAAGGTATCCCCTCTGCCATTATCACTGAAAATGGTAAGACATTTAAAAATAAAACTGTGAAAACATTATGCAAGTGTTTTCAAATATCTCTTAAGTTTTCAACCCCCTATTACCCTCAAGGTAATGGGCAAGCTGAAACTTCTAATAAAACCTTCATCCATATTATGGAAAAGATGGTGAATACAACAGGCTGTAATTGACATTTAAAAATTCACCCCTGCCCTTTGGGCATTTAGAATGTCTATCCACACTCCTACAGGTGTCACTCCCTACTCCTTAGTATTCAGCATAGAAGCTATGCTACCCCTAGATATCGAGATCCCCTCTTTGTGTATCGAGCTTAGAGAATACCTGAACGAAGAAGAGGACTACCGAGTAGCTCAACTAGCAGAGTTGGAGCTATTAGATGAGAAACGACTTCACACCCTCAATCACCTTAAAGTGTATCAAGATTGAGTGTGGTGAAGCTACAATAAAAGATTAATACCTCATAAATTAGAGGTAAGAGACTTGGTGTTAAAGGAAAATAAATTCAACACCATAAAGGATCAAGAAAAGAACAAAAAAATTGTAAGCCTAATTGGCTAGGGCCATATGTTGTGATTGCCAAGTTTGGTTCAGGTGCATATAAGCTTTCCTATGTGAGATGGCCAAGAGCTTCAAGAGCCCATGAATGCAATGCATCTTAAGACATCTCTATGCTAAGGTACAAGATCCCCTAAAAAATATCAGAAAATGAACAAAAAAGAGATTATAAAAGAAAAATGAAAAAGAGAAATAAGGTGCCTAATAGTGAAAACCACACAATAGTGGTACTTTGGATAAGTCCTTTGGTGAAAATTGGTTTCTCAGCACCATTGGAGGGTTTCTTTTTCACAAGCATTTCAGGTTCTAGTAGTATGATAGCTTTGTCTTAAGCTGGTCCTTCCCTTTATGCTCTGAGTCCCATGTGAGCCTGTCCCTCTTTTACCCTGATCAGCAGATCCTTATTTTGAATGTGGAAAGAATTTGAATTTGAATATTTCCATCTCACTTTGGGGGAAACTTTGCATCGTAACCTTCTTACACATAGTGTGTGGCATTAATCCCTAGTACATCCATATACCACTGGGGGAATCCACGTTTCTTTGTTCTCCATTGTGCATTACACGTTTGTTTTGGAAAATTATCTTAGAAAACATGAAAAACTTTTGTATAACTTTTCCAAACATTCCATATAGACTATGGTCTGTTGAGAAAAGAAAAAACATTCAAATACGTTTCATAGAAAACTCCAAAATAATAGAAACATGTCTTAATACTAGTCAACAAAAAAGTATCTCATTCCACATGTAATATTGTTTTCTACTGGTATCAGTTTGTATGGTCCTAGATTCATAACTTTTTTGTATCCTGTACTTTAAATGTGGATACAGTTTAACATTTGAATATTTCTATCTCATGCTAGGGGAAACATTGCATCGTAACCTCTCATTACACATAAGGTATGATACATTCTTCCCTTAATACATCTCATATACCACTTGGGGAATCACATATTCTCCATTTCATATCAAACGTCCATGTACAAAATGGAAAATGTGTCTTAGAAATTAACATATCAACATACATATAATCCATCATGAGAAGCATGGAATATTCAAATACATGCCTTCATCACGAAAACTCCAAAATAATAAAAACATGTATTAGTCAACGTAACATCTATATAACATGTAATGTGCCTTCATCACTAAGGCTATGCTAATAAATATAATAACATGTGATACAAACATAAACATACATATTGAAGTATGATATCTCATAAATCGAGGCATGATACACCAATAATACATCAATCATCTACATATCCATAAATATCAGATGTCCATGTACAAAATCAATGACTCTCGATACTTCTCAGATACAAAAATCCATCATGGTCCATGGATAAAAAATGTGCCTACACTACGTGGCATGATAAAAAATAATATATGAGGTACATGGATGTATAGAAATGTACCTACATCACAATGCTATGCTGACCCATGCTACATATAAAGCCATACAAAAGTATGCCTTCATATCGAGGCAATACACTTGTAATATACATCTAATATATAAATAAGAGAGTCAATCATGACTCTCACCCTCTCTAGGACTACCTGGTCCAGGTTTTACACTAGGTGGGGGAATTTGAGGTGATGGATGTATAGAAGGTACTACACCATGCTATGCTGACCCATGCTACTATAAAGCCCATTCTCCTAAAGGACCTTGTATAGATTGCGCTAATCGCGATGGCCTCTATCCTTTAGATCGTGAAATACTAACTAATATTTGGCTGAACTCATGATCTCTTTGCTTGGCCAAGATGACCACATGATACTACATCCTATAATATGTATCCTCAAAAGCTAGGGAGGCACTCTAGCCAATAAAAAATTGTACTCCTAAAGTAGTACCCTCCTGCTGGAGCATATCATGTGCCATCCTCACACTGGCTAGCTCTATCCATAGCTGGGATCTATATGATATAGTTTGGTACCTCTCCACCTGCAGCTGTACCCTCTCTGTGGTCACCTAATCCTTCTCTATCCTAGCATGAAAATCACTCTATCATGAGCTAATATATCTCTTCCCTGAGTTGGTCTCACCTGAGTTGGTCTCACTCCGTAGTAATTTGATCCCGCTCTATGGAAATATGATCTCTCTCTGTGGTATCCTGGAGATGTAGGCATAACAACTATTGTTACTACTGCTGCAAAGTATCCACCTTTCCACCAACCTGTACATCCTCCTCCATATCCTCTCCACACATGCCATCTCCTCCTCTTGGTGGAATGTGTGGTGGACTCACGTGAGGAGGTGATGAAGGTACCTATAATGGTGCCTGTAATGGAAATTGTAGTGGCATCTGTGGTGCTAATACTTGTGGCTACACCACTACGTACTACTGTACTAAATAATGATGCTAAACTAGTACCTACTATGCTGAAACCTCTATTTGTGGACCTACTCATGCCTATGCTTATGTATATGCCATAGGATTTGGACCTTATCCCCCCTACACTGCTGCATCTAATACCTCATGTGGAATGGTCAAAATTTGAGGCAACACTATCATATACCACCCTGTATAATCAGGGGTCATCCTGGGATCCACTATCTATGCTAGCTGCACCTAAGGCTGTTGAACCACCCATAACAAGCTGATCAGAGCTCAGGCCTAGCTTGATTTGGGGCCCCATGTAGAAGGTCTCTCTGTATCTATGTCCATACCACATCTCGTCGCCAGGAATCCCCTAGATGAAATGAAACTACCGCTAGAATCTGTCCACTCTGTACCACTCCATGATATGAATCCTACTCCTAAGGATAAAATGATCTACTGTAGCAGTGCTCAAATCAAATTCATCCTAAGGCCACTAGTATAACCTGTATGGCCACCATGTAATCATGTGGGGTTTTAGCTCATCAAAAGCACACCTGTAGTAATATGTGTCCCCCATGTGGCCATGAATATCATCTCCATTAAGAATCCAACCCATGATAGATGGCTCTCTAAGAACCCAGACCTCAATGCTCTTGTAGGGCGTCCAATTGCAATGTGGTACTAGGCCCATATTTGTAACAAAGTGGCAGGACCCATGGAATTTTGTCTATGGTAAGCTATCAAATTCAAATCTAAGTATAAGTGGGCTAGAATAAACTATCCCTAACAATAAACCTCTCCCTTCTAAATTCATTCTAAAATGACTTCTACAGTGCCAACAGTCCCCTAACAATGCCGTTGCATGCCCCCTTTTGTGCACTTGTGCACCCTATTTTACCCAACCCTCTTATAGGTGTGAGTGCATACCTCATATAGCACCAATGCATTTTCTCGTTGCACAAGAACAATGGTGTATATGCCTTTCAACATTACATATATGAGTGATGCCTTCTAAGGCATTGGCATAAGGTGCACCTATGCATGTTTAGCACTGTCGCAACCCCGTGAACGTAGGTACACCCCAAGGGCCGTGGTGGCGCATTTGTGTGGGAATTCTACCCTATTTAATCCCTAAATAAATGCATTTTAAATGCTATAAACCGACAGAGGTAAAAATTTCGGTTGCGTGTACTCTGTGGGTCTAATCTGCTGGAAGTCTCATATAGTCTCTCACACAATCTGCAACGGTGGTTCTGGTTCTACACCATCACCATTGTCCCTCATTAGGTCAGATCTTAGTAAGTAGTAAAAAGGTAAGTGTATGTGGTAAATGAACTTCATTTGCGATGGTTTATATACTTATTTTTACCCCCCGCAATGTGTTTCTCACCCTCGAGGTGCCTTCAAGCCGCAGTGGTTATTTTTCATTCTTTTAGCACTCACCGTGATGATTATTTAAAAAAAATTATTTTGCACCCATTTTTGCTACAGTTAGGGCATATTTTTGCTTCATGGTAGCCTTTTCTACTACTTGGGGCATCCTATTTTACCTTATGTGTGCACACGGTGACTTTTGGAAATTTTTCGTGACGCATTTTTTATTTCTTCTACAATATTTTCTTCCTAAAAATTCAAAAACTCGAAAACAATATAAAATCCTTAAAAATTGCGAAAATTCAATTTTTTTTCAAAAGCCATTGGTAAACGACATGCAGTCTCTCAACTGAAGCTTGTATCAAATTCATTTTCCTCGAACATCAAAATTTTTCCTAAAAAACATCTTTATGAGGTTATTTCTTTTTCTTGTCTCAAATGACTTGCGGATCATCGTGATCTACCTCCATTAACAAAGATGTTTTGCTTGCTATGTCGGTACTCCCATGCAATAATGAGTCGTCAGAGGCTATGTCATAGTGCATGGTTGCTTTCTAAGGGACTACTTGTGTCTTCCATTATTCCCTTCACACGTGATCCTTTCTTGGGATGTCACATGTATCCTTTCTTTCTTTTACCATTTTTAACCCTTGTTCAAAAATTACAACACAAACATTCAGGAACTGAAGCTTGATAACAAAAAATCCATTGGTGCAACTGTCTCGAATGTTGTTTGTTTATGTGTAGTTGTACTTGCTTCTCTGTTACGTTAGCTAGTTAAATTTCTCATATTACATTGCATTATGTATGTTACATTGAGTTAAGCATTATTTTACTTTCTCATATTACATTGTGCATTATGTATGTTGCATGGAGTTACGTATTTTTAGCAATGAACAAATGTTAGTAATATAGCTTTTTATGTTATTTTACACTTTTGTTTATTTTAATAAAGGCTTGATGATATAGATCATAGAGGCAACATGATGAAGCATGATAATTTTCTTATTAAAATTGGATGCAACTGTATTGAATATTGGATGTAAAGAGCTATTCCTATTCTCCACTTTCATGTCTTATCAATATTAATTTTTCTTCCAAATCACCTGGGGCAATAAACAATCGTGTTTATTCCATATCCTTATTTCCTCTATCCGTTTCGATCATATTTTTTATTGTTAATTTCTTCTATTTGTTTCGAACTTCTTCTATCCTTCATCCTACTAAATTTTCTTAAAAATTTACTTGTTTATACTTATCTACTATATTTGAAGTGAAGTTACTTACTTCACCTCAAATAGGGGCAAATGTAGAGACCTAAATTTTTCTTTTGCAATCTTATTGCTAAAAGGACACAAATCACTCCCATTCTTACCATTTCCATTATAATTAGTGATTTTTGCTAATTAACTAACATTTCTTACCATTTTGATTAATTAACAACACTTTGTTGATTACCTATCCTCTTTCACATTTAGGATGCCACTTTACAACAAATCGTAAGTCAAAATCCTCTTCCAAACAAATAATTAGCAATTATTAGCTAATTAAGCCTATTTTACCCTTGTTTTGGTCAATATACCCTATTATTGGCTCAAAACCCTCTTCCAACCACTCAAAATCACCCCACTTCCTTCCACAATATTTAAGAAGGCTTCAAAATATTATCCTAGCCTCCTAATTGACCCTAAGTGGTTGATTAAGGATCCTCACATCCTAATCAATTGTTAATTCACTAATCCTGATTAGAAATACTTAATCAGGATTAAAAAGTCTTAATCTACTTTGTGATTTTATTCCCACATGCACCAAGATGCTAGTTTTCCTCAAAATAAAAACTATAAAAAGACTAACCACATACCTTTAAACTTTATACAATGCTTTGATTTGCATATCATATAAGAAATATGATTAATAGCCAAGATCAATCCTTGACTCAAGTCTTCAATGGGGTTAGTAGATGGGTATCCAATATGATCTTGTAGTCATTATTGGAGAGACCATCTCACCTTCCTTAGATTAGCAACAAACCCCCAATTTGATTTCTCCTAGATCTATTAGCTCTACGTTAGTTAGCAATTGAATACTAAGTAGGCATGCTTTAGCTAAGATAGATTGCTATATCATGTTAGTTCTTTCAAGCATTCCATTAAGCTTTAATCATTGATGTAACTATTGTTAGATTCAATAAGCATTTTTTAATTAGACTATGTGGTGTTAGTCTTTTTAGTTTATCTTTGCTTGGAACTTTTAGTAGTCTTCATCTTGTTTGCAGTGTCTAATGATGTGTAACCCCAAATTCGAGATGCCAAACTAGTCAAAGAAGTGCGGGATAAGTTGATCACTATGTACATGGATAGAAATAAGAACACAATATTGAATTTGCAGAGTCAATTGCTTACACTCAAAATCAAGCCAAACGAGAAAGTGGAAGCTTTCTTGCAGAGAGTTATAGAATTGAGGGCTTCACTTCTAGCCTTGGGAGAGAAGGTTACTGATAAAACTCTAGTGCCCATTATTCTGAGAGAACTTCCTCCTTCTTACTAAATTTTTATGACTACACTAAACATTTCATATCTGACGGTTACTTTTAACAAGTTAGTAAATATACTGCAACAAGAAGAAGCAATGTACAACAAAGATGATGAAGAGGAGAAGGCACTATCTTCTCATTAGAAAGTAAAATGTAAAGAAAAATATTCACAAAAGTCCCAAAAACAACATCGGCAAGGGGAAAAAAATAATAATAAATGTCCTATCAGAAAAAGTGGACATGATTTGAAAGATTGTTGGTTTAATACATAAAAGAAAGGTTAATCAAGCAACTATGGACCTCAAAATCAACAATCTCATTAGGGAAAATCATACTAAAAGCATAGGTAGAAGAAGGAGAACTAGTGAAGGAAACCCCATCAACATGGAAATGTATTTGAGCAAGAAGACCATTCATAGAATGAATACTTCTTTTACACTTCTCATTCTAGTGAACCATCCATGTCATCTATTATTGTTTGGTACATTGATTTGGGAGCCACTCGACACATGACTAGGCACAAAAACTAGTTTATCACCATGACATACACACTTTCGAAAAATCAAGTTTGTTAAGTGATGATTATTCTTACACAAGACAAGGTATTGGGAACATTTCTCTACGTCTTAGTTCATGAAATTGTAGATTAAAAGATGCATTATATGTCCTTGGATTAACAAAGAATCTACTATTAGTTAGTCAACTTATAGATCATAATCTAAAGAATGAATTTGATAGTCATTTCAGTAAGAAAGTGTGTTTAATTCAATACAAATAAAGAGGCTTGAAAATTGTTTAAAAAGGCTCCAATGTGGGACATATGTTTCATCTTGACTTTCTTCACAGGAATTATTAGGCACTAGTGGCTAAGAATTCTTCCTTTCCACAGTTGTGGCATCGGAGACTTTGTCACATCAATTTCAAATATCTCAAAAAACTTCACTAGTACAACATGGTGAGAGGCTTTCCATCTCTCAAGAAGGATATAGATAAATGTCCTAATTTCCAAATAGGAAAACAACACAAAGCTTAATTCTAGAAAAGTGTTTATCAAGTTGTAGGTAGGCTTGATTTGGTTCATATTGATCTTTGTAGTCCGATGCAACCTAGTCATTCTGGATTTCAGTATTTCATGCTATGTGTTGATGATTATTCAAGAAAAATTTGGATCTTTTTTCTTCATAAAAAAGTGACACTTTTGAGAACTTCAAAATTTTAAAAATGGTTGTAGAGAATGATACTGGTCATCATATGATATCTCTCCTCTCAAATCAAGGGGGGAATTCATCGGTAATGAGTTCAAATCCTACCTTTAAGCTCATAGGATTCGTTGACAGATTCCTCCTCCACACACACCACAATAGAATGGTATTTTTGAGAGAAGAAACCATACTATCATATAGATGGTGTGTTGCATGATCGATGATTTTAGACTCGCAATGACATTCTGTGCAGAAGCAACGAAGACAAAAATATATTTTCTTAATAGAGTTCCCATAGTTGCTCTTGATGGAGTAAATCCACATGAAGAATGGTTGAATTAGAAGCCATCCATTACACACCTCATAGTATTTAGGTGCAAATCCAACATGCACATACCTAAACAAAACATAAATAAGTTGGATATGAAATCTCAAAAATTCATCTTCATTGGCTACAGTGAAGAGGCTCTTTGATATAGATTTATGGATCTAAAGAGAAAAAAGTCTACATTAGTAGAGATGTTGAGTTCTTTAAAGAGG
Source organism: Taxus chinensis (assembly GCA_019776745.2). Taxonomy (NCBI): domain Eukaryota; kingdom Viridiplantae; phylum Streptophyta; class Pinopsida; order Cupressales; family Taxaceae; genus Taxus; species Taxus chinensis. Next base: position 648,887,119 of record CM034148.1, on the reverse strand, counting down.
AAGCTGAGACTTCTTCTCCAGTCTCACATGATGTAGATATTTCACCTGTTGTGTAAACAAAAGATGATGTTCCAACTGATGATAGTGATGATGGGGATGATGGCGATGATCATATAAGACCACGACCCATGGGAATAGTACAACATATGCCCAAGTGGTATAATAATATGATTCAAGATGAAAAATTGGATGTTCTACTAGATATATCCACCACGGGACCACAGACTCAGAGTAAAGCAAAAGAAGAGGTAAAATTTTCTTTAATGAGTAGAGTTGTTGAATATGTTGAACCATCTACTATCTAAGAATCCCTACAGTCAAAATATTAATAAGATGCCATGGATGCTGAGTATCAGTCAGTGAAGAAAAACAACTTGGTGACTTGTCGATCTTACACCAAGGAAGAAACTCATTGGTTGTATGTGGATATTAAAAATAAAGTACAATGCAGATGGGACCATAGACAAGTACAAAGAAAGACTATTAGAAAAGGGGTATGCACAAAAGGAAGGCATATAGTATGAGGAGACATTTACTCTCACATCTAAGATTAAAATTATTAGGATGATATTTGCTGTAGCTGCTCAATATGGTTGGAAAGTCCATCAAATGGACATGAAAATTTCCTTTCTGAATGGAGATCTACAAGAGGAAGTCTAGGTGACTTGGCCTGAGGGTTTTGTCATACCTGGTGAATAAACAAAGGTATGTAGACTCAATAAATCTTTATATGGCCTTAATCAGGCACCCCAGGCTTGGTACATCAAAATTGATGAGCATATCATTCAACATGAATTTTTCAGAAATCCATATCATCCTAATCTCTACCTCAAAATGTAAGGAGGATAGATTGTGATATTTTTTGTATATGTCGATGATCTAGTCATCATTGGCAGTACATTGAATACAATCGATGAAACGAATAAATATCTTAATTGATCGTGTAGACACCTAAATTTAGTATCTCTACCATTGTCTACCCATGTGCATGTATTTCACCATGGTCCTAACTAGACCCCATTGATTTAATACATCCCCTTAACATTATTTAATTTAAATTCCCACTTATTATCCCATCACCTTTAATCTATATTAATATACATTGATTAATTAATTTTAATTAGTTAATTAATTAATATCCATTATGCCCTAATGGACTTTCCTTTTTGGATGCTTTTATCCTAAATCTACATCCCTATGCTTTTTCCTAGCTTTTATCTTGCCTATATTTATCCCCTAGCTACCCATGACACATCCTAATCCACCCTCTTCTCGCCTACAAGATTTAAAGCACTTTTCTAATCCTTACAAACCTAAAATCCCAATTAAAACACAAAAATTCACCCCTTTCAGGAAAGTCTCCCCGTAGTCGATGGTGACCTAGCCCATTCGTCGTCAAACTTACAAGGCTAAGTTCTTCCCTTTCCAAAATAGACACACAAACACACAGCTGCGATAAAACACTTGATTTTCTTACATTCTACAAATCCATCTTTGAACTAGAGTGTCTCAGCAACCGTGCCAACCTTCTTACAGTTCTTGGAAGTTTTTTTTGATCAACCACTTGACTGCAGGAGGTTTAATATTACTTTTTGTGTTATCTTATGTTATTTATTCCACTATATTGTTAGATCTAACATCTTGCAAGTTCAACAACACTTAGAGCTCCATCATCAACATGTTTTACAAGTTTCTTTGCTTGTAGGTCATCCATCCCACCCACTTTCCTTCGACTTCATTCCAATCTACTCTAATCGATGTCACTCGGCCCAGGTCACTGTCGACTCATCACCCTGACACTACATTGTCTATCTCCAGTTCCTTTCTCTTTCTGTGTTTTTACTTTTTCATTCCTATCAAGCTCCATATTTTTCATCTTTCTTCTCTGTTGCACTAAATTAATCATGTATGTACCCTGGTCGCCATCGACCAGGGAACTATTTATCAACCAACCTATCTAAGTCTTTGTTTTCTATCATTTTATGTTGTTTTCTGCCTCAAATTCCCTTTTGCAGGTCACCTCTAACATCCACAAGCTTCTATCACATTCAGTTTACACTCAAACCTCTACAAGTCTACATATTTACATTATTGTCTAGATATTCTCACACAAGTTTCCGTCGACCCATTCAGGTACCATTTGATTTATATTTTATTCAGATTAGATAAGCATTAGGATTAATCTTAGTTACTTTTAGATTCAATAGTATTTATATTTCTTCATGCTATCATATTATCCATCCATTAATTTTCTTTCTTTTATCGAACAGGGGTTGACATCTGCGAAAGGAAGGTAACACTTCTTGGATTCAGATTCATTGGGAAGCCCCGCATAAACTATCTAATCAATTTTTCTCTAGTTTTGTAGTTTATCAAGTTGTAGCGAGATTAATAATTTTATTCCCATTCATCCACATCACATATTTGAGGTACTATAAAACCTCCATTTTCTGATTTGTTTAATTTTATTTAGTAGCTAACTCTTTAATTTTAAACGAATGATAAAATTACAAAAACATTCGTGGCACACCTAGTGGGACCACCCTTTATGTGATCCTTTTGCATTTATTTCTATTTTTCTACTTCTTATGTCTTCTACTAACACTACATCACAAGGCTTCACTTTTTGTTTGCTCGTGTTGGGTTCTGCTATTTGGATTGCTCTTCACTTAAAGTTCAGATAAAAAGGAAAATCATTATCTAGGTATTCCTCATTTTCCCCATTTTCTCCTTTCTACATCACAATTTCCCTTTTCCTATGTGTGTCCTCATCAAAAGATCACATTTTGACTTGGTTTAAAAAATACCTTTCTTTTCTACATCCTGCTTGATCACATAGTTTAAGTAGGGGTTAACCTTCTACATCTCAAATTATATCACACAAAACCAAACCTAACACATCTAAATCACACATCTAAACATCATCTTATCAGGTGAATTGATTGATATTTCATCACCCAACAGAAAGCCTCTGCAGTGTTCTGGCCGCATTAGAAACTCTATGTAGACTCGTGCCTCACGTACCTTTGATCATATCGAGGAATCCCCAACCAAAAAAAACCTGAAACCAAACATATATTTCCTTCTCCTAGGTACATTATTATCTATCCAATTTTCTTTTTCACAATTTCTAAATCCAAAACATAAAAAAAATTGTTGCTTGACTTGTCTGATATAAAAATGGAACAAAACTTTACCTCAAACGGTTCTAAAAAAAACCTACCATGACCAAAACCTCACCTCAGATACTTCTAGGCCTGCTTCCAGCCCCATCTAGGACTTCCTACTCTATATACCCACCACCTCTCGATCACGTCGACCAGTAGATCATGTTTCACCGACATCATCTTATACCATCCTTGCTTTATTCGACATCACCATGCCTATCCAACCTATTGACATTCTCATTCCTCATGTATCAGATCTTTGCATCAAATCCCAATCATCGTATCATTTTCCTACTTCCCCACATCATGCATCCCCCCAACCAATCCAATATTCATCACTCGACATTTTCAAACAACCCTTTCTTAATCCACCACCATCAAATCCATCTTCACCATCCACGGCATACAAATGTAACCCATTTTCAATCAACGCCATACACCAAACACCTCCCCCACATCTATCTCACCTACCTCATCATCTATTCCCATCCTAGATATTATGCCTACAAATCCTTCAAGATTTATCCCCACATCAACTATATCTAAAATTTCCCTACCAACCACCTTAACTTCTATAGCTTTTCTCACATCTACATCTAGTCCTACCCTTACCACATCCACATTGGCCTTGATTTTTCCCACCTCTTCATCCACACCTATCTTACCATAACTTATCATAACTATTCCATTATCTACATCTATCCCAAGCACACCCATCACTAAACTTACATCTACTACATCAACAACTTTTCCAAACATAGATTGACATCATTATCACATATTTCTTTACCCATGCTCATATTACCCCACTCTTCCACACCTAACTCCCCAACATCTACTATGCCCACATCTAAAGCTACTATAGCACCAGTCACATCTTCTCAATCCACCAACATATGCACAATTCCTTTATAAATACCTATGACAACTACAAAAGAAATTCATACCTCTTCCACAAAACCTCTCATCTCTACATCACTTCCCTCTCACATAGACCTCATCAACCACATCATCCAAACACTTATTTCTCTTTCTATCTCCACATCAACACATATCGTTGATTCCACATCAACATCTACCACTTCATTAGATTCAACCACCTTACCTACATATTTTCCACCTTTACCCATCATATCATCCTCAGAATCAATGTTGGTTCCTCTTTTCATACTTCTACCCACACCTACCACATCAACTATCATGACCACATATCCATCATCTCCCTCTTCTTCCACATCACTTTCATCATTCAAATAATATTGGAGAGCACTTCAACTTTAAACAAGTAAAGGTGACCCTCCCATCTTATCCACACAATTAGACCCTTCTACATTAGATCAATCCTCACCTTCCTTAGACCAAATCATGCAAAAATTAATTCTTTTGTCAACCACAACACAACCTTTAGATCCCCCGATTGAAATTATTTTCATTCCTGCCAAGGGTACTCCTTAACCATCCAAATCCAAGAACCTTGGAACTCTTCCACAACGATCCCTTTTGCGTCCCCACATAAATATAGATGTTCCTCCAACCAAGACTAAACCTACATCTTCCATTTTAGGGCCACATCTATCCATCCTAGGATCACTTCCTTCATCATGATCAATCAACCAATCCATATCCAAATAGTTTGACTTCCTCCTGGGACCACCTCCTTCATTGAAAACACTTCCACCTACCAATCAACCTCAAACATCCAACCCTTCTTCTTCTAGAACATTGATCATCACCAAAACCAAAACCAAAGCACCAAGACCTCAGAGTAATCCACCCTCATCTGTGAAATCCACATCATCTCACAAGACCTCTCCTAATATATCCATAAAATCCTATGTGGAAGTCCTTATATATTTACTCCAAATTTCTGCCATCATGCTTCTACATATTAAGTCCTTTGACTGGATTAGTCTGAAGCCATCATGGTTTAATCCTAACTACATTTTTTCTTAACATCACACTCTGGGTCATGACACCAAATGTTTTATGGCCCTTCAGATTTTCATCCACTATTATTAAGAGAGATGACCTCCTCGAGGATAGTCCTTCTCCATCTACCATCTCACCTACGATGGGTTCGACTCTTGTTTATACCTCCCCATCTATAGGAGACACTAGGTATTCTCCTTTAGCCACATCCCCCATTCTTACCACTACTTTGCATACTATTCTTCTTAGAGAGGGTCCTCCCTTATTCATTGATATTGTTTTCCTTTCCACACCACCCCTATGATCCCCGACCATCTATCACCAACATCCCTTCTAAATACCCCATTTTATATCTTCTAACATCCACTAGCTCCTCCACATCTCTCTCGCTAGGAGACCATTTCACCCACTTCTCATTTATCCTTTCACATCTTCCTCCTCATCCATACATCCTATCCCTATGGCTCTCGTAATGCTAGGGGTAATTCACTCTAGAATCTATCTATTTCCAGATTATTCCCTTTCCATACCTGACATCATCTATTTTTATCTAGCTCATCTCATATGATCATGTCAGCTGATATATTTGTCATCTTCTTCCCCTACGACCACCTATGTGGCCATATCTGTGTTCCCTTTGGGAACACCATGGATTTATATAAAGTCCACCATTGTGGCCATATAATATCACCCTAGGACTACTTTATTGACCAATACTTTCGTACTTGCGTATATTTTATGATCTTCATACAATTTATCTTAACCAACCTAAACCCAAGTTTGTCTTGATCAAATATCCTTCATCTCCCCTTTGCTCTATGGGCTTATTAGAGTAACATCTGCACTTCCATGGGAGCTACTCCCTTTTCTCTCATATATGGCTTTGAAGTTTTCCTTCCTTTTGAAGTTCAAATTCCATCCTTACGAGTGTCCCTTTGTGACTTCATCTTTGATGAAGATTATCGCTATGTGTGTCTTAAACAACTCAAATTTCTAGATGAATGCCACTTCCTTGCTCTTGAACACCACCATGTTTATCAAGAGCGCATCAAGTGTGCTTGTAATAAGCACCTCAAAGAACTTTAATTTAATGTTGGTGACCTCATCACTACTCTAGAAAGGATCCAATGTGGAAATTTTTCCCCCAACTATATTAGACCATACATTATTACAAATAAGTATGGGTTGGAAGCCTATCATTTGGCCTCCTTTGATGGTAAAATTTAAGTGAAACCTCTTAACGCATTGCACTTGCGACAATTCTATTATTAGCAATTACCAATGAGCACTTAGTCATACCCTTAGATCATCCCTCCATCATTAGCCTCTTCCATCTATCATTGTAATTATTTGGAACTATGTGGTCTATCGTCACTTTCCTCGACATGACCTTATATATGGGCACCACAGGTCTACCCATAGCATTTTCCTTATGCATAGGGTTTCCCTTCTTGGTGAGAAATCTGTAATCATTACATCCATCACCACCTTATTTACCTTTTGAAACCATGAAAAGGGTTCATGGGTGTCTCTTGTACATTCATTGTCCCTTCATAAGTGGTATGCCTAGCTATTCCTAGATCTTTCCCCTCTTAAATTCAAAATTCAAGGATTCTATTATCAAAAGTCAAAGCTATAAAAAATATACTGCTCCCTCGAAGGAAAACTATTCATTAAAAAGAAAGAGAAATCAAATCAAATCAAATAAATAGACCGATCCCTTAAAGGATGACTATCATGTATATCATTCTTGACATCTATATCACATATGTATAAAGTAGACCATACCCTCAAAGGATGGCTACTTTATTGTATTATGAAATTGAAGGCTTCCCACATTGATCAACCTTCCATTTTATTAGCATCCTAAGAAATCTTCCCGCATTGATCAGTTTTCTCTTCCCCCTTTCCAGAGCTCGGGCATGGATTTAAGGACCACCACTCATGGAGAAACATCTTTCCATGTACAAGTTACATCACAAACCCATTTTTCATGTTGACATTAGGTTTATAAGTTCATTCCATCCTTGTTGTTCTTATGATCTTTGGTATAACTAACTATTGTTGGTTATATGCTAACATCTATTTCGGTCACATATGCCTTGTGTTACCTGGACCCCCTCTAGTTTATCTCTAATGCGATTGGAGGAATATTTCACCCGCATGCTCCTTGATATGAAATAGTATCATTTGTACCCATGGGTTGTCATCATTAAGTTTTGTTTTATCCTAAAATTTATTTTCACATATATATTTTATCCCTCCCTTACTATGAATATATCTACTCTTATCTTATCTCTTTTTTTATTATGAGAACATCCTTCTTTATCTACAGAGCTTACCGCAACCACATCTTTTACTTACAATTACCTATTATATTTTCAATCATCACTGAACACATCCATTTTCAAATTATCCTTTTCTTAACATCACATATTATCCATACATATACATTCATCATCATCATTACAAAACATACTACTATCATCATTACATCCAATATCATCATCTATATGTATCATCTATCGTACATTACAAACCAACCCTCTAATGATATATTTCTTTCACCATCATCATCAAATATAAATTAAAGAAAACATCAACCATCATCATCACATCAAATCTAAACTCTATCATCCTAACAACATCATCAAAAATTTTCAAACATCATTCAACAACATATATAAAAAAATCATCATCACATCATGGATCCAACTCATCACATCATATAAAAAATAGATAGGCATAACAAAAATAAAAATCATATATATATATATATAGTCTCAAATCTTACCCCTCAGAGGCAAGTCCCTCATTCTGTCTATCAACCTCGTCACCACCACCCAGACCCTCTCCTTAATGTGGCTGAGCCATGTTTCTTGTGCTCCCAGATGGCCCAGATATAGATGTCATTTTCCTTTGAAGATGATCCCAGTAACATAGTGTCTTCGGTAGTTTCTCGATCACAATCCCCTCATAATACTTAGCCTATGCGGCTAAGGCTTTGTATCCATCTATAAAAATCATACCATGAGGTTCCATCTCTCCTCTTCCCTATGGTGCTTCATGTCCACCACTCGTAGCCTCGACAGCCAGAATAGTAGCAAGATCTTCAAAATGGACCTTATAGGCCTCCCTCTGCCTGTGGTATCGGTCCCTGTCATGTGTGACCACATCCCTCTATTGTGTAGATATATCTCTCTTTACTCACATTTGATCATAATCGGCACATAATTGTGCTACCTCCGCAGACTCTCCTGCACTACTGCCTCCCGGAGCTTCTTCTACCTCAATCTCCACTACCTCCTCCTCTCCTCCCTCCTTAGCCACATGAGCTACCCAAGCGGTTGTAATCTAGTTAGATGATCCTACTCTGATTTCCATGGAATCATCATCATCTCAAGTCACTATCGCCTCCTCCAATGGAGCTTCTATGTTAGGCATTGGAAACTCCCTGTCTAGCTCCTCCCTCCTATACAAAATCAGATCTTGAGGCACCATCTGGATGACTCTAAATCTTTTTCGTAATCCATCAAACTACATGACATTGATCATCTCCAGTCGTCTCCCATGTACCCACCTTATTTGCCTCATACCATTCAACTTTGTGTCTACCCAGGAGACATGGGAAAATCTTGGTATGACCACCATCTAATATGATCTATATATAAATTTGTAAGCCGATCAAAATATCAATCCACTCCCCTCTCCCCTATCTCTAAAGGCCTGATCAGACCTCTATCTCAAAAATCCCATTACTAGCTCTATATGGTCTCCAGTGACCCATGGAAGCCTTAGTGGCCAGATCACCACAATGTGCTCATAAGCCCAACAATGAACCAAGAATATTGCATCCAATCCTGAACTCTTGCCTTCCCTATACATTGATAGCTCATGGTACACCTAAGCTAATAAGGAATTCCCAAAAGAGAATACTATCTGGTGCTCGATAATGTCTACAAACATACCAACTAATGCCCATGGAAACTGAGATCCTCTTGAGTCCGGTAATGCAAAAAATGATATAGCCATCATAACCAAGAAAATAAAATAGATGTTAGGTATGCCTGCCTCGTACCTTAACTCATATGAGAATGCCCCTGAAGAGAATCTAATATGAGGCACATCGGCTCAAAATAGTCATGTCAATACTGCCAAGCTACTATCACCTATGATGGGGACTATCTACTCCCCCTGAATAGGAAACCTAAGGATGTGATACACATCCTCTAGGGTGATAGTCATCTCCCATATCCTGAATCAGAATGTCCAAATATATCTATCCCATCTCTCCACCAATGTGATCATCAATCCTATATCTCATGGGATCCTCTGATAATGCCTAAATCCCCTAACCCCACTATGGAAAGATGATCCCACTCGACATCTGTCACATCTCCTCGGATCTTCTCATATATCCACCTGGCACTCGGTCTCTCAAATATAGTGTCTCCCTAGCCTATAATCACTAATAAACCATACATACATCAAATCCCCAATCCAAATCTTTCAAAATGTATTAAATACATTTTAATCATCCAAAATAATCTATCCCTAGTCAACACCAACCTATGTCGGGTCGACACATTTAGGGGGCGATCAATATGCCTAAGGGCCCAGCCGATGTCAACTCATCTAGATCACTGTCGACATACCCTGCCCTCATCCATTTTTTTAATTAAAAATGTCAAAAAAAACATAAAATTAAACTAAAAATAAGTTTGGGCTTTCTCACCATTCTATGGACCCTATGGCGTTTCCTCGCTGCTCCTTTCTTAGTTTTATCTTTAATCACTCTTATCTCTCTTGCCAATTTTGCATGTGAAAATGAGCATCATTGGTCAACCATCGGGCTTATAAAGTCATCGACACAAGGTTTCTGTCGACCCCCTTGGGTCACCGTCAATTGGCCCTAGTTATCATCAACTTTCCTTGGTAGCCCTTATTTTGGCTCCCACTTTGCCTTTTGTGAGTTCTCCTAGTATTTTCTCTCTAAGTCCATTTTTCTAGCCAGCTATATTTTCCCTTTAGGGCATTTTATTTTAACATTTCAACTCATCCCCTTTTCATCTTGAAGTCCGCATTTGTGGCCATGTTTATTTTCCTCCAAGAATTTAATTCAACATTCACTCTATCGATTTATATTTTCCAAGTCCACATTTATGGCCATATTTATTTTTCCTTCGAGCATTTTTATTTCACAATTGTATCTAATTTATACACGAAGTCCACCTTTATGGCCATACTTACCCCCATGGGGCATTTTATTTCACCATTCATTTCCTTATTTTCCTTTGTGTCCTTACTTATTCCCCCTTGGGGCATATTATTTCACCACAATTTTTTGTTTTTCCCTCTGATGCATTTTTCATGTCATATACTGGGGCACCATTATTTTCATCCCTGTCCCTTCCAGATGCATACCATTTTCACTTGATTCCTCTTGTATGAAAGATTTCACATAATTTTCACATTTAGTTGTGCATGATTTGATGTTTTCTTATGACCCATTGCTCATCCTGACTCACATCCATTCGAGAGGTTTCCTGTTGGATTCTCTCCATTTTGTAGTGATTTTTTTCCCACTCACTAGCCCATAGAGCATTGTCATTCTCTCAATTGAGACAACTTTATGCACCTACCCACATGATATAGGAGTCAACACCATAGTTTCTCATTTTTATTGCAATCCTTTTTTCTTGGGGCATCTTGCCTTGCATTATCCTTTTACCCAACCTAACATTCATCATCTACCTTTTTCAAAAATTTCATTAATTCCCTTTGGATTCATCATTCCTCATTTGAGGGAGAGCTCATCATCAACCTTCCATCAATCCTCATCCCACTCTTTTTCTCTCATCATTTTTGTCTCATGGCTTGCTAGCGCAAACCACTCGACAAAAAGGGGCAAATTTAGACACCTAAATTTGATATCTCTACCCTTGTCTGCATGTGTGTGTGTATTTCACCATGATCATAACTAGAAACCATTAATTTAATTCACCCCATTAAACATTATTTAATTTAAATGCCAACTTATTATCCCATCACCTTTAATCTTATTAGTAAATATTGATTAATTAATTAATATCCATTATGCCCTAATGGACATTCATTTTTGGATGATTTTATCCTAAATTTGCATCCCTATGCTTTTTCCTAGCTTTTATCCTACCTATATTTATCTTACCTAGCTGTATCCCCTAACTACACATGACACACCCCAATCCACCCTCTTCCCACCTACAAGCTTTAAAGTGCTTTTCTCATCCTTAAAAACTTGAAATCCTAATTAAAACAAAAAAATCCATCCCTTTGGGGAAAGTTTCCCAGTAGTCGGTAGTGAACCATCCCAGTCATCGTCAACCCTATAAGGCTGAGTTCTTCTCTTTCCAAAACAGACACAAAAATACACATGCAAAAAAAAACTTGATTTTCTTGCATTCTGTGAATTCATCTTTGAACCAAAGCGTCTCAGCAACTGTGCTAAACTTCTTACAGTCCTTGGAATCTCATTTTGATCAACCGCTTAACTTTGAGAGGTTTTATATTAATTTGTGTGCTATCTTATGTTAGTGCTTTCACTATCTTATTGGATCTAGCATCTTATAGGTTTAGCAACAATCAGAGCTCCATCATTAACCTGTTCTACTAGTTTCTTTACTTGTAGGCCATCCATCCCACCCATTTTCCTGTTGATTCATTCCACTCTTCTCTAATCACCATCGTCTAGACCAAGTCATTATCGATCAATCATCCTGTCACTACACTTTTTGTCTCCAGATCATTTCTCTGTCTGTGTTTTAAATCTTTCATTCCTCTCAGGCTCCATATTTTTCATCTTGCTTCTCTGTTGCACTGAATTAATCATGTTTTCACCTTGGTTGTCATCGAACTAGGCCCTATTTATCAACCAACCTATCTAATTTTTTATTTTCTATCATTTTTTGGTGTTTTTTTGCCTCAGATTCCTTTCTACGGGTCACCTCCAGCATCCGCAGGCTTCTGTCACATTCAATTTGCAATCACACCTTTGCAGGGTTGCATATTTACATTATTATCTAGATCTTCTCACATAGGTCGTTGTCGACTTGCCTCTACATGGTCTGGGTCGTCATTGACCCATTTAAATACCATTTCATTTATATTTTATTCAGATCATATCAACGTTTAGATTTATCTTAGTTACTTTTAGATTCCATAGTATTTCTATTTCTACATGTTATCAGATTATCCATCCTTTACTTTGCTTTCTTTTATTAAATGGGGGTTGAAATCTACAAAAGGAAGGTAACACTTCTTGGAGCTAGCTTTATTGGGTAACCCCCGCATAAACTATCTAATCAAATTTTGTCTAGTTTTTTATTTTATCTAGTTACAGTGAGATCAATAATTTTGCACCCTTTCATCCACATCACACATTTTAGGTACCTTAAACCCTCCATTTTATGAGTTGCTTACTTTTCTTTAGTAGCTAACTCTTTAATTTGAAATGAACCAGAAAATTACAATAGATCGTTCGATATGACAGATCTTAGGATCATGCACTATTGTCTTGGATTGAAAGTATGGCAGAAGGAGAATCATATCTTTGTTTCTCAATTGAAGTATACTAAGACAACACTTGAGAAGTTTGGGATGATGGATTGCAAATTGATTTATACACCCATGGAGATGAGACTACAATTATCTTGTTCAGATTCATCTCCTCTAATAAATGGAACTCTCTATCGACACCTTATTGGGAGTCTCATTTTCCTAACTTATCCTAGACCAAATATCATCTTTGCAATGAGCTATCTTTCCAGGTTCATGTAGGAACCCATAGTTTGTCATTAGAAAGCAGCAAGATAGATCTTGAGGTATCTCAAGGGTAATATAGATCTTGGTCTAGGGTAAAATAATATTGATAACTTCTTCTTGATTGGATATTCAAATTCAGATCATCCACGTAACATTGATGACAAGAAATCCACTTCTATATTTCTATTTTTTTTGGGGTCTGGACCGATATCATGGGGAAGTAAGAAACCAAAATTTATTTCTCAATCTTCTATAGAAGTTGAATATAGTATTGCAAGGGGAGTTGTCTGTGAAGCAATATGGCTACATCGCATACTTGAGGGACTTAGAGTACCACATGAGAAATCCACTACCTTGTATGTTGAAAATGAAGGTGTTCTCAAACTTGTTCGCAATTTAGTTTTTCATGAGATAACGAAGCATATCAAGGTATAGGTTCATTTCATATGCGATCATGTCTTGAAACACAACATACAGCTTCAACTTTTCCCAATAGCTGAACAGAAAGTAGATATCTTCACAAAGTCACTTACATGTGACAAATTCGAGATGTTCGTAGAGTTCCTCTCCACCTCACTTGAGACAATGAAAAATTAAGGTGGGGAATGTTAGGTAAAACATAGTTTACCTAGGTTAATTTAGCATAAGTAATTTAATTATTACTGTGGTAAGTTGTTATAATTTGGTTATAAACCATATTTTGTTTGTATTTGGGAATAGTATTCCCGTATCATGCTTTTGTTCTTATTTGTTTAATAGTGGGTTGTATTATTTCCCGTATGGCTTATAGTAGCACCTGTGTAACTTATTATTTGTTTGTACTCAAATGTGTAATATCTATAAATATTGTAGTCATCACTATTATAAGTCAATGATTGAACACTAATATAATTGTGAGGCTTGCATCCCTCTTTCTCAATTTGAAGAGGAATGTATTTTTAAGTAGTACTAAAATACAAATGTCTTGGTCTAAACCTTCATAATAGCCTCAATTAGGGAATTGAACATCTTATTTGGATTTATCACCCTTATAGTGCTCTATGGTTGTGAGGTATACACCAAATACATAATAACATAGAGGTAAATAGAAAATATTCATATTCATAAATATTTAGTGATTGTGTACAATCTCAAAAGAAAATGCCTAAAGTTTTTTATGAGATCCTTTTTGGAGAAACATACACTTTTCATCTACAAGTAACAATTTTGATTCTACTTATAAAGTACTTAAGAAATAAAAAGGCGCGGAGAGAAATACATGTGTACATTATGCTCAAGGTCTAATAGATGCATCATAGGATACCCAATTGTTATACTGGAAATGTCAACTAATAAGATAATTGTGCTATTGATTTTTTATTTTTTTCAACTTAAGTTGGTCATAAAACATATGAATAATCTTCCAATACTCACACAGTATATGGCACATTTTGATTGGTTGTTACATAGTATTAATAAATAAAAATTGAAAACTATTAGTGCCTTGTTATTTTGAGATCGGTACATTTATAAACATATCCTATGATGGTCATTGAGTCCTATTATATGAGCGGAAAGGGATTTTGGAAATAATATGTGAAGAATTTATGATCAACATTTGGGATCAACTATATGAAGAATATTTTACTAAGGTTCTTCAACCTACTTAGAATGTAAGATCGTGAGTGGGAGCTTCATCAAGTTTTTTGGACCAATATTAAACCCTTACTATAATGCTCAAAGAATTGATTTTCAAAGCCTATACAATATTGTTTCCATTTATAGTGTGTATAAAATGTGTAAGAGTGTATCCCCATGGTGGGAACACTTCAGTCTAAAATTTGTAAGACAACTCGAAACATGGAAATAAAAATCCACCTCTACTTTGAGGGTGTACTCTCTCATATTAAATCAATCAATTATCTATAAATAAAATTGAAAAAAATAATTTAAATGATGGCTAGAAACGTAAGAAAAATAGGTATATAAACATAGAAATTTTATGTGGGAGAAGGTTTCAGCGACCAAATGAAGATGAGTTGGTTTAAATAATATAAAGGCTGGTTGTTGTTTCAAAGAAGTCACCCAAAGTGATATCAACTAATATGAGCCTAAAAGGCATTGGGAAGGTAATAAATATTTCATTTTAATTACCACTTGATAGTTATAAATGATTAAAAACATTTCATGAAAAGGTTGGATGGATATCCCATGTGGTTCTTAACATTACGTCAACCAACCTAAGAATAAATGAAAAACCATTTGGATCAGAGTGCAGGGTATGTAATTTTTATTTATATTTTGTTTTGGTTGTTTTTGTATGAAAAAAAATTGTACATTGAACTTGGATTCGTTATTATGTTGGCAGGTGTCAGGGGTATCTAATTTTATTTAGAATACCTTATGCCTATAGATTCTAATTTTTGACGGGCTCCTAAATAGAAAGTGTATTATGACTTGGTCGGAGATAATGTGTTTGGTTATGTACAATAAATTATTTTAATAATATTTACGAATCCAAGCCATTAATGATAATAGGGGCGAGTTCAAGAACATTATTTTTTTGTTGACGGTTTGAATTTATTCTAGTCTTATTTAGTTTATATGTAAGGTTTGAGTGGTATCCATTCTATTAAAGTAGTTCAAGGTACGATCTCATCCTCATCCCTTATTAGGATGCCTCAACAAGAATTGATACCAGATGGGTTTTTCAAGAGCCTAACAACTTCACAATAGACTAATGTCTGATTAACTAATAACAACATTTTCAAATGTGGATTGCATATTTACATCTAGGATTGAGATTTGACACCTGTCTCGCTAGTTTTATAATGATTTGGAATATGTATTTGAAAGACCTTTTAAATTTTAAAATGTGTTGGATGACATTCACTATTTTCTATAAAATTTTAAAAATATTCTTTTAAAATTGATAAAACATCATTTTTTCCTTATCTAGGTAATGAATTAATCATCAAAATATTTAGTAATATAGGTTTTCAAAATTATTTATTATTATAGGTTTTCATGTTGATTTGACAATGGCATTCACACTATATAACCTTTGAAAACTGAATGCATACATGACTTTCCATCTAAGCTCGTTAATTTTATATTTTATGACTCTCAAACTACTCCCATCTCTGCTCATATAGATAAGGAATGAAATTAATATATTAAAATACATTTTAAAATATATGTAATTAGTATGGGGTAATGTTTTTTCTCTTAAATCTAAGAAGTCAAACCTCGTCACCAACTATCATCTAATCCAATAAATCTCTCAAACAATATCCTAATATCAATTCGTTTAGGATAACATATTCATATAAAAACACTAAAATTATACATGAGTTTGGTCTCCTAAATCTAAGGAGTCAAATCTCATCACCAACTATCATCCAATCTCACAAACCTCTCAAACAATCTCCCAATAGCACTCCCTAGAATATCTCTCTAACAACCCTATCTATTGTGAGTTGTTTTTTCCGTATCAAAATCAAAATCTGAATTAGATTGTTGGAGCTTGCCTTGGAGGCTCCTCCTGTTAATGTGGCACATGTGGAACCCAAGAAGATGAAGAGGATGAAATTGTTGAATTATAAAATAAAAGAAAATAATAAGTTTGATATGAATACATTGGTTATTTTGAGTACACATATGACGAAGACCATGAGGAGTCCATGGCTAACATAAACAGTTACTCTTGTGTAATGTTCACCCACTCACAAGCATAGAAAGATGCAGGTCTTCCTCTACTGCCCAAGTAAAACACTCAAATACTCAAAAGGTGACTCTACAAAAAAACAAAAAAAATAGGATCACCATAGCACACTTCCATATAGTCAGTGAAGAAGAATCCTGAGACTACCTTAACCAAAGCCACATATCCTTCTTTGGGTAAGTCTCTTTCCTCTCCTTTTGTCAACTCAAATTTTTCTTATGTTTTATTTATTCCTAAAATAAAAGTCCTACCATTTTCTAGGATGTCATTTTTCCTGAGGTATCTACCTCCTCATCCTTTGACATCATTGACCATGTTAAGAAATCCAAAGTCCAAATTTATGAGTTTGATTATCTAAGAACTCATAACCACTTCTTGCTCCTAGTACCACTCCTCATAAACTTCTTGTTTCAACATACTACACTTCTGAGAGAGTGGAAGCCTTCTACCTCTCTTTTTGGATCAATGGGTATACATTTAGTAGTTGTATCATTGAATTTAGTGCCTTTGATAATGTCATACCCACCAAATTTTCCAAGGCTTTTAGTCTCACTCTCACCCATGATGTTGGACATTGTTACTCCATGGAGACCAAAGAAATATTGTTAGGTTGGCAAAATGTTCTAAGTATCGAGAAGAGCCACAGAACAATGTGGCATATAAGTGGGGTATGTGAGAGTGCATGTAGGGTAGTTGAAGTGGCACTCACAGAGAAAGTATAAACCCAAGACTTATCTGATTTTACATACATGAGCTAAAAATAGAAAACGTAAATGAAGTGTGGATCACGCAAAGGATAAAAGAAAGAAGAATTAGCGGATAAGTAAGAGCTATTTTTGGATAAATCACATGTGGATTAGAGATCAAGGGTCATGCATAGATTGAAATTATACTATGATCAAAGTAGAGTTTATTTATAGGATTGATTTATTACTAGACTAGTATAAAAAGCATGCAATTGTTCACGCATGGCTATTTTGAGTATATAGGCTATTTTGAGAATGTATGTATGGTGAAGGGAAATTCCTCACCCATATATTTACTTTTTGTTCTTCATAGTTTTGGGTACCATGTATGAAACCCTTGATGTAATAGAGTTATGGTGCTCTAATATATTGGTGTGCAAGACTCTCTAGTCTCTATTGTTTTTTATTCGGCTTATGATATTTAATCCTTTGGCTATTAATGGAAAATTATGGATGGATTGTGGTGATTGATGTATTTGATCATGGTAATTACATGGTGAATTTGATTTTAGTTCTTATCTAATTTGTTATGTATCTAGTTTATGGTATATAGAATGTGATGGTTTGTACTTAATTATATGTAAGGTCAATGGTTATTATGAACATACATGTTAATATCTTGATAAGCCTACACAAAGGAGGGACATGGTAGCTTTGTGCACTTCAGGTGAGTGTTTAGATCTATCTTAATGAATTTCCAGCTTGCATAACATCTTTAAGTGGTAAAACAAGACTACATTTTTGTTTTGTTGTTGGGACCTCTTTTCAAATGGTTTTCTAGGATGTTGCATGAAAATGGCGTATTGATTGCTTATGGAGAGAATTGAAAGTTTGGTATACGACGAACAAGATAAGTTTGCACAAAGATATGGTTCTAGACCTGATTTCAATGCACATAAGTTGGTAGAAGACCATCTCTATCATGATCTCTATGAATTTTTTTCAGCTTCCTTCCAATAGAGTTGTATGAGTGGCTGTTAGCATATGCATCAAAGAAACGTTGGGGATATAAATAGAGGATTTGGATGCAGGAAGATTACCTATAATTTTTTTGATGTTGATGAAGCTTGGACTCATACTGTAGATCATTGGTGGGCTGGTGTGGTGCACAATTATACCTTGGAGTATGTTATTTCTATTTATTCATGTCTCATGGTTGTTGAGTTTGAGTTATTACGTAAATCAAGGGGATATTATTTGCGTGCTATACCATTGGAAATCAAGATATTTAGGGTAGAACTGAATGTAGAGAAACTTCCCATGGATATCTAAACCCCCACCACACTCAGAGGTAGGAGAAATTATGGTGAAATATGGAAGCCCTTGTGAAATAAAGGAAGAGAGAGGAAATATGGCTCAACTATAATGAAGCACGAAAGAGAGAATTGGAACATGTGCAGGACATAGAGGATTCACTCAGGTTGAGGGAGATGATGGCTCATAGAGGTTTTGAAACTCTCGTATAATATGAGGAGCCACAAAATTAGGTACTTCTAACCTTAGGAAAGAGAAATAGATAATACCCTTCAAATTCGGATGAGAACACATTAGAGGAGAGATTGAGGACCGCATGCGTACATCTGATCCCATCATGTGACCTTGCCCTTGCACGCTGGGTGTTCCAGTTCCATAGGTATTCATTAAGAAGAAAATTTGTATTGGTAAGTAAACAGAGATGGGTAGGTATCATTTTTTAGTAAATTCAGAGGTGCATCATACATCATCTATGGCATCATAGTATGTTTCATTCTTTGGGAGATCGGTTGGAAGATTGTTTTCAGGCTCATCATTTGGTCTAAAAATTGGTGCACAAAATATTGGGAGTACTTACGGGAGCAATACGACCTCCCAAACCATGGGAGTCCATTTTAGTACTACAATTGGAGTGCAAGGGATCACATCTAATAGTCTAGTACCCAAATCAAGGGGCATGGGTGGATCAATTGGATTAAGAGGATCTAGAGGATTAGGGTCAAGTATATCAGGTGGTTCTGGAGGAGGAAATATAGGTGGAGGCTTTGTTTCTAGATCTGGAGGACAAGGCACACATCCATAAAAACCACCTCTTTCCCCACTGTAGCAACCTTGTGTGTATTATGAGATGTCTCTCCACTTACCGTAGTATAGAGGAATTGAAGATGCAGTAAATCATACAAGTGTGATTTTATATGGCACGCTAAAGGAACTATTGCTTCAAATATAAAGGTAATTCAATTTACTACTACTTTACACGGGTGCGTGCATAACTAGTATAGGAAATATGATCCACATCATACTGTAGTGGATTATGATGTTTTGCTCTCTACATTTCTAGTTGAGTTTCATATTACAAATTTTGAGTAGAAGAGTATTAGTGCGCTTAAGGACATTAAGCAGGCATTATCCGACAGCACAAGGGATTATGATGCACACTTTAAAACTCTTATGTCAAAGTTGTCTTATAGATATTCATCAGATTGAGCATGTTCAGTGGTTTTTTGGAGGACTGCTAACCCCATTCCATAAACTATTATCTCATAAGACATTTACTGATCCACATAAAGAATTGGAAGCAGCTCTACGCACTAAGGTAGTTGAAAGGGTGGATATTGGAGTAAGTCCATTTTTGAAGGTGTAGATTGGAGCCATGGAAAATTAGTTGGATAATCTCTCTATCAATTCAGCTCATGAGATGCATAGTGGCATATGGTGCACAAATTATGAGATCGAATGACATACCAGGATAGTTTCCCTCATAATTCGGTGCACGCCATGCTGTTGGATTGTGAGATTTTTAATTTGGAGCATGATGTGAGTAGATGCCCTCTTTTTTAGCACATGATTCAAAAGAATGTGTCTATGTATTATAAGATTTGCAACACCCATACTCATGAAACCACTGACTATAGATTGATTGATCATATCCATGAAGCTATTGAGAATGGTGTGTGTCAGACTAGTACAACAAGTGGATCTAAGGAACATGAAGGACATCATAATGAAGGACGTACTAATGGGATGAAAAAAATAAGGGATTTCATGGAGGATATAGAGGCCAAGGTCATGGTGGTGGAAAATGAGGATTTGTTACTGCAACCTGCTATACTTGTGGATCTCCTGATCACTATCAATGCGAGTGCTCTCATAATGTACTTTGCTCATTATGTGGGAAGAAGTTCAAGTTAAAAAAATGCCTGAACTTATATGATCACATGCGCATGAATCATAAGAAGAATGAAAAGGGTGCGGGAATGATCAAGGTACAAGGCACAATTGAGGATCAGTTGATGCCAAAGAAATTTCCTGATACTAAGCTTCATCCTATTTTAGTTACTACATGCATTGAGGTTGCATGGGCTCAAGAGACTTAGAATTTCAAACCGCTTATTACAAAATAGGAGGTGATACATGCTAAGTACCATGATGCTACTCATCAGAAGGAAGTCTATAAGGATAATCTAGATGTCATCAGGGATATTCAAGGAGATATTATGTGCTTGAAGGAGTAGACTCGTGTACTAGAATGTGCAAAGAATGTTGAGCTCCCACACAAGGATGTAGATGAATTGAAGGAGGTAGGTAAAATTTTACGCTAGGAGAACATCATTCCTTTGTTACGGGAATGGCTACGAGAAAAGGTACCGCGTGCTGGGACTAATCACAAGAGGTAGATACTTCATGCAAATCTACCACCTCAAAATCATGAGTTTGAAAAAGATATTACACTAAATGCAGTCATTGATGGTTGGTTGTTGTGCAACATACTAATTGAAACTAGAGCGGAAGTAAATTTGTTGACTCTAGATGTATGGAATCAGATGGGTAGACCAACATTGTAGCCATCTTAAAATGTGATGTATATAGTGAACAAAATTAGGGCTATTCCTATTGGAGTAAGATGTATCCATCACAATTTATAGAGCCAAGTTTATAGGAGACTTTGAGGTATTGGAGCTTGCTAAAGAAGACAACTTCCCAACACTACTTGGGCAAGCCTGGTGCTATGCTAATAATGCAGATATATACTTCAAAAAAAGGTACATTAGTTTTGAGAATCATGAGGAGCGCTTGATCATACCCTTGCATGATAAAAAGGTAGAACCTTATGTTGATACCTTGAGTAAAGAAGACTTGAAAATAATTTATGCATGCAAAATATGGGACCCTGAAGTGCTTGATACATCAAAGGAAGGAGTGATACAATGGGATGATGCTCAGTTAGTTAGTGATACTGTAATAATTACTTGTGACAACTGGGTGTATGGCACATATGAGATGGTTGGGTGAGAGATGAAGAACATAGCTACTCAAATTATCAATCCGTGCATGTTTAGGAGCTTGGGAAAAAACTAGGTACCTAGGTACACTGGTGAAGGGAACCCTAATGTGTTTATGCACACCATGGAAAAAACAAAATGGAAAAATGAAGGAGATAGAAGAAACATGTTGGTCTATAATATGCATGGGAAAGTAGTGCATTGTTGGGATACACACAAAGATAACTTAATGGAGTGATGAGAAGTGAGAATCACCATTTCTACTAGGTTTCTAAGGAGTAATGTACCTTCCCAAATATGTGAATTTCAGGGGAAGTCCCATGCCTCACAGCACCTCTAGAATTGTGAGAGACTTTGGACAAAGGGACATGAGGCCTTACCGTCATCACTATGGGTACATAATTTCTACTCCACATTACGTGGATGCGTTGCACATGGTATGTCTATGTTGAGATGAAGAGAGAAACAAAAAATTGGTAAGAAAGATCATATGCTCAATAATAATTCAATTCAAAATATTCTATACAATAATACATACCACATATAAAGGAGAGGATATCTAGCCTCTCCACAAAATCTAGGTGGGTGGTTCAATCACCTTTATTCCCTAAACTACCTCACCCTACATTCAATCAACCTTCCCTAAAATAACTCTCCTAAATCATACGCGAGTTTTTTTCTTAACACACATTATTTTCCAACATAATAATAATACTAATTTAAATATTGACTAGCACATAATAATGTGCACACTAATTATTACTAACATTCCCCCCATAGTGTGCACATGGGAAAGAATGTCGCATGTTGGAGCACGAGCATGCATATTGGCCTAATAGCTTGTTTTTATGGGTTGTTGATGAATCTCCTCACTTTGTATTCCCCCCCAAAATCAAAAACCATTTGGATGTCGATTTCTATTGATAATTCATCCAAGTACAAAAGAAATGATTTCTTTATAATTTTTTGAAAATATATCCCTGAGAGGAAACTATTTCCCCCTTTCAAAAAATTTACCCCTTTGGAGAAAATTATTTCCTATATATATATATATATATATATATATATATATATATATATCCCCCTTTTCAAAAATTACATCCTCATATAATCACCCCTCACAAAATATTTTCCTTTTAAAGGAAAATATTGAAAGAATTTAATGGTTTAAAAAATTGCTTAGGGTACCAAAGAAAGAGTCAACCTATTGAACTCATTTTAGGAAGAGAGGAGACATACTGGCCATTTGAAGGCTGAGGTAGATCTATGGAACCTAAATGTAGGTCATGAGGATGACCTATAGTCTTTTGAAGCCAACATTTATGATAGGATCTCCATGGAAACTTGTGTGGGCTGAACAAAAGGAAGTTGGATGTACCGTTGAGGTGAGGATAACAGGTTCATATTGAAACTGAGATCGATATAATTTGAAAGGAAGGATTGTTGGTAGACCTTAACAATATAGTTGTGATCTTAGGTTTAGAAGAACTGAAAAATTAGAGTGAAGTGCATGGATTCTTGGGAGATACTAATTATTGAAAGAATTTCATCAAAGGTTATACAAATATTTTTGCACCCTTGAAAGGATTGTGTAAGGCTAAAGGGAAATTATATTGAGGTGACATGCAACAACATATGTTCTAAACATTGAAGGAGAAACTCACCACTACACCTATTTTGTGATTTCCTTCATGGGATAAACCTTTCCACGTTCATTTTGATGCTTCTGACATGGAAATTGGCACAATATTGGCATAACCAGGAGAAGGAATTATGGATCATCCCATTTACTTTGCAAGAAGGAAGTTGACACCCGCATAATGGAATTATACAACCACTAAGTGTGAGGCTTCGTCTATGATCTATTCACTACAAAAGTTCATGAAATACTTATTGGTGACACTAGGGATAATTTTATTGGAAACTATTCATAATATGGTGAAATTTTCATTTTAGGAAAATTTGAAAAAGTGAATTTTTCGAAGCAGTTCAGTGTCCTGGTCAACTTAAATTTATAGTATATTTGTTTTAGGGATCATCTTCATTTACATTTGAAAACATCTCTTATAAAAACCTAGGTAATTCATTGGGTAGTATACTACCACCATTACCATACTACTAGTTGAGCTACCGGCATATCAAATATTGTGAACTTACATACTCTAAGCACCAGTGCACCAGATGTAAATTTGTTTACTATTTAGTAGTTTGTAATTGGGTTGCCATGTGTTATTTGTTGATGTGCAACTAATAATATTTGCTAATGTGTGAAATTGGTTTTTCTATGGACGAGAGACAAGGAGATATAACTAATGCATGACAAGAGTTTGGTTGTTGACGCCTAACACTTCTTTTGTTGATGCACGACTATACTATTATTGATGCACGGCATAGTTTTTCTCTAACACGTGACAATGATATTTATTGACATGTGAATTATTGTATTTTTTGACGTGTGACAATCACTTTCTATGGACACATGATAGGGGTTATGTTGTTGACTCCTGACACAACTATTGTTGACGTATGCTAATTATCTTGTTGATGCATGACACATACCTTCTGTAACAAGTGACAAGGATATTTTTTTGACACACAATAGTGTTACTATTGATGCATGATGTTCTTCTATTGAAGCATGAATTAGAGCTTTTGACATGCAGGAGATTTTCAAATTAACCATTCAGAACAATGGAAGGTGCAAGTGCTCAGAATGAGAAGACCCAAAAAGTAACTAAGAAATCTCAGAAGTCCCTGTTCAAGTATTTTGGAAACTTTTTTGCTGCACATACCACAAACACCAACACCCATACAGCTTCCATTGGAATGAATCAGAGTACATATTTTGTGGAAGGTAGTATTGAGGTAGATATACATTCTTCACAGTATCAATCAAATGACACCTATGATGATACCATGCCAGTTCTTGAAGATATACCTGTTGGGATGCCCAAGCTTGAATATATTCCTATTAAGGTCCAAGTAGGAGTGCATCAAGATATCACACATAGAAATACTCAACAAAATGGAACTCAAAAATCAAATGCAACTTATGGTTTAAAAAAGAGGAAATCATGTAATTGTGGTAATGCTCAATATTCTACTCATAAAAGTAAAACATTGAAAACGAAAAAAATATGTGGACACTTGGGAGGACATAAATGTTTGATTGGGATGCCAAATTTCCATTTATCGAACCTATACAGCCAGATAATTTAGAAGAGATCCCATCTGAATGTACATGTACAATATGTACATGGAAATTGGGAAAATAGAAAAAATGCAACTGAAGTTGGACACTATAGAAAAACAACGTGGAAAAAAATAGTTGACTGTAACAAGGGAGGATGGTCAGAAAATCAAAACACATGGGTGGAAAATTGAAAACAAATGCATGCATGTACAATATGCAGCAGAGTATGTACAATATCCACATTTATACTTTATAAAATCATATGAGGACACCTCATCTACTAGGTGTTATGAAAATGGTTGAAAACTGTAATGCCAAAAACCTACATAAAATAGTTGTTTCTCATTTGAAAGATATTACTGGAATGATTGATTATGAAATTGCTATGAAGTTGGTTTTGCATTAGAGCATATGGTGCATCAGTCATGTAGGGTCACTGAACAGGGATGTGTGTTAGATTGCAAACAATAGTGGCCCCTTATATGCTATCAATTCACTATATGGCTCACAAAATGAATTTAGCCTATAAAATGGTAAACAACTACGAAAATGTTGTTGAAGTAGAATACCTTATAAGAGAATTTCATGCCTATATGACAAACATCCCAAAGTGATTTCTTGAGTTATAGAAATTCATATTAGAATTACAGATGGAAAATAAATTTTGAAGGATGTTGAGATGAGATGGATTTCTTTGTATGAACCTGCATGCAGATTTCGTGAGGAGTATCCTTCACTAGTTGGTTTCAAGCACAAATATTGTCATGAAGTTTACAAGGAAAGGAACTTGTTGTTCTGTGTAAATGATTTGGAGACATTGCTTACATTGGTTAGTATTCTTCCAATGTTGCAAGATGTTAATACACTGATGAAGAATGCACAAGGGAGATTAATCTATATTGTGGATTTTATATGGATGAGAAAAATGGTTTATCAAAATCTTGATATCTTGTACACTTCCCAAGATAGTTTTGATACACCTGTTTCAAAAATTGGAAATCTTTATTAGATCTTAAGAATCCCATTAACTATTTGAGATTTAATATTCACGATCACCTCTAATTCAATGTTAATGGGAGGGACATACCACTACACATTTTACAAAAATGTAAAGCTATTACAAAATCAGAAAGAGAAGAAGTTCCTGTGACACGCAATCTCTTTGATTATGTTACAGTTGAAACAAGAATAAAGCTTAGAAAATTTTCAGAATCCTTATCAGCAGAAATTAGAGAATGTTTCTCTAAAGATAAAATTATTGAAGCAATGGGTGTGATGAAGCCTAATTTTTGGAATACTGAAGGTGCATAATTTTTAAGAAAGCATTTCCATAAATCCATGGGTACAATAATGGAACATGTCACAAAGACTTCAGAGGTCAAGGGTATGGAAATCAAAGGTATACTCAATTTTTTTATTAAAGTCTCAATCAAAAAAAAATTCAACAATAATGAGGAACCAATATAAAAAGTTAGACGAACCTTCTTAGAGAGGTGTTATTACAAGGATCTAGTGAGGAATCTATCAAAGTAACGTCTTACAAGAAGACATCAGTCAATATTTCAGATTATACATGGGTTATGTCAAACAATGATTTTGAGGTTTTTGGAGGATGAAAGGGTTTTCAATTCTTTATCATTTATAAAATGAAAACTGAGAAATAGTTTGGATAAAAATATAGAAAGTGCATGAGGTGTTATGTTTCTCACTACTCCTTGGAAACCTTTCCTTTCAACAGAGCAATTGCGCATTGAAATTCTCTTTCCGATAGAAGAGTTGTAATTTATACAGCTGCAAGTACATATTCCTGATGATGATACTAGAATTGATGTGTCGTCACACTCTACAGAAGAGAACATCAACTTTGAAGAAGTTATTAATAATAGATTATTTTAGCTTTAAATAGGTATCTCCTTGACCTCACTTGTATTGTTTGTCACCTTACATTCTAACTGTATTTATTTATTAAATTTCATATTAATAGATTAAAAAATAATAGTTTGTAGTTAGACGTAACAATGAACACAATTGTAACTCTATAGATGCAAATATTGACTGAGGAGGCTTTTTAACACATTTTATTTCAGCTCTTATTATCATTAAAGATGTTTACAGGTATATATTTTACATTTATATAATTACTATTTTGGATTTTTAAAATACCAATTTTTGTTTTAAAATTTTGTTTATTACATGCATTTGTCGAATACTAATTTACAAGGCCTTTATAGTTCAGATCTGCATATTCTTCCACTGTTATACTCTTGCAGACTTCCAATGTCCAGACATGCACAGATTCTCATTTGAATTTCTTTTAATCTTTCTGTTTTAAAAAAAAATTCCATGAATTTGTCGAATACTAATTTGTAATGCCTTCAGAGTTTAGATCTACATATTCTTCCATTGTTATACTCTTCCATACTTCCAGAATTGCACTGTCCATACATGTACAATTTATCAATTGCATTTTCTTTAATCTTTTTTGTTTCTTCCTTAATCCACTCGATCATTATTTCATATTTTTTCTTGAAAACATGGATTGACATCCATCTGAGGAAGCTCTCACTTCTCGAGTCTGACAATGTCAGGAAATGCACCCATCTATGTACTAATCCATTTTTCATATTGAGTTTTCTTGAATCGAAGGTCGTTTAACATGCTACAAAGGATGATTTCTCATTTTCCTTCCATGTGCTTTATCACAACCATCTAAAATACAATAGGTAGCCTAAACCCTATCATTTTACATTGCTTAAGTTTTTACAATTATGTTTAATTTATTTTTGTATTTGCAAAATGCTTTGATGAAGTGTTTGAAATTTTTGGGATGAATATCAAATTACATGTAAAAATCACACATTCCAAATTTTCTTATAACAATTATCCATTATCATCATCCATGATCGTGCCTGAAGCTAAATCTACATCCACACACAATTCCTCATCATCCATATCTATTTTAATTTCATCATCCACATCTAATGTCATCATATCATTGATTCATTACAAGTAGAGAGAAAAATATTTTACTGTACTAAGATGTTTGTCTTAACACATTCCAATTTTTCTTAAAACAATTATCCATTATAATAATTCATCATCATCTATATCCATTCTAATGTCATCATATCATTACAGGTAGAGAGAATAAGATTTAGATAAGGTTTAAATTCCTCTGTCGTAACACATTCCAAATTTTCTTAAAACAATTATTCATTATCATCATCCATGATCATGCTTGAAGCTAAATCTACGTCCACACACAATTCATCATCATCCATATATATTTTAATGTTATCATCCACATATAATGTCATCATATCATTTATTTATTACAAGTAGAGAGAAGAATATTTTGAGAAGGTTTAAATGTGAAGAAACTTGATACAGAGTTCAAATTTTACAAGTAGAGAGAAGAAGATTTTACTGTATTAAGATGTTTGTCCTAACACATTCAAATTTTTCTTAAAAGCATTATCCATTATAATCATTCATCATCATCTATATCCATTCTAATATCATCATATCATTACAAGTAGAGAGAAGAATATTTGTAGCAGAAGGTAAATAATCAAGACAATAACCTTACTAACATCGAAATATAAACTATTCTAACTTGTTGTTCTAAAATAGGAATTGACAATTAATTCATTTTGTCACTCATGCAAATGGGATTTGGTTGATCTTTTTACATTATACATACACCTCGTAATAAAGATCAATGTTTTAGTTAGTTGAATGAACAACTAGTTTTTTAGCAACTCTAACATTTGTAATCATCAGTTTTTATCTTATTAGACAAAAGATGTGCACCAATAAAATCTTTGATTTCCAATCAATGAAGAGAATGTGAAACAATAGCCCAATTTGGAATATCAGTTTATCAACCTTGAGAGAATAATATGTTGGCTCTGAAAAAAGAAATCGTATCTAGCATACGAAATTGGTGTGCAAATTCTCTTAAAATATATACTCAGGTCATCTATGATAATGCCATCACATTCATACTGCAAACATAATTCATTGGATGTTGAATTAACTAAAAATCTATGTCATAATATATAACAATCTTACAAATGAAATCCCATTACACATACCATTCAACATGGAAATTGAAACAATATTCAAGGTAAATCTTATCATCTTTAGTCAAGGTTTCCATGGTTGTTACAATGGGGAATACTTTAATATATGAAGGCTTGTCAATCAATGGATATCAATTGGATCAACACCAAACTTGAATGTACTACCATCAGGTAAAGTAGCAGTGAATTTTATATATTTTTTATTGAATTTAGAGGAGGTAGTTCAAATGTCATGATCATCTCAATCATGAAAATTTTCCCCAGACAAACTGACATCTTTTGTACCCATTTCCCTAATGGAATTTCCCTCATGTAATATTTGCTTGAATAATCCCATCAAGCTAATCAGATCTTGGGTAGGACAATGACGAGTTTATATTTATTTTGAGATTTTTTTGTTCTTCCTTTGTCACATCTCGATGGGATACCAAACTAGCATCTGCAGGTGCCTTTGTTTTGAACAAAATGTCAGGGTCGAAGCCATTCTCTTTAATTATCTGATTTAGTGTGTTGTTTTATTTGTTAACTAAAACAATATTTTCTTTCATCTTCATTATTGTGGATACACTGTTCTTCATGGTTTCCAAGTGAAATTGGAACACCTTTGGGATATTTAATCTTCAAATTTTTATATTTCAATTGCAAAAAAAATTAGTGAGCTCAATTAAACATATATACTAAAATAAGAAAATTTCAAATTAACAAAAAATATTATTTCAAAGTGATAATACTTACGACTTCTCTATCTCTTTTGGCATTTGCAATTGCCACGACAGATACTTATCTTTAGACCATTTGTTAAAATATGCATGGGCTTCAACACTAATATTTTCCAATTTGTTTAATGATTTATCTAACATATTGTCTTTATAATTGTTGTTATACATGATAGTCCCACCTCTTGCTTGGGTAAGTAAGGCATCAATCTTCGATTCTGGAATACAATCGTATAAACTGTCCTTTTGCCAATAATTTTCATAATTCGACTTATTATCTCATTGATTAGTGCTTTTTCCCTTCTCTCCCATTCTGTGAGCTGACTGATATGATGTATAATAAACTCTTCGTGACATGGGATTGAAAATCATAACCAATAAAGTTCTCTAAAGGAAAAGCATGGAAAAATGTTCACCTTCTGTATCCCAAAGAAGATGATGTTGATGGAGAGGTATGGGGGATTTCAAGTTGATCATCATCTTCTACCTCTTTTTTATCATTGGGTGGTCTGATCCTATTTGTGATAAAATAAATCAATATTCAAATATTTAAATAGAAAGTGAAATGTAAAAAAAGTTGAATAAATTACATTGAAATAGAAGTGGTATACCTACTAGCCTTGAAACATTTCATGTGTATTGAAAAATCATATTGCGTCTATTGCTATGAATGCCCAAGTAATCTTCATCTAAATTTATATTATTTAAAACTGATACACCAGTTGCATTCGGGCAAGCCACCGAGAGAGAGAGGGTTAGTAATTTGAAATGAGGAGGCAACGTTTAGTATCCCGCTAGGGACCCGGATTGAATTGGCATGCATTTACCAATGTTATGTTTTCCTGAACCTCTGGTTGGAATTTTTAATCGTAATGGTGGAGGATGTGGCTCCAGTGCTCCCTCTAGTTGTTTACAAATGGTTTTAAAGGACTGTTGTACTAATATAAAGGTTTCAAGAAATCAACAAAATCATTACTAAATCAAATGAAAAATTGTTTAAACTATGCAAAAATATGAAATTATATGAAAAACCATATTTCAAAACTTGTACTAAAGTAATAAAATCATACCTTGTTGTTGACGGGTAACCTGTCATTGTACTTGAGGTAGTCTTGTTAGAGTAGTAATTGGTTGTGTTTGAGCTCATGTGTGCTACTAGGTATTGTTGAGAAAGGTCTTATAGAATCGACAATTACACGCGATTGAACTGAGTGTGTTGGTAGAGACGGTTGAGAAACACTTGTATAGTCCAAATTCCTTACAAGTGCAACAACAGTTGATTGCATGTCAATTCAATATGGTAAATGGTAATTTGTAAATAGTGATAATTTGTAAATAGATCTATGGTATTACTTGATCTTTGTTAGTTTAAAACTAATGGACAAATGCTTGGGGGTTCTTGTGATGAGTAGCTACTTCCATTTCAAATTGTTAATCTACTAACACCTCAGCATGTTGTTGTTCCTCTTCCTCTTGATGCCACTTTTTTGCATGGAAGGGCCCCTAAAAATCTTCTCTACATAAAGATTCAGAAGTACATAATGTTAGTACTGCATAAAGATTCAATCATAAGTACATAATCAATACAATAACCATACTAAAGTCTAATGGCTTGAAATATAAACTATATACCTATTGTTCTTGAAATGGAATCAAAACAAATTCTACATTGTCCCATCCGTGTAAGTAGGAATTGGTTTGTCTTTTGCAAATTAAAAAGAGCCTCATAATAAAGGCCAAGGAGATAGTTTGTGGATTGAATAACTAGTTTTTCTTAAAGAGATGCATTTTTAATGCCAAATTTAATTTTATTGGATAAAAAGGTGCACCAATCAATTTTTTTCTTTCTGATCCATTGGAAGAATGTATGCAATAGCCCAATTTGTTGTTTATATCCATTTGGGTTTGACCCTCGTAAAAAAATTCATGAGCTTGAAAGAAAGAAATCATGGAAAAAATAAAGTGGTTTTGCAATTCCTTTCATAGCCACACCTCATCTTGATTTATTGATGCATGAGCTATAAAAATTCATTGGAATTAATATCAATTTGAAGTGTATCAAAACAAAAAACTTTCAAATAAAAATTGAAAACAGATTACACGTACAATGGCAACATGGAAACTTCAGAAAGTAGATTCGAGGTAGTTCTTATCATTTTCAACGAGGGTTGCTTTCATTGTACACTATGGGGGAATTTTTACACATTGAAGGCCTATCAACCGATGGATATCAATATGGATCGACATATGAATTGGAATATATGACCATCGTCCACTAGTAATGGTAAAATTCAACCCCATTTTTTTTATTGTATAAGGAGAGAAGGTAGTTTAGAATGTCATGATCAATCTGAATTGAGGTATATTAATGAGCCCATCTTTAGTAGAGTTCTACATGGATATATTGTACATGAGTACCTCATCAGGCCTAGTTGGTAACTTGGACTCATAGTGTCATTTTTTGCAAAAGTGCTTGTTTTTTCTATGCTCTTTCCATTGCAAAATATTTATTTTGAGAATATCACTATAATTATAAAGTTCCATATTGTAACACGCACTCATTATAAAGTGCCAAAATCTGGGGGCCTCTTGTTACATTACTTGGGGGTCTTGTTGCATTACTTGGTTCTTGCATTTATTTTGGTGATTTTTTGAAGATGGCGTCTAATTCTGCATTAGATCATGTTGAGCCATTAACAAAACATAATTACCACACATGGAAACCAAGAATGGAAACAATAATTAAGAGGAAAGTATTATGGGCTTTAACTTCTTCAGAACAACTAGTGTTCACTAGAGAATATGAGAAATTTTAGTACCAGTGCAAATTTGATGAGTGTATGGGTTTGATAGGAACTTATGTAAGTGACAGTCTTTTGTTTCATTTGGAAAAGTGTGACTATCCTTTCAAAATATGGGAGAAATTGGAGGATTTATTTGGTAAAGTGGATCATATGAGAGCCATGCAACTTGAAATTGAGATCACCTCTCTTAATCCTAAAGATTTTCCAACAATTATAGAATATCTTACCAAGTTTGAAGCATTTGTTGACATAGTTGAAGGGGAGTGGAAGAGATAAGAAAGATGAAGAGTGTGTTTACTTGATTCTATCCAAGTTGAGAGGGCCATTTCAAATATTATTTTCTAACTTTTTCTCTAGCATGGATGCCTTAGGTGACACATTCAAAATGCCTACTTAGAATTTTTTTGTGAAAGACTTACTAGGGAAGAATCCAAATTATCTCACCTTGAGTCTTCCACCTCTCAAAAGGCATTAGTTGCATCTAATCCTAAGGGCAAGGGAAAACCAAAAAGTAAAACCAAATCCACCCCTTCTCCATCACAAAGTGCTCCTAAACCCAAAGAAAACAACTCTAAACCCAAGGAGTCTTCTAAATCCAAGAACAAGTCTAGCCTTTCATGCTCTTTTTGTGTGGGTAGTAATCATGAAGAAAATAGGTGTTATAAGCAAATGCAAGCCTTAGAGGATGCAGTCAAGAAACACAAAATTTCTATCTCCACTCTACCTCCTTCTAATCAACATGGAAAAACACTTAATGTTGTTGGGAGATCTCAGTCACCACTTGCTAACAGTTGGGTTATAGATTCTGGTGCTTCTCATCACATGACTTCTTCCAAGGAGTCTTTTGTTTCTCTAGGTTTGAGTTCTACTTCCAAAATTGAGGTTGGAGATTCTTCCTTTCTTTCTGTTGAGGGAAAAGGTGATATACAACTTGATGGTGGCAGTATCCAAGATGCACTATATGTTCCTAACACCACTACAAATTTTCTTTCTGTATATCAAATTTGTCATTTTGGTCAAGGGAAAACAATGACTTTTACACCACATGGGGTAAAAGTAAGAACTTTGTTGGAGCCTTATTCACTTGTTGCTCAGGGTATTATTGATCATAGTTCTTGAATATATCACTTTGAGGTTTTTGAGGACACTTCTTCTATAGGGAAAAGATTGGTTTCTCATGCAGATTCAGAGAGTAAGCTTTGGCATGAAATATTTGGACATCTTAATTACAGATATTTGAAGGAGTTAATCACTCATGGTATGGTAGATGGTCTTCCTAGAGTTTCTTGTCTTGAGGGAGTTTTCTCTGGCTGTGCATTAGGGAAACAAGACTAAGATCCATTTCCTAAGAATTTTTCTAAGAGAGCTTCTTCACCACTTGAGCTTGTGCATAGTGACTTGATGATTTTTCCAACCCCCTCTTTCAATGGAGCTAAGTATGCACTTACCTTTATTGATAATTTCTCGAGTGCATACTTGGGTTTATTTTCTCAAGTAAAAAAGTGATGTTTTTTCACACTTCAAAGTCTTCAAGGATTTGGTTGAGAAAAATATTCTAGTTGCATAAAGAACCTTCGTACTGATAATGGGGGGAGTAATTCAACAATGATTTTTCTGAATTTTTAGCAACTCAAGGCATTATTCACCAACATTTTGTTCCTCATACTCCACAATAGAATGGATTAGCAGAAAGGAAGAATAGAACTTTGAAGGAAATGGCTAACTGTATGATGCATTCTAGAGATATACCTCCTATCTATTGGGTAGAAGCAGTTAATTGTGTTAACTACATTCAGAATCGCACACCACATAGAGCACTTGAGAATTTGACTCCAGAGGAAGCTTGGTCCAACACTAAGCCAAATGTCTCATTTTTTGAGTCTTTGGGAGCCATGCTTGGGCCTTTGTTGCTAAAGAAGAAAAGGAAATATTTGGATAAGAAGAGTAAACCCTTGATTTTTGTAGGGTATTGTTAGGACATGAGAGCATTATCATCTTTTAGATCCTGATACACATGATGTTATTTTTTTGAACACATGTTCAGTTTGATGAGTTCTTCACTCCTCATGATTCTTCATCTTCTTCCATGCCTCCTTCTTCTTCATCTCATCTTGAGGATCCTTTCTTTGAGGAGATTGATGAGGAGGTTATAGATGTCATTAAGGATCCTATTCCCATTGATGTTGTCACTATGCCTAAGTGGGTTCGTACTATAGTTTATGAGGAAACACCTTTCATAGAGGATCTTCCACCCACTAGGCATCATCACACACATTCTACAAGTTCTAGACTTTTGTGTTAGGCAGTTTTTGAGGATCCATAGTCTTTTTCAAAGGCTCATGGGATACAAGAGTGGGATGATGTGATGACAACTGAGTATTCTTCTTTGATGAAGAATCATACTTGGGATTTCATATCTCTTCCTAAAGGAAGAAAAATGGTTAGGTGTAAGTGGGTATACCGAACCAAATATGCAACTAATGGGTCCATTGACAAGTATAAGGCTCATCTTGTTGCAAAGGGTTTTTCACAAGTTGAAGGTATTGATTACTCTGAGACTTTTGCACCCATTTCCAAGATGGATTTTGTATGCCTTGTACTTGCTATTGCTGCATCACAGGGTTGGCCCGTATACCACATGGACGTGAAGAGTGCCTTCTTACATGGAGATCTATAAGAGGAAATATACATGGAGCAGCTCGACTTGATTTGTTTAGGATTCTTCTCTTGTTTATTCAGCTCTGAAGGTATCTCTATGGTCTCAAACAAGCCCCTCAGGCTTGGTATGATAAGATGGATTATTTTCTTCTATCTACTAGTTTTGTTTGTTGCCACTCCGATCATACAGTGTATCTCCAGCATGTTGGTGAGGATATTGTGATACTTGTATTGTATGTTGATGATCTATTACTTATTAGCAGACTCTTCTTCCCACATTTAGAGTATTCAAAGGGCTCTTTCTACACAGTTTGACATGACAGATCTTGGGCTATTGCATTATTTCCTTGGTTTGCAAATTTCTCAGATAGATTCAGGGATTCATTTGAGTTAGCAAAATTACACCCATGATCCTCTTCAATGCACTATGATATGGCTGATTGCAAGCCAAGTCCATCTCCTTTTCAATCTGGAGTTACTCTTACTTCCACATGTACCACACCACTTTGTGATCCTACATTGTATAGGCAGTTGGTTGGGAGTCTCATGTACTTGACCCATACTTGCACCCTGATATTTCATTTGCAGTAGGGCTTGTATCTTGGTTTGCACATTCTCAATCCTGTGTGATTCTAGATAGGGCACCCGTATGCCCCAAACATAGCTATGAGATCGTAAAACTATGAAAACACACAAAAATAGGTTAAAATATGACTTACCTCAGCTGTTGGTGGTTTTCATTGTCTACTGGAGGATGACATCACTTCAAATCTCCAAAAAATTACCTCAAAATGCTCAAATCAATTTGAAAAAGATTATTTTTACACCACTGTTAAAATAAAAAAGCAAAGAACTCGGGTACTTATAATACCATGTTTTTACCTTGATCTAATCGTCGACATTTCTACCTCAAATCATAGGTGATTACCCTAAATGCCCGTGATTCACCCTGTTTATAACAAACATTACTACTTACATCTTTGAACATAACAAAAACACCCTTTTCACTAGTTTGCCACTTTCAAAGGACCCAAACACTCAAGTCAACAAACAAGTTCCAACTTTCAAGATTCGTCATACATCTATGGGACACATGCCCTTTGGGCGCCCATCACTTGATGTTCCTCATTAAAATAAGAGTTCCTCCATGGATGAAATTTATATAGCTATAAAACCCTTGGTTTCCCTATCAATTTGATCCATCAGCAACTGGGGAAACTTTCAAAAAACAAAACACACGTAAGCAATTGGTGTTTTTTGTATTGCGCTATAGTCAAATCACCCATACAACCAAAACACTCTCAATAATTTTTTCTAATACCTTGCTAAGATGTTAGACAAAAAGGGGCAAATGTAGACAAAAAAAAATCAAACACCCCATTTTTACACAAACAATCAAATAATATTTGCATATGTTTACCATTGAAATTGTTTTTCACATCATTACGACTTCCATCACTACCACCACACCCCTTCAATTAATTAATTTACCCAACATGTCCTAATGTCATATTACCCTTCTCATAATTAATAAATTAAATAAGTAAACTAATTAGTTAATCCACTCACCCTCACACCTCACCATGAGGACTCATCCTAACTCACTGGTTATAACTAATCTAAATAAGAAACCTTCTAAAAATGTTACCATAACCACCTCTAACTTATCCCTATAACCACTTCTTACTAGTTAGGACTAGATTAAATTTGGAAAACTTCTAAATTATCCCTATTTTATCCTAACTAACCCTATCCACCTCTAAACCCTCACACTCCACCTCTCTAAGTTATCTAGCCATAATTCCCCTAAATCCTCCACACCTAAGTTCAAAATAGAAGGTTTATCACTTTGTATATCACCCTAGCTCTTACTTCCTTAAAAATGTTGGATATTCCCTCAAACCAAGTGATCTATAAATACAAATATTTCTTCCTCTCTTTGGGACCATTCTCATTGTAGTCATTGACAGGTTGCTAAAAGGATTTTGTGCTATTTTCTAGGAACTTCCCTTTTTGGCCTACACTACACGAGGGGTTCTACTTAGTTGGTTGGGTATACATATTCAAATTGGTTAGGTTATATTGATGATAGGCGTTCCACTTCTAGATATCTTTTTTTTCTTGGTTCTTCTCCAGTTATTTGGGTGTGCAAAAAGCAACAGGATATTGCAGTTTCATCTTCAGAGGTAGAGTACAAGGCATCAGTTACAGTGAGTCAACAAATTCTTTGGCTTCAATAGTTATTGACAGAATTTGGATTCCCACATGATTCACCAATTGTACTTTTATGTGAAAGCCAAAGTGTAATTCACATTTCTCGCAACCCAGTTGAGCACCATCGAACCAAGCATATTGAGATACACATCCACTTCATTCTTCAACACATTCAGGATGGAGTTATTTTCTTGGAGTACATTCCTACTCAGAATCAGGTTGTAAACATCTTTATGAAGCCTGTTGCATCACCTCACTACCTTGAGTTGTGCGGAATGCTTGGGGTTTTGGAATTTTTTCTTGGGGGGTTTTCATGAGAACCTCTTCCTTCTTATTCTTCTTTCTATTTCCTTCTTTTGGTTCAAGATTTCTACATGGATATATTGTACATGAGTACCTCATCAAGCCTAGTTACCGGGACTCATACTTTGGACATGCCACTTCTATTTTGGCCCCTAGCTTCACTTGAGGGGGGGTGTTAGAGTAGGTATTTACCTTAGCTCATGTTCACCTAGGTACTTTATTTACCTTTATTTTATTTATCCTCACCCACTTATATGTGTGGATATTTCTTTTTATTTATTTAGATATTAGGGGGATATTATCTAGTTATTAGGTATAGTTCTTTCCTTGATCTATGGTATTGACTAGATCCTTGATGTCTAGTTCACTCCTAAATCTATGGTCTTAACTAGTTCTTTGATGACTATTTATTTCATTGATTCATGGCTTGATCTACGAACTTGACTATATCTTAGATTGTTATTACTTGTATATATAAGCAAGGCCCATTTTCATTGTATTTCATTGAGTTCCATAATAATATATGATATTTCTTCTCATTTGTTTGCAAAGCTTTATGGAAAGTTATTTTGGCAAATTACTTTCGTCTTATTGATCGTGATGTTTGATTAGAATCTGTGTTCTTGGATTGGTACGATCTGGTTATCATTCCTTTTAGAATAAGGCCACACATTTCTAGTTGGTGTTTTACATAGAGGTTGTATTTCCTATTGAATTCATGTTACCATCCCTACATATTGTGCACGTAGGTGGACTTTATGATGAGCAAGTTATTAAAGAGAACATTGACAAGCTAATGCAACTAGATGAGCCGCGTACCATTATGCGTTGGAGCCAAAAGACTGAGAAGGTAAGACAAAAGGCATGAAATGATAGGAACATTAAGAATAAGACATTTGCATTTGGAAATATGGTCTTTCTCTATGACTCCAAGTTTACGCACCACCTAGGAAAATTAAAAGTGCATTGGTTGGGACCTTTTGTGGTGAATAAGATACTTGAATCAGACGCTTGTCAGTTACAGACACTAGATGTAACTACTTTTACCAGTTACTTCAATGGGATTAGGCTAAAGCCCTACTATAAATAAGGCTTCTTGGTGTTTGTAATAAGGTAATATTTCCATTTAGATTATATTTCTCTTTAATTTTTTTACTTTCATTCATTGTATGTTTTTTCAATTTATTTTTGTTGTTGTAATAAGTGTGCTTACATGCAAGAATCTGATTACTATCTATTGGGTACATGTGTAGAGGACCGCGCATACTTTTAGTGTAGGGTGGAGTAGGAACAAGAAAAATAAATCTATTAATGTTGAGATTCAAGTGTAGATTGGCACGCAGGTACATTAAGGGACTTTGGTTGTTCTCTGAATGGTTGATACACATAGGAGAAATTTTTTACAGGTGTTTGGGATGAAGGTTCTATAATGAATATTTCTGAAATTGAAGATGACATGTGAAGAGCAGGTTCACACAATGTAACGTGAGGTAGGTAGCAGCATGGTGGACTATGTAGTATGAGGCGCAAAGGGTTATGTACTTAGGCACAAAGAGGCACGTGTAAGGAGGTTTATGGCTTGGGAATTAGTGGGGCATGCCAGAAGGTTACGATTGGGGTGTAGAAGAAAGCAACAAAAATCATGGAAACATTAGAAAAGTGTCATTAAAGCTGAAGTATAGTGGTAGGTAAAGATAAATTAATGCAGAAAAATTGGAAAAATATATAAAATAAGTTTGAGTGACTTTATTATTACTTTGCATGTTTGATTTTTTGAGCCTTAAAGAGAGAACGAGCATGAAGTGTGATTTCATATGAGAAGAGAATCTAACCAGATGAAATTGTTCATGACCACAGTGGAGCTCCTTTGGAGGAAGTTTGAGAACAAGAAAATAGTGTGTGAAGTGTAGGGTTTGAGAAGGAGGAATTATGGCTAGGAAAAGTAATTTCAGGGTTAAAGAAATAGAAAAAGGAAAGAATAAGTCATGAAAGGTGGATATGGCACCAAAGAGACAACATAGAGAAACTAGAAGGGGAAAGAAAAAGAATAAACTAGAAGTGGAGGTAAAATATGCACTAGAGGGAAGATTCTCTGAGATGTAATACCCTGAGGGTGTTATCATGGGGCTTTACTGAGAAACCAATGTAAAAAAGAGCAAGGTGAGTGATTATAATCACTGCACCAGCAAAAATAAAGATCATATTGAGAAGGAGATGGTAAAGAAGACAAATTTGAGAACCCAGGATGACAATTCGATTTATGATGATAACGGGTACAAGAACTTAGAAAAAGTTGGAGTCTTGCAAATATATGAGTTGTCATACTTTGGAAAAAAAGAAAAACTTTACCAGTGGATAATCTCTAGACTCCACGAGGAATTTTTCTACTTTGCAGGAAGGCAAGTGCGCATCGTCGAGCCTTTAATTAGGAAGCTTATAAGATTAAGGAGCTCGGGAAAAAATTGCCACTAATTTAGATGATTAAGTGGGTGTGGAGGCCACTTCTATGGAGCTGTCATATCAGAAATGAGGGCACACAATGGATATATCTAAGGTAACTGACCCTGTTATGAAAATTTTCATGCACCTCTTGACAAAATTTAATAACTAGGAGTGTTGGGGCTAAGTAAACAAAAGGTGGCTCCACATCTCCAAAAATATGTCAGAAAGTACTGTTTACAACCTAGCAAGATTCATAGCAAAAGGTATTGTTGAGGAAGTGCAAAAGGGTGAAAAAATTAGCTAGGAAGCTATCCTGTGCTCAATTGTGTTTGTAGAGATCAGAGTTCCAGATGGACCTAGGGATTAAATTTGGAAGTACCCACCAGAGAAAAATTCACTCACCGAAAGGTTTAAGAAGTATACTTGTGATGGAGCCATGGGTGGCACATACAAGCTGAGGTTGGAGTTATGGTACCAGAGGATATGTGATGACTTTGAACATGAGTGGCACATATCTAAGGAATTTCCTGCAATAGTGGATGGTGTGGCAGATTTTTTCAGTTTACCAACACTATTATATTGGGAGATTTTTGATGAATATTGGTAAATGGAGCCCATGGTGCATGCTCCCATATGCATTCATAACATGATACTTTTAGGCCTTTCTAAATAGGTTCTCTAATGCATGGAATCTGATATTTGATGCGGAAAAAGTTGATTGTGACTACCATACCCTCTGCAAAACATATGTGTATCCTAGTAAGTCTTCTTATATTGAGACCATGATATTAGATGATATCATCAATAATTCAATGACTTTGGTAATTGGAAAAGTGTGTGTGGCTAAGGTATATATCAACCTTAAGCCCAAACTGGTAAAGGGGAAGTATATTGAATATGAGTTAAAACTTCATGAAATGCTCTAGGGAAAACACACGGTTAACACCATGCAGAAGAATGAGCCCACTCCTCCTAGAATAGAAAAAGAAGAGTTTAAAGACAAAGAAGAGGAGATGGAGGATGTTGGTGCGCTAAATCATGGTGTGATAATATAGCCAACTATAGGAACTAAAAGGTCGTGAGAAGAGAGTTCGCTAAGGAAGAAAGAAGAGGAGGTGAGTACTGATCCTAAATTTTAGGAGATAACAAGAAATATTGAATGTGGCGCGACTGAGCAGGATGGTAGGAGAGTGTTAAGGAGAAGACCCAAACCATAGGGTGGTGGCATGGAGCCACTTAGGAGATCGTCAAGGAATTCTCTCGTTGATCCAATCCTAAAGAATAAGACAAGGAGAAGGTGCAAGATCGTCGTAAATGAGAGTGAGGAAGAAGACATATCAGATGAAGTTGCATGCAATACATGATCCTCACCCATTATTGATGTGGAAGGAGAGGAGGAGCCCAAGAAAGATGAAACCCAACATGATGTCTAGGGACCAAGAAATCATGAGGAGGAATACGCCACTAGAGGTGATGAAGAAAAGGAAAAGAGTGTAGAAGAACAATTGGGTGAACATGGGGGTGTGACTAGAGAAGGACCAATTTTAGGCACAGAAACACATATCCCCAAGGGAAAATGATCTGATAGAAAGAGGGAAGAATAATTTTTGGCAAGGTTGGACTTGGAGTATGTTAATGATCCTTCCAAAATCATCCGCAAAAGGTTCTAGAATACCCTCTCTCATGATCAAATGTATGTTTAGGAGATAATAGACCCAAAGGGAGGAAACATGCACATGAAGAAAATGTTGAGCTATAAAATCCAAACACACATGGATGAACCAAATTTTGATATCGGTGAGGATGCATGTGTAAGGTGCTAGATAAATAAGCCACCTCCAGTGACTCATATAACAGTGAATCCCACAAAGTTCACAAATGAACAGGCCATTAATGCTCTAACCAAGAGGGTAGTAGAAGTAGTGCAGATGAATATAGATAAGGGGGCCACCCTTAAAATATTGCTGGAGGACAAAAAGAATAAAGAAGAAGAGATCTAATGCCTGATAGAGGAGAGAGATAGAGAGGAGAAAAATGCAAGGGTTGTCCTAGACATGGTAGAAGAAATGGGAGAAGAGATCTTGGAAGCACACTTGCAGTATGAAGACAACGTTATTATCATGATTCCCTCCATATTAAACTACTTACTGTGATTTTTGCATTTAATATTAAAGGAGGAAACAAGTATGCAAGTGTCAATCTAGGAGGAGATAGTTGTAGAGAGGGAGAAGAATATAAGCTTATCCCGCACCAAATTGTAGGATATGATGCTTTGATGTAAACATTGAAAGGTGAGATGAAGAAGGTAGGATGGGTGATGGGTAACTACGAAGATCCTGAAAAAATCCTTAA
This sequence comes from Taxus chinensis, assembly GCA_019776745.2. Classification (NCBI taxonomy): domain Eukaryota; kingdom Viridiplantae; phylum Streptophyta; class Pinopsida; order Cupressales; family Taxaceae; genus Taxus; species Taxus chinensis. The sequence goes on along the minus strand of CM034148.1, from coordinate 648,844,748 downwards.
GGTGAGAATAATCTAGGAGGAGAATGAGGTACAAGAAGAAAAGAAAGATGAAGTGCTCGGTAGAGAAGAAAAATTGGCTACAGTTGCAAAAACATGCGACGTGCTTAAAGCAGCCACAAAGTCTCATGAGGATCAAATAAAGGATTTGAGAGTGTTGGTGGCACGAAGGTTGGATTTTATGGAAGGAATAGAATCAGGCCTAGCCTAGGTGATGCGGGAGCTGAAGCACAAGGTTTATGACATGAATCTAGAGGAAATGGAAAAAATAATTAGTACAATTCCATATATAAAAAAGAAGGGGCTGGGAGAATGGAATGAGTTGGAGATGATAATAAATAAAGAGTACCTTGAACTCATGCAACCAAATGAGGAGTAAGGCACGTTGGACATTCTTCCATTTAATTCATTCTTTCATTTTTGTATGGAAATTATTTATTCATTTATTCTTTGGATAGATAAGTTGAAAACCCCCATTGTCGAGGATGGAAATGTAATTAGTGTGGGGTAATGTTTTTTCTCTTAAATATAAGGAATCAAACCTCATCGCCAACTATCATCTAATCCAATATATCTTTCAAACAATATCCTAATATCAATTCATTTAGGATAACATATTCATATGAAAATAATAAAATTATACATGAGTTTGTTCTCTTAAATCTAAGGAGTCAAACCTCATCACCAATTATCATCTAATCTCACAAACCTCTCAAAAAATCTCCAAACAACAATCCTTAGAATATCTCTCTAATAGCCATATCTATTGTGAGTTATTTTTTCCATATCAAAATCAAAATCCGAATCAGATTGTTGGAGTACCCTGAAGGCCTACCTTAGAGGTTGCACATGTTAATGCGACACATGTGGAACCCGAAAAGATGAAGAGGAGAAACTTTTTGAATCAAAATTGAAAGAGAAGAAGAATTTTGATATGAGAACATTGGGTATTTTGAGTAATCATATGATGAATATCACGAGGAGTCCATGGATAACATAAACATTCACTCTTGTGTAATGTTCACCCACTCACAAGCATAGAAAGATCCATGTATTACTCTGTGGCCCAAGTAAAACACTAAAATACTCAAAATGTGACTCTACAAAAGAAACAAAAAAGATGATCACCATTGCAAACTTCCATGTAGTTAGTGAAGAAGAATCCTAAGACTACCTCAACCAAAGCCACATGTCCTTCTTCAGGTAAGTCTCTTTCCTCTCCCTTTATCAACCCGGTTTTCACTTATGTTTTTATTCCTAAGAATAAAATTCCTCAATTTTCTAGGATGTCATTGTTCCTGATGTATCTACCTCCTCATACTTTGACATCATTGACCATGTTAAGAAATCCAAAGTCCAAATTTCTAAGTTTTAGTATCTAAAAAAATCATCCCAAGAAATTTGATAAACTTATCTTGTTTATCAATGGAAGTTGTTTAAAGTCTGGTTCCATCAATTCCACTATGAAATAACCACTTATTTCTCCTAGTACCACTCATCATAAACTTCTTGTTTCAACATACTCCACTTCTGAGAAAGTGGAAGCCTTCTACCTCTCTTTGTTGATCAATGGGTATAAATTTAGCAGTTGTATCATTGAATCTGGTGCCTTTGATAATGTCATACCCGCTAAATTTTCCAAGGCTTTTAGTCTCACTCTCACCCACGATGTTGGACATTGTTACTCCATGGAGACCAAAGAAGTATTGTTAGGTTGGAAAAAATTGCTAAGTATCAATAAGATCGCGCGGAATAATGTTGTGTGAAAATGGGGTGTGTGAGCATGCACATAGGTTTGTTGAAGTGGCATGCACCCAGAAAGGTTAAACCTAGGACTTATCCGATTTTGCATACACAGGATAAAAATAGAAAAATCAGTTAGAGGTGTGGATCATGTACAGGATAAAAGAAAGAAGACTTAGTGGCCAAGTAAGAGCTATTTTTGGGATAAATCACATGTGGATTAGAGATCAAGGTTCATGCATATATCGAACTAATAATAGGATAGAATCAAAGTTTATTTATAGGATTGATCTATTATTAGACTAGTAGAAAAAGCATGCAACTATTCATGCATGACTATTTTGAGAATGTATGGGCGGTGAAGGGCAAGACCTCACTCGTATATATACTTGTTCTTCTTCATAGTTTTAGGTACCATGTATGAAACCCTTTCTGTAATAGAGTTATAGTGCTCTGGTATATTAGTGCGCAAGAATCTCTGGTGAATATTGTTCTGTATTCGACTTCTCATATGTAATCCTTTGGCTATTAATGGATAATTATGGATGGATTCTAGTGATTGATGTCTTTTATCATGGTAATTGTATGGTGAATTTGATTTTAGTTCTTATCTAATTTTTTATGTATCTAGTTTATGGTATAATGAATTTGATGGTTTGTAATTAATTATATAGACTGTTAATGGTTATTATAAACATACATTCTAATATATTGATAATCCTACACAAAGGAAGGACCTAGTAGCTTTGCATTTTTTGGGTGTGAGCGTTCAAATCCATCTGAATGAAGTGCTAACACACATAACATATTTAAGTGGTAAAACAATACTACAAGTACCCCTCATTGGATAGGTCAAAGACACTCTAGCATTTGTGGATTTTCCTAACATGAAATCAAGATGAACATACTTATGGAATACATTCCACCATCACATGGGATGTTTTATAATCAAATTTTTTGTCACGATTTTTGTGGAGACATCCAGATGGATTGGTCATAGCCCACCATACCAGTCAATGGTAAAATGAAGAATTTTCTTCCTATAAGAAAGATGGGATACACTATTCAAATAGAAGATGACGCAAGGGAAGAAATTTTGTATTAATATTTGAGATACGATAACTATGTCATAACTTCATAGGAAGATGTTGAGTTTCCCATAGTGATGGAGTAATCATGTTTGATTGAGATAGTTAAGAAACAACATGATGATTTAATGGACCCAAAATTTGGCAGTGTGCACTTCTTGTTAAGCATGGATTTAGGCTCTCTACTTGGTGATGATGAAGATAATGGATATTGTGACTTATCACAAAAATCCTTTAGATGATAATACTTAAGTAATGTGGACCATGAAGAAAAAGTGATATCAAATGACTTCTTGGAATATGAACCACATGTTTCCAATCATCTTCTCAATATCTAGCATGAAGACTTACCCAATGAATATGATTGTCAATATGAGTCTTTCTCTTTTCCGTTTGGAGAAGAGGACCTTCTCAATGAATAATGTATAGATAAGAAGGGACTTGAATCTAACAATGATGATTCCACTTAATAAGAAGATACATCCATCAAGGGGATGGTTGTTACAACCCAAAAAGGTCATAAGGAAAGTGATTATATCCATATTTCATCCCCAACCTTGTTTTCATTCTCCTTTCAAGAAGATGGTGTACCATGTGACTTACATCATAGCAAGATATAATTCAGAAATGAGTTGGTGTGTGTAAAGGAGAACCATTTGGAGTAGCATGTAAACATGAGACACCAAGAAGCTTTTTATGGTGTTGAAAATATCAAAATAATTTTTGAGAACCAACACATAGAGATGATGGTCATGTGGATCATGAAAAGAAAAGAACAAATTCCCATTATAAAGCATATGCCTAGTTGTGAATGTATACAACCTGGTATGATCAAGAACCAACCATTTGATAGTGGACAAATGAAAAAAAGAAAAAGAAATTAGAAGTAGGGATGTATCTAAAAATGGATGAGCAACTAGAAATGTAATTTCAAGTAGTGAATACAATGATCTATCCAAGCAGATCCCCACTCACAAGAGGATTTATGTCAACTTTCTTAAGAAGAAACATGCAACTTTCTCTTTCTCATGTATATGGATATCTCTAGCAACACCTGTCTTCCCCAAGAAGTTGAGATAGGGGTCTTACTTTAATGAACCAGTAAAAGGGTTTGTAGAACAAATTCATTTGGAGCTACCCATGTACGAGTAACATTCAGAGAAAAACATATTAATATAATGAATGTGGATTGTCACCCGTATGTACCATAGGTGATTTATGTTTTTTTCCCTTTCCTATTGTGTTTTGTGTGTTTTTTACTTTCATATGTGTTTCCTTCCCATTATGTGTAGGTGTTCAATAAAAGAGCTTTCAAAAATCACGCTCTTCCTTGTGTGTCATGAGAAACTCTATCCCCCAATGGATAAGGCACTAGTCAACCTAATTTCATGTGTTCTTACTTGCCTCATTTGTATTAGTGTCCAACCCAAAACAAATCCCTGAGTACAAGCTAAATGTTGTCATGTAAAATATCCCCACATTTTACTTGATAACCCCATGAATTTTTTACCTCTTTTCAGTCAAACCAGTCAAAATTACCAAATTGCCTCTTTTTAAAGGCCAATTTCTAAGAAAGGTTTCAAGAGCATTAAAGTTTTTCAAGAGCCTATATCGTATTCAATAGAAAGGCCTCATATTTTTCTCCTGTGATAGTATGCTTTAGAATATATTTTGTGAGCTTTAGAATATATTTTGTGAGCTTCAGAATTTTCTTCTAAGTGTTGATCAAAGAACACTTGACAAAAAGCACACAAGAAGTCCACGCATGGGAAAGTTAGGTCATATTCAAAGGCATGAATGGATAGGGAGAACACGCTGTGTGGAGCAAGAAGTTCAGCTTTTAGGACTTAGCCATTTTCACTCATGAAGGTCTATTTTTAGAGATGGCGTGTAGAGCACACAAACGAGGCAGAGACGTGCGCACCACACATTGGCTATTTTTGGAGGATCGGATACAAAGCACTTTGCATGGATACAGGCTAGGAATATGATTACTCACTGTAGTTAACTACAAGAAGTCTATAGTTAGCACACTTGCATGTGGGGATATGCTTGTAAATGGCGCATGGCTATTAATAGCATGCGACCTATTTTTGGAATGGATAAGTGGTGAAGGGAAATCCCCCACCCTTATATATATGTAGTGAACTGCGTAGTAGATATACATGTATGATGGTGAATATACAGACATAGAGAGAGTGGGATATGTATGTATGCACGTGTGCAAGACTGGATTACTGAATCAGATATGTGCACACATAGGCATAGATTTCCATTACTGTAAGAAGCTTCCATGTAATTTTTATCTTTAATATATGGAGGATATTGGCCGAACCTGAGTGTTATTCTTGTGTGTAATTGGATATTACATGTACTTAATTTCCATCATGATCATTGTTTAAAGTCTATTCTCCCTTAGATATAGATCTGGCATGCTCTATAGAATGATGTGTTAGTAATGGAACTACATGTGTTAAGTCTTCATCATGCTAACACCCTGTAACAAAAACCCTAAAGAGGGACCTGGTACCTTTGCACGTGCTTCGGGTGAGCTCTCAGTCTAGGCTGAGTGATGTGTCAGCGCATCTAGGGTGTTATTGGTTTGTAACTGAATTCTAGGCTGCATCATTGGTTCTATTTCCAAGACCTCTTTTTCAGTTGTTTTTAGGATGGTTCATGATGAAGACATGTACCGGTTAACCTCTAGCAAGTATTGAGGAGTGGATACACAATCTAGAGGAAGAATACGCACAGTGGTTCAACACTGGATCTAAGTTTAACACACACTATGGGTGGAAAAAAATCTTGTATGACAGTTTATATGAGAGCTTTTTCACTATCTTTCCAAGTAGAATAGTACGAGTGGATGATTTCTTATGCATCTAAGTGGAATTGGAGGTATCACGCACTTGTCTGGAAACAGGAATAATTCCAGATGCCCTTTATGATGCTGATCTAATTTGGACTTGTGCTATGGATACATGTTTCCATGGTGTCTTAAACAGTTATATCTTGGAATACTCAATTTCCACGTATTTGTGTCCTAGAGGTAGCTGAATTCCAATTTTTGGTATCCAAGGGACCTTACCTACAAGGCATTCCACTGGCAATCAAGATCCTAATGGTAACTTTGAATCTGGAGAGTAAACCAATGGCTAACTAAACCTCACCATGTGCGGGGTAGGAGCAGGTTTGGTGAAAGATGGCAGACCTAGCGGCAGAAAGGCAGAGAGAAGAAAGGTGGATTAAGTATAATGAGGTGCATGAGAGGGAGATAGAGAAGTAACGTAACATTGTAGAGAGTATGGCAGTTGAGGAGAGAGATGGCTCATGAAGGATTTGAAGCTCATGTAGAAGACATGGAGCCAGAGCATCAGGAACTCCCCCATCTTGGAAAGCATGACAGGGATCCTTCCTTGGCCTCACAAAGAAGCACAACAGCAGAGACTACCTGGGCCATGAGTGCATCTAAATCCACCTGGTAACCTTGCCCTTGCATTTGGTTTTTCAAGTATCTAGTACAACAAGTAGTCAACAAGCTAGTTCAAGTAGTGGGAGAGTAGGAGTGAGTCTTATAAAAAGTACAATGATGGTAGCACAAATGGCTTCATTGTTATATGGGAGTACCTTTTCAGGTGTATCATCATAGCACAGAATACAAGTGCAGCCAATTTTTGGATTAACTTCTGGGAAGTAACTACTTCACAGACTATCAGGGTACAGTTCAATTCTACTATTGGGACATAGGGAAGTACATCTTCTGGTCCTGACCCCAACTACAGGTTTTAGGATCAGGAGGCATAGGTAGCTCTAGTTTAGGTGGATCTGGAGGTTCTAGAGGTAAGGGAAACACAGGAGGTTCTTGGATCAGGTGGGCAAGGTCCACACCAACCCCAAAATATTTACATGGAAATGTCTCTTCATCTTCCAGAGTATAGGGGCATAGAAGATGCTGCTGAACATGTGCATATGTGTGAAATATTGTGGCACGTAAAAGGAATCACAACTTCTAAGCTGTAAGGAAAGCCAATTTGCTACTATGTTATAAGGGACGTGCACACAACTGGTACATAAAGTTTGACCCTGATCAGACTTGCGTAGATTATACAGCTTTAAAGGATGCATTCCTTAAAGAGTTTCATATCCCTGAGTTTGAGTAGAAGAGTATAAGTGCACTCAAGGATATAAAGCAAGGCACTACTGAAAGTGTTAGAGAGTATGATGCATAGTTTAAAACATTTTATCAAAGCTTTCTTATGACATACACGCAAGCCAACATGCACAATGGTTCGTTGGGGGCTTGATTACCCCTTTTAGGAGGGCATTATCACATAAGACATACACTGATCCACATGAAGCACTTGAAGCAGCCTTGCATGCTGAGGCTAGTTGGAAGCATAGATACTAGGGTGAGCCCATTTTTAGAAGTACAAATAACAGCTATGGAAAAATAGTTGGAGAAACTATCAGCAAATTCAACACATGAGACGTGCACAGGGATTTGGTGCACAGATTGTGAAGTAGAAGGTCACACAAAGGATAGTTTTCCTTGCAGAACAGTACACTCATTGCTAATGGATTGTGAAATATGCCATTTAAACCATGATGCTAGCCACTACCCATTATTACAACGATGCAGTGATAAGGAAGAACGTTTCAAGCTACTGTAAAATCTGTAGGTCCACGACTCATGACATGAAAGATTGTTGGCTGATTGGACAGATCCATGAATGCTATAGATATTGGTGTATGGGTAGATAGACAAGTTTTAGATAAATCTAAGGGAAAGAATGAGCATCAAGACTGGGATCACAATCAAGGCACGCTATGATCAGGAATGAAGGGCAGTTTTGAAGGCATCATGGCAAGAGGTCAAGGATACCACGGTGGATTCAGAGGACGAGGCCGTGGTGGTGGAAGAAGTGAGTTCCCTCATGGAACATGTTATACATGTGGATCTCCTGACCACTATAGGCATGAATGTCCTCAGAATATTACATGTTATTTCTGTGGAAAGAACCATAGCTATGAGGAGTGCCCGAAATTATATGAGCATCTGAGTAAGTAACATAAACAAGAAAACAAAGGTGCAAGGATGGTTAGGATACAATGTACGTTGTTGAAAATCAATGGATGCCTAAGTTGGAGGAGGAATCAGGGGCAACTACAAGTGAAGATCATGACCCGTGCTGAGGTGGCACGCACCAGGGAAGCATTGCAGCAGAAACCTACCATCACCAAAGAAGAAGTTCTTCATGTACAGTACCCAGATCCTGCCTATCAGAAGGAGGTTTATCAGGAAACCATGGAAGTTTCTAAGGAATCTTCAGGGTGAGATACAATACTTAAAGGAGAAAAATAAAGCATCAGAGATGGTCCAAACTGATATAGATGACTTGAGAGAAGTGTGTAAAATGTTGTGCCAGGAAAAACATCATTCCACTGTTAGGGAGTTGGTTAAAAGGAAACACTCCGTGCAAGTACTTGAGACTGATGGTAGATCCTACATGTGAATCTTCCCCCTCATAGCTTGGATTATGACAAGGAAATCAATCCTAAATGTTGTTGTGGATGGATGGATATTGAGTAATATACTGATTGATATATGTGCACGAAAGTCAATGTTCTTACCTTGGATGCATGGGTACAAATGGGAAGACCCCCATTACAGCCATCCTCTAATGTATTATTCATGGCTAATTGACTAAGGCCACTCCCATCAGAGTTTTGAAGGATGCATCCATTACCATACAAGGAGCCAAGTTCACTGGAGACTTTGAAGTTTTAGCGCTAGGCAGAGTCAAATAGCTTCCCAGCTCTATTGGGGTGTCCTTGGTGTTATGCAAATAATGTTGATCTTGGTTCAACAAGGGCTATATCAGTTTTGAAAAACAAAGAGGAAAGAGTTATTATCCCTTTAACAGATGGAAAATTTGCGCCCTATGTTGAGCCCTTAAGTGAAGAAGATTTGAATAGGATTTATGTATGCGCCATCCGAGATCCAGAGATGATTGAACCAACCAAAGAAGGACTAATTCAGTGGGAGGATGCATAGTCTATTAGTGATACTACAAGTGTTGCTTGTGATAATTGGGCTCACAACACTTATGAGTTGGTAGGGTGTGAAGTAAAGAGCATATTCCCTCAAGGCACAAAACCACGTTATGTCAGGAGGATAGGTAACAACTTGGTACCTTGTTACATAAGAGAAGGGGATCCCATGGTATTCCTGCATGCCATGGAAGAAAAGTGGATAGACCCACTGGAAAGAAGAAATATGCTAGCATATACACTACGTGGGACAACAACACGTTGGTGGGTGGTCCACAGGGATAATCTTGTCGGATGGAATGAAATTAGGATTGCTCTTACTACTAGGTTCTTCAGGAGCAATGCACCTACTCAAATAATTACTTATCATGGTAATCATCCTGTTCAGCACCACATTCAGAAGTGTGAGAGACTCTGGATAGAAGGGTAGGAAGCTTTACCACCTTCACTATGGGTGCACAAGTTTTATTCCACTTTACAAGGTTGCACGCGTGCTTGGTATGTATATGCAGAACTCCATAGAGAAACTAGAAATTGGTAGAATTTAATTACAGGAATGGCCCAGACATTTGACTTCTTCTCTATAAATCCTCTGGTAGAAGAAGCATTGAAAGTTATCAAGCGCTTAACTATGGGGGATAGTGCCAAGGATGAAGAACTCCTTTAGGATTTATTAGATAAATAAGACTCAGGAGTGCATCTTGATGAAGAACCAGAGGCCGATGCAACATTACTTCAACGCACTTTCCTTGAGAAAGAGAAAGGAAAAATAGTCTACTTAGTGGATGATGAAGAAGTAGATAACCTAGATGTAAACCATTCAACAGGGAGGCGTGAGGTATTGGACAGTGCGGATAAGACCACGCGTGCCTATCATGAACCGATGAAGACAAAGCGGGTGAATATTGGAACAGATACTGAGCCTAAGGAAGCCATAATTGGAGACTATTGGTTAGACTCTGAAGTGGAAAAAATCATAGAGTTACTAAGGGATTACCAGGACTTGTTTCCTAGGGGGTACCATGAACTTAAAGGCATGCATGAATCATTAGGGGAGATGAAGATAAAGCTTAAAGAGGGTGCGCACCCAATTAGAAAGAGACCTTACAGAATGAACCCCAATTTGTGTGAAAAGGTCAAAGAAGAGATTGATAACATGTTGAAGTCTAGGATTATCAAGCCCCTTGATGAGTCAGAATGGGTTAGTCCAATGGTGATCAGTATCAAGAAGGATGGATGGATTAGGATATGCATGGACTATAGGGAGCTGAATGCTTGCATGTGTAACTGATCCATTTCCTATGCCATTCACTGAGGAAATACTAGAAGGGGTTGTAGGGTGTGAAATCTATTCATTTACAGATGGGTTCTCTGGGTATCATCAGGTTTAGATTTCCTAGGAGGATCAAGAAAAGACTACGTTTACTACTGAATGGGGTAGCTTTTCCTATACTGTAATGCCTTTCGGTCTGAAAAATGTGCCTGCTGTATTTTCATGCATAGTTGTCCAAGCATTCAAGGAATTTATTCACAACTTCTTACAGGTATATTTAGATGATTGGATGGTGTATGGATTAGTTAAGGATCACTATGACAATCTGCACTTAATGTTTGAATGGTGTAGATAGTTGAGTATCTCTTTGAACATCAAGAAGTGCATATTTTCTACACCATTTGGGATACTTTTAGGACACATAATCTGCAAGGAGGGTTTTGTTGGTTGATCCAGCAAAGGTTGCAGTCATTATAGGCCTAAGGGAGCCTACCAGTCAAAGTGAGGTGCGTGTCAGATTTTTGGGTCATACAGGATATTACAGAAAGTTTATCAAAGGCTATGCCAAAGTTTCCACACCATTAGAAGAGTTACTGAAAGGGAAAGGTACATTCTACTGGGGAGAACAACAGCAACGTGCATTCGAGACATTAAAGGAGAAACTTACTACCACGCCTATTCTATGTTTTCCTTCATGGGAAAAACCATTTCATGTACATGTTGATGCCTCTGGCATGGCCATTGGCGTGGTGTTGGCTCAACCTGGAGAAGGTATTGTAGATCATCCTATCTATTTTTGCTAGTAGAAAGATGACTCCTGTAGAACAAAATTACACAACTACAGAGTGTGAAGCTTTGTCAATGATCTATGCACTGCATAAATTCTGCACCAGTACCTACTAGCTACACCATTCATCTTTTATATAGATCACATGGCATTGAATTATTTGGTAAATAAACCTATTTTACAAGGGTGCATATGTCGATGGGTGCTCTTATTTCAAGAATTTGATTTCACAGTTGTGGTAAAACCAGGAAAAATTAATTCTAGACCAAACCATCTATCAAGAATACAGTCAGGAGAAGAAGCACAGGCAATTGAGGATACCATGCCAGATGCACAGTTATACAGGTTACAACATGTGCCATCAGAACTAGAGGACATTGTTGTCTTTCTACGAACAGGGATGACACCAGAAGGAATGAAATCCTTGGAGAAGAAACAACTTGCTATACATGCTGCACCTTATATGTTAATCAGTGGTGACTTGTAAAAATTGGGCTGAGATGAGGTATTGCGCCATTGTGTATTGGAACATGAGTGCATAGATATTATGGAAGAAGCTCATGGTGGTATTGCAGGTGGCCACTATGTCGGTGATGCCACAACGTGCAAGATTCTACTTGATGGATTATGGTGGGAGACCCTATATAAAGATTGTAAGGAATTTTGTAAGGCATGTGATCATTGTCAACATCTTGGAAAACTAGGTCAATGAGATGAAATGCCTCTGAGACCTATTACTAGTGCAGAACCATTTGAGAAATGGGCTATAGATTTTGTGGGTCCTATTTCACCAGCTGCGCAGAACTGGATCATGCTACATTATAACTTGCACAGACTATCTGACAAGGTGGGCTAGAAGCAACACCTACAAAGGACTATATGGTGGCTACAACAACCTAGTTTCTATGGGAACATATTATTACAAGGTATGGATGTCCTTTGAGTTTGACCAGTGATAGGGGCACACATTTTCTTAATGAGACAATCAATAATTTTATTGGATGAGTTCATGATTGCACACCATAAGACTACACCCTATCATCCTCAGGAAAATGGAACTATTGAGGCTTTCAACAAAATTTTGAGCCAGACATTGACAAAAATTTGTGATGTTGGAAGAAAGGATTGGGATGATAAAGTATCTATAGTACTTTGGGCATATCAAACAACATATAAAAGGTTGAACAAAGCCACACCATTTCAGTTAGTGTTTGGCACTGAAGCAGTTCTTCCTATGGAATTTATGTTACCTTCTTTGCATATTGTGTGCGCTGGAGGTCTAGCTGATGAGCAAGATTTAGAAGAACGGATTGAAAAGATAATTAAGCTATGGATGAGCGATGAGCCATAGCACGTTGGATTCAGAAGCAAGAAAAGGCCAGGTAGAAATCATGACATGACAGAAACATAAGGGATAAGAAGCTTGAGATTGGAAAAATGGTGCTTCTCTATGACTCTAAGTTCTTGCACCATCCAAGAAAAATTAAGGTACATTGGTTGGGGCCGTATGTTATCACTTACATCCTTGAAATAGGCACTTTCCAGTTAGAAGCACTTGATGGAACATGGCTACCTGGTTACTTCAACGGGAGTAGGCTGAAGCCCTACTATAAATAAGTCTTCTTGGTGTTTGTAATAAGGCAGTATTGCCATTTAGATTAGGTTTTCAATTATGTATTTCCTTAATGTATTTCCTTCCTAGTCGCTATGCTTTGTCAATTTAGTTATTGTTCTTGTGTAATAAGCACGCTTGTGCACGCATGAAGCTAATTACTATATGAAGCATGTTTATGTGCAGAGGACTGCACATACTTTTAGTGTGGGGTGGTTGTCAATATCCTAGGTACAAGATTGTGGGAATTGAAAGGTGAAAGGAATAAGCTACTACAGGTGCTTTTCAAGTCAAAGGATTACTTCTAAAAAGTGACCAAAGATGGAGATGAATGAAGGGACAGTATAACGCGAGGTAAGCAGAGGCCATAACAACTACCAGTGGAAGGTGCAGTGACAAGGTACTCAGGTGCAAGGAAGTGTGCTAAAGAGAAGTATGTGACCAAAGGGTAGGAAGGTGTGCTAGAAGGTTATAGCTAGGGTGCGAAGATGTACCACATGGAAAGAATGGAATTGGTCAATTAATGAGAGGATATTGGGTAGGTGAAGGAGCAATAAATGCATCAAAAATTTAAAATCTATATAAGGATGGGATATGCGAGTTCATTTTTACCATTGTGATTAAGAGTATTTGAAAAAGAGCTAAGTGCGAAGAGCTAAGTGATTGAATTGAGGTGTGAAAGGTGTGTAGCTAGTCATGACAAAGAGATCTGTGCATAGAAAGAGCTTGCATCCCCGGTGGTGAAGGGTTTGAGAAAAGCAAGGTGATGGAGAGGAGCGAGGGCACATGATTTCACCTAGGGCATGCTGAATTGAGATAGGGTTTGATTCACACATTACAGAATTCAAGAGGTGAGTATTTACAAAGGATTGCAAGGTGCAAATGACACCAAGAAAGTAGTTGTAGCAGGAGTGAAGGGAAAGAAGAAGGTGGTCGTAGAAGAAGAGGAGATGGCTCCTGAAAGAAATTTTTCTGAAATGCAATATCCAGAGGGGGTCATCGTAGGCCAGGAGTGGGATTCTCACATAAGGAGAAGTAAGGTGAGTGAGTACAACCACCGTACCACAGAGAATAAGAAGGATCTTGATGCCTTGCTGAACACAAAGATGAATAAATGCATGGTGGAAGACATGCCAGTGTATGACGATGCTGGTGAGAAGATCTTGAAGAAGATTGGAGTTTACCAGCTATACGAGCTCCCTTACTTTGGGAAATATGAGCCCTTGTACCAGTGGCTCATGAGCAGAGTGCATGAATATTTTTTCTACTTTGCAAGATGACATAGAGCCATAATTTCAGCTGTGCTAATCTCCATGGTAACAGGATTGAAGGGAACAAGAGAAGATTTGAAGAATGATTTAATAGAAAAGGTGCAATCTTGGAGACCAGAAAGGAGCTAGGGTACACAAAGGGTCCACATGGCATGGACATAGATAAACTGAAGAAGTATCTAGTTGTGCAAGCAACCACACATCTTGTTACAAAGTTAAATGACCAGGAAAGGTGGTCACAAGTGAATACCATGTGGCTGCACGTTGCTAAAAATATGTCTAAAGGGGTAGTCTACAACATTTTAGGTTACATTGTAGAAACTATCGTTTAAGAAGTGCACGCACAGGAGGAAAGATCAACTTTGGATCTGTTCTATTTCATTGGTGTTCATGGAGATCGGAGTACCTGATGGACCAAAAGAGAAGATATGGGAGTATCCCATGGAGCATAAGTCACCGATGGAGTGGTTCAAAAATACCTATGTGAAGGATCCATGACAAAACTAGTCAAGAAAAGGGCTTAGAAGTGGTGTGATAGGCTCTACGCGGCCTTTGAAGAAGAATGGTGCATCCCCAAGGAATTTCCTTCAGTGGTTGGAAAGGTAGTTCAATTCACTATATACCAGCACTTTTTCATAGCATGGTTCACCATGAGGGATGGAGCATGGAGCCCTTGGTGTAAGTTACCATATGCCTTCATAACAAGGTACTTCCAGGCATCAGTACATAGGTTCTCAGATGCGTGATGCCTAACATTCAATGCGGACAAGGTAGATTGTGACTACCACATGCTAAGGAAGAAATATGTGTATCCAGGACGGGGTACATATATTGAAAGGCTCATTTCAGATGTATTGAGCATTAAACCAATAAGTTTGGTTGTGGGAGATGTTGGAGCAGCACTGGTGTACCTTCAACTGAAGCCCAAGTTGGAGAATAACAAGTACGTGGAGAATGAGTTTGCACTCCCAGGGCCGCCAAAGGGTAAGCATACCATGGAGAACATTCCAGTACCTAAGCCCACAGAGATCCAATTGAAGTAGAGGATGAGGAGGATGAGCACAAAGATAGTGGTGGTTTGGAACATAGAGGCACAAAGACATCCTACGAATAAGGATGAAGATGAGCACAAACTACACCACCTCATCCACAAGAGGGGGATGATGAGGAATTGGATGTAGTCCAAGGAGAGCACCAATTTAAGAGAGTGTTCAGGAGAACAAGGACCCAAGGTGCTACTCCTAAAATAGTGCACAGATCACCTAGACTCTCTCCACAGAAGGAGACAACCGCGAAAAGGAGAAGGAAACTAAAATTGAATGAGGAAGCGGAAGAGTCAGAGGAAAGTGTGCCTAATTCTCCTACACCTCTAGAGAACATAGAAGACAAAAAGATGAAGAAATGAAGGAAGGAAAGAGGAGGAAAAGGGAACAGATGAGACAACTACAGAGACTGCTCAGGACATGGAAACACAAGTTCCAAATATGGAAGCTCAAGTTCCTAAGTAGCCTAGGTCAAGAAGAACAAGTGGGGAGCACATTCCACCAGCCATGGGTTATGCTGAGGACAGAGGTAAAATTTTATGCGCCCATTTCCAGAGCACACTGACACAAAAGGAGTTATATGGCTGGGAATTAATGGATGAAGATATGGCTACAATGCACACAAGGAAGCAATTATCATGGTCGATGCACACACACATGGATGAACCAGATTTTGATGTGTGTGAGGAGTCATGCGTGTCGAGGAGGTTGAAAAAGACACCTCAGGATAGACACATAATAGTAAATCCTACTGTTATGTCAGATGAATAGGTGAACAATGCATTGGTAAAAGTCTCAAAAGAGGTGGCAAGGTGGAATATGGACAAGGCTGCCACAATTAGGGTGCTAA
This sequence comes from Taxus chinensis, assembly GCA_019776745.2. NCBI lineage: Eukaryota > Viridiplantae > Streptophyta > Pinopsida > Cupressales > Taxaceae > Taxus > Taxus chinensis. Next base: position 648,829,033 of record CM034148.1, on the reverse strand, counting down.
GGGAGGAAATAAAAAACTAAGGATGAGGAGATAGTGTGCCTAACGCAGGAAAGGGACTTAGCACAGAAGAAGAACTCTGTATTTATCAGCATCACAGAGGAAATTGGTGATAATTTCATAATATCTAGGCCACACTTAGAGCTAAAGGTACCAAATATGTTTCCTTCGGCAATACACTATAGGATGTACATTGGTAGACCTAGTGCTTGAAGATGAACCTCTATGCATGTCAGCGCCAAAGGATCCAACATTAAGATGCAAATTGATTAAAATGGTTGGGTGATGCGAAAGATTTCATCATATGAGGGACTGTTGCAAGCGCTGTGGGAAAAACTAATGAAGGGAGACCAAGCCTTGAACATCTGTACAGCTCCAGAGGCACTCATCAACATAAAAAACCCTGAAGGAGAACAATGAGGTCCAAAAAGTGATGAAGGATGACACATTGGGTCGCACATAAATATTAGCAATGGTTAAACAAAAGCATGAGGCCCTAACAGTAGCCCAAGAACCACACAAAAATTGGCTAGAGGAGCTTGGAAAGCTCATTACGCAAAAGATGTATTTTCTAGAGGGAAGGATGACTACCAATGTCCAACATTGTGTTGGTCTTGCGGAATGAGAAAGGAGATATTGTGAAGGATGAACTGGAGTCCATTACTATGGAAATTTCAGAAAAAGTAGAGGAAAGCACTCATTGAGTGGAAGACCTTGGAGGCCGAGATATAGCAGGAATATCCTAAATTAATTTTTCAGGTTGTAGAAGAAGAAACTACAGGTTAAAAAAATTATTTCATTCATCCAAATTCTTTCTATTCTTTTATTCTTTGATTCGTTTTGGAGACAACCATTTTTGGGCTGACAATGAAATTAGTGTGGGGTAATGTTGATCAAATAAAACTTGATAGAAATCCCACAAGAAGTCCGTGTGGGAAAGCATGTCATATTTAAAGGTGTGAATGGATAGGGATAACACACACGTGGAGCAGAAGTTCATCTTTCGGGACTTAGCTATTTTTGCTCATGAAGGTCTATTTTTAGAGATGGCATGTAGAGCAAAAAAATGAGGCAGAGACGTGCAGGCCATGCATTGGATATTTTTGGAGGATCATATACGAAGCGCTTTACATGGACATAGGTTGGAAATAGATCTACTACTATTAGTTAACTACCAGAAGTCTATAGTTATCACACTTGCATGTGGGGCTATGCTTGTAAACAGTGCGTGGCTATTAATAGCATGTGACCTATTTTGGGAATAGATAAGTGATGAAGGGAAAGTCCCCTACCCTTATATAGTATGTAGTAAACTACGTAGTAGATATACATGTATGATGGTGAATATACAGACACAGAGAGAGTGAGATATGCATGTATACATGTGTGCAAGACTGTATTAATGAATCTGAACTGTGCACATACTAGGCATAGATTGCCATTATTGTAATGAAGCTTCCATATACTTATTATATTTAATATAATGGAGGATATTTTCTGAACCTGAGTGTTATTCTTATGTGTAATTGGATATTTCATGTACTTAATTCCATCATGATTATTGTTTAAATTCTATTATCCCTTAGGGATAGATCTGGCATGCTCTGTAGAATGATGTGTTAGTAATGGAACTGCATGTGCTAAGTCTTCATTATGCTAACACCCTACAACAACAACCCTAAAGAGGGAATTGGTACCTTTTCTTGCTTCAGGTGAGCACTCAGTTCAGGCTAAATGATGTGCCAACACATCTAGGGTGTTACTGGTAAATTCTAGGATGCATCACCAAGGGAAATATTTCTCTCTAAGTGCTTTTTGGAGAAATTGAGCATGTGAGTACCATAGAAGGGTCAACTTTTGGTAAAGGTTTCAAGAACTTTAGATAGTGTTGGGAGCTCAAATCCTATTCATCAGAAATATTATATGATCTACTACATAATGGAATATGTAATACAAGGTTTTAGGAGCATAAAAAGAAGAAACCTTCCCAACACTGTAGCATGGTAGCCTTTTTGGACAAGGAATTTTCACTGAATTTTTTATGCCTCAATCAAAGTAGGGATCCTAAAAAGGGCCAATTTGAAACACATTGAACCCCCTTCATGACCTAAGTGATGGTTTGGTTCATACTTGTTCCAAACTCTTTTGGAAGTTCACCTCACTAACGCACCTTCCTAGGAAAAAGTGGTGATATGAGAAAAAAATCATAAAGGATTCAATTTAAGAGTTTCTAAATTCTCTCATTAGATTATTTGGCTTGTTTCCAATCAAATCATAAATTATATGGCCTGAAATGGACCCCAGGGTAAAAAGTGCACTTCGTGTTCTAATTTTACGTTGTGTTGATGATGTCATCAAGTGTGATTGGTGCACTTTGGGAGCTTGATAGCCTTTTAGAGGTGAAATTCCCTTTTCATTCTCCACCCTTAAAAATTGCACCTCACTCTCACTGGTGGAAACAAAAAGATAAAAAAGTAATGGAAAAATAGGCATATGAAGAGATTTTTTTCATGTTGATCCCATTTTCTCCACCCTAGGTGCATTTTTGGAGTTCATGTGCATTAAGGCACACTTTGGAGATGAAATTTCACCACAAAGTTCCACCTAATCCTGGTGGAGGCACATTTTTTAGGTAGAGAATGCAAAGTTGGTGCACATTCCACTTTGCATTTGCATAACCAAATATCCACCTTCACTTAAGTCATTTTTTTTTGAAACCTAGTTTTCCCTCAAAAAACACTTCAACTTGAAATTATAAAAAATTACATGGAGAACATCGTGAAAAAAAAATTCTCCATAGAAGCCATAAAATCCAGCTTGGATGCTCTAGCTATCTCAAACAACTTTTGCTCATTGTCGGTGGTCTCGTAGTCGAAAAATCTCGAAACTTTGCCAAAGTGCTCCATTTAAAAATGAATGATATATAACTTGGGGGATATCATGGCATGAATTATTTTTTATTTAAGGAATAATTTTCCAGACAAGAACTCCATTTTTCCTAAGAACAACTGAATTTTGTTTTTGCATTTTCTTGATGACTCAGCAAGCCAAATTGCCTGAAAGTTGGAGAAAATATTCCTTATTAAATAGGATTTCATTTGAGCCATTTCTTGCATGATGAGGTGGATTGTTTTTTTAGATAGGGAGGACTAATTTTTATCTCAGTATTCTTCCCTCTTCAAATTTATTTGCATTTTCACGGTGACTTAATGATCCAAATTCCCTAAATTTTGGAACAAATGTTCCTCATAAAATAATATTTAACTTGAGCCATTGGTTACATGATGAGGTGGAATAATTTTAGAGATATGGAGGACTTATTTTTCTCTCATTATTATTCCCACTTCATTGAATTTATCACTTTCTCGTTGATTCAGATGAGAGAATTTTCTAAAAATTAGAGCATCTCTTCCTTTTTGCCATAATATTTCAAATGAATCCATTCTCAACATCTTTAACTTCACAAACTATCTCAAAAATAGGAGTAGATTCCTTATAAAGACCTTCATCTAACACAACAGCCCTACTGATAATTACTTTTTGAGTTTGAGGATCATATAAATGTACACGAGTTTCCCTATGTACTCGAATTTCTGAGGGAGTGTCGAGACAATTGAAATGTGTAAGATGAGATGAGAATGGGATAGGTATATGTGGAAAAAATGTGGATGATAATGAATTGAGGTTCTAGGGGCAAGCTAAATGCAATTGATCAACTTGCCAGTAATTAAATTATGTGCCAAGGGAGGTGAAAGATCATCTAACCTCTATGGGTGTGATACTAAGGTTGACAATTATTGTTATGTGCAATTCGCGATCTATGTATGTAAGACAAAAAATACATTGACCTGATTGTCAAACTCATAGAAATTATTCGTTCGTCTCTAAATACTCCTCTCTAGAGATGTTCATATAATAATAATAATGAAGGACGTAAAAGGTAAAATAAGGGTTTGGGTGCCTGGCTTGGTTTGCTTAATCAACCCAAAATTTCTCAACTATGGTCAATTTTTCATTTTGGGCGTTTAGATGGCTAATGACCTGAGGGGGCAAAGGAGTATATCTAAAAACTAGTAATCGTAACTCCAAATTTATGTCTCCTTGATATCAGTTTATGTCTGATGGATGGATGAATTGCTCAAATATCGTCCTACAAGGTTCGGCCAGATTAGGAATGGCCATTTGAGAACACCAACTTGTAAGCCAGGTAAATGAGGTCAAGAAGCTAGTCAAGAGGGGCTAAGGACTATGAGTTTAATTTTATTTTGATTCTCTATGCTACACAAAATTTCCAATTTTAGATAAACAATGTAAAAGGAACCTAATTTAAATAAAAGACAATTGTTTTTTCTCTTTTAATTAATTAGATCGCATTTAATATTTTTTAAATTAAAACAATTAAATTTCTAATATTTTTTGTGTTTTCAAGAATAAATAAAATAAATGAACTACCTCTACAGACACAGGGAATTAAAATAAAATAGAATTTTTGATTATTTCTAAATTAAAATAATTATACAATTACTTCTGAAATTAAAATAAATCTAGAACATGGATTAATCAGTTGTAGTTTTTCATCTATTACGGGCTTCTGTGTGATCACTATTATGACAAGAAGATTACCAAGAGGACATTATCTATTAAAACACAATTTCTTCTAACCAGCTTCTACCTCAGGCTCCTAAAAAAAATAAATCTTCTCACAAGCAATTTTCTTCTTTACCATATAACCTTCCCTAGCATAACTTCTTTTAAAACAAACATAAGACAATAATACTGAAGAAATAAAATATAGATACCACTACTTCTTCCTCCAACCAATTTCTTGTGCAGATCCATAGGGATAATCCAGAAAGAGGATATCAATGGAAGAAGTATTTTGAAAAGGGATATTGAAACACACATGAAGTGATGAGATCTTCCCCTTCTATACACAACTTCTTCTACTTATAACAAATAATGACTATATTAAAACCTTAAATAAATGAATGCAGCTCCAACTTAGTTACTACAGTGTTGTCGTAGCTTCTACCATATATGTGATGCATTTAATGTCTCCTCAACTTTGAATTCCCTTCCAATGTATGGGTTCCAATTGATCCAAGAAGGTAAGATGGTTAATGAAAACAAATAAATCAATAAACTGAATGTGGTTGGCTTTGTTCAAAGAGGATGACATGAATGTGATCAGAAAGGAAGAATAGAGTAGAGAACGGGCTATCTATGTAATCCCTCTCCAAAATTCAGCAGCATAACACTCCACAAAGATTATCGAATTCCCAACCCATGATACAAATGGAAATATTATTTTTATAAGTTTTTGGAGAAGAAGATGTCAAGAACACATGCCAATCAAGAAATAATGACTCATCTTGAGGAGGAAAAATCAACATACTATATTTAGTAAATGAGGAAGAGGAACTCAAAGCCAATCCAACAAGACAAAAATTAGAAAAATTGGCCCAAAAACTTGGATCTTTCCTACACTCATGAGATATGTTTGGTTAGGTGTACCAGTTACCTTAAGCTAGCTTACTAACTATGTTGATTTAGCTTATTAGTTGTATGGAGTCAACTCTACTTCCAGTATGAGTTAGTGAGAGTTATTCACCATTGATCTAGGTGGTTATTGCACTTTACTCCTCTTATAAGTTTACATCACTTACATCGTTCTATGATATGGAACATTGAGTTTATTTGGAGACATTATTGCCTTGTGATTTCTTGATCATATTGCATCTTATTGTTAGTTAGTTCAATTTCTATAATTTCTCATGCATTTGTTTTTCATCAAAGATCTGAAAACTCTAATATGGTATCAAAAACATTTTGGGGAAACATTTTCCATTACTGATTTATTTGCATTTTTCAAATACTTTGTTTGTGAAACTAATAGTTTATGTGAAAATAGATTTGACTTCGTCTTGGTTCAGTATGGTTGTGAGTTTTGGTGTTTGCAAATTGATTAGTTGAGGGCTTACAAATTATGGGGTTCCAAAATCAAGAAATTTGTGGGGAATTGTTTTTTGTGGGGACCTTTCTAAGAGTTTTTCAGCTAATGTAGTAGTTGTATTTGGATAAATGTGGTGGAACCGTTGTTTTTAGAAGACTATTTGGTGGATTTACTTGTTTTCAAGGGTCATTGCTATGGTTTATGTGGATCTTACCTTCATGGTGGTTTGTTTTTGCTAGTTTTCTTCCTGGAAGACATTTTGCATGCTCCTCTTTCTCATTTCAGACCTATAAAGGAGGTTTCAACGACCCTGTTTAATGCATTTCCAGACCCCTGAGGCATTTTTCATGCTCACGCGCCACGTACAGGCCCTACATTAAAGATGAAAGTAGGAAAGGAAGGTCTTTGAAAGTGTTTTTTTAATGTATTATAGGCTTCCTTGGTTGGGACAACTTCATACACACCTGATCTGGTCTAAACACCTCACTATTGGATCTAATGACCTAATTTTTACCCTAAACGTTAATTCTCAACTATTTTACAACATAAACGTTGATTCTCAACTATTTTAGACACCTTTGCACAACCTAAACATTGATTCTCAACTACTTTACAACGTATTTAGGTCTGTATTCACCCCTTAAAGACCTACTACATAAAAAAGGACTGAAACGACCACTTTGGATAATTTTACAGTCTCTATGGTGGTTCCAAGAAAACTACAAACAATAGTGAAACATTATGATTTTTTAGGTTTTCTTAAACCTAAATTTTCCCAATGCATTCTCCTTATGGACCCCACCTAGCCCACAACATGAAATATTACCTTATTTCCAATTTAACTTTTAATTATTTAAAAAAAAAACATTTTATGTTTTTTTAAGACAACTCGAATTGGAAAAATTACATTAAAGTGGAATTAATTGGTATTTTAAACTTGTATCTTTGCCTAACGAAGATGAAGGGTGAGGCACATGTTGGCAAGAGGTCAATTCCCCCTCACAAACTAAAACATTGTAATATAAATTCCATCTCGTTTCCAACGAGTATATGCACGACCCTCTTTCCTCTCATTTTCAGCATTTTTTTAATCAGCTCTTGTAAAATTTTAATTCAATAAGCCATTATTTACGAGAATTTGTATTTGCTGTAACTTTTGATTGGTCACTTGGATTTGAGCACCATTTTAGTCAAAAGTGAATTTTTTCTCATGCTCTACATGATGGATTAATTTCTTTTTGTAAACGTGCTACTTTATAAAGAGCCACATTTTGGGGGACTCTTGTAAAACACTATGGAGACTTGTACTTTTTGTACTAAATTATAAAGTACCATCTTGGATAATTTTTGGTGTTTATCTACATTGTGGAGTTTCACCATTCTATTTTTGTGCTCAAATCTAAGAATTTTCTATCTTGGAAGGTAGGCATTATCAATCATTGCATTATGCACGGTTTGCTACCCTACCTCCATGGTCTTGTTTCTGAGCCTGAAGAGCCTTTACAAAAGCATGAGTGGTTTAACCTCAATAATGAGGTCTATGGCCTTCTAGGTCTTACTATTTCTAGGGATACATTGCATTTTTTTAGAACACTGAGTTCCATTTCACTACCTGGACCATTATCCAACAACTGCATGACGACCTTGTTTCATCATCTGAGAGAAACACTTTATATGGACCACTCTAGTGCCACCATAGATTCTCCCCCTTCTCACATCCCTTTCATTATTGAGTTTTCTTATGTACCTATTGCTACTTATGAGTCCTATGTTGACCATTCACCACAAGATCATTTTAATGAGCACACTCTCCCTATTTTTGCCTCCACATAGCTCATTGTCATCCATATTCATGCTTTCATTATCTCTTTACAATAGTGTTCTATTGGATAAATTTACTCTAAGATAGATGTGGCCATTTCCTATTGTTCATCATTGCATCTTGATTTCTCTGTTGAAAACAATCCACATACACTGGTTTCTACCTTTGAGTGTAGTGTTTCTTCATCTTAGATATCTAGCAGCTCTTCACAACAATGTTTTCCTCCTACTTCATGTTGTGATGCTAATACATTCTTGTCATACATTTATCTTAGTGAGAAACCCCATTAGTATGCATATCTTTCCGACTTGATTTTTTTATTTGCATATTCGACTTGTGTTGCATTAAAGGAATATGCTCCAATTGAGCCATCACACATTCTAGATTACCCATTCATCTCTTTCGTTGGGAGTTCCTGCCTTAGGAAATTTGTCACTTCCACTATTTGAGAGATGTTTCATGATCCACCTCTTCTTGTGGATCCCTTTGTGAGGGTTATTTGTCCCCCACATTTTTATTTCTCTAAAACGTATTTTGCAATGGCGTTTCCATTGTCTATTATGCACACTTTTTCCATACATATGCCACCTTTTAGTTGTAGATTAGATGTAAAGATCATAGTACTACAGGATTCTTCTTCCTTTGTGTATTCTTCTTCCTTTGTGTAGTTTTAGACTAGATGTAAAGATCATACTACTCTCAGTAGTCATTTTTTTTCCTTCCTAATGGTAGGAACATTGTTCAATGCAGGAAAATTCTCTTCAGTCTTTACATGGAGAACCACATCATTGACACTCTTCTTAGGGGACCTTCTTGTCCTCACTTATTTCTCTCTCTAATTTGGGGGATGATCAATGTATGTGGGTACCTCATCAGGCCGAGTTACCGGGAATCTCTTCTTCTTCTTCTTCTTTAGTTTTCTTGAGTGAGTTTCTTGTCTCTATTTTGGGGGGGATTTTTTTTCCCACTAGGTTTTCTCCTTTTACTCTATCTTTGTGAGAGATGAATTGTATGTGGGTACCTCATTAGGACTTATTTTCAGGACCCACTTTCCCTTTTCACTTCCCACCTAAGTTGTGCTTATGGGGGGTGTTAGTGTAGGATATTCATTTTCCTTGTATTTTTTTATTTAGTTGGATCTTTCCTACACTCATGGGATATGCTTGCTTAGGTGTACCAGTTATGTTGAGTTAGCTTACCAGTTGTGTTAAGTTAGCTTACTAGTTGTGTGGAGTCAACTCTACTTCTAGTATCAGTTAGTGAGAGTTACTCACCACTGATCTAGGTGGTAGTTGCACTTTCCTCCTCTTATAATTGTACGCCACTTACATCACTTTATGATATGGAGCATTGATTTGATTTGGAATCATTATTGCCTTATGATTTCTTGAACATATTGCATCTTATTGTTATTTATTTCAATTTCTGTAATTTCTCATGTATTTATTTTTCATTAGAGATCCAGAAACTCTAATATAGGGAACAATAACTATTGCTTAAACCCAAAATCAATCAGGAAAATCCTTAGTATTGAGCATGCACCTAGCCATTTCTTCTAAGATCCTATTTTTCCTTTATGCAACCCCATTTTTTTGAGGTGTTTATCTAACTATTAAATGCCTTTTAATATCTATATTATCACAAAAAATTGAAACTGTTATGCGATAAACTCCCTTCCATTATATGTTCTAAGAATTTTAATTTGTCTCCCACTCTCATTTTGCTCTAGATATTTACATGTCTTGATATTTTAAAATACCTCACTTTATTTGTTGAGACAATTAATCCAAATTTTAATTGAAAAATCATCAATTAAACTCAACACATATTTTAATCTTACAAAGGAAGGATTATGAAATGGGCCAATGACATCGGTATGTACTAACTCAAGTTATTCTCTTTTTTTATATGCTTTGTCTTTCTCAAAGCTATCTTTATGTTGTTTCCCATAAAAATAAACTTCACACACATTTGAAATTGAATAGATTTTAAGAAGACTATACACCATGTCCAATTTCTTCATCAAACCCAAACTTTGATAATTAAGGTGCCCAAATCTTAAATGTCATAACACACTAGTATTATCATGTGATATAATAAGAACATATGTACTTGTACTTACCACATCATATTTGTATACTCCCTTGCCTGAATTATCTTATGTAATCACTTTGAAACCATGTTTCATGCCTTTAATCAAACAAATATCCTTGTAAAATTCAACTTTGAAACCTTTATTTGTTATTTGACTACCTGAAAGAACATTTTTATTTAAACCAGGTACATACTTCACATTAGTGACGTATTTTACTTCACCATTATTCCATTTTGTAGGAACATCACCATGGCCCTCTATATTATAAGCACTATCATCACCAAACAATATATTTTCATATTCACATTCTACGTCTTTTTCAATAGATTTGAAACTTTCTTTCTTAAAATCCATATGCTTAATTTCTCTTGAATCTATATACCAGACATCATTTAAAGTATCTTGAGCAAATAAGGATGTGACAGAGAGATTACCTTTCCTTTCTCCTTGATTTTCCAAATTATTTGTTTGTTTTCTTGACTAATTTTGCATATTTGACTTCTTTTTAGTAAACTCTCATTGAAAATGTCCCAGTTTTCCACAATTGAATAACTTGGACTTATTCTTTTGTTGCCTTCTTTTTTCATATCCTTGATTCATCCTTCAATTTGGATTCTATAATCACCTTGCCTCGATTTTACATATTTTTACCTTTGAACCTTCCTCTTAAAATGTAGGCATGTTTAGTAGAGTTAGTTTCATCATAAGTTATTCTAACTCTTTGTTCCTCATATTACTACAAGTAACCTCTTAATTCTTCAAACGACAGAGTATAAATCTCATTATCAAATTCTAAGGATGTGATTATATATTCATTCACTGCACGGGGAGACTATTAAGAGTTATCTCAAATAATGATTTCTCTTCAACTTTCTCACATGTAGCCTTTATTTGATTATTTATCTCCTTCAATTTTTTGATATGATCGGTCACATCCCAATCATTTTTCATTATTGACTTATGTAATTTCTTGTTTAGATGCAAAATCTTAGTCTTAGTAGGATTATCAAATATTTCTTTAAGTGTTTTCCAAGCATCATTTATATTATTAATATCTTGAATTTGTAGGATGATTTCATTACCAAAATACATATCAATAATAACTAAGACTTCATTATTCTTTTTTTAAAATATTAAGCTAACTCTCTACAATCAACAAGAGCTTCTTTTTTTCTATACAAATTTCCACTAATTTTTCATAAGCAACACATTTTTATCTTATGTTTCCATAGAAAATAAACTTTCCCGTCTAATTTACAATAAAATACAAGTATACTTGAAGAAGCCATAATGTCACAAATAATTAAAATCAAACTAATAAAAAAATCACTCAACTTTTTAAAACAATTTCTTTCAAAAAAAACTCAAATCTTTTAAAATCCACTTCTCATTTTATAAAATATTAAACCACTTTTCAAAAAAAAATGTGACTTTAATACAAAAAATTAAAAGAAAAGCGCATGCCTCAAACTTTTCCATAAACTCTCCACTTTGGAATATTCAAACGACACTCATCAAAAGGGGGAATATTTTATTTTTAAACATACTTTTAATAGAATATGTAAATAATTGACACAAAAAAATGTCCTTTTAACTCTTAAAATAATTAGTAACTTCAGACAACTTTTTTCTGTTCCCACTTATTTTTCATGTGGTAGGAAAAATTACAAAATTTCTAGCAATTTTGACTTGGCTGCGTGGTTTCTTCTTGACATCAATCTTCGAATTCCTCGCATTAGCCTTAAAACATTTAAACTTTGTTTCCAACAATTTACTTTTTTATGCTGAAAATCCTCTATTCCTTCACAAATGACAACTCTTTCCCTTACATACTAAACAATTTTATCATTCATACTCAACTACTCTCAGCTTTCTCATATACAGTCCATTCACAACCTTCTTTGATACTATATTAGACACAGATGGGATTTAGAATAGAAAATAATTGTCTTCAGACAACTTTTTTCCGTCCCCACTTATTTTTCATGCGGTAGGAAAAATTACAAAAATTCTAGCAATTTTGACTTGGCTGCATGGTTTCTTCTTAGCATCAATCTTCGAATTCCACACATTAGCCTTAAAACATTTAAGTTGTGTTTCCAAAAATTTACTTTTTTATCATGAAAATCCTCTATTCCTTCACAAATGACAACTCTTTCCCTTACATACTAAACAATTTTATCATTCATACTCAACTACTCTCAACTTTCTCATAAACAGTCCATTCACAACCTTCTATGCTACTATATTAGACACACACGAGATTTAGAATAGAAAATAATTGTCTTATGATTACATTTGTTTTAAATATTATAGACAAATGAGATGTTTCCTTATATAGTCTAAGCATATGGTGCAAATTTAATGTACCTACCAAATATTAGATAGTGGTATGTGGATGGTTTACATTTTAGTAAATTTATTTCATATATATATATATATAGCTCAAACACAATGTAGGTATGAGTATAAAAAATGTGGTTATCATAATCCTTTACATGTATCCTTCTTTAGCATAGTAAATAATATTTTTCTTTTAAATTGTAAATATTAAATTTATTTACCAATTATATTTAACTAGCCATTTTAGTATATGCCTTTTTAAAGTGTGTACCTTATAAATAAAATTTTAATATGTTAGTGTTGAATACATTTTAAAAGTGTTGCGTTATATTTGGATAATTATTATACAATTCAATTTAAATAGAACTTTAATTTAAATAATAAATTATTCATGTCGCTTGATATAACAAATAAAAAAATTGATATAATTATTAATTTTTAAATTGTAATATTACCACTACCATAGGATATTAAGGAAATAATATTTAGCTTTTGAAACAACGTGCACCAATAATTTTTAGATTACCTCAATTATTTTTTCAAACAAAAAATACATGAATAAAAATGCAAGAGATTAACAACTATGGATTTAAGCTAGCATCTTTATGTTGTTTCCCATACAAATACCCTTCACACGCATTTGAATATGAATATATTTTGGGAAGATCATACACCATGTCCAATTTCTTCATCAAACCCAAAATTTGATAATTAAGGTGCCCAAATCTTACATGTCATAACACACTGGTATTATCATGTCATATAATAAACACATGTGTACCTGTACTTCCTACATCAAATTTGTATACTCCCTCATCTAAAGTATCTGATGAAATTTCTTTGTAACCATGTTTCATGTCCTTAATCAAACAAGTATCCTTGTAAAATTAAACATTGAAACCTTTTTTAATGATTGCACTACCTAAAAGAAGATTTTTCTTTAAACTAGGTACAAACTTCATATTATTAATGCATTTTACTTCACCATTATTCCATTTTGCATGAACATCACCATGTCCCTCTATAATAAAAGCACTCTCATCACCAAGAAATATCTTTTCATTTTCACATTCTTCATCTTTTTTAATAGATTTGAATCTTTCTTTCTTAAAATCCATATGCTTACTTTCTGCTAAATCTATATACCAAACATCATTTGAAGTATCTTGAGCATATAAATATGTGATGAAGAGATTACCTTCCCTTCCTATTTAACTTTCCATATTATTTTTTTTTTTTCTTGACCAATTTTACATATTTGGTTTTTGTTTGTTAAACTCCCATTGAAAATTTCCCAATTTTCCATAATTGAAGCACTTGACCTAAAATCCACTTCTGTAATTTTAATGCTAAAGTGGTACTAACTATCCTCTATCTCATCATTTCTATTATAATTAGTTCTTTTCCTCTAATTAACTAATGTTTCCCTCTATTTTGGTCAATTAATGACACATTATTAATTAGCTAGCTTCTATCACATTCTAGATGCCAATTAATGACACTTCGTTAGATATAATCCTCTTCAAATCAATTAATTAAATATTATTAATTAATAAAGTCTTTTTAATAATGTGTTTAATCAATAAACCCTTTTATTGGCTAAATCCCACTTTCGAATGTTTGAAATCATATCAAATTTCTCCTAAATCACCTCCAAATAGCTTTAAAAGCTTATTCTAGCCTATTAATTAATCTTGGTTGATTAATTAAATCATCTCCAACTCCCATGAGTTTCTAACCCACTAGTTAAATCATCTAATCATGGTTAGATAGTCTAAATCTACTTTATCATTTATTCCAGATTCATTGGGATTCAAGCTTCTCTCAAAGTGGAAAGTTATATAAAGGACCAAGCTTCGTCCTTCACACCTTACACCATACTTTGAATAGTATTTCATATAAAGCATATGATTAAGAGCCTTATAAATTGATTTGGAATAGATTGTTCATCTCTTGCATCCATTCCTTCATGCTTGATTAGTAAATATTGATCTAAACATGGCCTTATAACCATTGCTTAGTGATATTATTTCATCATCTTGAAGTAACAACACAAATTTGATTGCTTGTGATCTTCATAGGTTCACATTTTAAAGGCAATCATACACATATAGTAGGAATGTTTGTAGTTAGACGATTTATTTTATGTTAATTTCATTTTAACATTCCAATAAGTTATGATCATGATGGTTTTATGGTAGATTTTAGATTATATTTTAGACTACTAGGTGTTAGTCTATTTCAATTAGCTTTGCAAAGTTTATATGAACACATTTAGCACACCCAGTGGGACATACTCTATTGTCATTTTTCTTTGATTTCAAGCTTTTTAGGTTAGTTTCATATTTTTGGTTTACTAACCTTATTTTGCATTTATAGATAAATATGAAGTTTCTTAACTAGTTTAGTTGAGGTTGCCTTGTTTTTTGTGCTCTTTGCAAGATCAATGGAGGTAAGGTGCTATCAAATTTGATTCAAATTGATAAAGTTGTAAGATTTTAGATAATTTTTGTCAAAAATCCTATGTTTTGGTGATCTATAGGAAGCTTGTACTACTACTTGATGGCCTCGCACTATTGCTTAAGTGCCTTATGCTACCGCTATGAAGATCATGCTACTGATATACCCCTTGTGGTACTACTATTTTGTCTGTACTAGTTAAACACTATTTTTTTCTACTCTTTGTATGGCTCGTGTACCTGCTTCTTTGGCTCGTGCTACTACTTAGGTGGCTTGCGTAATTGCTTCTCTGACCGCATTAGTTCGACACTTTCTGTGTTTTTTGACACAGACTCACGCTACTATGTTAACCCTTTGCGCTACCACTCAAAGGCTCTTGTTGCTACATCTAGTCTTGTGCTACCGCTCAAAGGCTCACGCTATTGTTGAATAGGCTCACACTATTACGTTATGTGTTGAATTTTGGCACCGTTTTTTAGGTTTCAGTTTCTGAATTTATGTGGTTTTACAGGTTTTCCTAACTTTTTTCTATAGGTTTTAACATTTTTAATCTGATTTCTAACATTTTTCTTAAGTTTTTAATGAGAACCATGTTTCCATGCTTTACTTAGATTAAGCTAAGGTTGTGTATGCTCTTCTCTTGCACCTTAGGGTGATCTTGAGAACAAAAAATAACTTTAGTTTTTCATTTTTTTCTAATATTTGGTTAATTAGAAACTTAATCTTTCATTTTTTTCTTAAAGAATGAACAATTTATCAAGAATTTGTATGGTTCATTAATTGTAAGTTTTCCTTTACTTTTAGTTGGATTATTCATTATGTATGTTCTTCACTTGCCTCCTTGGATGATCTTGAGAAACAAAAACAACACTTAATCCTCTTTTGTATATTGTGATTTTCTTGGAAAATTACTAATGTTTGTGTGAAGCGCCATATACTACTTGTCAAAGTCAAATGATCTAAACAAAATCTAACTACATGTGTGTTGTAGGTTATCAATGGTGTACTAAACCACATTTCTTAATCCAAAAGATAAAAAATACACCACTTTATTCAACAAATTGTTGTTATAGGTTTTGGTTAAGAGCTACGGATCGTCCACTTTGAACTAGGAAGTATCTTGACATAAGCCATAAAACTCATTGTGAGGATTACCCTAGGAACCCCAAATTAGTCCACACCTTGAGAGAAATGGTGGACAAAATGGGAAGTGCTTTGCAATCCAATTGACTAGTACGCCTTTGTGAGATTAGCATCACATGGCCCCAATGTGATACAACTAAATGAAATTTATTGCTCATTATATCAAAGGGGGTAAATTAAATCTAGGATACTCCTTGATTAATCAGTGTGAGTTTCTTGTCAAACCGCGCTCACAAATATAGTTTGTGACACCTAGAGAGTGAGCTAATAGGAAGCTATTGAGTTGGAGCCAACTAGACTTTATCCATCATGTTCTATCAAGATCTCACAAAGCAATAACTTATTTTGGAGTCAAAACCTTGTTATTTCGAACAAGGGGAGATTCCATCGAAGTTTTTACATAGTTTTATTTATCGTGAAATTTACAAAGTGTTAATTTGTCCTAATTTTTCACTTGTCCTAAGACAAGGAAAAATTCCGCCAAAGTTACGCTAAATTTTTTTCATCACCACTTGGTCTACTCCTTTGTTTTCTTGTTGTCCATTTGGGAAAAAAGATAACATACATACGTAGTGCTATCAAAGATTTTGTCTACCACTTTTGCACCCGCTTACATCCTTCCTTATTATGACTGTGATATTAAGCGTTGAAAGTGTGTTAGTATGTCGTTTTATCTTGGTATCCATTATCTTGACACCCACATCAATATTATCATTGTAGTTAGGTTATATCATCTTTGAATTCCTTTGATTTGTTACGTTGCTCATATCATATTAATACAATTTTGATACTTACGTCTTGTTTCCTTTGTGAAACTTGATCTAAGCCTTTAAGTTGTATTGTTATGTTGCTCACATCAATAACAACTTCTTGATATATTTATACTTAGTTTTTATCCCAAAATTTACTCAAGTTTTGGAAAGTGTCTTTGTTACAATGCTCACATTGTGGTAACATCATTTTGATACTAAAATCTTGTTTTGTCTTCAAAGCTTGATTAACGTGTCCAAATAGTGTTGTTGTGTTACTCGTATTTGTAGCCTCTATTTTCAAGACTTGGAATTTATTTGTATCTAAAACTTATTTTAGTATACCTTATTACGAGATCACGTTAACACCTTCTTACTATTTAGGTCTTGCTTATTTTAAACTTGGCCTAAGTAGTGATATTGTGTTGTCACTATTTGTACCAAACCTATACTTGAAAAATGTAGGGAGTAACTATTCTTGTGATTGGATCATAGTCTTATTCTTTATTGTTGTGTCTTTGATACTTATTTCTACAAGTACCTTATCGGTGTGTCATTATTTATTATTTGGTGTCCTCGGTTTATATTTCCTTTTGGCTTGTTACCATTCTTTGATTGACATTCTTTGTGATAATTTGACATCGTTATGGTGCTTGGTTTGTCTTAGGGTCCATTTTAAATTAGCCTTAGTAAGACCTTTCCCATTATGCCTCTTATCACAAGGATGGGGCATCAAAAATGACGGTCAAATCCCTTTGATAATGATAAGATAAACCCACTTTTTGAAGACAACACCATGGTTGATCATAGTGGTGGTGAGGATAATTTTCCTCTTACAGACTTTGAATTTAGTCCCACTCAAATAAACAACTTCTTGTTTCAGAATAAACATGAGGTTCTTATGTGTGTTGTAGAGTTAAGGGCCAAGTTGCCACCTACATTTGATTCCTCTCTTCTTGCCATCATGGTTCATGGAGAGGAGGAAGTAGATCATCTTCCACATAACATTGATGACATCCTAAACCTATGCCATGCTTTTACTTTTGGGAAAAAAAATGATGAAGAAGGGATTTCTTGAAATGATGGTGGATATCGTATCCCTATTGTCAAAATTCATTATGATGATCATGAAGAACATGTTAATTGTGAACAAACTCCTCATGAGAATCACAAAGTGATACCAACCCAAGACGTTACCTTAGAACAACAAGTACAATCTCTTACTCGCCAATTGAAAAGTTTTTCTTCACATGTTAACAAATAACCAATGAAGACTCCTAGAACAACAAAACCTAGAGATTTGTATCATGAATTCTATCCCAAAACTCCCCATCATGAAAAGTGTAAAGATTCTTATGAGGAGTTATACATAGACAACAAAGGTGGTGAAACAACTAGACTTAACCACCTTTATAGGCCAACCCCACCTACACAGGGGGAAGTTTTTGACCAAGACTGGTTATCCATGAAGAACGCCCTCACCTCTTTACAAAAAGGAAATGTAGGACGTAACAAGAAATACCATTTTGAGGAGCTATGAACATATCCCTTTGACAGGGCTATGTTGCAAGTACCTTTCCCTCATCACTTTGATTATCCCAAGTTTGATAAATACAAGTGAAATGTGATACGAGAGACAATATAAAATATTTATACATGGCATGTCAAGAGGTCACTTACAGCAATAATTATCTCATTCACCTCTTCCCATAGAGTTTAGGGGGTCAAGCGCTCGAATGGTTTTTTACATATACCTAAAGGGTCCATTTCTACATGGAAAAAATTAGCAGAACAATTTGTGTGTCAATTCTCCTTTAATGTAGATAATGATGTTACCATGATAGATTTGTGTAATGCCAAACAACAGAACAATGAAATCTTTGCTAGTTTCCTACAATGATGGCAAGGGTTAGCTAGTCACTTCGCTTGCTCCCTACATGAGAAAAAACTAGTTAGCATATTTGTGCCTAACCTACACTCAAATATTGCTTTCTAATTGCAAATTCATTGTGGTAATACCTTCGAAGAGGTCATAGAAAAGGGTAATCAAATTGAGAAATCATTACTAGAAAAAGGGAATTTGAAACCCTTCTTGTGAGATAAGCACAATTCAAAACCTAATGACAAGCCTAATGAAAAACCAAAGTTTGTTCAAACAAGAACAAGAACAAGAACATTGTAGGTGATGGTATAATAGATTCTAAATAAGTATAGATTTTTCAAAACCATGCTCCTTTGAAACTTGCTAAGGGACCACCAGCCCTTGAGTACAAACGTCATACATTCACCCCTTTATCTAACTCTATGTCATCGATACTAAAATAGTTAGAGGTGGGTCAACATGGTCAAATACCCAGAAAACATCCCCTTTATAGATAATGAACCAAATCTATCATGGTATAGAGATAATGAATATTGCAATTTTCATCATGTTAGGGGTCATAAGATGGATAAATGTTTGAAGTTTAAACACTTCATCCAGGACTTAATTGATAGTGGCGATGTGGAAATGGATTTTTCTTCCCCTAGTAAATCTACCAACGCAAACTTGGGAATTTATAAAGAGCCTTTCCCCAAGCATAACAAAGGAAATAAAAAGTTGGATCAAGGACAGTCGTCCCAAACTAAAAATGCCAACTATGTTGCAAAAACAAATAATTGTTTTGATGCTCTAATTGGTTGTGTTAATTCACCTTTTGAGTATATCGACACCATTATTATTAAAACAAAGGAGTGTGTCATGGAAACGTGACATGCTCACCTTTTTATCTCTAAACCTCCTCCATCTACCCGCCAAGAGTGTCATTATGATGTTTTAGAGAAACTTGAGAATACTAATGCTAATATTTTGATCTTAGATCTTCTTAAAATATCTAATGTTCACAAGGACATCCTTTGTAAAACATTGCAGGGGTCAAGAGTGTCAGTTCATATTAACCCTACACGATTCCAAGCCATGGTTGTGCGGATTATTCCAACATAACACATAACCTTTAGCCATGAGGATATTCCTAAAGAATATCCTACATGTAACTTACCCTTACACCTTGAGGTAATTATCAATTATAAGAAAATCAAAAGGGTGCTTGTGGATGGTATATTGGGCTAAAAATTTTGTACATTAAAATTGGTTCAATAATTAGTTCATACTGAAGCTTATCTAGAAAATAACGTCATTACCATCAAGGCATATGACAATGAAGAACGAAAGTCAACCAATATGATCACTTTCATGCTAGGAGTAGGGCCTACTACTCATGCTACTAAGTTCCATGTTTTATAATTGGAGCTTCGTCACAATATACTTCTCAGTCGCCTATGGATTTACACTGTGTGGGTTGTGCCTTCTACGTATCACCAATGTTTAAAGTTGTACCATGAAGGAAAAACCATGACTTTTTAGGGGGATCCTCAACCCTTTGCTCATTGCAGAGCATTTTCGGGTTACTTTCCCACCACTTTTGAATTCCCTTCTATAGAGATGGTCATTCCACTTCAATCAAAGATTATCACTTCATGATTTGATCCAGATACCTTGTCTGCTAATGATAATGGTGCATCAACATCGATATATCCCTTTTCTACATATGAGATGAAGACCCTTTCAACTGGTTTTGTAGAGTATGACCTCCAACACACCCTTATGGTTTCAAAACTACCCCTGTCACCCAGATCATGTGGTAGGCTTTGCTACAAATATGACATCCAACGGTCTAGAGAAAATTGTAGTATTGAGAAGATGAAAAGTTGCTTGTTACTTCAATGTTACCACCTCCCTCTGATGATATGGCATAATGTTACCAAGCACCCAAATATTCAATTCCCAACAAAATGATGTATATCATGGGATACCAAGGGTATAGTTGTGGCATTGAAAAACAAGGAGTGTGGGAACCTCTTCCAACACCTCATTGAAAATTTTGTAATCAGGGCATTGGTGTTCGACCTTATGGATCCATTCAAACATAAGTCGAAGTAACCTCTTCTGAACACGAAGATAGTTTGTTTGGATATGAAATTGAAACAGATTCCCAATGTAGTCTTTACGAAGACCTTTCCTCTACGAACATGTTTTCTAATATGGCTATCTTAACTATAGCCCCTTCCATATCCCCTACTATTCCATAATTGAATCTTATATATCCTTCCCTAGTAAACTAGGAACAACAACAACATATAACAATCGAATTATTTGAAAATGATGAATCTATTGGTGAGTTTATGGGTCTTTGGAACAACAATCCAGTGAGTGATCATAAGAAAGGATTTTCCATCAAACTTTATTCTTGTGCATACTTCAGGGAGGAGGCTGAGTTCTACAGTCATCTAAGTAAAAAGATAAACAAGGGAAATATTTCCATAGATAAGCCTTGTAAAAATAATAAGTCTAAGTCTTACAGTGAAAACCTTTTTGAGGCACTAACAAACAAACAAAAAGAAAAATCAAAGGACAAAGAAACTGACCAGCCTAAGGGTGAAAATCTCCCCCCCCCCCCCCCCCCCCCCGATACTACACACATGGAGGAAACATCTAAATTGTTGGTAGAGGAGACCATCGATGAGAACATTGGAGCAGAGGAACTTCCTAGAATGGTCAAGTTGGGAGCTTCACTCTCATCCCATGAACAAAAAACCTTTATGTTTTTTTTGTGTCAACTTTCATATATCTTTTCTTGGTCCTACATGGACATGTCAGGGTTATACCTGGTATTAGTAGTGCACAACCTAGTTGTGCATGAAAATGAAAAATCCTATAAAAAAAAGATCAAAAAGATGCATCCTTTCATCGTCTTATTGGTAAAAGAAGAGTTGGAGAAATTATTGGTAGAAGGATTCATAATACCTATTGATTATTTAGAATGGATTTCAAACATAGTCCCTGTACAAAAGAAACCCATAGGTATCAAGATTTTTATAGCTTTGAGAGATATAAATAAATATTTTCCCAAGGATGACTTTCCTCTTCATAACATTGACATGATTGTCAACTCAACAATCGATTATGAAATGCTATAACTCGTGGATGAATTTTTAGGGTACAATTAGATTAAGATTGTTGAGGAAGATCAACACAAGACAACTTTTACAACCCCTTGTGGGACATTCTGCTATCAATTCATGCCCTTTGGCCTCAAGAATGTAGGCGGTATTTATCAACAGAATATGACTACCATATTTCATGATATGATCAATGAAATAATAGAAGATTATGTGGATGACATATTGGGTAAATCCGGCACTAGAGAGGATTACCCGACTATCTTATAGTGCATCTTTCAACGTCTTTGATATTATAAGGTTAGACTCAACCCAAAGAAATGTGTCTTTGGGGTGTTATCAGGGAGACTACTAGGATTCATTGTATCATGGAGAGGAATTGAAGTGGACCCTATAAAGGTTTCAACTATAATAAATATGCCTCCTCCTAAGAACATTAGAAAACTTTGCAGCTCGCATGGGAAAATTCAAGCAATCAGGAGATTCATTTCCCATCTCACAGAAAATTTTCATTCATTTATGCATCTTCTCAAGAAGGATGTCAAATTTCTATGGGGTCTAGAAAAAACAATCGTTTGCATTTCTTAAATGATATATGTCTAAACCCCCCACATTAATGTCACCTACTATATGGAAACCAATGATATTGTATATTTCTTCTACATAATTTACAATTAGTGCACTCTTGGCCCAATATGACATGGATCAGAAAGAAAAATTTGTATACTATCTTAGCTCATGTTGATCTCTTACGAGCTCAACTATCCGCAGATTGAGAAGTATTATTTGGCCATCATTTTTTCTTTTCAAAAAATTCATCATTATTTACTAAACAATAATACCAAGCTTATATCAAAGGTGGACCCACTGCAATATTTATTATCAAAACCAGCACTCACAGGAAGGATGACCATTTCTATCATCATATTAAGTGAATTTGATATTGAATACGTCCATAAGAAATTAGTTAAGGGACAGGTATTAATAGATCAACTAATTGAATCCCCTTTACCAAGTATCGAACCATTGATTATGGAACTTCCAGACGCATATATGATGTACCTTGAGCATTCCATTACATGGCAGATGTATTTTGAATGATCCTTTACTTTCCATGGTTAAGGAGCAGGAGTTGTGCTCATTACACCATTAGGAAATCTAATTCCACAAGATTTTTTAGACTTGGTTTCCCATGTACCAACAACATAACGGAATATGAAGCTCTCATTACAGGGCTGAAAATAGCTACACACTGGAATATTAGGAAGATCAACATAATTTTTGATTCCATGTTAATCATCAAACAAGTTACTAAGGAATACAAGGTTAAGAATGAGAATCTCATTCCTTATAATAAAATGGTAGATACATTAAAATAATTATTTATACATATCACATTCGAACATATCCCTAGAGGACAGAATCAAGCAACCAATGTTATGGCTACAGTGGGATCTTTGTTGCTACATAGCCTCAAAAGGGAAGAGTTTCACCAAGATGCACATCAAAACTTGATAAAATTGGAAATATTAATTTCAAATGTCCTACCGGGCCAACTTCCTCAATTTACTTCTAATGGTAAATTACTCCTAGAAATTTAAATGCAACTACCTAGCTCTACTAATCAAACTTTCTTAGTGACCAAGGTGAGAAGGAATATGCATAAAACATAAACCTAAACTAGAGAAGGTGATAACACCAAAAAAAGGGGATGAAATACTCAGCAAGAGAGAAAATGGAAGAAAACAATGATGAAGAGGGCCAAAATGAAAATGGCCACAGATCAAAATCATGTCCTGAGTTCCACCTCCATGATGCACAATAGACACAGATCCTCTGAAACAATGCATACAACACACTGCAAGAGAATGAGAGGCAAGAGAGAATGCAATAAAACAATAGCTAAGGCTGAAACAAGCCACAAAACCAGAAATTTTATTGCTTGAAAGATCATGCACAGATCATCACGATACAAGAGGAAGATGCAAAACATTTACAGAGACATCACCCAAGGCATGTGACTCTTAGAACACTTGTGCAACATGAAATGATGCCCTCATATTCCCAAAGTATCCAACATTAAAACTGGGCATCATTTTACAATATATAGAAAAATGAAAGGAGGAGAGAAGAAAGAGAGGGAAAATATCTCTTTCCACCAGTTGACCAACTTCATTTAATTTCTCTGCATGCTCTGAAAAAGGGACTGAACACCTCTACAAATCCAATTCCACATGCCATGCCCTGTAGGAGAAGGAGTGAGCGCCCATAATGCATTAAATGTTGGTGGTTGAGCCAACTAACATTGCACATGTTGTGTTGAAGACATTTTCTCAAGGCCACATCCACCAACTACCTTTTAAATTTGAAATTCAGACTCCTATGCTTAGATGAGGCCAACACCTTCCCATTGATATGAAATTTGCAAGGATCGGGCCAAGAATTTGAGAATTATGATGATTTTTTCCTTGCGTGGAAATTGTGGTTATCCGCAGCTTTCCAAATTTTAGTTTCATGTGGCTTTAGACTTCCACAGAGCTCTCTCTCATGTCACGGCTCTGTATAATCCCTCGTGGCACTTTTTTGATGGCGTAGCTTGATCCTTTCAATTTGCGGTGTCAACATGTACTCCTTGTTTTTGGATTTTGAAACCATTTGCTTCATTCCATGGCATCGCCAGTGTAGCGCGACTTTCCATAACCTTCCATGGATATCTTCAATCTCTGCAGTTCTTCCCAGACTTTCGCAACATGCTTAAATTCTTCGTGGCTTTACCAATTCCATTTTTGAACATCTGACAAAGTCCATACTTGTGTAAGTTGCTCTATTTTTGCAAGGGGTGAAAAAATAGACAACATTTTTGGTGACTCACAGGGGTCATCTACCTGTTAGATGAATTATCCAGTAGCCTTAGCATCCATTGGGCATGGAGTCATCTTTGAAATCCTTGAGTCTGATTTAGTTGCTCTGCATTTGACTCTCTAAAGTGACTGCAACTAATCCTTGATATTTTGAACCTCCCTCCTTTTGGAAACCATCTGGAGAACATGATGAAATTGTGCACAAGAACATCTCCAAGCAATAAGACTATGCAAAGCACTTAGGGAAAGAAACCTACACTACCAACAATGCAATGTGCTGAAAGCACTTGGAGGAATTGAAATTCTAATCTACTATATACAAGATGCATGAAAAATATTTAATGAGAAGGCTTGAGATGAATCCCATTGACTGGGATTTGAAACACGTTCCCATCAAGATTAGAAAACTCAAATGAGTTAGCCACTCTTGCAAGTGGTGATGATATATGGTCCACTCCAAATAACATCAAATTTGGAGTGTCTACCCGGTTTAGCTCAATCTGCTTCCCATTTCAAAACCAAATCTCTAACCTGGAATGTTTGATTCCTATCTTTTCTGTTGAACCATCATTTGGTTGAAGCTTGATGTTGTTCCATCCTGATCATGGAGGACATTCCTTGTTTTCCTCTAGCTACACCAATTCCACCATTCTGATTTCCCTTTGATCCATGCCCTTCAAATTCAAGTTGCTTGAGCTAACTCTAATGAAGGCAACTCAAGTGACAATGGAAATCTTGCCTCTTTGCCATATACCAGTTTGTAGGGAGAAGTGCCAATAGCCTTCTTCATCGTTATCCTATCCGCCCAAAGAGCATTTTTTACCTTTGTGTGCCACTATCTTTGATTGATGTCCATTGTCCTTTTCATGATTCTGATCAGGTTCTTGTTAGTAGATTCTGCCAATCCATTACCTTGGGGGTAATAATTGGAAGAATTTTTAGATAAATCCCAAGTCCTAAAGCCCAATTAGAAATCTTAGATCCTAGAAAAGCCTTAGCATTATCATAAATGATGGTCTGAGGGACACCAAACCTTGTAACAATTTCTTCAAGAAATTCTAGGATGACTGATTCAGTGGCCTCCTTCAATGGCACGCCATCAGTCCACCTGGTGAAATAGTCTGTGGCTGTGAGGACCCATTTGTGACCCACACTAGATGGTGGGTTGATCATACCAATGAATTCAAGACCCCATTGTGTAAATGGTTGATTTGCTTGGATTGGATGAAGTGGTAGGGCCACCAATATTTTCTTTCTAGTGAAGAGTGTGCATTCCTTGCATTTTCTAACCCACTATGGGCATCCTCGAACAACATAGGCCAGAAATAGCCTGCTTTTATGATTTTCATGGTTGTAGCTTTAGCCAAGAAATGTCTTCCTGAGAAGCCATCATAGAACTCGGTCAGGACCCTGTCACATTTTCACTTTCAATGCACCTGAGCAACACTCCATCAATGTTTCTTTTGAAAAGGATGCACCATCAACTAATGCATAAGGAATAGATCGCAACCTCATATGTCTTCTCTTTGCTTTATTCAAACCAAGAGGGTATGCACCAGTAGAAAAAAATCTTGACATATCAACAATCCAGTTGCGATCATTGAATACATTCTTTTCATCTTGTTGCCATTCAACATCATGCGGAAACTCATTACTTGAGGGTACTTCATTCATGAAGGCGTTTCTTGAGATTCTGCAAGCATCTAGAGCCAGCTACTCACAAAGTGCTCTTCCTCTTACCAATTTTGTAGCTTTAATGGTCACATCATATTCCATGATCTTAGTTACCCATCCAACTCATTTCTCACTGATTTCTACTCCCATAATGAAGTCTCTAATGCTAGAATGTGACACTAAAATCTTTACATGACTAGCAACAATCATACTTTTGAATTTTTTAAAGCTCTCATGATAGAAAACACTTGTTTTTCAATGTGACTATACTTGAGCTCATAATTCTTCAGTGTTTGGCTGAAAAAAGCCACAGGCTGCTCCATTGCTTGATCATTTAGCTGTGTCAAAACCGTGGCTATGTTGGATTCCACCCCATGAGCATAAAGAATGAAATATTTGGTGTAATTTGGATTAATCAATGTTGGGGCCTGAGGAAATATCTTATTTTATCTTTTCAAAGTTATCCTTCCCTTCACAGTCCACTTGAATGTTGCATCCTTCTTGAGCATGAGAGTAATTGGTCTTATCAAACCTACGAAGTTAGGAATGAAGCACCTAACAAAGTTGATTTTTCCAAGGAATGATTGCAGAGCCTTCTTGTGAGCTGGTAAGGAAAGAGCCACAATAGCTACAATTATTTCTGGATCAATGGAAATGCCTTCTTTTGAGACAATATGCCCCAAGAGATTGCCTCTAGGAACTAAAAAAATGCATTTCTTAGGGTTAAGGGATATGCCAAACTCTCTGCATCTTTCAAACACTTTCTCCAGGTGCCTCATGTGATCCGCGCTCTGCTTGGAGAAAACAAGTAATGTCATCTAGGTAAACCAAGATGAACTGATTGATGAGTCCCTTGAAGGCAATATCCATTGCTCTTTGGAAGGTGGCACCTACATTTGATAAGCCAAAAGGCATTTTTTGATAAGCAAACATTCCCCATTTGGTGGTGAACATGGTTTTATACTGGTCTTCTTCTTTTACTTTGATCTGGTTAAAACCAGAATAGCCATCAAGCATGGAAAACCTCTCAGCTCCTACTACTATCTACAAGATTTGTTCCATGGAAGGCAAGGGATAATGATCCTTGAGAGAATATTTGTTCAAATCCCTGAAATCCACGCAGAGCCATATTTCACCATTCTTTTTCCTCACTGGGACCAGATTTTCCACCCAAGTAGAATACTTGATTGGAAAAATTATTTTGGCCTCAATGAGTTTAGAGAGCTCTTTTCTCATGAGGGGTTCAATCTTGGGGTTGACTGGTCTCTATTTCTGTCTGAATGGCTTGATGTTGGGATCAAGATCAATGGAATGTTGGACTATATCTGGATTAAATTCCTTTAAATCTTCATAGTCCCATGAAAACACATCACTGAACTTCTGACATAAGGAAACAAAATCTTGCCTTTCATTTTCATCACATACCTTCCCAAGTAAAAGTTCCTTTCCTAGAGCAATTGAAACTTGCTGACAATCTTCTTGCTTTGCTGCCATGTTCTTTTCCATTCCTTTGAACTCATCATCTAGACTGAAAAATTTGTTCCAAAGTGACTAACCCCTTCGGCAACTTGTTTGATTTTAATTGAATAATATGATCCCCATAGACCTCCTACAAATCAGATTGCATCTTTGAGGATAATTCCACCTCATTTTGGATGAAATGCACAATTTTTTCATCATTGTCAAATACCTTCCAGCAAGCCTGATTGTCTTGGAATAGATGGCCTAACCACCATTTTGATATGTTGAGAATTCCCTCTGATCAAATCCTTCAGTAGGTGAGAATTGGGAGCCAAGGGCCACCATTTGGTCTGCGTCTTTGTTTAGCTTTCTGGGCACAACTTGTAGGTTAATGGCATCAAAGCTTTCTAGAAAATCCCAAACTCTATGTTTGTAAGCTTTCAACAATTGTTCTTTTTCACACATTTGTCCATGGACTTGGTGAATGACTAATTCAGTGTCTCCAAAGACCTACAACTCCTTGATTTTCCTCTTTTCTGCAATCAATAGGCCATGCACTAATGCTTCATACTCTGTTGCCATTATTAGAGCATGAAAATTACAATCTGTGAGCAAAGAAGAACCTTTCATTTTTGGGGAAATGAGCACAACACCCACCCCAGCTCCATTTCTACTTCTAGAACCATCAAAGAACATCCGCCATAGTCCAGAAACATTTCTTTTATCTTGTTTGAATGCCACGCAGGTATCACAAATTCTTCCTGGAGAATGCAATAAGTTCCCAGACCAGTCTCAAAAGTTTTGAGATCTTCATCATAAGGATCAAACTTATGATCTCTCTCATCCCATTCATCTAGCAGCAAATCAGGCATGGAAAGAGGAATGATATACTCTTCAGGAATTAAGTCTTTTCATGTTCTTCTTGTATTAGGAAAACTGATTGGACAGGAGTGGGGTCAAATGGTTCAATATGGTAAGAAAATATGGGCTCAGATTGTATTGTGAATCGAGTACCATATCTGGTTTTCAGAAGCATGTGAGTCCAATCTGAGGATAGATAGCCACCTACCTTAGCAGTGAAGTCTCTAGACAAACAAATGGAAAACATGGGAGGGAGGTCAATGACATGAAATATCATGGGTTATGGTGAGGCTTGGGAAGGCATGAAGTGTTAATTCAAGGTTTTTAATTATGCCCAGGACATTTACAATTGACCCATCAAGTTGTAAAACTCCCCTAGACACAAGACTGTATTTGAGACCTAGGATATCAACAATTTTCTTGGGCATTACAGAGGTACTAGCCCCATGAATCAATCATATAGTTATGAACTAGGTATTTTCCCACAATAATTGACATGTAGAAGGGTGGGGTTTTGATAGTTTTACTTACTTGATCATCCTTTTCTTGATAGACATTGACCGCGCATGAGCCTTTTGTGTTATTTGATCCGTGGAAGGTAGTTTCTTGAGGGGTTCATACAGGAGATCACGTTATGATGGAATGGAAAGTGCATCCCACATAGAAATGTTAACATTAGGTTTTCTTTAATTTCTCAACAATGTTAAAGGGGAGACCCACAAATTTTTGCATCTGTAGCATACCTAAACTCCTTCCTTCTTCATTCCTCTGTTGTGGCAGTGTTTGATTTGGTGGTTTGGTTAAGTAGTAACAACCTCCTTGTCTGTGGACTTTTCTAGGAATCTCAGGCGGCTTGATTTTTTTCACCGTGGATTCTTTTTCCTTTTTCGTGGCTTTAACTTGATCCGTGAAAGGTGAAAGTTGTGAGACTCTAGCATCCTTTTCTTGTGCCACGTATTATCAACAATGATTGATTGATGGTCTGTTGGAACCTCCTGCCAACTTGGTTAACTACACAAAAATCCTCAACTCCAAAGAACATGAGGTTAGTATCATTGTTGGTTTCTTGACTTGCTTCCATGGTTTGATTTGGTGCCTCTAGCAGTCGGTTCCTGTTGATTGGAAGAGCCTTGAACCATGTATGCTTGAAGATGCATTTCCCTCTCATAATCAAGTTGGTTATGTGGCAGATTACATGGAAAACACCATTCTGTTTCTTGTGCCATATTATTTTGCACAGGAACTAAAGCTTGACTTGAACTGGGAGGAGGAAGTGCTTGTGGTGGAGGGATTATTGCCAGTGGAAGAGGGGCACTTTGACCTTGCCATCTTTATTCTATTGGTTTGGTGCATACCTTTGATTAGACTGCTGATTTTTATATGGTTGATACCCCTGGTTTGAAGATTTCCCTTGATTCTGATAATTCTTATAGGATTGGGCTTGTTATTTTTCTAGGGATATAACTTTGTTTGTTAAATTTCTAATCAAAGCTTTCATTTCTTCATCCTCTTTTTTTTTGGGCAGGAGTTTGTGAGGTGGAAGCAACAGGTTACGGATTTGGCTCAGGGATAGGAGCAATAGAAGGTTGAGAAACTTTAGGTAGTTCAGGATACAATGGCATGGGTGGTCTAGGAGCTAATTTCCCAGCTTGTATTAAGCTATTTTCAGCTCTGATTGCAATTACATAAGCAATGGTAGAGTTTTTCCTCCCATAGATTGTATCATAACAGATATATCAGAGTTCAGAGATTTTAAAAAGTAAAGAAATGCACCTTCTGTTGTAGGTCTCACAAGAGTTGGAATTCTATCCCAGGTTCTCTGGAATCTGAAGTTGAAATCCATCATTTTCTCATTAGGTGCTCTTTTGATTGTAGTTAATTTCTCTAAAAGAGATAGATTGTCTTCTCTTTCACCAAATTGGTCACAAAGGGTTGTGCATAGTTGATCCCAATTTTGAATTGTTCCTGCCCCAAGGCTTCTGAACCATTGTAGATATTTTCCTTTAAGTGATGAAGCCAAAAGTTTTAATGTTACATCCATCTCAACAATCTCATGGATAACACAAACATTTGTAATGTCCTGAATGTGGTCAACTAGAGTAGTGTGATTTTCTCTAGTAAAATATGGGATATTCTTCAAGGCATCTACTGGGATAGGATTTTGAGCATTCAAGGCAAGTGAGATGTTGCCTGTGAAGTTTACAAAGGATTTTGTTTTGTGGCAGTTGTTGTTGATGAGCCATTCTGATAGGTCTGAGAACTCTTGTCAACTGCAAGAAGGGCCTTCCAGGTGGAGGTGTTGAAAGAGTTTGATTTGGAGGAGATGGAGATCTTTGAATCTGTCTTCCTCTTCTTGCCTCTACCTGGGATAACTACAAGTACTCAAACATGTCCTTCTTCTCTTGTTCTTGATCTCGTGTTTGGATCCTTCTCATAAATCAAGGGACACTAAAAGCACCAATACTACTGAAACCAGTTGATATTCTGAATGGAGTCACTAGATGTGTTATTACAGAGCCTCCAAAGGCTAGAGTTTCACCAAGATACACATCAAAACTTGATAAAACTAGAAATATTAATTTCAACCCTCCCACCGGGCATGCCAAAACTATTGGAGCTCAAATGTGCACCCATTCCCAAATCATAGACAATTTAGGATTTGAGTCAACATGGGACTGTCTCCAAGTTGTGGGACTCAAACTAAGACAGACCTCTAGAGAGAAGGCCGACTTCCTCTACTTACTCCTAATGCTAAACTACTCCTAGGAATTGAAATGCAACTATCTAGCTCTATTCTAACCTTTCCAAGGGACCAAGGTGAGAAAGAGATGCATAAAACATAAACCTAAACTAGAAGAGGTGATAACACCAAAAATAAAGGGGATGAATACTCAGGAAAGAGAGAAAATGGAAGAGAATGATGATGAAGAGGGCCAAAATGAAATCCACAGATCAAAACTGTCCTGAGTTCCACCTTCATGATACACAATAGACACATAATCTCTGAAATAATGCATACAACACACCTACAAGTGAATGAGAGGCAAGAGAGTGTAAATAAAACAATAGCTAAGGCTGAAAAGCCACAAAACCAAAATTTTATTGCTGAAAGATCATGCACAAATCATCACGATACAAGAGGAAGATGTAAAACATTTACAGAGGCATAACCAAAGGCATGTGACTCTTAGAACACTTGTGAAACATAAAATGATGCCCTCATATTCCCAAAATATCCAACATTAAAAATGGGCATCATTTTACAATATATAAAAAAATGAAAGGAGAGAGAAGAAAGAGAGGGAAAATTCTTTCCACCAACTGACCAACTTCATTTAATTTCTCTACATGCTCTGAAAAAGGGACTGAATGCCTCTACAAATCCAATTTCACATGCCACGCCTGTAGGAGAAGGAGTGAGCACCCATAATGCATTAAATATTGGTGGTTGAGCCAACTAACATTGCACCTGTGCGTGCTGAAGACATTTTCTCAAGGCCGTGTCCACCAACTACCTTTTAAATTTGAAATTCATACTCCTATGCTTAGATGAGGCCAACAACCTTCCCATTGATATGAAATTTGCAAGGATCGGGCCAAAGAATTTTAGAATTATGATGATTTTTCCTTGCATGGAAATTATGGTTATCTTCACAGGGCTTTCAAAATTTTAGTTTCATGTGGCTTTAGACTTCCGCATGGATCTCTCTATCATGTCGCGGCTCTGTATAATCCCTCGTGGCACTTTTTTTGATGGCATAACTTGATCCTTTTGGTCTTTACGGTGTTAGCATGTACTCCTCCTTGTTCTGCGGCTTCCAAAACCATTTGCGTCATTTCTACGGCATCACTAGTGTAGTGTGGATTTCCATAACCTTCCGCGGATATCTTCATATCTCCACGGTTCTTCCAAGACTTCCATGGCATCCTTAACTTATTTGTACAGCTTTACCAATTCCATTTTTGAACATCCGCAAAGTCCATACTTGTGTAAGTTGCTCTATTTTGCAAGGGGTATCAAAATTTATAATGAACCATATCATTTTCCGATATGGCATCCCTTCTGCCATTGTTGCTAATAATTGTAAATCATTCAAGAATAAGACCTTAAAGGCAATGTGTCAACACTTTAAAATCAAGCTTAAGTACTCAACCCCTTATTACCCTCAATGTAATGGATAGGTTGAGGCTTCTAATAAAACCCTTTTTCATATTGTGGAGAAGGTGGTGATTAAATTTTTTTGTAACTTGCATTTACAAATTCACCCAGCCCTTTGGGCTTATAGAACATCTATCTGCACCCCTACGGGTGCTACTCCATATTCTCTAGTTTTTGGCATTGAAGCCATATTACCCCTTGATATTGAGCTCCCCTCTTTATGCATAGAGCTAAGATATTAATTGGATAAAGATAAGGACTATAAAGTGACTTGGATAGAAGAGCTAGAGCTATTGGATGAGAAACATTTTCAAACCCTTGATCACCTCACAATGTATCAGAATTGAGTGCATCGGAGTTATGAAAAAAAAATATACCTCGCTAATTTGAGGTAGGATACCTTGTTCTAAATGAAAATAAGTTCAATACAACCAAGGATCATGAAAAGAAAGGTAAGTTTGAGCCTAATTGGTTAGGGCCATATGTTGTGATCACTAAATTTGGTTCAGATGCATATAAACTTTCTTATTTTAATGGTGATGAACTGCGGGAGCCCATGAATGCCATGCATCTCGAGTGGTTCTATGCTTGATTACGAGGTCCCTCAAATATCATAAAAACAAACAAAAAATATATAAAATTAGAAAAATTAAAGAGAAAAGTAATGCGTCCAAGTGTGAAAACCACGCAAATGTGGCACTTTGGACAAGTTATTTGGTGAAAACTGATTTCCGACACTATTGGAGGGTTTGTTGTTCACAAGCATCTCAATATCTAGGATTATGTTGGCTTATCCTAATCTAGTCCTTACCTATATCTGAGATACTTCTGAGCCTATCCCTCTTGGCCTTGACCTAGTTGATCCTACCTACATATATGAAAAGTTGGCCTTTATATATTCCCATCTCATGTTGGGGGAAAATTTGCATTTTACCTTATTGCACAGACACGTGGCATTCTACCCTTGAACATTTCATCTAACGCTGGGGGCATCCATGCTTCTTGGTTTTCAAGCACATAGCCTTGGAAAACCACCGTAAAATCATAAAAACATTTGTATAAAATTTGAAAATCCCAAAAAACTATTGGAAAAATTAAAACTTTCAAATATGTCACATATAAAACTAAAAAATATATAACATTGTCTCGATATAATACCATGTTAGGGAGAAAATTTATCTTGTGGAAAATTTGGTGGTTATCTAGCCAACGCTATGGGAATATAAGTCCCTCTACATTTGAATGGTGCAGCTCCCATTGTTTAGCATGTAAAACCGAAGGATTTTAATGGTGGTTTTTCAACCAGAGATCCATAGGGGCACTCCACTGACCCTATGGCAAAGCCTGTAATTTCTTGCTATGGAAAAAATTAATCTAAGTATGGGAAAGGGAGTGGGAAAGAAGGTAAGAAGGTCAATGATATAGGTAGAATATCATATGCCTATATGTATTGATCAGAAAGTTCATAACATGCATCAACTAATAGAAGAAAGACAAATTTACAATTTCTGAGCACAAGACGGGATAAAATATGTTGGTTAAAAAGCACCAATTGATCTTCCCATCGAGGGGACATAAAATTCCTTCCTTTTTTATTGATCTCAGAGTTGAAACTTGTATAACGAGTGGGAATAGAAGAAAAAATGCAAAGAAGGAGAATAGAAGAAGACTAACTATCGTTTTTTTTTTGTTCGCAAAAATGTGCTTCCAGTTTTCCAATTCAATTTCCATCCCAAACAATGACTCTTAGAAGACAAGAAATAGCATGTAAGGCACGGTTACAACTTCCCCAAATGGCCAAGAAGTAGTTACAAAAAAATTTGATCATTTTTTTCTCTTCCATATTCCTCTGTCGCAAAGAAAATGCTTCTGGCGAGCCCAAAAAGGAGTTTCTATGCGCAAAAATGTGTTTCATATTTCAATTTTCTAGTTTTCATATGAATCGTTAGATCCTTTTCCCTAATTGCTTTGAAATCGGGCCATCCACGTGGCAGGAGAACATTGGAGCAGAGTCGGGGGAAACTTTTGTGTTTTTTACATGCCAGAGACATTTTCTCAAATTTTTCCCTCAAAACTCCATCAAAACTTAAAATTTAAGTGTCCATGGTGTGGAGAATTTTGACAACTTTCCAATGATACCAAAAACATGAAAAACCGAGCTTTGGTTTGAAATATATGGCCTCTTGAAGATATAGGGAAAAACTAGTCAAAATTAGGGTTGGCGGGGTCAAATTTTAAATTTTTCCCTTTTGGGAAAAATTTACAAAAAATCTCCATGGCCCCACCACTCTGAGACACGTGGCACCTTCTGGTTCATCCGCGGGCCAAAGACCTGTCCTTTTCCTTCACATTTTCATATTGGGAAAATTTCTTGAAAACTCCCCACCCGCCGCTGCTCTGAGACACGTGGTAGATTCTAGTTACTTGGTGGGGATGCACCTCCATTTTTGCCTTTGCACTTTTTGACAAAAAAGCCAAAAACTTTAAATTCCTTCTACCCTCGTCGCTCCGCTTCCTTCCCCTCCGCGGTCCTGCAGGCCACTTTTTGCCTTTGCACTTTTTAGCCAAAAGGGCTAAGTGAAAGATTTCTCCCCGCACTTCCGCTTCACCTTGACACGTGGCACTTCTCTATTAGATGCGGGCCTGTCTAGGGAAAATTTCCCCATTTACCTCCACCGAGCCATAACTCAAAAACTACAAGGAGTTAGGAGGACTTCCTTACCTTTCTAGAAAGGGGAAAGAATTATCTATCTGATGAAGGCGTTTATAAGAATCCTTGATCCCTTAGGAAGTGCCATATTTTAAAATTCTCATACTAGACCATTTTCAAAGGGGAACAACTCAAAACATTTCCAAGTCCAGACTTGGAAAAAGAAGGAAAATTTTGAGGGGACAACAGTGGCTCTAGCTTGGGGACATGGCATGCATTGAATAGGGAGAAAACATGGCATGAGGATTCAAAATCTCATATTTTAAAACATATAACGTTGACCAGTGCCTTATCCATTGGGCCTTACAGAGTCACAATACAATTCTGAGGAAAGAAGGAAGGAAGGAAGGAAACACACCAACCAAAACCACACCAAGACAGGAAACAAACCAAAACACATACAACAGAAAAGGGGAAACAACAAAAACTATGGTACAGGGTGGGGGACAACTCACTTTCACTGATGGTACAGCTTCAAATATTGCCCACTTCTAGGCAATCCCAATGGAGTTCCATCCAATTATGATAAGAGAAAGGCATTCTCACCACAAGCTTCCTGAATTTGAAATGGACCCAACCACAAAGAATCAAACTTACCATGACTGCCCTTTGGCTCTCTCCTCTTGTCCCAAAGTAGAACCAAAACTCTAGCTTTGAACTTCCTTGCTTTGGCTCTTCTATCAAAGAGCTTCTTCACTTTCAGCTGATGTTCTTTGATTCTGTCCACTACTGGGGATCTGCTCTCTTCTAACTTCTCAAGGAAAAGGATCCTCTTATCAATTGAATCTCTGTATTGGATGTCTTCCACTGTTTGAAGCAGCTTAAGAGCTAGCATTTCAATTGTAATAGGAATTTCTGCTTCAACTCCATATAGTAGCTAAAAAGGTGACATGTCAATTGCCTTCTTAGGAGTGATCCTATCAGCCCACAATGCATCATATAATTTTTTGTGCCAATTCTTCTTATTCTCATCAACAATCTTGCGGATAATGGTGACAATATTTTTTTTTCTTGACTCAACTTGACCATTCCCTTGAGGATAGTAGTAAGAAGAATGAGCAAGAGAAATTATGAAGCCATAACAGAATTTTGTCAAATCCTTCGAAGAGAAATAGGTAGCGTTGTCTACTACAATCTTATGAGGAACTCCAAAATGAACAATGATATTCTCTTTTATGAAATTGCAGACAACTTAAAACCTAGCCTGTTTGGTTGGAATGGCTTCCACCCATTTGGTGAAGTAGTCTGTGGAAATGAGCACATAAGTATGCCCAGCACTTGAATGTGGATTCAAAACACCAATGAAGTCCAGCCCCCATTGTTGAAATGGTTCTTCAATAATCACAGGCCTAAGAGGCAATGTAGTTAACTGTGGTTTTCCATCAAATTTTTGGCATGCTTTGCATTTAGAAACCCGGCTCTGAGTATTAGCAAAAAGAGAATGCCAATAATATCTACCTCTGAGAATTTTGTGGGTAGTCACCATGGCTGAAAAGTGTCCACCACAAGCTTGATCGTGATAGGTTTTGAGGAGTTTTTCTTGTTGTTCCTTGTCAACACATTTGAGAAAATAGCCATCTATCCCTTTTTTGTAGAGTGCATGATTCCAAATCACATATTTGGCTACTTTCAGTCTGAGATTTCTTCACTTTTTGTAATCTAAATGAGGAGGGTAGTCCCCATAGGTAATAAAGAAAACGAGGTCTGCATACCATTCCTCTGAAGTGTTCACAAAGAGAACTTGTGGGCAATCTTCTGAGCATGTTGGGAAAGTGTCATCTCTTTCTCTAAGTTGAACTTTGAGAGATTCATCTTCAACAATCAACTTGTAGAAACCATTTCCTCTAACCATATTAGAGGGCTTAATCTCCATGTCATACTCTTAGATCCTTGCAATTCAATTTCCTCTTTTGGATTCAGGATCTTGTTGTGTCAAAATGGACTTGATTGCACTTCTGGGGACCATCACCACGGTGTGAGAGTTGAGTATGTAAAATATGAAATTATTCACGTCCTTGACCACTGCGTATGCATGTTTCTCCAATTGACTGTAATTTAGTTCATGCTTCTTCAAAGGGCAGCTTATGAAAGCAATCAGTGCTTCCAATCTTTCATCATTCTTCTGAACAAGGACAACAGAAAGAGTGTGCTCTAAGGAATAACAGTACATGATGAATTCCTTGCTGAAATTTGGAGATACCAATGTTGGAGCTTTGGCAATGGCCTTCTTAATTTCTTCAAATGCTGATTTTCCTTCACTACTCCATTTGAAGCTTGTTTGAGACTTCATCATAGAGGTGATATGCTTTGTTAGTTCAGTAAATTCGGGGACAAAGCGGGGAAGAAAATTTACCTTCCCAAAGAGTGAGTGTACTCCTTTCTTGCCGGTGGGAAGAGAGTGCTTGAATAGCATTTACCCAATCATGGTCAATATATGCTCCATGCTTATTCACGATGTGTCCCAACAGCTTGCCTTATGTGACTCCAAAGATACACTTCTTGGGATTTAGAGAAATGCATGTTTTCTACATCTTGCAAGAATCTGCTCCAAGTGGAGCTATGCTCACTTCTCTTCTTTGAAAACACGGTTAAATCATTAAGGTATATGACAATGTAATGCTTGAGATATTTGAAAGTTGGGTCCATGGCTCTTTGGAAGGTGGCTCCCGCATTGATCAAGCTAAAGGCATCATGTTGTAAGAAAAAGTGCCCCAAGGAGTTTTGAAAATTTTCTTGCTACAATCTTCTTCAACCTTTTTAATTTGATTATACCCTAAGAATCCATTAAGCAAAGAGAGCATCTCAGATCCAGTAACTACTTGTAGGATATTATCCATGATCAGAAGAGGGTAATTATCCTTGAGAGATGCCTGATTCAGATTTCTGAAATCTACACATATTCTAATCTCCCCATTTTTCTTTCTGACTAGTATAATGTTGGCCACCCATGTTGAGTGGTGAATGGGGAAAATGATTTTTGCATTCAGCATCTTGTTCACTTCTTCCTTGATAACATCAGAAATATTTGGATTATAGGGTCTTTGCTTCTTCCTAAAGGGCTTTGCATCCTGCTTCAGAGGAATGGAATGATGCATTTCCTTTGGTTGAAAATATTTGAGCTCATCGTAAGAGTAGGCTAGCACATTAGAGTACTTTTTAAGAAAAGCAACAAACTTCCTTTTCTCTTCAGGTGAGCAGCATTTGCCAATATTGACTATCCTTGGATCCTCATAAGTCCCAATGTTTTCCTTGTCAAAATCAGATGGACAGCGAGAAGATAGCTTTTCTTTTTCACGAATAAATTTGTCATGCTTGTCAAATAGGTCCTCTAGAGAGACTAAACCTTTGGGGATCTTATTACCTTTCAATCTGATCATGCCTTCATCATCCACTCTTTCAATTTCATTTGATGCATCTTCAGCCATAGCTTCTCTATGTGGATTAACACTTCCCTCAAAGAATAGATTATTGAAGTTGTCTCTTTGCTCCAAGAAGGAAAAAATATGATTGTCATCATTGAAAACTTGCCAGTGATCTGCGTTATCAGGTACACTTGGTCTGAAAACCATCTTAATGGTTATTTTTTCCTTGCTAAAAGAAGGATGAGGAGTCAATAGAGATGTTGATACTGCAAGAGAATAAGCTCTTTCTTTTTGTTATCCTGTGATGGCTTCAATAGAGAATGCATTGAAGAATTCAATGCAATCCCACACTCTATTCCTATAATGCCTGAGCCTTGGGTTCTTCACCTGGTATTGCTAGTGGATTTTCTTCACTATCACTTTTGCATCACCAAGGCATCTTAGCTTTTTGATTCCCATGTCTTCTGCTTCACTTATGCCCAAGAGGAGAGCTTCATATTTTGTTGTATTATTGGTGTTGTCAAACTGCAGTTTGTATGCAAAAGGATGCATCACATTGGAAGGAGAGTACAACACAACACCAGCCCCTGAACCTACTTTGGAATGGCTTCCATCAAACTCCATAGTCCAGACCTGATCTTTCTCTGATTCTAAGGAAAGTGGCAAATATTCTTCTTGTTGTGATGTAAGGAAATAGTTTCCTAATCCACAATCTTGAAAGAGGATATTATCTCTTGGGTCACTGGAACTTCTTACTATAAACTTCATTTTTCTTACCGGAAGCAACCTCTTCATCCCACCCTTTACTGGAATAGTTGCAGAGGTCCAATCCATCTTTATCTCTCCATCAAGGTCTCTACAAAAACTTTTACTCAAGAGCATACCAAAAGATGCTGGAATGTATGCCACAAAGATGGTTAGAAGTACTTTCTTATCAGGGTATTTAGCCAAAGCCACTTGTGCATCTTTTATCCTTCCTACTAGGGGTAATTTCTTCGATTCCATTGAGTAACAAGCTCCATTAACTTTTGTTAGTGTCAAGATGAGAACATTGGCAACTTTGAGTGGCATTACGTTATCAGAAGCTCCAGAGTCAATGATGCAATTGTTGAGCTCAAAACCATTCATGAGAAGAGACAAGTA
This sequence comes from Taxus chinensis, assembly GCA_019776745.2. Lineage (NCBI taxonomy): Eukaryota > Viridiplantae > Streptophyta > Pinopsida > Cupressales > Taxaceae > Taxus > Taxus chinensis. The sequence continues at coordinate 648,789,242 of CM034148.1, read as the reverse complement.
GAAGGGTTCCACCTTATCTATTTTGGAAGCACTTAGGGCTAGTATGTTTTGGGCAGGTGGTGTAGATGGTGTCGGGAGTAGACCTTTATAATTTGAACTTGAAGGTATAGAAGTTCTGCTCTGAACAACATTGATTAGTCTATCAAACAGAGCAGGGTGTGTTTGCAAGTATTCAATCTCTGAGAGCTACACTTTGGTCTTACTTGCATGTTCCACAAAATCAAATGGGACAATGTTGGATGAGGGGAAAGTTCTTGGATTGAGGGAAGGTTTACATGGTAAGGGTCTTTGAGGAACTTTGGCTAACTTAGGATAGACTTCATTGGAGGGAGGAGTGTTTTTAATAACTTATCAGCTAGAAGAAGGAAAAGGTGACTTATTAGATATAACAACCTAATCTCTAGTAGCCATTTGGCCTGGTTTCATTTTGGATGAATCCATCGAGGGTGGTAATGGTGAGCCTCTGTTGATGATCTTCTTTTGTGTGGTTGCTGAGTGGGATCTTCTTTAGTTTTCTTTTCCTCTTAAGCCACGAAGGGTAGAGCATCTTTCTTGGATTGAGCTCAAGTGAAGACAACACATGAGAAGCTTAGGGCTTCCTCTTCTTCTTCCCCATCATCCACAAACTCGAACAAGCCATTGTGCATATCATCTTCTTCAATTTTGAGGTAGCCTTCGTAATCCTCTATTATTTCTCTTTCAAGTTCATCAATTTCATCATCCTCTCTTGATTCTCTGGTGTCACAGATAGCATTGATAGGAGGTGCTTCAAGGGTAATTTGGTGAGGAGGTGGTGTAATTCTTTGTCTATCAGGGAAGTTTGGCCTCCTTGGAGAATTTCTCATTGTCATTTGGGACAGTGGTTTCTTCAAGGCAACTAGATCATTCACCATTTTTTGGAACATAGGATCTATAGTTACTGAAGCCGAACTCTAACCCTTGTGCTTCCCATTTGGGCCTTTTACCTTTCCAGAGAGGATTAAGTCATCATCAGTTTCAATGGAAAAGTTTTGAGCTTCCCTCAGTGTGTTTGGTTAGGCTCTTCTGAGGAAGAAACCAACTTCTGATGGCAAGGCACTGATGAATAATCTTCTCAGGTGGTTCTCAAGAGGTAGCACATCTTCAAGGCCTCTTCTTTTCATTCCGTCAAACCTTGATACAAATTCCCTCATGGATTCAGAGCTTTCTTTCTTTATTTGGACTAATTGCACCAACAACTCTTAACCATCTTCAGTGCTCCTGAATTTGTTTTTAAATGCTTTTCTAATATCTTCCCAACCAGTAATAGATCTTGCAAGAAGCATGTAAAACCATTCAACAGCTTTCTCTTGGAGTGACTCCACAAAAATTCTAACTGAAACATCTTCATCTTCAACACCTAACACACCACAAGCAGTGATGAAGGATGCTACATGTTCTTCAGGGAGTTGGGATCCATCTCCTTTGAATTTGGGAAAATTATTTCTTGAACCTCTTTGCAGATCATGGAGTATTCCTGGGAGAGAAAGTGGACCAGTATTTCTTCCCCATGGTAGATTGGGTGCATGTGCTTCACGTTCATTACCAGGCATTCTATTTCTGTTTCCAGCTTCTTTAGTAGCTAGGGTTGCTACTCTTTCCTCTATTGCAGCTTGGAGTCTTACAATTTCTTCAAGTTGAGCTCTAATCTCTTCCTTTCTATCAAACCGAGCTATAACCTCTGCTTCTTCTCTCTCTAACTCCTCAAAAGTAGGGTCAATCACTCCTCCTTTCCTCAGCTGGAGATTATACCTCCTATCAGCCAGCTTGAAATTTTATTGTCTTCTTTGGAGGTGTTGGAATTTGTATTTGTTTTCTCTTCCAACTCAAAAGTAGGTTCTTCTCCTCAGTCCAAAATATTTGTAGTAATAGAGTAATGTTTTACACTCTACCTACTATGCCAAATAGCCTCCTTCAGGTCTGAAATGATATCTTCTTTGATATGAAATAATGAAGAAGGTCTTAAAACCTTGCGGTCATTTTAGGGTGTAGATGTTGTAAACTCTGCCCCATGGTGGGCGCAAAAAACTATCGGCTAGAAAATTTTTCTTGTGGACAAATTGGTGGTTATCTGGCCAACACTATGGGAATCTAAGTCCCTCTACATTTGAATGGTGCAGCTCCCATTGTTTAGCATGTAAAACCGAAGGATTTTAATGGTGGTTTTTCAACCAGAGATCCAAAGGGGCACTCCACTGACCCTATGGCAAAGCCTGCAATTTCTTTCTAGGGAAGAAATTAATCTAAGTATGGAAAAGGGAGTGGGAAAGAAGGCAATAAGGTCAATGATACAGGAAGAATATCATATGTCTATATGCATTGATTAGAAAGTTCATAACATGCATTAACTAATAGAAGAAAGACAAATTTGCAATTTCTGAGCACAAGACAAAATAAAACACGCTAGTTACAAAGCACCAATCGATCTTTCCATTGAGGGGACATAATTTTTTTATTGATCTCAAAGTTGAAACTCGTACAACGAGTGGGAATAGAAGAAACAATGCAGAGAAGGAGAATAGAAGAAGACTGATTGTCATTTTTTTATTTGCAAAAACATGCTTCCAGTTTTCCAATTCAATTGCCACCCTGAACAATGACTCTCAGAGGACAAGAAATAGCATGTAAGGGGTGGTTACAACTTCCCCAAATAGCCAAGAAGCAGTTAAAAATAAATTTGATCATTTTTTCTCTTCAAGATTCCTCTGCCGCAAAGAAAACACATTTGGCGAGCCCAAAAAGGAGTTTCTGTGTGCAAAAATGTGTTTCATATTTCAATTTACCAGTTTTTATATAAATCATTTGATCATTTTCCCTAATTTCTTTGAAATCAGGCCATCCATGTGGCAGGAGAACATTGGAGCAGAGTTGGGGGAAACTTTTGCATTTTTTACATGCCAGAGACGTTTTCTCAATTTTCTCCCACAAAAATCCATCAAAATTTAAAATTGAATTGTCCATCATGTGGAGAATTTTGAAAACTTTCCAATGATACCAAAATCGTGAAAAACTGAGCTCTGGTTCGAAAGATATGGCCTCTTAAAGATTTAGGGCAAAACTGGTCAAAATTAGGGTTGGCGGGGTCAAATTTTAAATTTTTCCCTTTTAGGAAAAATTTGCAAAAAATCTCCATGGCCCACCATTCTGAGACACGTGGCACCTTTTGGTTTGTCTGTGGGCCAAAGACATGTCCTTTTCCTTCGCGTTTTCATATTGGGAAAATTTCCCGAAAACTCCCCACCCCCCGCCGCTCCGAGACACATGGCACCTTCTGGTTGCTTGGCAAGGATGCGCCTCCATTTTTGCCTTTGCACTTTCTTGAAAAAAATGCCAAAAACTTTAAATTCCTTCCGCCCCCGCCACTCCGTCTCCTTCCCCTCCGTGGGCCTATGAGCCGCTTTTTTCCTTTTTGCTTTTTTAGCCAAAAGGGCTAAGTGACAAATTTCTCCCCGCACTTCGCTTCGCCTTGACACGTGGCACTTCTCTATTGGATGTAGGCATGTATAGGGAAAAATTCCCCATTTACCTCTGCCGAGCCATAACTCAAAAACTACAAGGATTTAGGAGGACTTCCTTACCTTTCTGGAAAGGGGAAAGAATTCTCTATCTGATGAAGGTGTTTCTAAGGATCCTTGATCCCTTGGGGGAAGTGCCATATTTCAAAATACTCAGACTTGACCATTTTCAAAGGGGAATAACTAAAAAAAATTCCAAGTCCAGACTTGGAAAAAGAAGGAAAATTTTGAGGGGACAACATACCAAAACAACTCAAAACATTTCAAAATTGTTCTACAAAAATAAAGTAGTAGTTTGCTTACTTTGGTTGTTTGTTTGTACATAGTTATGTTGCTTTGTTGTTTCATGTTGTGTGCTTTTATTGGATTCATTTACTTAATTAGATTTAGTGTTACTTTAATCTTTTGTTAAGTGTATTGGGTTCATTTTATCTTACATACTTGTACATAGTTGTGTTGTCTTGATTAGATTTGATTAACTTGTGTTTGTTGTTTTCTTGTACGTTTTGTTATCATGTCATCATTATATCATATATCATCACATCTATACATCATATATCAATAAAATTCTAAGCTACATCATCATGAAATTGAAAATCAAACATGTATGCTAAGCTAACATCATATAGTATCATCTATGGGGAAAGAGGGATTATCTTTATCCCCCTCACTAATACCAAAAATTAAAACATGTACTAATCACAGTATCTCATCAAAATGCAATGTGATATTATCAAATTTTATCTCATAAATCAAACAAAATGTGATACAATCATACATCATAATATTGTCCATCATCATATAAATTTAATGTCCATATACAATCAATGTGTCTTGATACATATCAGATACAATGTCTGCCATCATGGGCATGGATCAAAAATGTACCTTCATCAAGAGGCATAACCAAAAAATAGTACATATACATGGATAAAAAATGTGCCTTCATCACAAGGCATACATAAAAAATATACATCCAATATAATACAACAAGTGTGTCATGACTATCCCCTACACTAGTAGTGCCTGGCTTGGAACCAAGTGGAGGCCTCTGTTATGATGCACCCTGTGGTGGTGGCATCTGTACAGATCTAGCTGACCTCCCTGAATGAGATGGCCTATATGATCTATACCTAGAGTGATTGTTAGCTAGATGACTAAAATATATGGCCCTCTATCCCTTTGAAATGGCCCCATAATACAAAGCCCTATAATAAGAAGCCTCCCCACTAGTTGTGGTGAAATCAAACACTATGTCCTGAGCACCTGATGTCGCGGCTGCATGATGTAGAGCATCACACTCTCCTGTTAATCTAGCTACATATTCTTGGAGTTTTTTCCTCTCAGTAACCAACTGATCTCTCTTTGTAGTAAGTCGGTCCCTCTCAGCATTCACCGGATCTCTCTAAGTTATCACTTGTTGTAACAGTTTCCACAACGTAGCTAGATCACTGGAAATCTGCATAGCATGCCTCGGTGATGATACTAGTAATACCCTATCATCTGTCCTCCACCCCCCACCCACTTATTGTATGGTGGCAATCCCCATCCATCCCAACCATCTCCATCTCCTCCATACCTCGATGGACTGTGTGGTGGACTCAATATATGAGGAGGTGAACCTGGTGCCATTGGAATCTTGATGTGCACCTATGGGATGTCTTGTTGTAAGGGTGCATGTGGAACCTATTCTTGAGGATTTTCAAGCACATGAATTTATGGCATTTATGGGCCATGTCTCTATAATGCAGCCTTGGCCTCTAACTAGCCTAATCTAGCTCTACCTCTGAGAGCTTGGCCCTGTAAAACCTACGTCGTTGTGGCTATCCTTTCATGTATAACATCATCTAGAATAGTCAAATGCAGGGGTAAAACAGTAGCATACCAAGCTACGTAATCAGTTGTAGTCCCCAGATCAACTACCTAGGGAAATGGAACACATGTTTGCGGCATAACAAAAGTAAAGCTATCAAGAGCGTGACGCTATCCAATACGTGGTCCCATGTCAAAATTCTCATGCGTCTTGCATGTGTACCACATCTCGTCACTCGGGATGCCTTGAACATGGAAAAATTGTCTCTAAACCCAGTCTACTCGGTACCACTCTCGTATGTAGCCCCAGCTCCTAATGATAAAATGATTGATCTCGACAGCCCCAAATTCTAAGCCATCATCCCACCACTAGTATAACCTGTAAGGCCTCCATGTGATCATCCGCAACTAAAAATCATCAAAATCACGCCTATAATAGGTGGTATCTCTTAGGTGTGACCACATTTTTTCACCCATTGGCTCCCATCGATAGAAAAGGGCACACCTACCTCCCTGTCTCAAAGTACTCCATACAGGTGACCTATAACTATGTGGTCCCATGCCCCAATTTGTAGCAAAGTCCCTGACCCGAGGTTCTTCTGACCTCATTATGCTATCAAATGAAGATCCCAATATAAATCGACCAATATACATTGGCCATAGCAGAGCTGCTTACCATCCATGAGCTTCTATATAACTTCAGTCAATCCCAAGGGAAAGTTTTTGCCCGTCTTGTCAGGCAGCAAGATGTCACTAACAAGATCCATCAAATACACTAGTATGCCAGCAAATCATCGATCATTAAACATTGTGTAGATGTCTACTTCTATCCCCTCTCAAGGTAGGACTCATCGTAAGAACATATCATAAAGGTAGGTCTAGATCCGGCCTCGATCTCCATCATACTCTATCAGGTCATCTCAAATTGGTACTCGGAGAACGCGTCAAACATCCTCTAATGTCATGGAAATGTCACTAGTAGGTATTTTGAAGCACTGGCTCTCACTACGCCATCTCTCAGCTAAGGAAATGAGAAGAGTGTGATCTAGTCGAATCTGTGTCATATGAGTTACATAGTCTAGGCCTCTGTAAAACAACAATCAGCCCTCGTTGCTCCCATCATCTAAAAGTCTAGTCAAATGCTCTAAGTCACATGTGTCACTCGCATGTATCTAGCTTAGGAAATCTCACCTACAAGATTGCACAACACTTCATTAGCATCGTTTTCTTCCAAAAACATCTTCCTAAGGTATCGTACTTGCTTATATACTCTTCTATCCCTTCTTAAATTTTTCACTAAGGTCAAAAAATTTAGGTTTTTCTTCTAAAAATGGCTTATGGCACAAAAAATCACACTATCACCTCTCTTTTTATACTATCACAAAGGCTTGCATTATTGCATGCATAATAATGCCTACACGCTCATTTTCTTGTATGTGCGGCCCCTTTCATGCCTACGTGCCCATTTGTGCACACATTTATCTACTTTCACACATACATGTGCCCTAGAAAACCAAAATTATTTGTTATGCCTGCACGCCTCCCTTAGCGCATGTACGCATCCCTCTAGCACTAGCATGAGACCTCGCACTAGAGCACCCAAGGGCTCACACTACCACGGTCCCGTAATTTTCCCTAGCTAAAAAATGCATTAAATGCACTTAAATGACAAAACTTTAAGTGTACATACTAGTGTAGGGTCTATGGTAGGTATCCCAAACTCTCAAAAATGGTAGGAATCCACGCCATTTCTCTCCAAGGTCAGAGAAAATATCTCACAAAACTCAATAAGGGTAAAAAACAAATGATCTAGCTGTGATGGTTTTTACCCCCCGTGGTTTGGTATTTATAGCCGTTTTGACCCCCCGCATCATTTTTCACCCCCCCCGATGGGATCAATGATCGTTGTGATTCTTCTGAATTATTCTAGCACTTGTCGCGATGATTATTTTTAATAAACAATCATTTTCACCTGTTTTTGCTACGATGGGGCATTTTTTTGCTTCCCAACGACCCTTTCTGCTACCTGGGGCATATTTTTGCTTTCCAACAATTTTTGGCAATGTCCCATGATATTTTCATGCTTCTATAATCATTTTTCCTAAAATTTTCAAAAAATTTATAAAAAAATCTAAAAATTTGAAAATATGTTTAAAAATTCAAAAAAATTGTAAAATTTAACATTTTTCAAAAATTGGTAAAAGGCATGTACGCAGCTGAAGTTTGTATTGAATGCATCGTCCTCAAATATTGAAATTTGTTCTACAAAACATCTTTTTTGGTCTTTGTTTGTTCCTGTCACAATGACTTGTGGATCATTTTGATCTATCTCCATTCACAAAGTTGGTTTACTTATTTTATATATATATATATTCTCTTGCAATAACGATTTGTTAGGTATTGTTTCATAGTGCACGAATGATTTTTCATAGGACCCTTATTTCCCCCGTTATTCCCCTCACATGTATCATTGCTTGGGGCACCATTTTAAACCCTTGTCGTTAAAAATAAACACGAACATTTGGGAATTGAAGCTTGATAGCAAAAGAATTGGTGAAATTATCTTGAACGTTGTCTGTTTGAGTATGTATGTTTGTACTTGTTCCCCTGTCAAGTTAGCTTGTTTAATTTCTCATATTGCATTACATTATATATGTTGCATGGAGTTAAGCATTTTAAGCAATGAAAAAAAATTAGTATTATAGCTTTTCATTTTATTTTACACTTTTGTTGTATGTGTACATTTTAATAAGGGATGATAACGTTGATCATTTAAGCAAAGTGATGAAACAAAGTTGTTTATTGAATGAAATGGATGAAAAAATCTATTTCCATTTTCATCTATCAATCATCATTACTGGCAAGGTTTCTTCCACCTGGATTCTTCTATCTGTTTCCTTCGTATTTTCAATCTTCGTTTGACTTTTTCAATCACCCCATTGACACTCGAGGAGGCATCCATCATTCTACTAATTTTTCTTCAAAAATTAATTGTTTATACTTTTCTACTATCTTTGAAGTGGCATTGCTTACACCACCTCAAAGAGGGGCAAATATAAACACCTAAAATCTGAGTTCATAGAACTTTATACTAACTATCCTCTATCTCATCATTTCCATTATAATTAGTGTTTTTCCGCTAATTAACTAATGTTTCCTTCTATTTTGGTCAATTAACGACACATTGCTAATTATCTAGCTTCTATCACATTCTAGACGCCAATTAACGACACTTTGTTAATTATAATCCTCTTCAAATCAATTAATTAACTATTATTAGTTAATTAAGCATTTTTAACAATTAATTTAATCAATAAACCCTTTTATTAGATAAATCTCACTTTCGAATGCTTCAAATCATATCAAATTCCTCCTAAATCACCTCCAAATAGCCTAAAAATCTTATTCTAGCCTATTAATTAATCCTAGTTGATTAATTAAATCATCTCCAACTCTCATGAGTTGCTAACCCACTAGTTATATCATCTAATCATGGTTAGCTATTCTATATTTACTTTATCATTATTCCACATTCATTGGGATTCAAGCTTCTCTCAAAGTAGAAAACTATATAAAGTACCAACCTCCTTCCTTCACACCTTACACCATACTTTGAATAATATTTCATATAAAGCATATGATTAAGACTCAAGAGCCTTCTCCACTGATTTGGAATAGCTTGATCATCTCTTGCATCCATTTCTTCATGCTTGATTAGTAAAGAATGATCTAAACATGGCCTTGTAGCCATTGCTTAGTGAGATTATGCCATCATCTTGAAGCAACAACACAAATTTGATTGCTTTTGATGTTCATAGGTTCACATTTTAAAGGTAATCATACACATAGAGTAGTAATGTTTGTAGTTAGATGATTGATTTCATGTTAATATCAGTTTAGCATTCCAATAAGCTATGATCATGATGGTTTTATGGTAGATTTTAGCTTATCTTTTAGACTACTAGGTGTTAGTCTATTTCAATTAGCTTTGCAAAGTTTATATGAATACAATAATTATTATATAATTAAATGTAAATAGAGCTTCAATTTAATTAATAAATTATTCATGCCGCTTGATATAACAAATAATAAAATTTTGATATAATTGTTAATTTTTAAATTGTAATATTACCTCTACCACAAGATATTATGGCAATAGTATTTAGCTTTTGAAACAATGTGCACCAATCATTTTCATATTACCTCACGTTTTTTTAAAACAAAAAATATGTGAATAAAAATGCAAGAGATTGGAAGCTATGGATTTAAGGTATCTTTATGTTGTTTAGAATATGCAAATAACCTTCACACACATTTGAATATGAATATATTTTGGAAATATCATTCACCATGTCCAATTTCTTTATCAAACCCAAAATTTAATAATTAAGGTGCCCAAATCTTAAATGTCATAACACACTCTAGTATTATCATGTGATATAATAAGAGTATGTGTACCTATACTTCCTACATCAAATTTATATACTCCCCCATCTAAAGTATCTAATGCAATCACTTTGTAACCATGTTTCATGTCCTTAATCAAATAAGTATCCTTGTAAAACTAAACTTTGAAACCTTGTTTTGTGATTTGACTATCCGAATAAAGATTCTTCTTTAAACCAAGTACATACTTCATATTATTAATGCATTTTACTTCACCATTATTCCATTTTGTAGGAACATCACCATGGCCCTCTATACTAAAATCACTACCATCACCAAGCAATGTCTTTTCTTTTTCACATTCTTCATCTTTTTCAATAGATTTGAAACTTTCTTTCTTAAAATCCACATGCTTACTTTCTCTTGAATTTATGTACCAAACATTATTTGAAGTATCTTGAGCAGATAATGATGCGATGAAGAGATTACCTTCCCTTCCTCTTTAACTTTCCATATTATTTGTTTGTTTTCTCGACCAATTCTACTTCTCTTTTTTTCTTCTAAACCCCCATTGAAAATGTCCCAATTTTCCATAATTTAAGCACTTGACCTTATGTTGTTGTTGCCTTATTTTGTCCTATCCTTGGTTTATCCTTATCTTGGATTTTATAGTCACCTTGCCTTGATTTTGCAACTTGTTACCTTTTAACCCACCTCTTGAGCTGTAAGCATGTTTAGTAGAGTTATTTTCATCAGATGTTATTCTAAATCTTTGTTCCTTAGATTACAAGTAACCACTTAACTCTTTTAAACGATAGAGCATCAATCTTAATAGAAACTGCTAAGGATGTGATTAGATATTCATTCACTGTGGGGAGACCATTAAGAGTTATATCAACTAATGATTTCTCTTCAACTTGATTTCATACAACATCCATTTGATTATTTATCTCCTTCAATTTTGTGAGGTGATTTGTCACATCCTGATAATTTGTCATTCTTAAATTATGTAATTTTTTCTTTATATCTAAAATCCCAGTCTTAGTAGGCTTATCAAATATTTATTTAAGTGTTTTCCAAGCATCATTTACATCATTAATATTTTGAATTTACGATACAATTTCATCATAACAGACATACTAATAATAGCTAAGACTTCATTATTCTTTCTTTTATATTGAGCTAACTCTATATAATCCACAAGAGCTTCTTTTTTCTCTACAAATTTCCACTAATTTTTTGTAAGTAACACATTTTTATCTTATGTTTCTATAGAAAATAATTTTTCCCATCTAATTTACAATAAAAGACAAGTATACTTGAAGATGCCATAATGTCACAAATAAATAAAATCACTCAGCTTTAAACTTAGGAATATTAAAACTTATCTAACTTAGACTAAAATTACCAGTCGATGAAGAGTGATGACCAAAGGGCAATGAGCTAGGGTTTATGTGTGTAGGTCTTCACAGGCCTGTCAAGCCTCACAACTTTGCACACTTGCACAGGTCCATTGTTGTCAATGACATGCAAACAAGTATTTATCTCCCCTATAAAATCTTTTTTGGCAACGACTGCTGCAAGAAATCATGGGCAAGGATCTTTAAGGGTTAGGGATGCTTTCAGATTACCTTACATTGTGGAAAAAACAAAGGACATTCCTATGGTTACACTATATATGTCAAAGGTAGTCATTTTTGTTTCTGCCCTAAAATATTTTGCTATTATTTATAGATTTAATAGATTATAGCCTTAGACATAAGATTTACACAAATGGATTCACTCCACATGGTCCAATGCCTGTGAGATTCAACTTTGTGCTAAGGGTGTTTTTACTGTCCATTTTGTTTCTCCCACTGATTATCAATGAGCTCTTACTGAGGATCCATGGTTTTGGACAAGGGCTAGCCTTTTTCTTACTCCCTAGTTTTTGGACTTTGATCCTTCTACTATGGTTGTTTCCAAAATGTCGGTCTAGATTCGTCTCCCAAATATTTCTCTCCCCTTTTGGTACCATGCGGTTTATGCGGCTATTGGCAACTCTATTGTTCATTTCATCAAGATGGATGATGAGCGGTCTAAGCACGGGTTGTTCACATATGCTTGTATATGCATTGAAGTGGACCTCAACAAAGGTCTGCCAAAAAATTTGGAATTAATTCATGATGGTTTCAAGTGGTTACAGATTCTAGACTATGAGAATACGGATTTCCTGTGCAAGTTATGTCATCAAACCTAACACCTTCAAAAGGCTTATCCGCTAAATAAGTCTCAAAAAAAATGAAAAAGTGGCATCTTCACGACCTAAAGGCTGGAAACCCTCCACGGAAAATGTAACTATATAAAATCCTCCCTCCCGACAGTTCAGAGGCTATGAGAGATGAGACTCCCCTTGTTGGTGGTTGTGTTAAGAGATCTCATGGTTTTGAATCTTATGATTTAGACCCAGAATGGGATCTCCCTTGCATTGATTTTTTGGCAGCTTTGACTCCCCATCCTGAGAATTGGACATTTTTCACGAGGTATAAGGAAAAGAGAGAGTGCCTTGAACCTCCTGTTACTCGGTCTGTTATGGCATCGACTTCTCCATTTACTTTTGGCTCTTCAGTTGTTGCTAGGCTAGGGCCTTTTTAGCTTTTTTTCTATTTGTAGCATGTTTTGTTTTACCCTTTAGGCCTCGTTTATTTTTGGTCCATGTCCACTGTCAGCCACCCCTTACTATGTAACAATTTGTATTATTTTATTTAATATAAAGGTGGTTCCAATAGTAAAATAATTTCCTTAAAAAAAACTTCAAATCTTCTAAAATCTCTTTCATATCAAGCCACTTCTCATTTTATAAAATATTAAACCAATTTTCAAAATTTGTGTGGCTTTAATAAAAGAATTAAAAGAGGATTGCATGCCTCAAACTTTGCCATAAACTATCCACTTTGGAACATTCAAACGACACTCATCAAAAAGAAGAATATTATATTACGTTTTTAAACATACTTTTAATAACATATATAAAGAATTAACACAAAAAAACAATGGTCTTTTAAAACTCATAAAATATTTAGTAACCTTACACAAATTTTTTCTATTTCCACTTCTTTTTCACATGATAATAAAAATTACAAAATTTCTAGCAATTTTGAATTGGTTGTGTGGTGTCTTCTTGGCATCAATTTTCAAATTCTTCACATTAGCCTCCAAACATTTAAACTTTGTTTCCACCAACTTGTTTTTTTTATGTTGAAAAAGTTTTGCTCTTTGACATATCCTCTTTTCTTTACTCTATTAAACAATTATGGCATTAACACTCAATTACTCTTGGCTTTCTCATAGACAGCACATTCACAAGTTGTTTTGATACTATAATAAACACACACAAAATTTAGACTAGAAAATAATTGTCTTGTACTTACATTTAATCTAAATTTATAGATTGAAAAAGATGTTTCTATACAATATTTGTACATACGATACAAATTTAATGCATAAGTACCAAAAATTAGTTGGTTTGTAGATGGTTTACATTTTAATAAATTTATTTTGATATATATATATATATATATATATATTATATATATATATATATATATATATATATATATATATATATATATATATAACTCAAACACAATGCAATTGAGAGTATAACAATATGATTATTATAAGCATGTACTTATATCCTTCTTTATTATATTAAATAATAATTTTCTTGTAAATTGTAAATATGAAATTTATGTATTGTTGTCCTCTCAATTTTCCCCACCCTTTCGAATCTAATTTCGTGGAAGAATTGGAGCCCCGCTCATATGAAGGGGAAAATTTCTAAGCTAAGGCCCGTAGTCAATCAGGAAGGGACACGTGGCCTATGTTGAAAAGTCAACAGCGGGGGCATGGACTTTTGGGGGAAAGATTGGAATTTTTCCCCTTTCCAAAATAGATAAAGTATAAGAGCGAAACACATCCTTCCAACCAGTCAGGTGATGCCACGTGTCAAAGAATGAAATCGGAACAGTGGGCCCGCAGAGGTTTTTGAAACTTTGAGAATTTTTTAAAAAAGAATTTAAATGGCATATTTGAACCGCATGCCACTCAGATAGTGCCACGTGTCCGGCCCTTTGGCGGAGCTGCGGAGGGGCAGAGCAAAATGAGAAATCGTGTTTTTCTCCCAGATGTCAGGAAATGTAGATTTCTCCCCCAAGGTCGTCATTGCTTGGATCTTGCCACGTGTAGGGTTCAAATTTGAAGATAAAAAGGGGAAAAGATAGCCAAATGTACTCATCTGGTCTTTAACGCCATTAATGAACTAGACCTCTGCAAAACGCAAAAAATGGCTCATTCTTCATTCTTTTCTCTGTATTCTTTCCATTTCTTCGTGAGATGCATTTCTAGTTAATTATGGAGCCAAATCAATAAGTTTAAAGGGATGTAAATTTTGATCATCAGAAAATGGAGTTTATCGGGCATACGCGATAAAAAGGGTAAAACTTACCAGTAAGCACTTGAGTGCTATGAAAGTGGTTAAAAGTTAGAAATGGCAAAACCACATGAAGAAGAAAATCATGAGATGCCCCCTATTAAAGTAATCATGCTCGAACTGACAAAATATTCACCTTTTTGAACCTCCGATTTTCATGAGTGCATTTGTTTCATGTCACTTTCCAAAAGTGGATCTGCAACAAACACTATTTCTTTCGAAAATTCTTTTCTTGGGGACAAAGAATGGATGTATATAGATTGTTATAAATATATGGTTTTGGCCACAGGAAAAGGGGATTCTGGTTTTCTGGGAAAGCTGTAAATTCTGAAGTAATTCAATACAGAATTTCTTTTCTTTCTTTTCTTATTTTCCTCTATTATATCTTTCTCTCTCCTTGCTCGATTCAATGGATATTTTGTTTTGCATTCAATGGAAACTTTTTGTTCTGGTCTATGTGAATCTTTAGAACTTTGTGTCTGCAGATTTGCGTTGGTGGTGAAGTAATTGATCCTTTTCTATATTTTCTTGGTTCAATGTAAGTAGGGAGATACTCTGCTATCTATATTTCCTAAAAGCATTGTTGTTTTCTTCCTTCTCCCATATTCGTATTCTTTCATTCCTTCTGATTGATAATCTTTTAAGTATGAAAACATTCCAGAATATCAGGGTCCAAACATTGAGAGTTGTATATCTGTACATTTGTTTTTTCTAATTTCAATAAGGGAACCTCTCCCATTAAACAGGAGGGACTTGTTGTCCCCTGACTGTGGTTTCAACCCATGTTCCATTCTGAAAACCAACATGTACCAAGTATATTTAATTAGAGAGCCTCTTAAAGTGTGTACCTTTTAAATGAAAATTTAATATATTAATGTTAAATGCATTTTAAAAGTGTTGCGCTAGATATTGATAATTACTATACAATTCAAATTAAATAGAGCTTCAATTTAATTAATGAATTATTCATACCACTTGATATAACAAATAATAAAGCTTTAATATATTTAATTGTAATAATACTACGACCATAGGATATTAGGCCGATAATTTGAAACAACATGCACCAATAATTTTCAAATTACCTCACGTGTTTTTTCAAACAAAAAATATATGAACAAGAGTCGCGAAGTGGCCAGTTCCTGCCATCGAAGCTGCATGTTGTAGATTGAGGTTGTGCAATACTTTACATATCGAATGATGAAGTTGCGCTTAAAATATTATAAAATTTGTTTATGCATTTTAGATGGTGCACGTTTGAGCCGAGATAGCCGATTTGCTGAGAGCACCCCCAAATACAAAAACAAAAAAAGATTTATTATATAAATTTGCAAATTTAACTAGGCATTGCAAAGAAAATATAAACTCAACAGTTGTAGACGATTTCAAGTGACTTTATTTTTGTTTTTCTTGTTCTAAGAATATGGTAAATGCAAGTAATGGTGTAATTAGTGCCACTAAATTTGAACATCACTACTGCAATTTTAACCCAAAGCGTGCCAACATAAAGAAGAAGACAAATTATTTTAGTTCAAAAATATATCAGTATGGATGAAAACGTAGAGAAAAATTTAATTGCTCAGCAAATGGGATTTTCTTGCTAAAACGCAGAAGAACAAGGTTAATGCTAAATTTACTAAATATTTTTCAAGACATAGCTTTAAAAACGTAGTAGACACAAGACCCCCAAACTTAATGTTTCATAGACATGAAAATATGCGTGAAACTCCCTTGGTAACTTGAGCGGATCTTTAGTAAATACGACATGCCCAAAACAGAATAATTCAAAATACAGAAGTTCAGATCGATAGAATACAAGAAAATGTAAAGTTTATTTAATTTTCAGTAACTTGCGTTTTCGAGAAAATGAAGTCGTTGCTTGGCCGCCAAAAATTGTCAGAGGAAACGTAAACCAGAGGCGGAGTAGACTAAGTTTTGGCTTAAATGTGTGCAAATCGTTGCAATAAACGAAAAAACAGAAGTATAATGGCTTGTTTCACTGCCTTTTGTAAGCGCCTGACATTAACAATGGCGAAAATAATTGTTGTTTAGAAACATAAGATGAAATGTTCTTTGTGATGTGTCAGATACTAATGGAAAGTGCATCTTAGGTAATATTACTTTTCATATTGTGAACTTGGTGTTTTTCTTTGTCAGATTTTGGTCTCTTAGGCTCTATTAGCTGGTCCAGAAATAATATGAGGATACACAATTATAATTATTAAGGGAGTTGTTGAATAGTGGAAAGAAAAGTGACACTACAAAAATATCATTATTGGAAATTTGTAGTTAAAAGAATTTTATTTACCCACATAAGCCCACAAACCCAGGCTATGGGTGTTACCCGTGTTTGTAAGTACATGAAGGGAAGTGTTGAAATCAATCCTTTGGTTGCAGCTGTAATGACAATCACTGAAAGCATTGATGGTATTGGCAAAAAGATTGAGGGAAAAGGTCTTGACATTTCCTTATATGAAATATGAATGTCACTAATAGTTCACTGCATTCAACAACAAAAATAATATATTTAAGCTCTGCAAGAATTTCTACAATAACAGGAGTATCTGAACTATCTAGGCCACAATTTCCAAATTCTTAAGAGTGAAACTGGCGCAATGGATGATATTTTAAGCTGTGAAAGGACAAAAGAAGACTTGCTGAATCTATCCAGAAAAATGCCAGCAATCAAGCAAATGCCATGTGGTTCAGCCATAAATTTTTATTGGAGCCTCCTCTCTAAAGGCCTCTTCCTAGGAATGTTGCCTCTTCGCTGGCGTGGAGGCCCAAGCATCTGAAATTCCAGCTTCAGCTTTGAATAGCCCCAAAGGACCTTGAAATGACAGTTGCCCTGTTTAGCAATTTACAATTATTTTTACTAGAGAGAGATAGCATCAAACCAGAGTGCTTAAAGAAGGGTGGAAGGCAAACAAACGAAATTATAATTAGTAATAATTCTATGAAACTGTTTACGGTAAATTACTGCCAACCAAAACGAAATAACTTCTTAAGCATTTTGTACACAACAAGATCTGTTTGATCTATATAATCTGAAAAGCAAGTGAAGTTTGACCGAAAGTATATACCAAATTTTTGTTTATTTCAACTTAGATTTAAATACAATAGCAAAAAACAGTTGCGATCAGTACATTTTTTTCAGGCCATTTTAGTCAAAATTGTGGGCAAAACCAGGCCATGTTGATAGACGAAGTGCCGAGCCGAGCAGAAAAACTACAGTGAAAGGAAAAATAGAGCTCGTTGTATGAGCTCAAGGAAATCCAACAATGAACCGAGCAGTGCCAAAGAGAATACATGGTGAGAAAATAAAATGATACTGCAATGAGCTCAAGCTGAGCCAAATAGAGAACCAAAATAGATCCACCATTAGCCATGTTAAGATCTGAGCCACATGCAAGTGAATATGCTCAGCGTGAAACTTCTGCCCCTCAAAACAGTGGAGTCAAGTGAGAAGGTTGTGTTTAAACACCAAATTGCTAAAGGCAAATAAGAATTTCAGACAGTCTGAATCTGAGGAATATAGCAGGTAAGGAGAAAGCCTTGAACCAGCATTGATATATGTCAGAGCTTAGTTACTTCATTCACACCAACACAATCGTGCAAATCAAAACAATACTGCACAATTAACTCCAATGTGAAAGCTAGGAAGGAGATAATTTTAATGTGCCAAAACCAAAGATTTATTATTTTAATGAAGGCTTTACAATATCTACGCATCTACTTCATCTAATGTTGTCATGTCATACTTCAAAGCTTCGAAAATCCTGGAAGCTAAAGGAATTGACAGATTGAGGCATTACTAAATGCCAAACCAGTTGGCCATTTCTGATTTTTTAGTTTAAGAAAAAAACAAAACCCTTTATCTTAATAAGGGTAAAACTTAGTCAAATCATTCTTTCCCATCAATCAAAATAGTAAAAAAAAAATATATCATAAAAAAATATTTATGTATTAATATGTCAATTCAAAATTTATACATTAACAATCTTGACATCGGCAAAAAAAATATTGCATATTATTGGTTCGCAATAACATGATTAATAGAATGAACTGAAAGGTATAGTATCCTGGAACTAATAAAAATGTAGGAGATTAGCAGCTATGAACGCTTCTTCGTTTGTTTTAGAGCTTCTACTCAATTAATAAACAATTCATAAGTTGTTGTATAATTTGATAAAGAAACCAATGTATTATTAAGTGATTGCAGCAATATTATTGGCAACACATGGCAAATCATTGAATTGAATTAAAAGATTTTAATTACGTCCACGAGACCAAGAGGTCTATGGGACCAAATCATTGAAAGATTGTAAATAATTGAGCTTTATAACTCATCACGAGGGACTGGGGGTGCAGAGAACACTGTTTGGAAGAGTCTACTCAAATTGGTAGGTTGAATAATGACACGGGACCCTTCCCACATGGCCTCTGCAAAATGTTGATGAATGTGCTCTATGACATGGAATGAATCCCACCAAATATAATCATTGGGATCCTCACAAACCTCGTATTCCTTCACTTCTCTCTCTCCTCCACTTCTCTCTCTCCTCCACAACTGAATATTCTGTCATAAACTCCACTTCCATAACACGCCTTCACACCTTCCTTAAAACCTTCAACACAAACAAAAAGAAACATAAAATTTGTATATCTGTATTTGCAGAAGGTATTATTATGTAACAGGGATGGATCATGGATCTATTCTACAAACCATATTTAGATGGTTGCTCAAAACAATCATTCAAAAAGTCGTAGAAATTTGAATCGGCAATGGTAAGTCCATGTAGAGCAAAGGCGAGGCCTTGAAATGCTATGGATAATGCAGAGTTATGAGCTGCAACCAAAGCAGAAGCCGCATCAATACATCTGTCATTAGGATCATTGGCCATGGCCCTCATAATGGGTGAGCATCCCAACGGCGACAATCCTAGGTTTCCAATTTTTTTGGCTCCTTTGGAGTACAAAATCTACAACAATGCCTCAGAGAAATGAATACAAAATATGGTACATTTTATAAAAACAAAATTTTTCAGTCTTTCATACCTGTATCGCCTTGGTGACATTGGTGACCACCATGCCCACATACTCTTGGGGAGGATGCAGTTGTTGCATCTCTAGATTGGGGAGGTACCCACCAAGATAATCATTGCTTCTAATGCTTAGGAAATATACAGCTTCTGAAAACAATTTCTCTGTGTCATCAGACGCCAACTTTTCCATAAGCTTGTCCTGAAGCTACTCGAATTGATCCAATTGTTTCTTCAAATCCACAACCTGTAATATCCCACAACAAAAACAAGAAATCCATAAATAAACCTCTTTTCCAAACGAAAAAAAGTGCCAAAAAAACGCATACAAATCCTTGATTGGTGTGAGGAAGAATTCCTTCTCCACCTGATGAAAATTCGGACCCTCTAGAGAAATCCCCCTCAGTTGTAAGAAAGGTGGAATATGTGCTAGTTTGGCATATTCAGCTTACACACAGACAAGGTAATTCGGATGTAGCCCCAGCTCCCAATGATAAAATGATCTATCTCAGCAGCCCCAAGTTATAAGCCATCATCCTACCACCAGTATAACCTGTTGGGCCGCCATATGATAATCTGCAACTGCAAATAATCAAAAGCGGGCCTATAATAGGCAGTATCTCCTAGGTGTGACCGTACGTCTTCACCCACTAGCTCCCATCCATAGACAGAGGGCTCACCTACCTCCATGTCTCAAAGTACTATATGCGGGTGACCTATAACAATGTGGTCTTGTGCCTAGATCTACAATAGAGTCCCTGACCTGAGGTTCTTCTGACCTCATTATGTTATCAATGAAGATCCCAATATAAATTGACAATATACATTGGTCCCAACACAATTGCTCGCCATCCATGAGCATGTATATCACTTTAGTCAATCCTAAGGGAAAGTGTGTGCTCATCTTATCAGGCAGTAGGATGTCGGTGACAAGAGCCATCAAATACACCGGTATGTGAGCAAATTGTCAATCATCAAATAGTGTTTAGAGGTCTACTGCAATCCCCTCTCAAGCTAGGTCTCGTTGTAAGAACATATATCAAAAAGGAAGGTCTAGATCCAGCCTCGATCTCCATCATACTCTATCAGGTCACCTCAAATCGGTACTCAGAGAATGCGCTAAACATCCTCTAATATCACATAAATCCCACTAGTAGGTAATCTGAAGCACTAGCTCTCACTGTGTCATCTCTTAGCTAAGACAGTGAGCAGAGCGCGATCTAGTCGAATCTGTGGCATATGAGTTACATAGTCTAGGCCTGTAGCCTGCAAAACAACAATCAACCATCACTTCTCCCAGCGTTTAAAAGTATGCTCAAAGGCTTTGAGTCGCTCACGCCACTCGCATGTATCCAGCTTGGGAAATCTCACATGCAAGATTGCACAACACTTCATTAGCATCATTTTCTTCTAAAAACATCTTCCTAACGTATCCTACTTGCTTCTAAACTCTTTTATTCCTTCCTAAATTTTTCACTAAGGTCAAAATTCTTAGGTTTTTCTTCTAAAAATGGCTTATGGCAAAAAAAATTTGCACTAGCACGTCTCTTTTGGCTCTAGCACAAAGCCTTGCATTAGTGCATGCCTAATAACACCTACGCACTTATTTTAGCACATGTGCACTTGTTTTTGTGCCTACACACTCATTTTTGCATATACGCGCCCCCTTTCACGCCTGTGCGCCCATTTGTGTGCACACTTATTTGCTTTCACGCATACGCATGCCATGGAAAACCTAAATTCTTTGTTATGCTTGTGCTCCCCCCTTAGCGCATGTGCGCATCCCTCTAGCACTAGCACGAGACCTCACACTAACATGTCAAAGGGCTCGCGCTACCACGAGCCCGTAATTTTTCTCTAGCTAAAAAACTCATTAAATGCACTTAAATGACAAAAAATTCGGTGTACATACCAGTGTAGGGTCCCTGGTAAGTATCTTGAACTCTCGGAATCAGTCTGCGTGGTGTTTGTGATTCTGAATCCACACCATTTCTCTCCGAGGTCAGAGAAAATCTCTCACAAAACTCAAAAAGGGTAAAAAACAAATGAACTAGTTGTGATGGTTTTTACTCCCAATGGCTCACTATTTATAGTCATTTTGACCCCCCACGTCATTTTTCACACCCCGGTAGGCTCGGTGATCACTATGATTCTTCCAAATTCTTCTAGCACTCTTCGGGATGATTATTTTTAATAAATAATCATTTTTCGCCCATTTTTGCTACGTTGGGGCATGTTTTTGCTTCCCAACGACCCTTTCTGCTACCTGTGGCATATTTTTGCTTTCCAACAATTTTTGGTGATGTCCCATGCTACTGCCATTCTTATATAATCATTTTATCCTAAAATTTTCAAAAAATTCAAAAATTCAAAAAAAATTGAAAATTTGTTTAAAAATCCAAAAAAATTGTAAAATTCAACATTTTTATAAAATTGGTAAAAGGCATGCACGCAGTTGAAGTCTGTATGGAATGCATCGTCCTCAAACATCAAAATTTATTCTACAAAACATCTTTCTTCGATCCTTGTTTGTTCTTGTCACAATGACTCGCATATCATTTTGAATTATCTTCACTCACAAAGTTGGTTTGCTTACTATATCTATATTCTCTGGCAACGATGAGTTGATGGGTACATTTTCTTAGTGCATGAATGATTTTTCATAGGATCCATGTTTCCCCCGTTATTCTCCTCACATGTATCATTTCTTGGGGCACCATTTTCAACCCTTATCGTTAAAAATAAACACGAACATTCAGAAACTAAACTTGATAAAAAAAACATAGATGCAACTATCTTGAACATTGTTTGTTTGAGTATGTGTGTTTGTACATGTTTCCCTGTCAGGTTATCTTGTTTAATTTCTCGTATTGCATTACATTATGTATGTTGCATGGAGTTAAGAATTTTTAGCAATGAACAAATGTTAGTATTATAACTTTACATGTTATTTTGCACTTTTGTTGTTTGCTTACATTTTATTAAGGGTCGATGACATTGATCATATAAGCAAACTAATGAAACAAAGTTGCTTATTGAACGAGCTAATGTACAAAGCTATTTCCATTTTCATCTATCAATCCTCATTACTAGCAAGGTTTCTTCCACCTGGATTCTTCAATCTGTTTCCTTCGTATTTTTGATCTTCGATTGACTTCTTCTATCGCCCCATTGACACTCGAGGAGGCATCCATCATTCTACTAATTTTTCTTCAAAAATTAATTGTTTATACTTATCTACTATCTTTGAAGTGGTATTTCTTACGCCACCGCAAAGAGGGGCAAATGTAGACACCTAATATGTGCTTTTGCAGTTTTAATGTTAAAGCAGCACTAGAACTATCCTCTATCTCATCATTTCCATTATAATTAGAGTTTTTTCGCTAATTAACTATTGTTTCCCTCTATTTTAGTCAATTAATGACACATTGTTAATTAACTAGCTTCTATCACATTCTAGATGCCAATCAACGACACTTCGTTAGTTATAATCCTCTTCAAATCAATTAATTAACTATTATTAGTTAATTAAGCCTTTATAACGATGTATTTAATCAATCAACCATTTTATCGGCTAAATCTCACTTTCGAATGATTCAAATCATATCAAATTCCTCCTAAATCACCTAATCTTATTCTAGCCTATTAATTAATCCTAGTTGATTAATTGAATCATCTCCAACTCCCATGAGTTGCTAACCCACTAGTTAAATCATCTAATCATGGTTAGCTATTCTATGTTTACTTTATCATTAATCTACATTCATTGGGATTCAAGCTTCTCTCAAAGTAGAAAACTATATAAAGGACCAACCTCCTTCCTTCACACCTTACACCATACTTTGAATAATATTTCATATAAAGAATATGATTAAGAGCCTTCTCCATTGATTTGGAATAGCTTGTTCATCTCTTGCATCCATTTCTTCATGCTTGATTGGTAAAGAATGGTCTAAACATGGCCTTGTAGACATTGCTTAGTGAGATTCTTTCATCATCTTGAAGCAACAACACAAATTTGATTGCTTGTGATCTTCATAGGTTCACATTTTAAAGGCAATCGTACACATATATTAGGAATGTTTGTAGTTAGATGATTGATTTCATGTTAATATTAGTTTAGCATTCCAATAAGCTATGATCATGATGGTTTTATGATAGATTTTATCTAAGCTTTTAAACTACTATGTGTTATTTTATTTCAATTAGCTTTGCAAAGTTTATATGAACACAATAATTATTATACAATTCAATTTAAATAGAGCTTCAATTTAATTAATAAATTATTCATGCCACTTGATATAACAAATAATAAAATTTTAATATAATTATTAATTTTTAAATTGTAATATTACCACTACCACGGGATATTAGGGAAATAATATTTAGCTTTTGAAACAACGTGCACCAATAATTTCTAGATTACCTCACCTATTTTTTCAAACAAAAAATATCTAAATAAAAATGCAAGAGATTGACAGCTATGGATTTAAGGTATCTTTATGTTGTTTGGACCATACAAATAACCTTCACACACATTTTAATATGAATAGATTTTGGGAAGATCATACACCATGTCCAATTTCTTCAACAAACTCGAACTTTAATAATTAAGGTGTCCAAATATTAAATGTCATAACACACTCTAGTATTATCATGTGATACAATAAGAGTATGTGTACATGTACTTCCTACATCAAATTTGTATAATCCCCCATCTAAAGTATCGGATGTAATCACTTTGTAACCATGTTTCATGTCCTTAATCAAACAAGTATCCTTGTAAAATTAAACTTTGAAACCTTGTTTAGTGATTTGATTACATGAATGAAGATTCTTATTTAAACCAGGGACATACTTCATATTATTAAAGCATTTTACTTCACTATTATTCCATTTTGCAGGAACATCACCATGGCCCTCTATACTAAAAGCACTACCATCACCAAGCAATATCTTTTCTTTTTCACATTCTTCATCTTTTTCAATAGATTTTAAAATTTCATTCTTAAAATCCACATGCTTACTTTCTCTTGAATCTTTATACCAAACATCATTTGAAGTATCTTGAACAAATAATGATGTGATGAAGAGATTACCTTCCCTTCCTCTTTAACTTTCCATATTTTTTGTTTGTTTTCTTGACCAATTTTACATCTCTGGTTTTTGTTTGCTAAACCCCCATTGAAAATGTCCCAATTTTCCGTAATTGAAGCACATGACCTTATGCTTTTGTTGCCTTATTTTGTCATATCCTTGGTTCAACTTTTTCTTGGATTCTATAGTCACCTTACCTCGATTTTGCAACTTATTACGTTTGAACCCACCTCTTCATATGTAAGCATGTTTAGTAGAGTTAGTTTCATCAAATGTTATTCTAACTCTTTGTTCCTTATATCACAAGTAACCTCTTAACTCTTCAAATGATAGAGCGTCAATCTTAATAGCAACTTCTAAGGATGTGATTAGATATTCATTCACTGTGGGGAGACCATTGAGAGTTATCTCAACTAATGATTTCTCTTCAAATTTCTTTCATGTAGCCTCCAGTTGATTATTTATCTCCTTCAATTTTATGAGGTGATTTTTCACATCCTGATAATTTGTCATTCTTAAATTATGTAATTGTTTCTTTGTATCTAAAATCCTAGGCTTAGTAGGCTTATCAAATATTTATTTAAGTGTTTTCCAAGCATCATTTGCATCATTAATATCTTGAATTTGTGAGACGATTTCATCAGCAACAGAGATACTACTAATAGCTAAGATTTCATTATTCTTTCTTTTATATTGAGCTAACTCTCTATAATCAAGAAGAGCTGCTTTTTTTATCTACAAATTTCTACTAATTTTTCGTAAGCAACACATTTTTATCTTATGTTTCCATAGAAAATAATTTTTCCCATCTAATTTACAATAAAAGACAAGTATACTTGAAGAATCCATAATGTCACAAATAACAAAAATCAAAATTAAAAAATAAATCACTCAACTTTTAAACTTAGGAATATTAAAACTTATCTAACTTAAAGAGTAAAATTACTGGTCGAGGAAGAGCAACGAGCAAAGGGCGACAGGCTAGGGTTTCTGTGTGTGGGTTTTCGTACGCCTGCCAGGCCTCATGGCTGTTGTCGGATTCTCTTCCCCCGTACCTGCACAGGTCCATCGTTGTCAATGGCATGCAAACAAGAATTTTTCTCCCCTGGAAATTCTTTTCTGGCGGCGTCTGCTTTGGGAAATCAGGGGCAAGGATCTTTCGGGGTTACGGATGCTTCCAGATTACCTTACATTGTGGACAAAACAGAGGACATTCCTGTTGTTACACTATTTATGGCAGAGGTAGCCATTTCTATTTTTTCCCTGAAAGCTTCTACTATTATTTGTAGATTTAATGGATTCTGGCTTCATACACAATATTTACTCAAATGGATTCATTACACATGGTCAAATGCCTATGAGATTCAACTTTGTGCTAAGGGTTTTTTGTTGTCCATTTTTATCCTCCCACTGATTATCAACGAGCTCTTACTGAGGGTCCATGGTTTTGGGGAAGGGCTAGCCTGTTTTTTACTCCGTGGTTTTTGAAATTTCATCCTTCTACTATGGTTGTTTCCAAAATGTCGGTCTGGATTCATCTCCCAAATCTTCCTCTCCCCTTTTGGCACCCTATGGTTTGTACGGCTATTGGCAACTCTATTGTTCATTTCATCAAGATGGATGATGAGTGGTTTAAGCACGGGTTGTTCACATATGCTCCTATATGCATTGAAGTGGACCTCAGCGAAGGTCTTCCGGAAAAGTTGGAATTAATTCATGATGGTTTCAAGTGGTTACAAGGTCTAGATTATAAGAATACGACTTTCTGGTGCAACTTATGTCATCAAACTAAACACCTTCAAGAGGCTTGTTCGCTAAATAAGTCCCAAAAAAAGAAAAAAGTGGCATCTTCGTATCCTAAAGGCTAGCAACCCTCCACAACAAATGTAACTACAGAAAATCCTCCTCTCGGCAGTTCAGAGGATATGAGAGATGAGACTCCCCATGGTATTGGTTGTGTTAAGAGGTCTCATGTTTCTGAATCTTTTGATTCATACCCAGAACAGGGTCACCCTCGCATTGATTTTTGACAACTTTAACTCCCTAGCCCGAGAATTAGACAGTTGTCACGAGGTCTAAGGAAAAGAGAGGGCACCTTGAACCTCCTATTATTTCGTCTGTTATAGCATTGGATTCTTTGTTTACTTATGGCTCTTCGATTGTTGCTACGCTGGGGCCTTTTTAGCTTTGCTTTCTGTTTGTGGCGTGTGTTGTTTTGCCCTTTAGGACTCGCTTCTTTTTGGGTCCTGTCCATTGTCAGTCGCCCCATACTATGTAACACTTTGTATTATTTTATTTAATATAAAAGCGGTTCCAATAGTAAAACGTTATCCAATTTTGCACACATGGCAAGATTGGACAATGGGGTCCTATCACGTTCAAAATGAAATAATAGTCCCAGGAACCCACCTTCGGTTATTAACGAGATGCAATAATTAAAAATAATTCCTAAATTGCATATGAAGAGATCACCTAGCATCGAAAGGCACCCAGTTGATCTCAACTCAGTGAAGAGTTCAGGGTCGAGTTGATAGAGAATCCGGTGTCAAATTGATAGTCATCTCGGAAATCATCTCGGTAGAGACTCTCAGTTGTAAGAGCTCGATGAGGTCTTGTTAATGCAAAATATAGCTCGTTGAAAATTGACGAATGAAGGGAACTCTATAAGGATCTCGGTAGAGATCGATGCAGGCGGAAGTTAAGGCCGAGTCAGGGAGAGTCAAAGTTCGAGCTATCAATAAAGTCTCAATGAATTGGAAAGGTTCAAGCACAGGCGGAAGCGAAGGCAGAGATAAGGAGTTCGACTCATCTTCGTGACTCGTTCATTTTGGAGATCATGTGGTGAGCTTCTTTTAGGACACATTCTGCAGAGCTAGGGTGATTCAAACGCAAGCCAAGGCATCAAGAGTGCCATAAAATGAATGGAGATCGTTGCGTAAACAGAGATACGTGATGGAGCCCTATCAATGGGACTCATCAAGCATGATGGATAATTCAAGGCAACTCGTTTCGTGTGGATGCATTAAAGATGGTTTCTAGGATACAATTCCAGGGCTCATTGATTAATGCAAAACTGGGAGGCCTACTCGAAATAATTTTACAATGGTAAGCTCGCAGAGGAGCAAGAATGCCGGGCCAGGGTATTAGTGAATACAGTATATATATTTTCGCTGACGTTGTTCAGACCTTCCTCGGCCGAGCATTTGGTGAACAGGCAGTTGACATGTTGCAGTATAGCAGAAGTTCTTTTGAGCACTTCCAGCAAGCAGGTCGTCCAACTATGTTTTTATCTGTTCAGCATCGAATGCATCCTCAAATTCAGGATTTTCCTTCAAGATATTTTTATGAAAATCGATTAAGTGACAGTAAGAGTGTTACCGGGAGACTTGATGAAATTTATTACAAAGATTCTCTATCGAGACCTTACTTGTTTTACGATGCAACTCATGGAAGCGAATCTCATAGAGGTGGAACTGTTTCATATCAGAATATTCATGAGGCACAATTTGCTTTGCAATTATATGAGCATCTTCAACGAGTCACTAGGTTGGCAAGCATAAAGGTTTCTGTTGAAATTATCACACCTTACAAGCTACAGCTGAAATGTTTGCACTGAGAGTTTAATGTTATCCTCAAATCTGATGAAGGAAAACTCGGCAGGAGAAAAAATCATGAGCACGATCATGGCAGACCGAGTAGGTAATCCCGCGCATGGGAAATATTTTACTATCTTGCCAAGGTTGCGTGGCGAAGCTGAGGCCGGGGCCCGTGGATTAATTTGGCCGAGCCGTTATGCGGGGATTCGGAGCTGGAATGCCAAGTGGGTTTTCGTGGATGGCAAGCCAAGAAGAAATTCCACGTAGGGGAGATTCAGGCAAGCACCGCCAAGTGGAAATATTGGGATGGTAAACCATGATCAAACTTCCGTGAATGGGAGAAATCGGATCAAACTGCCAAGCACGGAAATATTACGATGGCTATCCATCATGAGACTTCCGCACGGGCCATGTAAACAGAATTCCGCAGCTTGGAGTGGTCCGAGTCTTTGTGCGAGTCACCGGGAGGATTAATAGGACAGTTGTGAATTGGAGCGGGTCATGGGTTCCAAATGAACGGGACGTGATACCATGGCGTGAGGGTTTTGGAAAGGCTAAGGTATTACAGTTTCAATGGCTCAGTCGTGGCTCATTGCAGTTCTGCATGGAAACCAAATGCAGCTTATCAGGAAGACACCAACCACTGGAGCGATGGGTTCGATAATGATACTGAAAGTTCTCCTTTCATACAGCCGCTTGTATGTGCCACTGAACTGAGTTTTGGGAAAGGCTGCTGAAAACTCCACGACCTTCTCCTCGTCCTCTGTACAATTCTGAACTTGATGTGGTCGCGAGACAAGCTCCCACGCACAGGCAGCAGGCATGTTGCAGTACAGTAGAAGCCTTTTTTGAACGCTTCCAGCAAGCAGGTTGTCCAACTGTGTTGTTATCTGTTCAGTATCGAATGCATGCTTATCCTTATTCTGAACTCAGATCGAATGGCAGCTGCAGGAAACAAATATTCACTGCCGTGTACGATGGATTGGAGTCACGCTATTCAAGGCTTCATAAAATTTTCCTGAATCAGGAGATGAAGGTTTATTACGGTGCAGAATGAAACGATTCATATTGCTCAGCATTTTTTCTCCTAGAAATGAATTGAATGTGAAGGTCAACTCTGAAATACCTGGTTGGCCGTTTTGTATGCTACATCCTTGTTACTTGTAAATGGTCTCTTTGAGAAACTCTGTGGGCAATAGGCAATATTTATACCCTTCCATTATGTACGTCCAATCAGACAATAAAAAGTATTCTTTTACCAGGTTCAGAGAAACTTGTTTTTTACAATGGACGATTATACTGTAGTTTCAAGCTAATTTTATCTAGCTTTATTTCTATTAGCTTTGATCCACGACTAAGGAAGAATTCATATGGTTGTTACCTGTACATTTTTCCAAGGTCCTCTTGGTTGCCCCAGTTGTTCAATGTATTTTTTGAAGGGCTTATTTTATGTGTTGCAAATTGTAACATAAAGGATCTTTTTAGTTTCTGGAAAAATGAGTATATTGTGTAGCTCACAGCTACCTATGCCATACTAAGATCCCAATAGTGGCATAATTGTTGATTGGAGCCGAGATTGCCGAGTGCACTGCCAAAATACCGAAGGGTTCTTTGGCCAAAAATCAGTCTCAAGGGTGTCTATCGACATGTTATGGGCATGAGCCTGGGTCATCATCATGGCAGCATTAGGTCTTTATTGGTAATGGCATTTTCTCATCGTTTGGAAGGTACAAATTGTGCTTATTATGGCAAAGCCAAAACATTCTTACTACAAGTGTTATATGATGAGGAAGAATCCTGAGCATTGTGGTAAAACCATTCTTTTTAGAAATATTGGGTTAAGCTCGGTATTCAAGTGAGTTTGAGCCCAGGAAAGGTAAGATCGTTTGCTGGATGAAGAGCTCGGTGACTTCGCAGGGAGCTCGTGGTGATGTTTCATGAAGTTTGAACGTGGAATGCATAAATGGCCTCGAGTTAACAGAGGAAAATGATAAGAATCGAGTTTGATAGCTCACCATTCGAAGGACTCAATGCAAAAGAGCCCGATTACCAAGGCAAGGAAAGAGTTAGTGTGGGGTTCAAAATCGATTGCAACACCGAGTTAGAGGATTCGAAACTCACCGAGTTGAGATTTGTGCAGACTCTATCCACATGGACCCCCCTCCTCTTCAAGTCAAACGGGTCAACGGGGGGGTCCCAACATTATGTTAATTAAATTAATATTTTTATTTAAATATTTTAATAATAATATTTATTATTATTATTTAAATATTTTATTTAAATATTCTTTTAATTAATTGAGAAGACTAGGTCATCAGGCAATTAATGACCCATGATGGAACCTTCTCAGGTGGTTCAACTAACTGTAATAAATACATCATGGGCCTTCATTTTAGGAATGTAATTATGACCATTTCCTCTTCTTTCTCACATATTCTTCTATAAATGTAAGTTGGAAGCTCATTTCAAAGGGTTCCAACAGTTCAGACAAGTTGGACAGTTAGATATCTCAGGCGAGTGTATACTTTTCAAGAATCCTCTCTCTTCTGCAAGTTGTTCTTGTGTGTTGAGAGAACTTTCAAGCCTCCTCTTCAAGACTGTAATGGCAACTATTGCCTCTTCTGAATGTATGATGCATTGTGCATGTTATTGAAGCAATAAAAGTGTGTGTTTTGTGACTAATCTCGGTCCTTTCATCCTTCTGTGCTTCTTTGTGCCTTTCTCATACTTGCAGGTACACTGTGCAAGTTTAAGTTCTATTGCAGGTTCTTGGAGTTCTGTGCTTATCGAGTGGTGAAGTATTGCATGCAGTTGAGTTGTGGTGTCTGTTCACCCTTCTTGAGTTCATCCTTCTTCACTGGGAAACTGGTATATTTCTCGGTCTGATAAAGTTTAACAAAGGGAACGCGTGTCTCTTAGTTTGTGGTATCCTGTACCCTCTCTAAGTTGCAGTAGGTGAAGTTGACCTGTGGTGCACACACCCTCTTCAAATTAACCCTTCCTGAGTCTGAAGACACCCTTTATTTGGTGCATCACCATCCCTAGTATAGTTTCATTTCTGTAAATCTCTTTCCCTAAAACCCCATGAAAATGTTAGCATAGGACTAGATAATCATTTTTGTTACACTAGGAGTAGTACAACACTTAGTTTAGGAAGAGGAAGCCGGCCTTCTCCGGAGGTTCACCTCGAGCCCAAGTCCCACAGCTTGAGAGGTGATCCCATGTGTCCCAATCACACCGAACGTCCTATTCACATCCTGGCCATTCGGAGGGTGCAGTGATTTGGCGACAACAGTTTTTGGCACGCCCGGTGGGACAGAGTTGGTACTTCTCTTCTCACTTACACAAGTCAAAGTACCTGGCGACTCTATATCTCTGGATTCCAAATCTCAGTGCAGTAACTTATGCGAAGAATTCAGACAAGAGCTTCTTCAAAGAAAGGAAAGTATCAGCATATCAAACTTTCCTTGTCTCCTCCAAAGAGAAGAAGAAGAGGCATTTCCACATCCCCAGTTGCAGATTTACCTAGTAGGGGTCATTCAACTCCTCCTTACGGAAGATTTCCTCCACCCAGGAACAATCAACCTTTCGTTGCTATGGCGAGGAACCAAGTTTTTCCCCCTTTCAATGCAAGCAGTCCTCTTATGTTGGCTCAACGTGACCCGATACCTGTTGCGGCACTCAAAAGTTTACCCTTCTACACGGGGGAAACTCACGTTACTCCAGTGGAGCATATCTTTGATGTAGCCAGCATCTGTGCAGTACATAATATCACCGAAGACAACGTTGCAGTTAGACTTCTTGCTACCTCTTTCAAGGGAAAAGCACTTCAATGGTTTCGCGGGTTAGGTGTTGGCACTATAACCACTTGGGACGAGTTGGGAGAAAAGCTATGTAAACAATTTGAAGACAAAAGTGATCACCTATCACTTTTGGAACAACTTACTACCATAAAGAGAGCTTCCCAAGAATACATGAGTGATTTCAACTTCCGATTCCACAGGACTTGGAATAGGATTCCGGCGCTCGTAAAGCCTTCTGCACATAATGCATTCTTGTACTATTTGCGAGCCTTGAATAGCGATGTAGCAGTTATGATCCAGTCCATGGGAGGGACTACACTTCCTGATGCTTACGAAGTTGCCATAAGTGCAGAGAATTCTTTGATTCAGGCTGGAAAGATAGCTCCACGACCACCAATGCCCTTTTCTCCAGATCTTACGAATCATCAGCCTATCATTGCTCCTATTCCAGTAGACTCCAAGCAACCATCTCAATCTTCCCTGCCTCTTCAAATGACCTATTTGAAGTCAAGTCACTACTGCAAAATTTTGGAAATGAGCTCGTTGCACTCAAAAGGCAACAATTTCAATACAATCGTCCGTATCAGCCACAAAATCAGCAGTATCAAGCTAACCGTTCTCCTTTTCAAGGGAACAATCAGCCTCGAAATCAAACTACAAGTCAAGTTGCAAATGTCAGGCCCTTGAACTTTCAGAACCCTCTTGCAGCTAGCTCATCTAGAGCTATAGTACCTGTTCAAAATAATCTAGTTCAAGACTACGAATGGTGTTATCCTTGCTCTCAACCTCACAATCAAAATCTTTGTCCCAATGGGGTTCTTAGCCAGGCCCTTATGGTTCAAAGTGTATCTGCCCCTTCAGAGTTAACAAACAATTCATCTACGCAAGAAGCAGCAGATCAACCGCAGGCACCTGAAGAATCCACTTTGCTAAACTGGCAAGCAGAAGATTTTTGTGGATTGAATATAGATTCTTCATCAGTGGCAGCAAACACTCGTTCCAAGAAAAGAGCAATGGAGCCTCAACCTCTCGAAGCTGATCTAGCATCCACTTCTCAACCTGGGTTACAAATGGCAGTTGATAAAAATGCGGGAAAGAAATCACCAGAAACACCGGCTAGCCACACCGCAGGGAAAGATGGTTCTCCAGGCATCACGGTACCCAACAAACATTTTCCAAAGGAGGACCCCAATGCCCAAAAAAGTGTCATCAAAGTTGGAGCAATTCCCTTCAGCATAGTAGAACAAATGAAGAAAACCAATCTGAGCGTTACCATGTGGGACGCACTCTCGATCCCTTCCCAAAGAAACCTGTTGCGAGAAGCTCTGAACAGTTTTAGTACAACCAGCGGATCACCAAGCCATGGAGTGACAAATGCTACAAATTTGTGTCAACCGGAAGGGAAAATCATTCCTACGGCAAACAAACCACCGCCATTCTACATTTCCCTGATCATTGGCGACCACCTGGTACATAATTGCATGATCGATTCTGGTGCCAGTAGCTCTGTCATGCCGAAACAAATTACAGATGTACTAGGCATACAATATGCGCCAGTTACAAGAGGGGTTGTTCAGCTGGATGGCACAGCTGTTAAGACTGTTGGGGTTATCAAAGGACTTCAACTTACCATTCATGCATGCCCAAGTTTGTCATTCACCCAAGACATATCGGTCATCGATCTCCCTCCCCTCTTTGCCATCTGCCTATCACGGGATTTCACTGCCAAGATGGGCGGTTACCTATCAGCCGATTGGTCACATATGATTCTCAGGACTCGATACGGAACCAAAGTAACTATAAGGGCAGAACCAATCTGCCATAATCATGTAGAACCCTACACTGCTAGTCCCATAAATGGAAATTACACCATCGGTGATCCAGAAGAGGAAGATGCCGATCATGAACCAACCACCCTTGTTGAAGAAGTTCCTGATACTTTGCTAGATGAAGTAAGTAGAGATCATCAGTACGATCCCTACGCTGATGTATTGGCAGAAGAAGAAGCTGGTTTGCTGGTCTTGGAAGAAACAGGATTAGGTACTTACTGTATCCATGAAGAAGATACGATCATACCACAACTTGTCAAAACACCAAGTGATTCTAAAGGACTGTGGCAATTGTTCTTCGATGGCTCAAGAAGTAAGAATGGATCCGGTGCTGGTGTTATGTTAATTTCTCCAGAGGGAGATAAGTACTTCTCATCTTTCCGGTTGCAGTTCAGTTGCACTAACAATGTTGCTGAATACGAGGCTCTTGTGCAAGGAATTCAGCTAGCCCAAAGGAAGGGAATCAAGGCCCTGACTATTTTTGGAGATAGTGAGTTAGTTGTTCATCAAGTTTCGGCACGTAGTGCATCCAAAAATGATCTTTTAAGATCATATAAGAACCGAGTCTGGGACCTGATTGAAGATTTTGAAGCTTTTGGAATCCATGCAATCCCTAGAGATCAAAATCAAGATGCAGATAGGCTTGCTACAATTGGTTCACAATACAACATACCAGTTGATATCATGAAAGAAGGGCAGCAATTTGTTAAAATGGTGGTTCGACCAGCAGTCCCTGATAATGTGAGTAGTTGGCAAGTGTTTGATAGTGACAAACAAATTGTCCTCTTCCTACAAGAAGAGGCGGAGTTTGCTACAAAGAATCAAGATAAGTTGCAGGAGTCATATGGTGAGAAAATTATTCAATTGAAAAGCAACAAGTTACCAAAAGGTTTAGTCACTTTGGAATCCATTTTCAATTCAGATGACCAAGCCACAAGACAAAGCCCTAACATGGTGGTCAGAGAAGAATATTTTGAGGAAGTTGAAGTATCAAATGAAAAATTTCTTAAGATCGGAAAAGTGTGTACTTCTGAAGAGAAAGAAGCTTTCATCAAACTTTGTCAAGAGTATCATGACATCTTTGCATGGAGCTATAAAGATCTGCGTGGTTTTGATCCAGGTCTAGCACAACATACCATCGAACTGGATCCTAATGCTAAGCCAGTTCGTCAGAAACAGAGACCAATTAATCCCAAAATTGAGCCACTAATGAGAAAGGAGCTAACCAAGCTCATCGAGGCCTGTATAATTTTTCCCATCAAGCATTCCTCATGGGTAGCCAATTTGGTGCCCGTGAGGAAGAAGAACGGAGAGATCCGGTTATGCGTAGATTTCAGGGATTTGAATCGTGCATCATTAAAAGACCATTATCCTCTTCCATCGATGGAGCAGATCCTTCAAACGGTGGCAGGAGCTCAAAGATTTTCTTTGCTCGATGGATATTCAGGTTACAATCAAATCCTAGTCCAAGAATCCGACCAATTCAAAACGGCTTTCACTACCAAGTGGGGCACGTATGCCTACAATAAAATGCCATTCGGATTGTCCAATGCCGGGGCTACTTTCCAAAGAGCCATGGACATGGCATTTAAGGGACTAATCAACGATATTATTTTAGTTTACCTTGATGATATAACTGTATACTCTAAGCATGCAGAAGATCACATCACGCATCTAAGGAAAGTTTTCCAAAGGTGTAGGGAATTTGGGGTTTCACTTAACCCCAAGAAATGTATTTTCACAGTGCACGAGGGAAAATTGTTGGGGCATGTGGTTTCAGCAGAAGGATTATCAATCGATCCAGCTAGGATTCATTCAATTATGTCCTTATCTCTCCCAAGTCACAAGAAGGGCCTCCAGAGTTTTCTGGGAACCATAAATTTCGTGCGGAGATTCATCCCTCAATTCGCGACATTGGCTAAACCACTGACAGCCATGCTAAAGAAAAACATGCCATTCTCATGGACAAAGGAAGGACGAGAAAGCTTTGAAGCCATCAAAACAGCCATTTCTCAAGCTCCCACGCTTGTGAACCCCAGGTTTGACAAAGATTTTATCCTTTATGCTTTTGCAGGTCAAGAGAGCATTTCAGGGATCCTCACCCAACAAAACAACAACCTGATGGAGCAACCAATCACTTTCTTCAGTCAATCCCTCAAAGACTACGAGTTCAAATACTCATTCATTGAAAAGCAAGTCTTTGCGGTTATTCGAGCTTTGAAGAAATTCAAGCACATGTTGTCCAACAACAAGATTCATCTGATGGTGTCTCATCCAGGTGTCAAGGAGTTTTTGCTGAACAAAGAAATGAATGAAAAGCGTGCTGGATGGATCACGAAGGTAATGGAGTATGACGTGCACATCAAAGTCACTAAACTTGTCAGAGGTAAGGGTTTATGTCAGCAACTTGCAACAGACATGGAATCAAAAAGTAATGAGGACGTGACACTCCTAAATACTGATGAGGATGTTGATCAAGCTGACTGGTTATCCAAAATGAAGAATTTCATCTTCTCAGGAGCATACCCGGTAAACATGGATAAAAACCAAAGACGAACTTTCCATCTTCAATCTATCCCATATGTTTTGGTAGATAGCGTTCTCTTTCGAAAAGATTTGAACGGCGTCCTCCTTCGGTGCATAGGACCAGAACAGGTCAGTAAGATACTAGAAGAATTTCATAATGGCCTATCTGGAGGACATTATTCTGCACGAACAACAGCTACCAAGATCATGCGAGCTGGCTACTATTGGCCAGATTTATTCAAGGATGCCCATCTCTGGGTAAGGAAATGTAAGGAATGTGCCTTTTTCACAGGTAAGCAGAAGCTGGCAGCTCTTCCATTGCATCCAATTCAAGTGGATCAACCCTTTGTTCAATGGGGGTTGGACTTCATCGGAATGATTAATCCTCCATCCAGTGACGGACATAAGTGGGTCCTTACCGCAACAGACTATTTTACTCGATGGACAGAGGCGGTAGCATTAAAAGAGAGCAATGAAAAGGCAGTTCTAGATTTTTTGGAGGGTATAATGACGAGGTTCGGTGTTCCGTTTACAGTCATTTCAGACAATGCGCTGGCTTTTCTTGGTATGAAATTGAGTGAATGGGCTGTTAAAAATGGGGTATACCTCAAAACTTCATCCAATTACTATCCTCAAGGAAACGGATTGGCTGAGTCTAGCAACAAAAACCTCATAAGGATTATTAAGCGCACAATGGAGACTAACAAGAGGACTTGGCATACACAGCTTAAGACTGCCTTATGGGCAGATCGGATCACACCTAAAAGGGCCATCGGAAATTCTCCTTTCGTTCTTGTATATGGAAGAGAGGCAAAACTCCCACTCTCATTGGAGTTACCTTCTTTGGAGTTAGCTCATCAACTTGAAGTTATAGAGAGTGATCCTCTGACAGTAAGGTTTGCTGAACTCATGGAGTTAGAGGAAGTACGAGACAAGGCTATGAAAACTTTGGAGCAGCATCAGGCTCAAGTTAAGAAATATTTTGATAAGAAGGCATCCAACAGGTGTTTTCAAGAGGGAGATTTAGTTCTCAAATGGGATGAAGACAGGGCCAAACCAGGCAGGCATGCCAAGTTTGACGCTCTCTGGAGTGGGCCATACATCATCACAAGTTGCAAAGAGGCAAATTCATTCCGTCTATCTAGGCTCAATGGAGAAGAACTGCCCATTCATGTGAATGGGATACATCTCAAAGCTTGTTTTTGAGAAGCGTTCCACCCCTTGTACAGTTAAATTAGGTGTTTTCCTCCAAGTGCTTATGCACATTGTTGTGTGTTGTTGTTTTGCTTTCCTTGTTGTTGTGTTTTGTGTTGTTCTGCACATTGTTTCATCATTGGAAGGTGTCAAGGAGAAGAAAGGTTCAAGGTTTCCATAAGAGTTCAAAATCTGCTTCATTCAAATTTTTGCAGTGTTCCATGGATGTCAAGCATTCAACAGATTCAGTATACTTCATGCTTAGCATTCCA
Source organism: Taxus chinensis (assembly GCA_019776745.2). Classification (NCBI taxonomy): domain Eukaryota; kingdom Viridiplantae; phylum Streptophyta; class Pinopsida; order Cupressales; family Taxaceae; genus Taxus; species Taxus chinensis. The sequence continues at coordinate 648,751,681 of CM034148.1, read as the reverse complement.
GGGAGGTCCAGGATATCGGCAATGCTCAAGGAGATTCTGGGATGTGTCAAAGAAAATCATACTACTTTCAGGATTCCAACATAGACTCCATGCCCAATGGATGACTTAAGGCTACTGGAATCATGCTTAGCAGGCAATCATCCCCAAGAGGTCGCCAAAAATGTTATCCAATTTTGCACACATGGCAAGATTGGACAACGGGGTCCTATCACGTTCAAAATGAAATAATAGTCCCAGGAACCCACCTTCGGTTATTAACGAGATGCAATAATTAAAAATAATTCCTAAATTGCATATGAAGAGATCACCTAGCATCGAAAGGCACCCAGTTGATCTCAACTCAGTGAAGAGTTCAGGGTCGAGTTGATAAAGAACCCGGTGTCAAATTGATAGTCATCTCGGAAATCATCTCAGTAGAGACTCTCAGTTGTAAGAGCTCGATGAGGTCTTGTTAATGCAAAATATAGCTCGTTGAAAATTGACGAATGAAGGAACTCTATAAGGATCTCGGTAGAGATCGATGCAGGCGGAAGTTAAGGCCGAGTCAGGGAGAGTCAAAGTTTGAGCTATCAATAAAGTCTCAATGAATTGGAAAGGTTCAAGCACAGGCGGAAGCGAAGGCAGAGATAAGGAGTTCGACTCATCTTCGTGACTCGTTCATTTTGGAGATCATGTGGTGAGCTTCTTTTAGGACACATTCTGCAGAGCTAGGGTGATTCAAATGCAAGCCAAGGCATCAAGAGTGCCATAAAATGAATGGAGATCGTTGCATAAACAGAGATACGTGATGGAGCCCTATCAATGGGACTCATCAAGCATGATGGATAATTCAAGGCAACTCGTTTCGTGTGGATGCATTAAAGATGGTTTCTAGGATACAATTCCAGGGCTCATTGATTAATGCAAAACTGGGAGGCCTACTCGAAATAATTTTACAATGGTAAGCTCGCAGAGGCAGCAAGAATGCCGGGCCAGGGTATTAGTGAATACAGTATATATATTTTCGCTGACGTTGTTCAGACCTTCCTCGGCCGAGCATTTGGTGAACAGGCAGTTGACATGTTGCAGTATAGCAGAAGTTCTTTTGAGCACTTCCAGCAAGCAGGTCGTCCAACTATGTTTTTATCTATTCAGCATCGAATGCATCCTCAAATTCAGGATTTTCCTTCAAGATATTTTTATGAAAATCGATTAAGTGACAGTAAGAGTGTTACCGGGAGACTTGATGAAATTTATTACAAAGATTCTCTATCGAGACCTTACTTGTTTTACGATGCAACTCATGGAAGCGAATCTCATAGAGGTGGAACTGTTTCATATCAGAATATTCATGAGGCACAATTTGCTTTGCAATTATATGAGCATCTTCAACGAGTCACTAGGTTGGCAAGCATAAAGGTTTCTGTTGAAATTATCACACCTTACAAGCTACAGCTGAAATGTTTGCACTGAGAGTTTAATGTTATCCTCAAATCTGATGAAGGAAAACTCGGCAGGAGAAAAAATCGGGAGCACGATCATGGCAGACCGAGTAGGTAATCCCGCGCATGGGAAATATTTTACTATCTTGCCAAGGTTGCGTGGCGAAGCTGAGGCCGGGGCCCGTGGATTAATTTGGCCGAGCCGTTATGCGGGGATTCGGAGCTAGAATGCCAAGTGGGTTTTCGTGGATGGCAAGCCAAGAAGAAATTCCACGCGGGGGAGATTCAGGCAAGCACCGCCAAGTGGAAATATTGGGTTGGTAAACCATGATCAAACTTCCGTGAATGGGAGAAATCGGATCAAACTGCCAAGCGCGGAAATATTACGATGGCTATCCATCATGAGACTTCCGCACGGGCCATGTAAACAGAATTTCACGCAGCTTGGAGTGGTCGAGTCTTTGTGCGAGTCACCGGGAGGATTAATAGGATAGTTGTGAATTGGAGCGGGTCATGGGTTAAAAAACGCGACGTGATACCAATTTCAGCGGAGGCTACAGGCAGACCCAACCAAGGCAGATACATTAATGGCTCAGTAACATGGAAGAGTTCTCATGGCTCATAATGCTGCAAAAGAAGACATTTCGGAATTTGACGTTCATTGTTCACCAATGCAATGTCTCCTTTCGATAGATCTCACCCACGAGGCCTTCTCCTCATATGCGAAGAGTTTTGGAAAGCAATGCTGAAAACTCCACGACCTTCTCCTCGTTCTGTATGTTCTGTCATGTGGTCGCGAGACAAGCTCCCACGCACAGGCAGCAGGCATGTTGCAGTACAGTAGAAGCCTTTTGAACGCTTCCAGCAAGCAGGTTGTCCAACTGTGTTGTTATCTGTTCAGTATCGAAAATGCATGCTTATCCTTATTCTGAACTCAGATCGAATGAGCAGCTGCAGGAAACAAATATTCACTGCCGTGTACGATGGATTGGAGTCACGCTATTCAAGGCTTCATAAAATTTTCCTGAATCAGGAGATGAAGGTTTATTACGGTGCAGAATGAAACGATTCATATTGCTCAGCATTTCTTCTCCTAGAAATGAATTGAATGTGAAGGTCAACTCTGAAATACCTGGTTGGCCGTTTTGTATGCCACATCCTTGTTACTTGTAAATGGTCTCTTTGAGAAACTCTGTGGGCAGTAGGCAATATTTATACCCTTCCATTATGTACGTCCAATCAGACAATAAAAAGTATTCTTTTACCAGGTTCAGAGAAACTTGTTTTTTACAATGGACGATTATACTGTAGTTTCAAGCTAATTTTATCTAGCTTTATTTCTATTAGCTTTGATCCACGACTAAGGAAGAATTCATATGGTTGTTACCTGTACATTTTTCCAAGGTCCTCTTGGTTGCCCCAGTTGTTCAATGTATTTTTTGAAGGGCTTATTTTATGTGTTGCAAATTGTAACATAAAGGATCTTTTTAGTTTCTGGAAAAATGAGTATATTGTGTAGCTCACAGCTACCTATGCCATACTAAGATCCCAATAGTGGCATAATTGTTGATTGGAGCCGAGATTGCAGAGTGCACTGCCAAAATACCGAAGGGCTCTTTGGCCAAAAATCAGTCTTAAGGGTGTCTATCGACATGTTATGGGCATGAGCCTGGGTCATCATCATGGCAGCACTAGGTCTTTATTGATAATGGCATTTTCTCATCGTTTGGAAGGTACAAATTGTGCTTATTATGGCAAAGCCAAAACATTCTTACTACAAGTGTTATATGATGAGGAAGAATCCTGAGCATTGTGGTAAAACCATTCTTTTTAGAAATATTGGGTTAAGCTCGGTATTCAAGTGAGTTTGAGCCCAGGAAAGGTAAGATCGTTTGCTGGATGAAGAGCTCGGTGACTTCGCAGGGAGCTCGTGGTGATGTTTCATGAAGTTTGAACGTGGAATGCATAAATGGCCTCGAGTTAACAGAGGAAAATGATAAGAATCGAGTTTGATAGCTCACCATTCGAAGGACTCAATGCAAAAGAGCCCGATTACCAAAGCAAGGAAAGAGTTAGTGTGGGGTTCAAAATCGATTGCAACACCGAGTTAGAGGATTCGAAACTCACCGAGTTGAGATTTGTGCAGACTCTATCCACATGGACCCCCCTCCTCTTCAAGTCAAACGGGTCAACGGGGGGGTCCCAACATTATGTTAATTAAATTAATATTTTTATTTAAATATTTTAATAATAATATTTATTATTATTATTTAAATATTTTATTTAAATATTCTTTTAATTAATTGAGAAGACTAGGTCATCAGGCAATTAATGACCCATGATGGAACCTTCTCAGGTGGTTCAACTAACTGTAATAAATACATCATGGGCCTTCATTTTAGGAATGTAATTATGACCATTTCCTCTTCTTTCTCACATATTCTTCTATAAATGTAAGTTGGAAGCTCATTTCAAAGGGTTCCAACAGTTCAGACAAGTTGGACAGTTAGATATCTCAGGCGAGTGTATACTTTTCAAGAATCCTCTCTCTTCTGCAAGTTGTTCTTGTGTGTTGAGAGAACTTTCAAGCCTCCTCTTCAAGACTGTAATGGCAACTATTGCCTCTTCTGAATGTATGATGCATTGTGCATGTTATTGAAGCAATAAAAGTGTGTGTTTTGTGACTAATCTCGGTCCTTTCATCCTTCTGTGCTTCTTTGTGCCTTTCTCATACTTGCAGGTACACTGTGCAAGTTTAAGTTCTATTGCAGGTTCTTGGAGTTCTGTGCTTATCGAGTGGTGAAGTATTGCATGCAGTTGAGTTGTGGTGTCTGTTCACCCTTCTTGAGTTCATCCTTCTTCACTGGGAAACTGGTATATTTCTCGGTCTGATAAAGTTTAACAAAGGGAACGCGTGTCTCTTAGTTTGTGGTATCCTGTACCCTCTCTAAGTTGCAGTAGGTGAAGTTGACCTGTGGTGCACACACCCTCTTCAAATTAACCCTTCCTGAGTCTGAAGACACCCTTTATTTGGTGCATCACCATCCCTAGTATAGTTTCATTTCTGTAAATCTCTTTCCCTAAAACCCCATGAAAATGTTAGCATAGGACTAGATAATCATTTTTGTTACACTAGGAGTAGTACAACACTTAGTTTAGGAAGAGGAAGCCGGCCTCCTTGTGTGGTGTCTTCTTGGCATCAATTTTCAAATTCTTCACATTAGCCTCCAAACATTTAAAATTTGTTTCCACAAAGCTTGTTTTTTTATGTTGAAAAAAGCTTTGCTCTTTGACGACAACTCTTTTCTTTACTCTACTAAACAATTATGTCATTAACACTCAATTACTCTCAGACTTTCTCATAGATAAAACATTCACAAGCTAACACTATATTAGACACACTTAAAATTTAGACTAGAAAATAATTGGTTTGTACTTACATTTAATCTAAATTTTTATAGATTTAAAAATATGTTTCCATATAATATTTGTACATACTATACAAATTTAATGCACATGTACCAAAAATTAATTGGTTTGTAGATGGTTTACATTTTAATATATATATATATATATATATATATATATATATATATATATATATATATATATATATATATATAACTCAAACACAATGTAATTGAGAGTATAACAATATGATTATTATAAGCCTGTACTTATATCCTTCTTTATTATATTAAATAATAATTTTCTTTTAAATTGCAAATATGAAATTTATGTACCAATTATATTTAATTACGGAGCCTCTTAAAATGTGTATCTTTTAAATAAAATTTTAATATATTAATGTTAAATACATTTTAAAAGTGTTGTGTTAGATATTGATAATTAATGTACAATTCAATTTAAATAGAGCTTCAATTTAATTAACTAGCAATCGCATGTACACAATGCAATGTGAACACCGAATGGTATATGTTATTTGATTTAAAGGGATAGTTATTAATTTTGTAGTTGATGTTGATAAGGTGTGTGATTGATTTTGTAAGTGTAGGAATATAGATGAAGCATTACATTTGAAGGTTGTATCTCTACATTTTAAATTTGTTGCAACCTAATCATAAATCAAATCCTGCCTAGGCCACTTGTGTAGGAGTAATGGAAATACCCAGAGACTTCTAAAAGAAACAAGTGTAGGAGTAATTAAGATGTAAAGTATTTATCTAGAATGATATATAGATCGCATCATATTCAAATAGACTGAAAAATCCGCAAACAAATGAAGGGTTGTAACGATGGCAGACATGAGTAAACATACATGAGCCCATAGTCTTGAAAAAACAAAGAAGTACATGCCAAATATGTCAAACGGTTGCTAGGAAATTATTTCGCTAATTGTTTTGAAAAAAAGGATGTTTGTGATGTTGAATGTGAGCAGCCTTTGTAGACCAATTCAGTTTTTGTTTATTATGGTTTTTGGATATCAACAATTAACTGATGAAATTAATAGTAGTTGTTTTTTAAATAGATCGGGTTCCAGAGACTTTCTTCTATTGTTATCAAAATACGTTTGCATTTGTTTGGATTGAATAATAATATTGTGCATAATTACTGAGACTAATCATCACAACATACCCAATGAGGTTTGGATTTGTAGGCTATAAATACTCTGCGAAGTTGAAAGTGAGGAACATTCTATTTTATATTTCCTATCTAATATGAAATTTAGGGGACACATTTTCTTTATTTCATATATTGTATAAGGAAATGGATAATAAGAGCCATCTTCTATCAGACTGAAGGACCTCCTGATGATCTAAATTATGACATTCAAATTATAAAATTTAGATAAGAGAAATACTATCATCTTTAGAATTGTCCCATAAATACATATCTTGGTTTGGAACTCTCAATGTGAAAGAAGCCAAACCAGATTTATCAAGAAATACTATCATCTTTAGACCTCAAATCTTATGTCCCATGAATACATGTCTTTATGTGGAACTCTCATTGTGAAATAAGCGAAACAAGATTCATTGAGAAATACTGTCATCTTTAGAACCCAACTCTTATGTCCCATAAATACATATCTTGGTCTAGAACTCTCAATGTGAAGGAAGCCAAACCAGATTCATCGTAATAAGCTAAATTTTGTCTTCATTGAATCCAAAAAAATTGTTTGTGGCTTCCCAGAGCAATAGACTCCAAAAACACCACAACCTCAGGCCTTCAAACTCATTGTTGTACTTGTTGGATCAGACACATATGCACTAATAGCTCCTCCATAATTGAACATTCTGATCAACCCAATAAGAGCAAAGGTGATGCCATTGTCCAACTCCTACATTAAGTTAAATTGATACGCTTTAGTTGAAGATATTATTTTGTGTTTGAATGCTAACAACAAAATCAAAAAAACATATATGGAAAATAAATATAAATATTTTAGAACTCAAAACATAGCTTTTCATATTAATACAGATAGTGAAACCTTCACTGAACTTGTTATTGGCTACTACCCCTGAAAACACAACTATTTTTTGGTATACCACATTGGATTGGCATTCTTACATGTCAATAAACATAAAAATAGAAACATGTCCAACAATACAAAAATGTTGATTTTCTAAAAACTCTTGGAAATGGAACAACACATAAACATCCATACAATAAATTATAAAATATAAAAATACATTTTAAAATGCATACATAATAATCATTTTAGTCAATAAAGTTTTAAAAACACTTAAAAAATAAAGTTATCGCAAAAGTTTTAAATATTCAACATACGTAAAATTTCATTTATCTGTGTGACATATCATGTTTTATAGAGTTCAAAGAGGCTGAAATGTAAAATATTCAAAATAATAATTTTATTTAGTGTGTTGATAAAATTTACAATGTTAAAAATATTTTTTGCTTTGATTAGGTTTTTAACTTTCATTTTGCATTTGACTATTGGTAGGGGGTGGGTTAAGGTAAGGGCCAGTAAGGTAGTATTAGTTTTATATTATTTATTTATTTATTTCAAATGGATATCTTACTACCTTTATGAGAGTATATGACATAATCACCATTCCAATTTTCATCTGCAATCTTTGGAAAATAATCCACATCCTTTGGGAAAAGGGTAGCAGTGTTAGTTTTGGATTGGAATTCATGAATCAAATTCTTCTTATCAACCTGACACCATCCAACATGTTGACAATTAAAGACGCCAAGAACTCCAGTGTGCTTGTTCAAATTCCAAATTTTTAGTAAGTTGCAAGGAAAAGCACACACCAGAGAACATAATAAATCTTGAATGTCCCCAAAGAAAACATCATTTAATATTACTTTAAGGCACCTAATCACAAAGACATTCTACAAAAGATTACATAATAATTTTCATCACAATAACCAAAGTGAATGGAGGGCAATGTGATTGGCTCCGAGAAGCTATTATTTTCTAAGGTAATGAGATCATATTTTTTTTAATAAAAAATATGAGGAAGGTTCTGATTCCTTTGAAGGGTTGAAAATTTTCAATTAAAGTGTGAAGAGGAGTAACTTATACAATTTGAAGGAGACGATTTGCAGTGCCAGTAAGTGTAACAAATGGTGCAATAAAGTAGTGTATTGACAGAGCTGATGTAATATGATGGAATGCATCTAATGTCCATTGTCTATAACTGCACTTAGTGACGCATGCTCTACTTTCCTTCAAATATTATTATTAATAGAATGAATTCACTTAGTTCTATAAATTGAATAGAACATGTTCAATCATATAATCCGGTTTGGGAGTGCTTCATGCTATGCAGGATCTTCACTCATATCAAGCAAGTGCTGGCATTGATAGTGTCTTAGTAGATGCAAAATTAGCTTGGGTATACATTAGTAAGTCGAGCTTTTAACATATATTTACATTGTGGTGAGTACAATTACCCCGGACTATAACATACTTCATATGATGTTTATCCTTTCAATTTGAAATACTTAAGATCAAGAGAGGTCACTTGATGCAGTAGCATACACCCATAGAAGCCTGGTACTTGAAATGTTCTTGCTTTCACAATAATTTTCCCATTGAGTTCTATTAGTTATATTCTCATCCTCCTAACTATGATTGGGAAATCTACGATTTGAGATCTAGGCTTTATAAATCTAAAACAACCTCAATACATAACATTTAATCTCAAAGACTAATTACAAGGAATTAGAGACAATAGACAGGGTATTCACTGTTGCATGCATGTTTTTCTATGTAACTCTGTGAATTTGACTCCAACTGCCTTCTCTACTCGAGACTTCATGATTACAAAATTGAATCAGGTAATTAGACTCTAATATATATTTGTTATCTCAACACCCTATAAACTCATCTGCCCAAAATCCTTAAAATGACATCCTACACAAATTTTAGTAAATAAACTTAAAAAATAGTAGAGCTAAAAATATTCTAAATACCCATAACCTTGATAATAAACCTTCAAAACTCTCTGCCAAAAATCCATAAAGAACCATACTACAAAAATTACAAACAGAGCATTTAAAATCTTACCAGTGCTTGCAAGTAATATGGATGTTCGGACAGATATTCCACCTTTCTGTTGTAGCAATGGAAATGAATCTTCTGATGCAGGATAGTGAAACAAATAAGCTTTTGCACCCTATTTAACCTGGATTTTAACAGGAGTTAATCCACCCACCGACTAATGTTAACTGCACTTATCTGTCACTTATGATCATGCATGGTTTCCATTCAACAATATCCATCATAGTGGTTGCATGGTGTAAAAATCATAAGGTTCTGCTGCAATTTAATAGAAAATTAAATTTATAACTTTCAGTTTTTAGTTTCAAAAAAAAAAGATGAAATTGAATTTTCCATAAGCTTCGAATTGGCAAAATAACTTCCAATAAAATAGGAGCAGGTGTGGCAGAGCTTCCCTGTTTGTCTTCGGCCTACATGTAGAGAATGAAGAGCATAGCAATGCATTATTTTGCTATTAATTTTTCTGATATCTTCAAATACCTATGGCATGCATCAGTCAATTTGCCAACCAGCACTGTGTAGACAGACAAATATCTGAGGCAACTATCCCAACGTCCAAATCCCATCCAAATGTATCAACGAAAGTGGAATTTTGTGAGATTTTGTAGTTGCAAGTGCCAGGGAGACATGAACTGTTTGACAAAATGCCTCAAACAAATGTAGTCTAATGGAATACAACAATTGCAGCATATACACAACGAATATGCTGGAACGATTGAAACAAGGCGGGAACATGTCAATATATAAATGAAAGTCGAATTTTGTGAGATGACCTGTTTGACAAAATGCCTCAAATAGATGTAGTCTCGTGGACTGCAACAATTGCAACAAATACACAAAATATATATGTTGTAACTATTGAAACAAGGTAGGAACACTTCAATGTATAACCGAAAGTGGATTTTTATGAGATTTTGTTGTTCCAAGTGCTCTGGAAAACATGAACTGTTTGACAAAATGTCTCAAACATATGTAGTCTCAAGGACTACACCGCTTGCAGGGTATGTTGAAAAGCATAAACTATAAAGTATTTTGTCAGATGATGTACTTGCAAGTGGCCTAGAAGGCATGTATGCATACATGGTACACACACTGTTTGAAAAAGTGCCTTAAACAGGTTTCAATGTAAAAATGGAAGTGGGATTTTGTGAGATTTTGTAGATGCAATCATGCAAGTGTCATGGAAGACATGAACTGTTTGAAAAAATGCCTCAAACAAGTGCAGTCTCATGGACCACAATGATTCCATCTTATACACAAAATGGGTTTGTTGAAAAGCATAAACAAAAGCGGAATTTGTCAGATGATGTGGTTGTAAATGCCCTGGAAGGCATGTATACATACATGACATATGAAAGTGTTTGGCAAAGTGCCTCAAATAAGTCTCAGAATGCAGGCTGAAGACTAAAGTGATTGCAGAATATGCATAGAATATGTACAATTTTTTAAGCAACTGCAATTGACAGGTGTAAAGCTAGACGTAATAGCCTTTACTGGCATCCCCACAATGGGAATTTTGGAATAGGGTATGAACATCATTCATAACCAAAAATGGGGTTTTGTCAGATGTTATACACAACACATCAACCGTTTGGCAAAAATCCTCAACAATGCGGTCTCATGGACTGCAATGATTGCACAAAATGGGTTTGAAATTCTAAAGTTCTCCATACTCTATCAAATACGAAATCTGAACTCCCTCACTGAATCCTTCGTAACCCTTCGTCTGGCCACACCCTACAACAAAAACAACAAACACTTGATATTATTGGTGTTTTTGTTCATTTTAGTAAATAAAATTGTGATTACCTATCGAGTGAGGAAACCTAACATCTACTCCTTCCACACGCGACTTGTATCCTCTAATCTATCCTCGCCAATCCTGTCCTCTGCAACCTCTCTCTCCTCTGCCACTCTACTCGAGCGCCTCTGTTTTCTATCATTTAGGGTTTTTAACTACGCACAACTAATCATACCCACTCCCCAAACGCCACAGGTGGAGCATGTTAAGCAAGCTATATGCAAGTCCAGAACTAATCTTCTAGTTGTTCATGGTTGTATTTTCTGCAACATCGTGCTAAAAGCAGAACGGGGCGAAGACGACAAGAAGTTTAATAAGGATTTGGGAATTTTAGGGTTAAAAACACACAAAAAAAAACTGTTAAAAATAGTCAAAACATGAAAACGTTTAGACGGTTGTCAAACCGTCAAATTTAACATCATTGTAGTTACTTTTAATGTAACTAGCAATCGCATGTGTACAAAGCAATGTGAACGCCAAACGGTATATGTTATTTGTTTTAGAGGGATAGTTATTACTTTTGTAGTTGATGTTGATAAGGGGTGTGATTGATTTTATAAGTGTAACAACAAGATTAAAAATCATGAAAAGTTGCGAAAATTTGGAACAACATGAAATTTAACAAGAGTGAAATATATGCAAATTATTGTGCAAAGGAGCCCCAGTCAAGAGCAATGTATTTGTAAAAGATAGAAAATTCAGTTCCCTCAACAAAATGCAGATGAAATTTAACAAGGACGGAAGCTCTACCAAGTTATTGTGCAAAGGATTACCAGCGAAGAGAATTGTAATTTTAAAAGGTAACAAATTCAGTCCCCTCAACAAATTGCAGCTGTAAGTCTTCAATCGATGTCCCTGACATAGAAATGAATTTCTGATCAGCATACCAGGCTAGAAAACTGAAACCGGCAAGTAAAAAAATATTGCACAAGCCGAAGCTAATATACGAAGGAACTCATCAATAACAAGGTGTATCCATTCATATCATTCTAGTGGCACCACCGGCGTGTGCAATGAATGAAAGCTCCAAGATACACGTTGTTCGTAGATGTATTCGCTGCATGTAGAGTGGGCATCATCTGAAACATCCAGTTGAAGGTAAGAGAATAAGAGAAGCTGTTGAATGCAACGATGGAAGGCACTCAAACAAGAAAGAGGTTGCTATCTTGTGGAAAGATATAAAAAATTCCATTTAAAAGCGCTTACCAGCACTGGGCAAAAATATTTAGAATAAATAAAACATTTGCAACGACATAGCGCATTCCATTCTTTTTTTCTTCTCTATTAGCCAGCCTGCGCGCTTAATACATCGTCAGCCCATTGGGTGCAGGCCCCACTCGGAAAGGAAAAAATAAAGAGACAAGTAAACAAGGACAACCCAATAAGAAATGAATCGTAAGCAAAATACATGACCTGTACAGATCTGTGACAACCATCCAGACACTAAAAAATTTCACCTTCAGTGGAAAACAACTAGAAAAACAATGGGGATTTTCATTGGTTTGTTGGGAGTTTCCTTCGTTGCTCTGTCAATGTTTTTCACTTATGCAAGTCTTGGAGGCCATTTTTTGGCGCCATGCGGATTTTAATGTAAAAAACTTATATTAAATATGTTTTGAAGGCATTAAGTAGAAAATAGTTAGAAGAGCATTGGGGATGACAGGCTGAGGAAGAAAAACCGATGGTTTGGGATGAACCCAAATGGTATATCAATGTGCATCCACAACAAAAAGTAAGTTCAAATTCTTTAAAGGCACTTTAATTTTGAAATTCACTAACTTCTTCTATCCAATACTGGGTGAATCTGGCAGAATTCCAAGTCCATTACAGATGCTTGGTTTTTAAGAGTTTCTACAAACACCAAAACAAGTGATGGCCTTATACATAGCTTTATAAGAATAAGCCAACAAACACGATATGCCACGTGTATAAATATACAATAACACTATGGCAGAATACATATTTGTATTTTCCAAAGGAGTCTCGGCGTAAAGATCATTTTTCCAGCTATCAGTAGTGCAAAAGGTAATTAGATTGAAATTATTTACTAGTTTCACGAGTCAAAACATGTTACAGCTCATCCTCAATTACATGGACTGGTTTGGCCTAATGCCATGTATTTTGCAGTCGTAAGGATTTTACGTGGTCTCCTGATAGAAGTTTCCCTAACAACAAATATCTTCAGCTTGCATTCTCAATATAATCTCTTCACTTGACCGATACAAGTCATTTTCAGAATTCCACATAGCTTATTTTTTACACAAACAACAATCACACAACTTAAAGAATACGTGTAGACATTGTTACTCTGAACATGGATTCTCCTTTTTAAAGATTCCAAATAAGTTTGTAGATTCCATGTTCATAATCCCATATGGTATGTGTTTTTTCCACTTTTCCAGTTGACAGTCCATACTGACATGGGAAAAGAAAATTTTAACCTCATTATGATAACAGGCTAAACATGAACATTTTATTTATTAACTGCCCATGGAACACAGGTCCAAGTTACAACGTTTCATGAATGTGAAGCATAAAAGAGATATGTAAACAACAAGTGAACACCATCCAGACATTTACCCAATGTCAAATAACACAACAAAGAAACAATACACATTGATGAACTTCAGCATGTCCGAGCCATAAAAAGGGAGTTATCATCCTTATCAATTAAAAGAAGCCACAAGATCACATAATCATGTACATTGCCAACCGAAGAGGTGGATGACAACTCAGACAAGAAGAAGATGACAACCATATATGGTTGTCAATACCCACCTATCTGTAATGTCAAGAGTCATCTATGGGATTTTACAACCAAAAGTAAAATGTCGACCCAGGACCATCAAGAAACTCAAGTACACCAGATCAAACAAAAACGGGGACAACAAGGTTTGCATTCCAAATTTTATAGTTGCAGCCACAATGTACACAGTGTGCACAAAGATGAGGGGCATGGTTGATTCCATAGTGACCACCAATATATTAAGAAAATAGAAAAGGAGCACAAATATAACCATCCATCTCTCCACATTGAGCCTTCTAAGTAAAATGAAATCTTAAAGGAATAGGTTATCAATAGGCTAGATACCACCATAAAACAAATAAGAAATAGTGTGGACTCTTAACCAACCACACTAAAATTAACCACATAAATCCATTTCAGTATAAGAATGCTATATCCAGATTTGCTCCTGTTTATATGAGCTCTTAAAAAATTGAGCATCTGAATGGGCAGTCAGGGGAATTTTGAGAAAATGGGGATGAAAGTATGTCTGATTTTCTTAGGGCAGTGTTTTCAGAAGCAACTGCAGGTACAATGCCCTCAAGTAACTCTATCTCAGAATTTTCCGAGGAGTTGTCTTACGATGATAGAGAAAACACTCAGAAGGTGGAAAGTGCAGCACAATTGTAAGCAACTTCGGGAAGCGTTGATGTGACACGAGCTGCAGAACATGCAGTTTCTGAATTTTCTCAGAGGGATAAAGGAGAAATAAATTCTACATCTGAACAGAAAGAAGACCGTTCAGTAGAACTGCAGAAGGTATTATCAGTAAAAACAATGTCATAGTTCAGCCAATGTCTGGACAAGCATGAACAAACTTCTTGCAGGGTACAAAGAGGTGGTTGAAATAGGGCATATACTAAGCCCTGAGCATCACCGGCTCAAACTCAAAACCATACGCATACAACTCAGAAAATAAACAAACCCCAAATGAAAACATAACAAACCCTCGCAGGGCATCAAAAAATAATTTAAAACCTATTCAAACACCTTATAAAATAGGTGAAGGACAATATGCGAACAGAAAGAAAGCATGATATATGACCTTTTGAATTGTTTTCTGCAACGACCGCGACACTCCTGCACAGAACACAATATAGACCCTCCGAAAAAAGTGGTTTAAAAGCCAAGGCATCTCCAGCCATGTCTGTCACAACAAGCATTAAAAACCTTGTATATCTAACCGCCCCTCCACAGTGTTCAAAATAAATGCAAAATCCAACCCACCAGCGTAACAGTGGGATATGCACAGTGATTCCATTAAATAAAAATTCCACCCCAAGAGCAAAACCCTAAAACCTAGTTAGGTTTATTTCACAACTGTACATTTAATTTTTGTATTGATTCGCTTTATAGACCGACACGACCCGAAGATACGGCTTTAAACATTTTAACAAGCCTTATTTTGATTTCTCAAAAGTGACGGCCGTCAAATTTAACATCATCGTAGAAAACATTCACAAAGGCCTTTCCCATAGAGGGAACGCCTTTGGTAATAAAAACTAGCAATCGCATGTGTATAATGCAATGTGAACGCCGAACGGTATATGTTATTTGATTTGAAGGGATAGTCATTATTTTTGTAGGTGATGTTGATAAGGGGTGTGATTGATTTTGTAAGGGTAGGAATATAGATGGAATATTACATTTAAAGGTTCGTACATACATATTTGCAAATCGTATTTCACGGACAGGTCAAACCAGAAAAAGTAGTGTCCAAAATAGAAAAAGATAAGTAAAAAATATTTGGCCCTCCTTGTTCAGGAAATGATTTTAACAGCCCATTGGCCCCAAAGGAGAGACACTTGCATGGCAAGTTCAATCCCACATGATTTGAATCAACCGGGAAGTTGAAGAGATGGATCAGATGATGAGTTAAGGCGTTAGGCTAAGAAATGTTATAAGGTAGAAACCAATCCCTTTAAATTAGTTTTTGGATGCCTTTGTAGGGGGAGCTTGAGAGAATCAACTGGGAGGAAGAACAAGAGATACACGCTTTGTAGGGAAGACAATTAATTTTAGTGGAGTTCAAATAGAGATTTTAAGTTCATTGTAGCTCAAGAATGGGCTTAGCAAGCAGAAAATTTAAAGATAAGACCTGTGGAGCATCATTGAGGTAGCCTAGGTTCTTTATGTTGTTCATAAGCTAAGAATGAAATAAACAAACTCGAGACTCTACAACTTTTCGGTATCTCAAAAAATTGAGTCAGGCTTAGTACTTAAGAAAATATATAAATTCATAAAATAAGCTTAAATAACATATAAATAACTCTTAACTAATATGATAAATGAATGTAAAGAACACATTTGACCTCACAACAACTGTGAAACACACAAAATCACTTGGCAAAGAAGGAAGAGAAAAACAACCAAGTTTTTGAATTATAAAATGACTGCTTTTGTGAATAGTTTGTAAGACGAGGTTCATATAAAATAAATCCAAGGAGAAAGAGCAATATAATCAAACTCTAAAACTGGTGTTGTGGGATGTCTTGACATTCTTGCACCATGCTATGTAATTCTTAAACAAAAACAATCATAGCTTGCAGTTAATTTCAAGAATAATGCAAAAATCTGTTAGTTAGGTTGGGGTAGGGGAAGAAGTTTATAGTATGTTGAATCTCGTCTGCTGGCGACTCTCCTTCAATCAAAGAATGATGAAAGGGATTGCTGAATCTATGTACATTTGACTGTACAGAACCTGCTCTACTATTTCCAAGCTGGGTGTAGTCTCCTGGAAATGGACTGCTCATACGTCAAAATATGGCTTTGCCAAAGTTCATACCAAGCCCACCTTCATAACGGTCATGCAGGGGACCTACAATATAAGACTAAAACTAGTTAATAAACGACATATTTTCTTAGTCCATCATGAAATTTCCAATGCAACAATAAGTTGGATGACTATTCACATCTATTCAACAAGAAAATTTAGAATTATAGTCATCTCATTACCCTCTCTGATACTGTTCATCTCCTGTGACACAGTTACTGGTGCAGGTTCATGAAAGTAGTGTTACAGACTGTCCAATAATATCATATTGAATCACATAAAGAAGACCTAAAACACATGCCGTACAAGTATACAGGGCTTCCTCTTTATTCATTAAATCAAATGAAAAACCCACTTCCATCTCCCCCAAATGGGAAGTAGCAAACCAGGTATTGATAGCTAATTGAGAAAAGTGAGAGCAGTTTAAGCTACAGCCACAACATGGTTCAGACATGTACAAGATAGAAACATTGATTGTACAAGAATCTTTTTGGAGAAACAAAAACACTGGCAAAGGGATTTGGTTTGCATGGTGCAATGATTAGCAAGGAAGAGATAATTTACTCTACACTAGATTAATTCGTGGTATCAAGAGATCTCATTAAAATTATAGAAAAACAGTGGCAGAATTCAGTAGAAGCCCATTCTTTCATCTTATCTAATCATCACCCAATACAAATGGAAGCAAACAACAAGACATCAACAATTAGCTCTAAACTTGATGGTCTAAAAAAGAATGTATCCCATCTGAAAGATGAGAATTGTTTACAAACACTCAAATATATTTGGAAATTAGTCAATATACCTTCTATACCTTCTCAAATTTGTTATATCAAGAGATGGGAAAAATTTATGAGTTCTGTACAAAATATCAGGAGTTTCTATGATAGTGAATCTAGAGATAAAGTAAAAAGGAGAAAGAGAGCAATGAGGGATGCTCAAGAAGCACTCATCAGGGTTGAAAACCTGTTCTAGGGAAATACTAACAATGTGGAACTCTTTAAATAGAATGTGAAAATCAACTGAACTACAAAACCAAGGGTGCCCTTAGCGCTAGGATGAGTTGGTTTAAAACTTAAAAGAAGGCAAAAAAAAAACATTTTTGTTAGGATGCTTGAAGCCAAAAAATATTTGAGAGAAAGTTTAATCAATTGAAGTAGAAGGGAAGATGATTTCATTAGGGATGAATCCAATGAAGCCTTCCTTGAATTATAAAGGAATTAATTTTCTGCTTGGGCGTCTAACGAGGACGTGGAAAGAAATAGAAAGATCTACCAATGAGTGGTCCCAGAGAAGGTAGGCATGACAGGTGCCTTGGAATTTGTAAAGAATCATATGAAGGGTGAGATAAGGTATGACATACTCACCATGAGTGAGGACAAGCCTCCAAGCTCTGATGGCTTCCCAATTGAGTTCTACAAGGCACACTTGGTCTTGAATCAACACAGGGATGATCATACTGACACCTAAGAATAGGAACAAACACATAAATAGGAATTGGACGTGAATTACATTCTAAATGTATCTTACAAATCATTTTTAAAGGCCTAATCAATAGAATGAACCCTGTTACTCATACTTGTTTTTGAAAACCAAACTGGTGTTGTAGAAAGACAATCTAAGTTCTAGATGGAAAATGACGGAGTGGGTTAGAGCCATAGGGCAAGAGATTTGTATGGCATTAATAGAGCTTGAAAAGGCTTACAATGGAACTAAATGGAAATGCGTTGAAACTATACTTAGTACTCTAGGATTGGGTGATACGTTAATTACAACGATTATGCCTCTTTTTAAAGATGCTTCTGACCAAGTTGAGATCAATATGGGCTTGTCTAAATCATTTGAGTTAAGAAAATCCATGAGGCAAGGTTTTCTTATTTCCCTTTCACTCTCTCTTGGCTGCTGAAGCTATCCATTTTCAATTTCTCCTTAGAGACAGTGAATTTGGGCCTCTTGTAAAGGAGGGCCATTATAAAAAGGGGACCAACTCTTGGGACTCAATTTACAGATGACACCTCCTTGTTCCTAGTCAGAGGCTAAGAATTTTCAAATTTTGACCAATTTTTTTTATATTTACTACAATGCTTCAATGTCAGAGGCTTGCTAATCAGGTGCAGTGGTGGCATGGTCCTTGAGAAATTGTGACATATCTAGGAATACCTTTTTCTCTCGTCCCTTCATTTAAGGAGATGTGAAACTAGGTTTTGCAAAAAACTGACTAAAAGTTAGGAAAATGGAAAGGAAATTTTCTATCCTCGGGAGAAGGATTTCTAGTTTGTCAGAAAGCTTTTTCTCCAACAAACATTTAAGTTGGTTATTTCCCAATGCGAAGAATTGTTAGACTTCTTTTGGTCTAATGGCAGGGGAATTAAAAACATACATGCAGTTGGATGCAACATCTATACTGGATAAGTGTTGGAAGTGAGGCTTCAAGGTATTGCATTAGTGGCTAGGTGAATTCTGAAATCAAGGTATAGTAGTACATCATGGAAGATTCTTGAAAGAAATAATTATAATATATAAAGAAGATTTCCAAAACGAAAGCAATCCTGAAAGGGGTTGAGTGTCGTTGATCTAATGTTTGGGTCATTTGTAACAATTATTGAGGGGTCTCCTTTATTCAATGCTATCTGGAAAGCATGGTTAGTAATTAGAAATACAGTCTATCAACCGGTCTTTTCACAAATGGGGAAGAAAACACGAGCATTCAGATCCATCTGGTGGAATTTGATGCATAAGAACAATCTACTGGTGTGTCTGAGACGTTTGTCTGCCCTCAAATGGGCTTAGCAAGGTATCATCTCAAATTAAAATACAAGTTTTAAGATAATGAACAAAATAACCTTTTTTTATATCCAAAAAGCTACAGGGTCTGCCAGTCGTGCAATGTGACTCCGTTTCTTGAAATTGACACAAAGGGCCTCTACAGCTTGCAAGATTAAATTTAATTTTTTTTGAAATGTATCTAATACCCCTTGAAATTGTAGATGGAGATTCAATTCGATCTGGGCCTCTAAGTTAGAACATACCTTGGCTGATAATGTGGAAAGCTTGATGTAACAAAGAACTTGATAATTCTGGATTGCGTGTGTCAAACTATGAAACATGTCTTCTTTTCTTGCCACTACGGTAGACTTGCATGGAAATCTGTGCTTCAAGTATTCAAGAATGGGAAGTGTTTGTTAAAAGGAAAATCACATCGATTGATACTTGGACTGGCTCCCTTATTGGTGTTAAATAGCTTAAAAAAATTATAATTGATTAGTTGTCTCTGGAAATGTTCCCCACTTTTTATCAAGCAAAAGGATTATGCATTAGTTTCAAAACAAGGGCAGGGACCCTACTGACTCCAGAAGTGAAGTCATTCTTTGTTTGTTTTGCAAGTGGCTATGGAGTTTGATATGCAGAGGCAGGATTTGAGGGAGTTTCTTAGAACAGGACACCTACCGAACAAGGGAAAATATAAGAAATTGTATGCTAGGATACCAAGAGTTCCACCACCACCCAATGTGATAGAGGATAGTGGTAATTCAGGGCAAACTGACTTCTGCATAAGATAAAGAGGCATTGAATGCATTGGTGCAGGAAGAGGAGGAACATCAGGTACAAAAAGGTGGTGATAATATAGTTGAGAACATGCAGAGGAACAGTGGCCTTGTTAACACTGTTAGCTCGCCTGAATCCTCAGATAGAACCTGATCACATGCCACCTGCTAGGGGCAAATGGGTTGATTACTTGATTAAAAAGGGAATATTGTTTCTACAGGAGCACTTGAAAGAGTGTTGGCCCATTGGGTAAAAGAAGGAGAGTTCACCCCTAATGTGACATTTGACCCTTAGGATTACCGAGCACTATTACCATTCGACCTTCTAATAAGATGCAAGAAGAATCAGGCATGGCCTGTTGTCAACAGCTAATGAAGAATCATAAAGAAGGATCGGGGATTTCTCCATAAAAGAAAGATGACAATGATACACTGGCAGAAAACTGTTCCTAATCCTAATTAATAACTTGGCTACATTTCCGAGCACAATAATAAATCTTGAAATATAAATGAATATTATTACATCCAATAGGATTTGAACCTATTCCTAAGGTTTATAAGACCTCTGTCCTAACCCTATATTTTTCGTTATTCCTTGAAATGCTTTATTGTTAACAAAACCAAATCTGACTTTTTTTCCCATCCATGATGATGCTGGGGAAATAAAGAGAAAGAATAGATATGTCACATGGACATCTCAAGTGTTCGGATGGTTTTGAAGTGTGCACAGGGGAGTGCCACTAAGGAGTGGCCACACAAGATTAAAAATGTCGATCTTTCTGTTTCACCCTATACAAATTCATCACTCTATGGGTCACATGGAAACATAACACTCTTATCTTTTTTATGGGAATAGAGTTCCAGTACATGTGCAGAATACTCTGAATACTAGAGAGATTCCCTAGAAGAATATCCCGATTTCTGAAGGTAAAAATTAGTCAATGAGGAGATATTCAGAGGAGTTAATGATAAATTTCAAGAAGGTAAAATGAATTTGATTTCAGAACCGAGGATGGAAGAAATCGTGATTCATGCTCAAGAACCACTAATGGTATCACCAACCGAGAAGACTGGCATGGGGAAACTGATCTGCCTAACTTAGAAACTATCATAGAATTTTAAGATAATAATGATATTGTTGTTGGTGCTGATCCTCTAGCTAAATACGACCTCTAAATCAAGTCTAAGAAGCCTTATCAATGCAAAAGAATTGAAGAATTTTACACAAGCTGTGTCTAGACCAATGCCTTTCTACTATTTTTTTTTGCTTCTACGAAGGTTTTTACGACCCAATTTTTTTGCCCTTGCTATTTATGCTTATTCTGTATCATTTTGAGATGGGTAGCTCTAGCATGTTATCTAACTTGCATAAGTTTCCTATTTCTGGTATAGACTGGTCAGTTAAAAATGTGATAGCCTAATCCTTTGGGCATCCAAACTCTGTAAACCTTCACTCCAATAAAAAAAATAAATATATTCCCGAAGCTTGGCTTGACTGTTTTGATTTAAAATGCAATCGCAATCTGCATAATTAGGTAGGTTAAAAGAAAATGTGTATCAAATTTCAATTTCTACTCGATATAGATTTAACAACTTGCAGATTCCTTGTTCCAAAAATGACCCATGTGTAAGATCCAAAAAAGTAAATGGGTAGAAAAATAAATAAAGTAAAAAGTAAGATTCTGGAGGTCCTTTACCATAGAGGGAACGCTTTCGGCGTAATTATTCATACCACTTGATATAACAAATAATAAAATTTTAATATATTTAATTGTAATAATACTCCTTCCGCAGGATATTAGGCCGATAATTTGGAACAGCATGCACCAATAATTTTCAGAGTACCTCACGTATTTTTATAAACAAAAAATATATGAATAAAAGTGCAGGAGATTAGTAGCTATGAACGCTTCTTTGTTTGTTTTAGAGCTTCAACTCAAGTAATAAACCATTCATAAGGTGTTGTACAATTCCATAAATAAACCAACTTATTATCAAGTGATTGCCGCAATATTATTGGCAAGTCAAGTGGCAACACATGGCAGATCATTGTAAATAATTGAACTTTATAACTCATCGCATGGGACTGTAGGTGCAGACAGCCCTGTTTGGAAGAGTCTACTCAGATTGGTAGGTCGAATAATGGCGTGGGATCCTTCCCACATGGCCTCTGCGAACTGCTGATGAATGCGCTCTGTTACATGGAATGAATCCCACCAAATATAATCCTTTGGATCCTCACAAACCTCGTATTCCTTCACTTCCCTCTCTCCTCCGCAGCTGAATATTCCGCCGTAAACTCCACTTCCACAGCACGCCTTCACACCTTCCTTAAAACCTTCAACACAGAAACAGAAAATCTTTATATTTGTATTTGCAGAAGCTATTATCAAGTAACAGGGATGGGTCACGGATCCATTCTACAAACCATATTTAGATGGTTGCTCCAAACGATCATTCAAAAAGTCGTAGAAATTTGAATCGGCAATGGTAAGTCCAGGTAGAACAGAGGCGAGGCCTTGAAATGCTGTGGATAATGCAGAGTTATGAGCTGCAGCCATGGCGGAAGCCGCAGCAAGACATCCACCATTGGGATCATTGGCCATGGCCCTCATAATGGGTAAGCATCCCAACGCCGACAATCCCAGGTTTCCAAATTTCCTGGCTCCTTTGGAGTACAAAATCTGCAACAATGCTCACAGAAATGAATACAAAATCTGGTACAGAGGTTTACAGAGATAAATATTTTCAATCTTTCATACCTGTATCGCCTTGGTGACATTGGTGACCACCATGCCCACATACTCTTGGGGAGGATGCAGTTGCTGGATTTCCGGATTGGCGAGGTACCCACCAAGATAATCGTTGCTGCCAATGCTTAGGAAATATACAGCTTCTGAAAACAATTTCTCTGCCTCATCAGACCCCAACTTTTCCACAAGCTTGTCCTGAAGCTCCTCGAACTGATCCAGCTGTTTCTTCAAATCCACAACCTGTATCCCACAACAAAAACAAGAATTCGATAAATAACTAAACCTCTTTTCCAAACGAAAAAAGAGCACCAGAAAAACACATACAAATCCTTGATTGGTGTGAGGAAGAATTCCTGCTCCACCCGATGCAAAATTGGCCCCTCTTGAGAAATCCGCATCGGGTTGTAAAAAAGGTGGAATATGTGGCAGTTTGGCATATTCAGCTTACACACAGACAGGATCATATGAATCAATGAGCGACCAACTATTAAGCAAACCTATGCTGCAAATCAACAAAAATATGTGTGTAATTGGAATTAATAAGTGTATACCTATGAAATCCACGATTACCCTGCCTTCACAGAATCGACCCGTGGGCTTTTCAAAGAAGCCATTGTTTCCATACGGAGGATGGTCTGCTCGGAATTGAGGAACCGCGGAAATGTAGTTATTGTTGCCCGGATCAACAGTAGAATCTCCAAATATGAACAGGGCAACTCCATTTTCCTCATCTTCACCTGCTGCAAATACAGAAATTGCTAAAAAGCAAACAAGTACAAGAAGCTTCTCCATTCTCATTGCGTTAAATTATTTGAAATGAAAATCAACTTAACATTCCGAGTTGTATAAATGTCTCTAAGGGCACCTAAAAAACTTGTTTTTCGTGGGATAGTTGGTTGATATTATTATGGTTTCCCAGGACAATTTTTTGACAGTATTATGGTTTGCACAACATAGAAAAATGTGGGTTTCTCGACGAGGCGGAAGCAAGATCGAGGCAGCTAATAGACAAGCGTATGAGAGCTAAGTAGGGGCTTTCTCTAATATATATTTTTTGGAATCCGCCGTAAATGTTGTTGGTCTTGTTGAAGAGAATATACCGCCATCTTGCAATGGGAATTTGGAAATAAATGTATCCACCGCCAATTTAGTTGTCCGCTCTTAGATGCCAATAAAATTGGCCCCACAATGGGAAAAAAAAATTATGTGCAAGAGCTAATGAGGAAATTAGAAACTAGCGATTGCACCAAACGGGTGCATTGTATACGCCTATAGGTAAAGAACAGTGATGCTTTTAGTTAGCTATGACAAGGAGCCAAGGAGGTTAACAAACAATGAAGGAGCAATGATTTTCCTAAGAAAGTGAATAGATTGTTATGCAATTCATAGCAACAAATCTCAACTTCTGTGATGGATTTTATCCCATTAATATGATGGGACAAGCACTTTGTTGGCTCCTCATATAGAGGGATATGCTTGTCAATGTAAAATCCATGTTTTTATGAAGGATGTCAACCTTCACGGCAACGCTAGGCAAATCAATAAATGGCACATCAAGAAGTTGAGTCCTTAACTTCTATCTAGGAAATGGCACATCTCCATATCGTTCTCGTGAAATTGACACGAATGGTTAGATTCGATATATGGTTGTCTCCTTGTCTAGTTTAAATGCAAAAAAAGTGGAGATTGACTTCTTCTCTTTAATGAAATATAATATTCATAGACTATATTGAAATAGCAAGATTATAACCCAACAAATAAGTTTGAAACAAGTGTTTTTTTATTTGTAAATATTCATTTATTTATAAAATTTATAGGCTCATTATTTTATTTTTGCAACCCCTCTCTTGCCTTATTTCTAAGAAGTATAAAAAATATGAATAAAAAAATCCCCTGCATCATATAGACCCCAAAATTGACGTTTTTTAATGTGCGAGATAAGGAAATTGAAATGTGAAATTATATAACTTCTCAAGTGTTTTTTCATTTTAAAAATCATATATATATATATATATATATATATATATATATATATATATATATATATATATATATATATATATATATATATGCACACACGCACACACACACACACACACACACACACACACACACACACACACAAATTTGGTATCGCTACCCTTATTGCCCGCGTTCACTTCTTTCACCATGGTCTTGTCTAGACCCCTTTATTTTAATTCATTTCCATAGTTTAATTCTTATATTTCATATTTGTTGACTCATAAACTTTAATTTTTAATTAATATTCACTTTCTAGTCCCCATCTTATTGAAAAATTAATACCATAATTGCATAAAGAAAATTCGAAATCTTACTCTTTATTCTTGCTTCATTCATAGGAAGTATTACATCCATTTAAATAGGAGATGTTGTTCCTATATTTAAGGAGATATAATCTCCATAAATATCTCCACGCATAACTCCTAAAACAACTCCATGTTATTTTACGTGAGATTTTGTTTTCTCACAAAACTAATATTGTTAATGATTTGTTTACTCAACAACTCATAACAATATTTACTCACCCACTCATAATTACATTTACAATAATGTAATTAATTATTACAACACATATTATATTATCCTAGATAATATAATCACTTTCATAATATTCTATGTTCACACTACAACATAGATATTCCTAACACGTATGAGTTAATTACCTCTAATTAACCTTCATTTCCCCTCCCTAGGGTGTTTGTTATCCCTAACCACCTAGTCTCACATCCCTATGCTTTTTATATGCTTTATCTAATCCATCTTTATCCTCCACCTACCCATATCACTTCCCTAAGAAACCATAATCCGCCTACATGCTTTTAAACACTCATCCTAATCCTTAAAAGCCCCAAATCTCGAACAAATCACCCATTTTTTCATTTAAAGGGACGATTCACCGTAGTTGGCAGCGACCCACCCGGGTCGTCGTCAACCCTATAAAGTTAGGATCATCCCCCCTTTCAAAACGAGGCATACTCAGAGTTTTCTTGCATTTTTTCGATCCTATCTTCGAGTTTGAGCATTCCTACAGCTGCTACAGTTTTCTTAGAGTCCATTTGTGCTTGTCTTGCATCACTTATGGATACTTTGGTAGGTTTACTTTCATTTTGTCTTGATTTATGTTATCGCGTGTTATTATTGTTATTATCTTGCAAGTACTAATGTTTTGCAGGTTCAGTTGTCGTCAGAGCCTCATCATCAGCTTCCTCTTTCAATGATTATGTATGCAGGTTGTCCATCCAGCCCATCCACCTACACCTTTTGTTTCCACTACTCAGGTCATCATTGTTCCACCCAGGACATCGTCGACCCAGCTCTGTTTTTTTCATCCTTTCTATCTGGATCTTCATCAGTGTGTTTCTCTGCTTTGTTTCCATACCCAGCTCTCATATATGTTGTTTTTCTTCTCTATCACCCAAAATTTGTTCAGTCTGTCTCCAGTCATTGCCAACTCAACCCAGTCATCATTGATCTGAGTCCTGTTTCCATCCAATCCATCCCAATCTTTGTTTCTTGCATCCTATTTGTTTCTATGTCTCAGGTCTTCCTCTGCAAGTTACGGTCAATACTCTCAGGCCTCTGATTCACTTGATTTGCATCTAGATCCTTCCATATTTGCACCTTCATCTTGTTTTTCAGGTCCATCAGCTCAGGTCACCGCCGATCTGCCATCTGTAGCCTGGGTCGCCCAAACAGGTACTTTTTATTTGGTGTTCATTTAGATCAAATTTACATCTTTTATCCATATCTGCAATTTTCAATTTCTATGTACCTCATATTCTGCATATTATCTTATCCATTACCATTACTTTTATCTTATCTTATCTATACATGGGTTGACATCCGCTAAGGAAGTTAACAGTTCATGGAACCAACTTCGTCAGGCAACCCCCTCATTTACTATCTAATCCATTTTTTTTCTAGTTTACCTTTGTTTTGTAGGTTCTTCAAGTTTGCAGCGAGGTCATCCTCTTTGTGCCTGTCCATTTTCATCTATCACATATCAAGGTAACTTAAACCCTTGCATCTTTGGAGTTGTTTTGATTTCTCTAGTATATATTTCACTAATCTGAACATGAACGAGAAATTTGATCAACAATGTGTGTGTGTGTATGTGTGTGTGTCTATATATACATATATATACAGTTCGAATAAGCACAAAGCTTAGCTACAATTGACAATGGTATATGACAACTAGGGAGTATTTTTTTGTTAAGGATGCCCATTGCCAATGTATAGGCATCACAAGCGAGAAGGAAATCCATTATCTTATACCAGTTAAGTATTTGAAGAAGCAATTCAAACATAAGATAAAGCAATATTGGTCACATCATACGACCTGAAATATATGTATGTTCACTTTGGAAGGACACACAATGCATAGGAACTGTTTTAAAAAATTCCTTACATTACTTGTTTTTTTTTGTCCCTCTTTTCTTCGAGATACATGAAAATTTTCAAAAAAAAATAGTTTCCATTTTCATGCTTTCAAAGGTTCTCAATTCTAGCCGGGAAAACAGTGAATTACTATGCATACTCAATAGTACAAAAGATTCACAACAACGTGGGTGTATGTTAAAACATATAGCTACCATACATATAAATTCCAAGTTATTGTGATTTCCAAAAACCATATGAACATGGAATGTCAGGGAATTGGAGTTCAATTCCAAATTCTACAGCATCGTTGATCTCATTGTCCATTTAACAATAAGGTCTTATCAACCCAACAATAAAATAGTGCCATCTATTTGTACATTTTCTTAAACACTCAGTAGCCATTATAAATGAACCAAATGTATGCCATTTTCCCATATAAAAAGAAAAAGAAATAAAGTAGCAGATATGACTGTTAAGTAGGGACATTTTAACCCAGGGACCAACTAATGTATACAAAAGTTATTGTTTCCTCCCCATGTTAGTGAATCTGAAAGTATTATCACCTAAGTTGAAATTTGTATTGCACAATGCATACACATCTATGAAGTTAGGTAAATGGTCTTCAACTATTCTGGGAAAACATTTTCCCCCATGAGCTATTATTGCCTCTCAGTCCTATTATTTTATTGATAAATGTAGGAACATAACATAGAAATAGCCATTGAAATGAAACCCTGAGTAAGAAATTTCACATAAAAATGCAATGAGAGATTCTCGCCTTCTTTTGTGGAAAATGAAGTCCCTGAACTTATTGTGAACCTACAAAACTCCACGGTTGAACTGGAAAAATCATTCCAAATTATCCCAAGGATCTACACCTACAAGGAAAAAGAGAAAATAATACAGATTACAATACAGACACTAATGGGTTAAAGATGCACACATATTTTAATCTCAAACAGCAGACAAATTCACATATAAACACAATGACATTTCTCACTTATGAACTAATGGAAAATATGATTCCATGGACCATATCATTTTCAAAAAAGTGGGAAATTTGAATGTAAAAAAGCCATCCCAAAATTTGAGGACTTAAACAATATCCTCGACTCCAGTACCAAACAACAACCATGGCTTCAATAAAAGCAGAGAATTTGAGCTCAAAACTACAAAGTTTGACATAAAAACCGTTCAAAATTATTAGGCATAAAGATTTATTTCATCTTGCCAAATTAATCTGAAACCCAACAAAAGGGGAACACCTCAAAATATCAACTAAAAAATAACCATTGATTCAAGAGATGGAAAGGTTTTAAGATTTAAAACATAAAATTTTAGGTGAAAATGAAAATAATAATTGAGCAGTATTATCCTAAAATAAACACTTAACCAACTAGAATAAAATAAACCCTTGCAACAAATTCAACGCCTCGCTCAAACCCTCTTCTCTCTGTAATTGCCAAAATGAATTTATATTATTTGCACATGGAGGAGGCGATTGCGATGTCTTTTGAATTGGAAAAGTATAGTATTTCTCGTATTTCTCTTGCCCCTCTAAACTTGTACGTGTGGACAAGTGATTTTAAAACGTCATGGCCTCCTCCACGTGCATGAAAAACAGGGTTGTCGCGGATTTGACACAGTATTTTGCAGATTTGACAGGGACGGCGATAATGAACTGACCCATACTTCATTAAATCCATCGATCTCTCTGTTTATAAAGTGTACGTCTACACATCCAACGGTCCATGTTTTTTCTATGGTCGTCCTCTGCATAGATAAATTAACAGTCATTGATCTATCTTTCCTACGTCAGGGAGGAGGGAAGTAGAACGTCTATCGGCGTAACTAGCAATCATACGTTAAATGTATGATGTGAATACCAAAAGGGATACAACTAGCAATTACATATTTATGATAAATTATTTGTTTACTATTTTGATTGGTGAGAAAGAGTGATTTGACTAAGTTTTACCCTTATTAAGATATAGGGTTTTGTTTTTTTCTTAAACTAAACTAGCAATTACACGAGTCGTAAGTTACGCCGGGAGGAATGTAAATATGCAGCGCGGCTAATGGAGCATACAAATGTGTATTGTTTACGCCTCGTAATAACCATGTATCACAAATATTTGTATTGTGTGTTATATTCAAATTTGTTTTTTTGTTTTATTGGCAAATATTAGAGGTGCACTTGTCACAAATATAAAAGTTTTACTTTTTAGAACAATACCTTCTATCGTTGATGGTGTGCTCAACGAGGGTGTCCCAGTGGCCTTGGTTAAGCCTGTATATTTTCCCCTCTATTTCAATACTGCCGCCGCCTGTTGTCCATTTTATCTAATTGCACATCACCAAAATATATCAATAATCACAAAAATCAATATTTTAATAATCACCAGTATGTCGATGGCAGACTGGTTTTGGCCGTTCTCATGGGCACTCCAATTTTGATGCAGTTCTCCCCAGACACTTTAAAAATATTCCCGACTTTCCAAATGACTTTGGCAACTCTTTACATAATTGATCCCCAGAAAAGTTCCAACTCATTGAATTTGGCAATGTTTATAATTCTAGATAATTACTACAATCACAGTAATCCAAGTTGAGTGCCCAAAGATTTGCCATACAACATATCCAGCTTGGCACTGCAAACCCAATTAGCCTTTTCTTAGGTGCATAGAATATTGCAGAATGTTCCAATTTAAATTGATTTGCATGGGTTGACATGCGTTAACTTGCTAGCCAAGCATCTAAATAGCCTTTAATCTGTTATGGCCTTTTGTAAACATTATAGACCATTGTCATTACTGCGTAACAACATTCCTTTCAAATGATATTTTTGTAGATTAGCCAATTGATAAGGAAGCCAAAGAGTTCACTCTATCTTTGAGTTGGCCTATGCTCCTCATTATTACTCGGTGTGACGGACAAACACCAGTCAGTTGACGATAAACTACAAAACAACTATAAACACTTCTATCGAAGAAATAGGCCCTTGGTCACATGAGGGGTCGCATCTTTACCAACTGCCACAGGATCCCTTCTTCCATCCTTTTTTATTACAATTCATGGGTAACACTAAATCATATTTCCTGTTGCTGTGTCATATGAGAAACATTTTCTAACCTTAACAACCCATCATCCTCTTTAATGGACAATAAATAAATCACAACATTCGCAAAGAGAGCAAATT